>OX031022.1:12717235-13917235 GCA_943736025.1 Tenthredo mesomela
TTTTGGCGAGTATCTTGAACCCGAAAGTTAAGAGATACCCGCAGTTATTGTGAGTTCTTTACCTATAAAAAAGGGATTTAAATTATCAAAATTAATAGGGCTTTTCTTTGAGGTCATAGGTAGGGAAAAAGGATGGGTTAGCCACCAAAAGCCACCTATGTAACCTTGTGATTTTACATTAACTCAGGACTCGGGTAGATTACTCCACCAAAGCCTGTTCCCTAAGAGTATCTCCCCGCAATTTGGGCCAAATGTAACTTTTGGCGAGTATCTTGAACCCGAAAGTTAAGAGATACCCGCAGTTATTGTGAGTTCTTTACCTATAAAAAAGGGATTTAAATTATTAAAATTAATAGGGCTTTTCTTTGAGGTACGTAGGTAGGGAAAAGGATGGGTTAGCCACCAAAAGCCACCTATGTAACCTTGTGAATTTACGTTAACTCAGGACTCGGGTAGATTACTCCACCAAAGCCTGTTCCCTTCGGACTCGGGTAGAACCAAAGCCGATCCTTCTCCTATTTGAACAGAGCCGGGAAGTGAATCCAAGCCTGCTTTCCTAAACACAAAACCTATTCTTTACTCGGATCCGGGAACCTTGCGATTCCAAGACCGTGTCTCAGACTCGGAATCGTATTTCCTTGGCCCTCAGACGCGGGAAGTTAATCCAACGCCGTTCGCACTAGGAATGATCCAAAGCTGGTCCCTATAGGCTTATCCAGGGATGGAAATTGATTAGTTAGGAGTCAGTGCTGAAATATCCGACAAAGTTCAAATAAGAAATTATAATTGTATTAAATGAATAATAAAGCGATTTTACATTGATTTTCCTATCCTAACTTAAGCTAATGGTTTGGCTACGCGCCGCGTTTGTGTTGTGTTCGATTTCTTGAATCTATAGTTCTATTTCATGAGTTTATTTTAGTATTAAGTACTAGACGCACATAACCTATCTATTTGATTTTATATTTCTTTATCTATTTCTCTTCCTTTCTCTCTCAATTATATTTTATATTATACGCAATGATGCTATATCCAAAGGTATATGATTTGATTCTATTTGCTTGAATTTATGTTAGACATTTAGCCCTAGATGAGCTAAAGCTATATCAGTGAATTTAATTATGAGTGATGTGAGTCGCACCGGTGCTCTACCTGACTACGCTATGTGTTGTTTGTGTCGACCGGCCTTTTGCTCGTGTCGCTCGAATATAGAATATTGTGAGTCGCAAGGCCTCTATGGCTCAAATACGCTCATGAGTGATTGAGTGAGCCGTTTATATACTCTCTATCCCCACTTCTTAGCGTGACGTCAGACACTTGGTCGAACGTAGAGGATTAGTGTAATCCTTTCCTTTGTTCGGTGTTTGGAGATATTTCATGTGCAATATAGCTGGATATGTTACAATATATATATATATATATATATATATATATATATATATATATATATATATATATATCTCTCTATATTATAAAGATATATCGCCGCCGCCGCCGCCGCCGCCGTGTCAGACTTTCCATGGCCTCCTCGACCTCGCTCGCTATCCCCCCCCCCCCCCCCTCCCCCCCCTTTCCATGGCCTCTTCGACCCCGCTCGGCTCTTTTCGCCCCTCCCCTCCCCCTAACCCTTAGGATGGGTTAGGTCGTGTCAGGTTAGGTTAGGTTGCCTTGGTCAGAATAGAGTAGGTTAGGTCTGTAACCTAACCTAACCTGACCTGACCTTTGAGGTGTTAGGTAACCTAACCTAACTCGGCTGGGTTAGGTCAGGTCAGGTTGGGTTAGGTTGCCATGGTCAGGATAGAGTGGGTTAGGTCAGGTTAGGTTGGGTTGCCTTGATCAGGACAGGGTAGGTTAGGTTGGTAACCTAACCTAACCTGACCTGACCTTTGAGGTGTTAGGTAACCTAACCTAACTCGGCTGGGTTAGGTCAGGTCAGGTTGGGTTAGGTTATATATATATATATATATATATATATACATGTTTAGACAACACATATCCAGATATACACATCATATATGAGTATATACATATATATATATACACTTCCATATATATCAACATCACTCCCGTGCTCGCTCCCGTGCCTACGCTATACAGCGTATGGGTAAAAAAGTTCGACTTTGTCAGGTTGAAGGTCTTAAACTAAGAACCTTGGAGCTTTGGGCCTACGGAGACTTTTGTTCTACGTGTCAAGGACTATCATTATACGGAATTTAGGAAAAATTAGCCGAAAGCCATTGCTCATAAGGATTCTGCGGGGTCCTTTACAATAATAAAGAATCGCCTAAGTGATCGTTAGCCATTTTAGTGTGTCGACTAGCTCGCCTCCGAGAGGCGAAGCCTCCGGTTGAAGAAAACTTACTCAAACGAGTTATTATTTACAAAATTATTACAATTAACTTAACCTAACTCTGCGCGTAGCGCGATAAATATTCAATATTCTTAACGATTCTGAAATATAAAATCAAGACACGAAATCTAAACAAAGAGACTCGACTAAGCCTCTGGCTTCGTCTCTCCCCGCGGGAGGAAGAGAGCGCGACGGTGACGGACTAAATCTATCCCTGTCGCACTCGTGTACGAAGGATACAAACTCGAAAAAACTATAAAGTCGGAGATCGGCTTAATTCGATTTCCAACAGATTAATCAGCCTCGTGGCTGTACCAAGGCAAGATGGCTGACGGCCGTTGCCGGATTCAAATTAGCATGGGTAAGAATAGCTAACGCTTACCGTCTTTCAGCCACCTTATGACGAGACCCCGCTCCAGGTCGAAATTCGACGTTCCCCACGATGGTAGAAGCTCGCTAAATCGGAGGATCACGGGTTGTAGATTCTTCTTGGTGGCGGGAATCTCTTCCGCCACCGATATCCCACGATGTAGAGTGCCTGAGACACTCCCCCGTGTCCTCACTGTCGATGGTGGAGGTAGCCCTGCAGTGGCTAGCTTCCTGAGCTTTTTGGTGGCGTCCGTCGAAAGGGATCCCCACAGTCGGTATTTGGCGTCGTGCGTCTGTTTGGTCGTGCTTTTGTCTGTGTGTTCGCCTTCGTATAGGCCTCGTCTCCCACATGTCAGAGAAAAGTCGTAAACCAAACAAAAGAATAAATAATATGCTAGATAGTTTTTAGTCGGTCACAGTCGCCTCTCGGAATTTTTGCCAGGCCTCAGGGCCATCCTAAACATTCATACTTCCAAACAGTCCAAGTCGTCCAAGGGGTAAGGAGCGCCTTGTAATATGCAATGTTACAGAGAATAAAAACTAGCAATTGTGTATTTTAAACTAAGTTTATGAAAATCTTAGACTTTGATGTACAAAACGTCAAGTAAAAAACAAATTGTAATACTCAAATGTATATAAAATTTCGAAATAGTAAAATCTCACGAACAAAACTAATTGTTCTACAACAACAAATCTTTTAGGAGTATGAAACTGACTAGAGTAAACATTTTTAATACTACCGTCGTTCAAGAACTTTGAACGATTCAAATTATCAAATGATCTTTGAAAAACATATTCTCGAACTACGAAACTTACTCTAGACGGCCTTTTACAACATCAATAAATTTTGACACAGCTGAGATATTCTTTCTTGGTTCTAAACCATAAATAAACTTATGAATAAAAACCCATGGGTGATCGCAAAATCGTGGCCATTTGTGTATAGCTATTAGGCATTTATAACACACTTCAACAGCTGTAATAAGATTTTCGTACACGTACAATTGTTTGTTCACTACGACTTAGGTTTTCACTATTCAGAGATCCACATAAGATAACATAAGGCACTACTTCAACTGCTCTCTCTTCCATCCATTTCTCAAATTCTGATTTTTTCTCGAACAGCTGTTGAGAATTCTGCGAAATAAAACTCGTCAACTCGATTTTGATAGCTAAAGAATTAATATTTTACAATGACGGTGTAATGGACTTTGGAAGGATATAAATTAACAAGATATTTCTTTTAAGTAAATCTACTGTTTTAATATGAAGTTGTTCTCGGTTTTGAGTTTTAGAATCGAATGTATACAAGTATCTTAATTTTATCCTATGTCCAAGTAAAAAGGGATGATGGGAGTTGTGGGAGGAACTTTGAGTTAGGAGGGGACCCAATGAGGTTTTTAGGGAGAGGTCAGAAATTAGGGGTAGGATTGTCTTTAAGATGAGGATGTCCAGAAATTGCAGCTGCATTGCAGATGCGTGGGAAGAGGATCGTAAAAATTAGAGTTCGGAGTTTTGGGATTTTATGAGGGTAGAGGATGGAGTCTGTTTAGGTTTAAGATAAGGTTGCAGGTCTGGAAGAGGAATATTTATGTATAAGCATGCAACTAAAATCTAAACATTTCTAGCTAAATATTGTATTGAAAATCGGGTTCGGACATATACAGCGGTTCAAAATAATTTGGCCGTTTCTTCCCCTAGGCAACGTTGGCAAATGCTGGGGGCCCGAAACTTCAGGGGGCCCATTCGCAAACTTTTATTCTTTTTATAGTTGTCAATAAAAAAAAAAAATATGTAACGAATTGCTCTTATAGGTGCCGAGTCCTAACACACCATCATTTCAAATGCATGCTGCCCGTCTTCGGCGACAATGCCGCGCTCGCACAAATGTAACAAATGACTGTCGCGATTTCACAACGCAACTGCAGTTGCTATTGGAAACGGGATATCGCTTGTTTTGTTGTTTATCGTAACGATTTGAGAAAGCGCCCTTACGGAAAAAAACCCTCAAATTCAAGGGGTAAATTTGCACCGCCAAAGTTTTGGGGATTTACCATGAAAACTCAGGGTTTACTCTCAAATTTCACCCCGAAATACAGGGTAAACCCTGAGTTTTGATGGTAAACCCTGAGTTTTGATGATAAACCCCCAAAACTTTGGGGGTGCGAATTTACCCCTTAAATTTGAGGGTTTTTTCCCGTAAGGGAGCTAAGATTGTTTTCGAGAAAAATAACATTATTTCACTTAAGTTTCATGATTGTCTGGTGCCTTACCCGCACGGAAATATATATATGCGAAAAATATATGCGAACATAGATGTGACATATTTTTTTTTTGCGCCTTTTTATAATTTTTATAAGTTTGACATAAATGTCGGATATTGGTCGGATATATGTCAACATAAATGTCGCGACATGTATGTCGACATAGATGCCGACATAGATGTCAACACGATTTGATATAAATGTCGGATATATGTCAACATACATGCCGCAACATTTATGTTGACATATATCCAACATTTATATCAAATCGTGTTGACATCTATGTCGACATCTATGTCGACATACATGCCGCAACATTTATGTTGACATATATCTGACCAATATCCGACATTTATGTCAAACTTACCAAAATTATAAAAAGGCGCAAAAAAAAAATATGTCACATCTATGTTCGCATATATTTTTCGCATATATATATTTCCGTGCGGGTAGTGGTTATTCGATTAAGAAAATACAACTACACTCCGCAACAAAATTAACGGCGCACCCGGCACTCGGCGACATAATACCATTTCCGAAATGCTGTAACTCAATGACAAATTGTCGAACAAAATCATTCGGGGAATCATTTTGAAGGTTGAAACTTCACCTGTAAGATGGTTTTTGAAAATTTTTCCTCCGGCCATTCTTGACCTCATGACGTAGGTTTGAGTGCCGGGTTGCGAAACGCCAGAAAAAAAAGTTTTTAAAAGTTCTCTACGGGACGTTAAAAAAATCGGAGAGAACTTTCGAGACAGCCATTTTGTAGCCTGAAATCTCCTCTTCAAAATGGTTCAAAATTTGTCGCGCGATTTTTTTCCACCGAGTTATTCAACTTTTGGTGAAGCAATGTCAATAAGGGCAGGATCGACGAGTGGGCGTAGACTGATTTGGCGTTATCCAGGATGCACAGGTACAGTCCAGGAACTTTGAAAAACTTGATTCTTCTGGCGTTTCGCGGCCCGGCACTCAAACCTACGCCATGCGGTCCAAAATGGCCGGAGGAAAAATTTCCAGAAACCATCTGGAAGATGAAGTTTCAACCTTCAAAATGATTCCCCGAATGATTTTTTTCGACAATTTTTCATTGAGTGACAGCATTTCGGAAATCGGTATTATTTCGCCGAGTGCCGGGTGCGCCGTTAATTTTGTTGCTGAGTGTATATGATTACATTTCCGTATTATACTGAAAATACTTTACTTATTTCCGCTCCCGGTTCCTTGACTTGACTTGTTCCAGATGAAATATGATACATTTTTTTTCAACCATTTTTTCAGGTCTCCTTGTAATATATTTCGACAGTGATCGGAGAAGGGTCTCAATCAATCAAGTCGAGTCAATTTATAAAAATGTGATGGCCTGACGTTTCGGCAGTGTTATGCTGCCCTCATCAGAGGCTATTTATTGGAAAAAAATTGCAAGTTTGAATTTACAAAGGTCAAAATAATAAAATAATATAATAGGGGAGACCGGGGCTAAAAGTTACACTTTTTTAAATAACTTGAAAAATTGATTGGACAAAATTCGTAAAATATAAATATTATTGTTCTACAATTTGGCAAATATATTCTACTTTAGTATGCCTAACCGTTTTGGAATATATCTGCATAAGTTTTTTTGATATGATTTTTTTTTTTGCAACAAAACGTAAAGTAACAATTTGCCCCGGTTCGGGGCTAGTTGTGCATGAGCTGGGGCAAGTTGTTACAAGATTTATTGTGGGTATATTTCATAAAAAAAACAATTATTTTAGATTAAATTTATGTATTTAAGAACGAATTAACAATATTCAAAGAGTTTTCAATTATTTGTCGTGCATAAATTAAACTCAAATTGAACGGTGAACATAAATATATAGTTTTTTTATATCCCAATAACTCCAAGTAATACTTTGAGATCAATTATTGTTTAAAATAATATATATTGAGATCAATCATTGTTAGAAATAATACAATATACTAAGATCAATTATTATCATAAAAGATATATCATTGATAATATGTCATTTGAGTTATATATGGGGGGTTCCACGTGACACGCATCGGTTTTTGGCCGGAAGTCATCGAAAAAATAGGCAAGCTGACAATTGGATCCCTTTTTTTTGTGCCTCTTCATGGTAATTTCGTTAACAATTTCAAGGCGATTCATGTGACCCTTCAAGTAGAAAAAAAAAGAATTACAAATTTCCAAAGTTTTACTTTGTAGCAATAGTTCTTAATTTTTCGCCATTTTCCTCACTTCATCTGGGGCTTTTTGTATGAGGCCTTGAGATATAGTACCCCGACTTGCTGTTCTATTATAAGTTCGCATTCTGTAATAAAAAATAGAAAAAACAAACAGTATTTTTCGTTGATGACCACGCGATAGGGTAAGTTGTTGCAAAGTAACAACATGCCCCAAAAAAGAGTAACAACTAACCCCAAATGGCATTTTCTTATATAAACGTAAATTTTAGGCTCGGTTGATGAAATAAACTTAATTTATACGTCGGTATATGAAAACTAGATGTATCTTTATATACCACATAAAAATCTAAAGGCTATTTATCAAAATGAATTGAATAGACCAAAAATAACCAACACGAAAATATTTACTCACCTGTATTAGAAAGACACATGCTCTCGAGCAACGTCATTCGAGACCAATGGCCTTACTAATATGGTTGCCGTAGCTGCGCTGTTGCTTACTGTTTCACGACGCACTTGGACCATATTTTTATCTCTATTCGTTCAAGAGTTATTTTGATTTGAACAACTTACCCCGGTAACTTTTAGCCCCGGTCTCCCCTATAATAAAATAAAACAGTTCAGTTAACTAGCGTCGAAAAACTAATACATGAAAGACTACGATCCTAGGTCAGTAAATTGACCCATATACAAACTGATAGTATTTAGTCAAGGACGTTATATAAGCATTGTAGATGAAACAAATATAATGGTAGTCAAAAGAAGTCACATAAATACAAGGATTAACTAATACTATGGTAGTCAGAAGGAACTTTAATTACCTTATTATCTTATTCTAGTTGGTGATACGTGAAAAAACTAAGTGTCAAAGATCACCATAATCCCACTATGAGACGAGCTATGTGTCGTCCTATGTTAGTGGAAACGTTAAATGAGCAAGGTGGTGTGAAGACGCACTTTATATACGTTGTTAACTAAGGCTCGTCTAATGTTGACACTCTACGAATGACGTCAATGACTGACGTCAGTACCTATGACTGACGTCAATGAATGTTTATGTTGAGGTAGTCTCTGAGGCCAACGTTTTTTCACGTAAACACCTGTGATAGAAATTGAATTTGAATGCATTTAAGAACAGCTTTTTGATCTTAGCCTATGTAGCATGTGAGAGTAAGGTAAGTGTAATTTTTTAGTGTCTTCTTTCTTATTAAGACTGTTAGGTTGTAAATTAATCTGTAACATCTCTGAGGTGATGCGCTTGGACCAAACTGATTCTCTATCAAGTACAACCGCATTATCCCAGTCGAAAGTGTGGTTAAATTCAATTTGGTGTGCAGAAACGACGGAGTGTGCTTCTGAGTTTTTCTTTATATTATCTTTATGTTCTTTCAATCTGGTCTTAAGCTCACGTTTCGTTTCACCTACATAAGACGCTGAACAATCATTACACTGAATCTTATATACTACATTACATTTATCATGTTCGTCAATGCGGTCTTTCCCTTTAGTAACCACTGATCTTAAGTTACTGTTAACACTAAACACAGGTGACAAGTCAAATTTCCTCAGTGAACAGCCTAGTCTCTCTGAGAAGTCCTTAATGTAAGGTAAGGATACTATCGTACGTTTTGATGTAGATAGACCGTTGACTACCATGATGACAGAGGTATTTCCTTCTGGGTCAGTCAACGTAATAACAATGTTAGTGCTATTGGTATGAGTGTTCTTTGATTTTAGATATTTTAACCTTTTAATAATTAATCTTTCTGAGAAGTCGTCAGGGTAGTTGTTATCACGTAACAATGATCTTACTAAACTCAGGTTCTCAGCATGAAATTTCGAGTGAGATAACGATATGGCTCTGTCGACTAGATTAAACACCATTCCGCGTTTTTGAGATAAAGGGTGCATGGAGTTAAAATTCAAAAACCTTCCAGAAAACGTGGGTTTTCTGTACCAATTAGTGATCAACCCATTAGAATCGTCTCGTATCACATTGACATCCAAAAAACTAAGCTTACGTTCAACCTCAAGTTCATGCGTGAACTGCAGGCGGTCATGGTAACCATTAAAAGTGTTAGTAACATAGTCTATGTTAGCGCTAGGAATGCACATGATAATATCATCCACATATCGGTAATAAAATAATGGTCTGAAATTCAACTTTGACAAACAGTCACGTTCCAGATCAACCATAACTAGGTCCGCTAGAATCGGTGAGATTGGGGACCCCATGGGAGAACCAAAAATTTGTTTATAGTACTGGTTGTCAAATTGAAAGTGGACGTTGTCTAACAAATACGTCACACCCGCTAATAATTCACTCAAAGGCATGGTGGTGTGCTGCGCGATAAATGAGTATCTGTTTACTATCGCTGTCTTAACTAACTCTGTTGGTACATTAGTAAACAAAGAGGTAACGTCAAGAGAGATCAAAATACAATCATCAGGTACCCGGATATTACTAAGTTTTTCTATCAAATCCCAACTATGTTTAATATAAGAATCAGCTTTAGGAATGCTCTTGATTAGTAAATTGCTCAGAAACTTAGAAATCCCATACGTAGGACTCCCAATCGCTGAGATGATGGGTCTGAGTGGCGTGTCTTTTTTATGTATTTTAGGTGAACCGTACCCTTTGGCAAGACACGTGTTCGTTTGCGTTAATTCGTTCCTATGATATTGTTTAGCAAGGAAACTATTCGAGTTCCATCTGTCAAGAATTCTCTGCGAGGTCTTACGTAATGTGGTTAATGGATTCTTGTTTACTAATCTGTAGGTGGTGGTATCGGCAAAGAGAGTCTTTAATTTGAGTATGTAACTGTTTTTGTCAAGCGCTACTGTGACATTACCTTTGTCCGCATTAGTGAAGAAGATGTCTTTATTAGACTTTAAAAATTGTCGTGTAGTATTGAGTTTCTGCGCGACTAACCGGTCTTCAATACTAATATGTCTGTTAATCCGTGTAAAATGTTCGATGTTCTTAATTAATTTACTCCTAATCTCTTTCTTATTATCATCAGGAAATGACGGCGCATTAATAACGTGTTCTACATTTTTGATAACTTTAATTGTGGTCTCTTGGTCTAAGCTAGTGAGTGGAAAAAATTTCGGACCCAGAGATACGGTTTCAATAACAACTTCAGGAATCGATGTTTGAGTTAAGTTCACAAACCAACGTTCCCTAGACTGAGTACAGGCTGGTGTTAGATCTTCCGTGTGTATGTGTTGAACTACAGGTCTGTGAGCCAAAACATTGAATTTACGCGCGAAGCTCGTATTCAGTTTATCAGTTAAGCGGACTTGGTTGTCTGTTTGATATGCAATAAAGTCATCAAGTAAATCTTTCGGTAATGCGTCGCGTAACAGGCTTAGGAGTCTATCTAATTTTTTCTCTAAGAAGCACAAGTGGATGTGTAAGTCTTCAATCTCTACATTCAATAAGTTAGTTGTTAATAGGGAGATACTCTTACGTAATAAGCGAGATCCCGTTCTGCTGTGGCAGGTGATAGACTTTCTAAGTTTCTGAGCAATTTACTAATCAAGAGCATTCCTAAAGCTGATTCTTATATTAAACATAGTTGGGATTTGATAGAAAAACTTAGTAATATCCGGGTACCTGATGATTGTATTTTGATCTCTCTTGACGTTACCTCTTTGTTTACTAATGTACCAACAGAGTTAGTTAAGACAGCGATAGTAAACAGATACTCATTTATCGCGCAGCACACCACCATGCCTTTGAGTGAATTATTAGCGGGTGTGACGTATTTGTTAGACAACGTCCACTTTCAATTTGACAACCAGTACTATAAACAAATTTTTGGTTCTCCCATGGGGTCCCCAATCTCACCGATTCTAGCGGACCTAGTTATGGTTGATCTGGAACGTGACTGTTTGTCAAAGTTGAATTTCAGACCATTATTTTATTACCGATATGTGGATGATATTATCATGTGCATTCCTAGCGCTAACATAGACTATGTTACTAACACTTTTAATGGTTACCATGACCGCCTGCAGTTCACGCATGAACTTGAGGTTGAACGTAAGCTTAGTTTTTTGGATGTCAATGTGATACGAGACGATTCTAATGGGTTGATCACTAATTGGTACAGAAAACCCACGTTTTCTGGAAGGTTTTTGAATTTTAACTCCATGCACCCTTTATCTCAAAAACGCGGAATGGTGTTTAATCTAGTCGACAGAGCCATATCGTTATCTCACTCGAAATTTCATGCTGAGAACCTGAGTTTAGTAAGATCATTGTTACGTGATAACAACTACCCTGACGACTTCTCAGAAAGATTAATTATTAAAAGGTTAAAATATCTAAAATCAAAGAACACTCATACCAATAGCACTAACATTGTTATTACGTTGACTGACCCAGAAGGAAATACCTCTGTCATCATGGTAGTCAACGGTCTATCTACATCAAAACGTACGATAGTATCCTTACCTTACATTAAGGACTTCTCAGAGAGACTAGGCTGTTCACTGAGGAAATTTGACTTGTCACCTGTGTTTAGTGTTAACAGTAACTTAAGATCAGTGGTTACTAAAGGGAAAGACCGCATTGACGAACATGATAAATGTAATGTAGTATATAAGATTCAGTGTAATGATTGTTCAGCGTCTTATGTAGGTGAAACGAAACGTGAGCTTAAGACCAGATTGAAAGAACATAAAGATAATATAAAGAAAAACTCAGAAGCACACTCCGTCGTTTCTGCACACCAAATTGAATTTAACCACACTTTCGACTGGGATAATGCGGTTGTACTTGATAGAGAATCAGTTTGGTCCAAGCGCATCACCTCAGAGATGTTACAGATTAATTTACAACCTAACAGTCTTAATAAGAAAGAAGACACTAAAAAATTACACTTACCTTACTCTCACATGCTACATAGGCTAAGATCAAAAAGCTGTTCTTAAATGCATTCAAATTCAATTTCTATCACAGGTGTTTACGTGAAAAAACGTTGGCCTCAGAGACTACCTCAACATAAACATTCATTGACGTCAGTCATAGGTACTGACGTCAGTCATTGACGTCATTCGTAGAGTGTCAACATTAGACGAGCCTTAGTTAACAACGTATATAAAGTGCGTCTTCACACCACCTTGCTCATTTAACGTTTCCACTAACATAGGACGACACATAGCTCGTCTCATAGTGGGATTATGGTGATCTTTGACACCTAGTTTTTTCACGTATCACCAACTAGAATAAGATAATAAGGTAATTAAAGTTCCTTCTGACTACCATAGTATTAGTTAATCCTTGTATTTATGTGACTTCTTTTGACTACCATTATATTTGTTTCATCTACAATGCTTATATAACGTCCTTGACTAAATACTATCAGTTTGTATATGGGTCAATTTACTGACCTAGGATCGTAGTCTTTCATGTATTAGTTTTTCGACGCTAGTTAACTGAACTGTTTTATTTTATTATATTATATTATTTTATTATTTTGACCTTTGTAAATTCAAACTTGCAATTTTTTTCCAATAAATAGCCTCTGATGAGGGCAGCATAACACTGCCGAAACGTCAGGCCATCACATTTTTATAAATTGACTCGACTTGATTGATTGAGACCCTTCTCCGATTACTTCTACTTCGAGTGATACATTCATGATGAATAATATTTCGACAGTGGTTGGAGGGGCGGGGGAGGTGGGGCCCATGAATTTACGTTTGCCTAGGGCCTATAATATGTACTTAAGTCGGCACTGCTTGATATAGAATATGAAATTCCTATTTGATTCTTCCTTGAGCAAGGTGATAGTGGTTGTTTTATCAACTTTGAAAATTTTTGTCACTGACATACAGTAAGCAAGGTAATAGAAGCAAGCTGACCTCGATATTACGAGTACCTAAAATAATCAAAAACTTGTACATATGATAGAAAGACACGAAGTTTGATTTATTGTTTTTTTTTGTTTTTTTTTTCAAGTAATTCTCCAACCTTTTTTTATGAGATCGTAATATTCTTCAATAAATTTACATTTAGCTAGTTTTGATAGCTGTGCCAATGTAATTATTAGCTCATGTATTTCAGTCCACTTAATCAAGAACAGCGATTCATAGTATTTTATTTCATAGCCTAATACTTTTCTTTCGATGAGGTCCTGAAAAATTAGCTTGCAATCTAACTCCAGCTGTAAAATTAAATATGAAAATCAATCTAACCATCTATTGAATATAATAATAATGAAAACTAAAGAAGGAAATTACAAAATTTCATCATATACTAAACAGATTCCTAATGGAGGAATCACATAGTCCAAACTTGCGAAATATTTTTCGGTAGTCACAGGTTTTTTCTTTGGCGAAGGAATCAACAACTGTTGCCTTTCGTCGTATAACTTTTCCCAAACTTTGATGATATCTGCTTGCGAAGAAGACTCTTGATTCCCATTGATTAAACACTGCACTTCACCATCTTATTTTCATGGAAAATTGAAATATTTTAGTCAAATTTTGAATCCGTAATGAAATTTTTTTTCCACGCATATCTTTATTCGTTATATACCTTTGTTGCTTTCTTGATCATTATTGTTTTTTGATCCATCTTTCAGCATTCCTGCTTTTCGCAGTGTCTTTCGCTCTTCTTTATAATGGTTATATCGACGGCCGCGTGGAAAAACCGGCTATCTCGGGTTCCGCTTGGAGAACCGGCTATCTCGGATTGCGCTTGGAAAACCGGCTATCTCGGATTGCGTTTGGAGAACCGGCTATCTCGGATTATGCTTGCAGAACCGGCTATCTCGAGCTAATTTTGAAAAACCGGCTATCTCGCTCGTGAAATTTTCTCGCCGTAAATTCAGTTGGTAGCACTGTCAGACTCAATAAAAAAAACTCTGCGTGGTATCAGTATCTCATATTACCAGGTATAATATTCATTCATATATCTATAGACACAGATTACTGTCGTTAAAAAATCCAAGGCAATAGCAACCACAATGATATTTTTCACAATTCAGGAAGAACAAATTGGGACAGTTTATTTTACCCTCTCGTTATGGACCTATACATCTTATGGGATATTTCATTCGGTAGAATAAATTAAGGCTTTCAAGGGTTCACAGAGAAACAGATTCATATCATCTACAAAGAATGGACCATGTAGGTACATAAGGGATCTATATTGGGCCGAAACTTCGGTAACTACGCTTTGGTAGAACAAAAAAATGAAAAAATCGTCGTCAATTCAATTCTTCGAATATCAGATTCACAAATACACAATTATTTCAATAACTAAATAATACGAGTCACAAAAAAACAATATAGAAGTATATATCTATATTTTCTGTACGACGTATAAGAAACTCTAATAATACATACGTTCGTAATAAAACATATCATGACCCCAGCAGAATTGAGAATTGCACTAGGGAGTCTTTTTTGAAAAATGAAAGGTAAAACAGATTTCCCATTCATACAGCTGAAGAAATTTAGGAACTCAATTTCGCCAGGATGACTCTCTACTTCCAATGTTCTTTCTTTCGGCTGAAATGTCGGCATGTATCGGGCTACATAGTTCCATTGCCGCGTATGATTTCCCAGTGCCCGAAAAGATTGAAAAATTTTCTTTCGATCTTCAACAGTAATTTTTGAATGGCACCTAAATCGACAGGTTCTTTGCAACCACACGACATTTTTTCGCTGCAAAAGAGTTTCTCGTTCTAGAAATCCCGGCTTTGCCCGAGTACGCGCCTTTTTGGCTGCATTATCCATCCACTCATTTGGATGAATTCGACGCTTTCTATAGATTTGTTTAATGCATTTCTAATGTTCTTACCCTCGCCTTCGTTGTTTTCGGTATTTCCATTCAAAGATTTTTGATGAGAAAGTGAGCCGTCAGTTGATTCTCCATCAGATATTTCGCCTTCAGTAGCGTCGCCACTGTCACTCAGCGAAGAAGAACCAATTGTTTCATATAATAATATGAAATATGTTGATGTAATCAATTTATCATAGCAGGTCGCAGTGATCATTGATCTCTAATCAAAACGAAATACCTCATGTCGTTATAGATACGTGATAACAGCAACGGCATTTGTTTTCAAAATGGATTGTGAGTACATCTGCAATTCGATGGCTCCGCGGAATAACCAGCTATCTCAGAAGCTTTTCGAAAAAGCAGCTATCTCAGATGTAGCTTGAAAAAGCAGATATCCCCAAGCTTTTTAAGCAAAATTTCGCTAGAAAAGCTTGAAGATAGCCGATTTTTCAAGCAACATTTGAGATAGCTGCTGTCACAAGCAACTTCTGAAAGAGCTGCTTTTTCAAACAACTTCTGAGATAGCTGATTACTCTGCGGAGCCATCGAATTAGACTTCTATTGCAGTGATATTTATCACCATAGCTTCACATACATTACGATACGAAAAATTTGATATTTTACTACAGATTTTGATCTTTGCCACGGTCAACGAAATTATCCACGACAAGTCCATTGTTCACCCACTGCGATTCTTGACGATAATAATGACAATGCGGTAACGTATGAAATACTGGATGAAGTCAAGGCACACAATGTACGAGAATCGCGGGAAGGTATTTTGAAAATGTAAAAAAAAAAAAAAAGAAAACATATTTCATATTACTATACGGAACAATAGGTTCTTCTTCGCTGACTGATAGTGGCGACGCTAATGAAGGCGAAATATCTGATGGAGAATCAACTGACGGCTCACTTTCTTATCAAACATCTTTGATTCTTGACGATGATAGTGACAATGCGGTATCGTATGAAATACTGGATGAGGTCAGGGCACACAATGTACGAGAACCGCGGGAAGGTATTTTGAAAATGTGAAATGAAAAACGTAAAGATTCGTCTCTGAAAAAAATATTTGAGTAACTTTCAATCTCAATTTCGACAAGGTTCGAACCGTATTGATTCGATTCCAAACCCATTATACAGGTTTTGATTTCTTCTTCATAATTGTTAACAAAAAATGATTTAGAAAACGTTGAAATATATTTCAAAAGTATAACACAATTTTTCAACCCAAGTCTCAAACATATTTCATATTATTGTACGGAACGATAGGTTCTTCTTCGTGGAGTGACAATGGCGACGCTACTGAAGGCGAAATCTCTGATAGAGAATCAACTGACGGCTCACTTTCTCATCAAACATCTTTGAATGCAAATACTGAAAACAACGAAGGCGAGGGCAATAACATTAGAAATGCATTAAACAAATCTAGAAAGCGTCGAAGTCAACCAAATGAGTGGATGGATAATGCAGCCAAAAAGGCGCGTAACTCGGGCAAAGCCGGGATTTCTAGAACGAGAAACTATTTTGCAGCGAAAAAATTTCGTGCTGGTTGCAATAGAACCTGTCGATTTAGGTGCCATTCAAAAATTACTGTTGAAGATCGAAAGAAAATTTTTCAATCTTTTTGGGCACTGGGAAATCACACTCGGCAATGGGACTATGTAGCCCGATACATGCCGACGTTTCAACCGAAAGAAAGAACATTGGAAGTAGAGAGTGATACGTATCGCAAAAATCGGTCTCACGATTTTTTTCTTGCCACGTCGACGCAGCAAGTCAAGGTTTGCCGGAAAATGTTCATCGACACATTAGGTTCGTGAATAAAAAAACTTAATATAATGGAAAAAATATAACAATAATGGAAAATAATCATACCGTTGGTTATTGAATTTTGGCAGGCATCTCACGACATTGGTTGCTGACTGTCGACAACAAAAAAAGCAGCTCTATGGGTGGGCAGTTTATATCGGCTGATAAGCGCGGATCGCATCAAAATAGACCCAAAAAAATTCCGGAATCCGTGACTCAATCTGTGCATGACCACATTGATACGTTCGAAAGGGTCGAGTCGCACTACACTCGAAAGAGTAGTAGTCGGGAGTACTTAGATGAAGAGCTAAACGTTGAAAAAATGTATAAGAAATACGTTGAGTGGATGTCCGCTAGAGAAGATGTTAATGTTGCCTCAGCGCATCATTATAGAGACACCTTTAACACACACAATTTGAGCTTTCACAAACCAAAGAAGGATCAATGTCCAAAGTGCACCCATTTCCGGTTCCTCACAGTCGAACAAAGAATTGCCGAACAAGCAGATTATGACGTACATCAAAATAATAAAAAAAGATCTCGCGAATTGATGCGTCAAGATGTGGAGTTTGCAACACAAAATAATATGACACTGTGCACTGCTTGTTTCGATCTTCAAAAAGTAAATTATTTAGTATATGGGTAATTCTCCAGAGATACTCATTTTCCTGGTAACCGAGTTTATTTTCAATAATCGCTCTGATTTTTTAGATTTTTTTGCCAGAATCTATTAGATCGTGATATTTTGAGATAGTGCTACAGGACAGATTTTTTTGGTAAATCCTGTTAATCGTTTTTTTGCCATGTTTGACGCCTAAATGTCATTCCTCTGGCCTGTAACCATCACATCTTCCCATATTGTAACGGGCGCAAGAAGTACTTAAAATTAGAAACATTGCAAATCATCAATATTTTCTCAAACTAAAGAATATTTATAACCTTCTTTCGAAATCCATAGAAAATAAATGAGCATAGATATCTCACAATAAAAATCGAAATCTTGTAACCAGTTTTTCCGTCATTCCTCTGGGCCGTTGGAAATGAGTCGATATTAGTGCAATAGGTATCGGTAAGTAACCGGGCGTTCAAGAGCAGTGTGTCCTAGATCTAATTGACCGAGCTGACAGTTTTTCAAAGTTTCATTTTTCATGCTTATGACTTTTTTATTACGAAAAAGTGTCGCTTGAGTAGATGTCACAAGCTGGAGCGTCATTCCTCTGGCGAGTGTCGAATATATATTTTCAACTAAATTAAATCTTTGTGTATGTTTTTAAGTGAAACTATTGAACACTAAGTCATCACCGCGTTTTGAGGTTTAAAAAACCGCGCATGTTACATTGCGAACAAGAAATCGTCAAAATCGTCATTCCTCTGGCGTCATTCCTCTGGCCGAAAAAAAAAAAAAAAAAAAATCCGCAAGATAGAACTGCGAGTTTGAACACAAAAAGTAAATTAAAAAGAAAAAAAAAAAAAAAAATAGTAATGCGAGTTTGTCCAAGTGGTAATTATGTCTTATTGATTCATAGTAAAGGTCATCGATACTTTGAAAAGCGAAAATTAACGGTTTTTTTGATTTTTTTTTTTTGCACCCCGAAAAATGAGTATCTCGGGAGAATTACCCATATACCGGATCCACTTTGCTTTTAGAACTAAGAGGAAAGATTACATCATTGGACACGATATATAATCCGAACACTGCGTATTATCATTTTGAATCAACGTTAAATTTATTCTGTTACGGTCATAATTTGACAAAAAAAAAAAAAAAACTCCGATTTTCAAGATTTGCCTCTACACGCGTAAGCTTTAGAAATGAAATGAATTCAATATTCGAGAAGTTTTGCTGTGCGTTTATATAGACATTATTTACATTTCGTGTATAGATTTTTCCTCAAGGATGTTGAATTATGACAACTTCATTTTTCATAGATACGGAGGTGGATTCATCACTCTATTATGATGATCTGAAATAATCTGAATGAATATTTCTTTAACAGGTTCTAGCTACACCGCGATCAGAGACCTCGGTTATGTATTATTCTAGAAAACTCGCCATATACAACTTAACGGTATTTGACATGGCAAATCGCGAGGGAACCTGCTATATTTGGAATGAAACCATTGCGAAAAGAGGAGCCAATGAAATAAGTAGCTGCATTTGGCAATTTATTTCATCGAAAGTTGAGTCTGGAACCAAAGAATTTAGATTTTATAGCGACAACTGCGGTGGGCAAAATAGGAATGAAATTCTATTTTCGATGTACGTTAAAGCAGCCATGGACTTTCAGATAAAAATTACCCACAGGTACTTGTGCGATCTGTGAATATTTTCACCTACATAAATTATTTAATATTATGTAATATTAAAAAAATCATCGAATATTGAATGCGAACCAAGTATCTAATTCATTTTTGTAATACTGTTTGTATTGAGGTATTTGGAAACGGGCCATACTCAAAATGCTGGAGACTCGATGCATGCTCGAATAGAGCTGGAATGTAAAAACCGATTCATATACACGCAGAACGAATGGTGCCAATTGATAAGAGAAGCGAAAGTGACCGAACCGCGTTACGCTGTGCACGAAGTTCAACAGCAAGAAGTCTGCGATTTTTCGAAATTTTCTGAAAAAAATAAATGCGCTCGAATAAAAATTTCCCTATTGCGTGAAATAACTGTGAATGGAAACGGGGAAATCCAATATAGATATGGTTATGACGAAGCGCTGCTAACTGCATCAATAGGCACTGCGATGTGGCAGAATATAAATTTAGAAAGAGCTTATAGAAGTAAGCTACAACTTGACGCAAATAAAAAAAAAGATTTACGTTCGTTATTAAATAAGGGACTGATTCCTCCGAATTGTCGAGATTTTTTATGAAGACATCTTGGCATAAAAGTATAATAATAATAATGATGATAATTGTAAACCTGTGAATCATACGCGACAATGGAACTATGTAGCCCGATACATGCCGACATTTCAGCCGAAAGAAAGAACATTGGAAGTAGAGAGTCATCCTGGCGAAAGTTGAGTTCCTAAATTTCTTCAGCTGTATGAATGGGAAATCTGTTTTACCTTTCATTTTTCAAAAAAGACTCCCTAGTGTAATTCTCAATTCTGCGGGGGTCATGATATGTTTTATTACGAACGTATGTATTATTAGAGTTTCTTATACGTCGTACAGAAAATATAGATATATACTTTGTAACGTGGTGCACGTTAGACTTCCGCCGAACCTACGGACGTGTATAAGCCCAGCCGCCCGATTTAAATCGCGCCGCTCTCCCTCAGCGACGCCATATTGGCCGCAGACCCTCGCACATGGCGACCGGGTCGCCGCCAGCGCTCGCTTACCGGGCGACGCCGGTTGGTACTATAGATAACGGAAGAGATCCGCATTCCATTTTCTGGACGTTTAGAGTACGGCTCGTGTGATATAGAGCAAAAAGAAAGTGTGAATACCAATCGAGAGAGTGAGTGAGAGAGTTTTTGTAGAGAGTTTGTAGATACGTGTGAGAGTTTTGTGTGTGCTTTTCTGTGTGTTATAACGACCCGGCTATCGAATTGGACAAGTGATTGTGAATCGTGGATTATTGGACTCCCGACTGGCTTTAGACGACATACGCACGACCCCGGCTCTCCTACCGTCTGATCAATTGTTACCGTCGCAACCGAGGCCTATTATCGTCCGTACCAGGTAGGATCCATCTGATTCACTTTCATATCCACCCGTAGTACCAACCCACCCCCGAATTAATACCCTGAGCCTCTGGAAGCCTCGTGTCTGAATCTCAACCGTTTCCCGCGAACCGTTGGATTCAAAAGTAGACACCGGCACCTTGTTTACGCTGCGCGTAGCCGTGCCAGCATTGGGCATCGCTGCGCAGAAAACTAGTAGACGCCATTTTGCCACCGACCTCTGACGTCACGCGCGACGCTCAGCTGTCACCCGTCAGAGCTCGTCTGCTTCCTCGGAGTTAGAGCGAGCGAGCAATAGACCGTAGGTAGAGTCGACTCTGTCCTCCCTACCGTCTAACTAGATCTAGGATACTCTGGATAGAGTAGAGCAAGAGAGAGAGGGTTAATAGTTAGCCGTAATTTCTTAGAGTTTATATTTTCTTAATTATTTCGTTTATTAGCTTCATTTATTTTGGATTGTGATATTTAGTTTATTTGATTGTGATATTTAGTGAACTGTCAGTGATATTTAATAGTAGAGTAGAGTCATTGCCAGAAGAAAGTCGAGTCAGTAGAGTAACGTAGAGCCAATATTTTAATTTATCGTTTTGTAAATACGCCAGGTAGCGGGCGTGGTATTAAATTCGCCACCTTTTCTTTTTTTCTTTTTTAAATAAACAATAAGAATAATCATAATTCTACAGAGTGTCTTTATTCCTCGCCCCCACGAAATCCCTCTACCCTTAGAGTTAGTCGGAGGGTCGCAGAGCGAGAGAGAGAGAGGACTTCTACGCGAAGTTTGGCGCCCAACAGCATCCCCTAGCTACCCGTAGGCCCCGGTTTGTATTCGGCTTATCATTTCTGGGTACCACGAGCCCAGGAAAACCCGTTACAACTTCTATATTGTTTTTTTGTGACTCGTATTATTTAGTTATTGAAATAATTGTGTATTTGTGAATCTGATATTCGAAGAATTGAATTGACGACGATTTTTTTATTTTTTTGTTCTACCAAAGCGTAGTTACCGAAGTTTCGGCCCAATATAGATCCCTTATGTACCTACATGGTCCATTCTTTGTAGATGATATGAATCTGTTTCTCTGTGAACCCTTGAAAGCCTTAATTTATTCTACCGAATGAAATATCCCATAAGATGTATAGGTCCATAACGAGAGGGTAAAATAAACTGTCCCAATTTGTTCTTCCTGAATTGTGAAAAATATCATTGTGGTTGTTATTGCCTTGGATTTTTTAGCGACAGTAATCTGTGTCTATAGATATATGAATGAATATTATACCTGGTAATATGAGATACTGATACCACGCAGAGTTTTTTTTATTGAGTCTGACAGTGCTACCAACTGAATTTACGGCGAGAAAATTTCACGAGCGAGATAGCCGGTTTTTCAAAATTAGCTCGAGATAGCCGGTTCTGCAAGCATAATCCGAGATAGCCGGTTCTCCAAACGCAATCCGAGATAGCCGGTTTTCCAAGCGCAATCCGAGATAGCCGGTTCTCCAAGCGGAACCCGAGATAGCCGGTTTTTCCACGCGGCCGTCGATATAAACAACCACGGGCAGCTACTGAAATCTTCCCTATGCGTTTTGAACACTCGGAAGCTTAGCTTTTCACAAGATTTGATTCGCCAACGCTCAAAATATACATTATATGCAACATCCCACGACCATCAGTCTATTTTCTTAACCCTTCGTAGTCACACTTCTGTAGAATCACACGGTAGTCACACTTGGGTGAAATTCACCCAGTCAATTTTCAAATGGTTGCTGTGTGAAAACTATCATTTCGATCGGGATCGAAAAAATACTAGAAAATACTTCAAACATTCTAGAACATGTATCAAGAGTCGGTATGTCAAAATTCAAATGACAACATATTTAAAAAAAAAAAATCGTCAATATGTCAATTTGTCAAAGAATGGATATTTGGGCCAGAACGCCTGGGTGAAATCCACCCGAAGTGACTACGAAGGGTTAAATAATAAATTAACTAAAAATAGGACCTAAACGTTGCAATATATTAACATATACAGGGTGTCGGATTTTAGACAATCCAGCTGAATTATACAGTATTCCCTCCGAATAGGGCCCCTCTGAATAGGGCCGCTTCTCCTAATCCTTGCTCGAGCGCTTCCCCCACTACATTTCTGTTTACGAGTGTTTATACGTGGCTCTATTCAGAGGTTGAGCCAGCAGCCGAGTTGAGCCGTGCTCGCAAGCTATTGGTGGGGGAAAGTGGTTTCCAGGAATCATACTCCCCTAACCGCCTTCGAGCGGCCCTATTCAGAGAGAATACTGTACAATACTTTTGTGAGAAAATTTTTATTCTGAATTTTTTATCTTTTTTTTGATCGAAAGATTTTATTTTACAATAAAAAAAAAAAAATTCCATCAAAAATATGAGATAAGAGGAAAGAATATTGTTATATATTTAATATAGGTATCAACGTATAAGATAGGTGTCGCCACTTACTTAAGGGAGGCGACCACCGCCATTAACGACTCGCTAGAGGCTAAGAGATAGATATAAGACTACGTGTAATAAGACGACAACTCTTACCTTCTCTCAAATAAATAATATACACTTTTATAACAAATACAAACGGTGTAGCATTTATTTTATAACAAATATCAGGAGTGAAAAGTTTTTTTATTTTTATTGATTGACTATGGCAAGTCATTTTTTAAATTCATTGATCACTTTGAGAACGTTATTTATAATATTATTTATGATAATATTCTCAAAGTAATTGATGAATTCAAAAAACGACTTGCCATGATTAATCAATAAAAATGAAAAACTTTTTACTGATATTTATACTGTTATTAATACTGATATTTCTTTTTCTTTTTTTCCCACCACTGAGTTCGGTAAATACAGATCCGACTACTCCGAATGCTCCGGCTCTACCCCTCTTCATTTAATACTGTAACGAGTGAAACATGCTTGCGTTGTATAAATGAATGTTTTTATTCGTATTCAGCTATTGTCAAACGAAAAGGAAGAAATGTCAGACCAGTGTCGTAAGGTAAGCGTTGTCCTACAGAGTCTGAAGGTTTTCAAAAAAATCATTAAAAAGGGATAAGTAATCTCACACGAACAAATTCTACACAAACCAGTAAACTTCGTGAAATTTCTGCGGAGGTAGAAAAGAAATTAGTGCATGAAAAATATATATAAAAAAAAAAAAAATTAAAAATGGCATATTACGTATTGTAGGTCCGAATCCTTCAGAATTTGTACTCTGGGGAAGTTTTTCCCATAGGTTCAGATATTTCTGCAGGGCATAACGCTCACATCGTGCCAGAAGTAAGCAAAATATTCATGATATTCATTATTTTTATGATAAGAAAACGGTAGATATTATTATTATTATATTATTATTATTATTATTATTATTATTATCATTATTATTATTATTATTATTATTTGTTTTAATTCATATTAGAAATGTTCGTTCGTTTTGAAAGTAGTCAATT
Organism: Tenthredo mesomela; assembly: GCA_943736025.1. Lineage (NCBI taxonomy): Eukaryota > Metazoa > Arthropoda > Insecta > Hymenoptera > Tenthredinidae > Tenthredo > Tenthredo mesomela. The sequence goes on from OX031022.1 coordinate 12,741,203, forward strand.
GCTATTCTTTAACTTCGGAATCTATTACTGGTTCATTCAGGACGCGCAACCAGTCATAGTTCTGCACGCAGAAGCAACAGACGCACGAGGCAATTCTTTCAAATCGGTGAGTTTGAATCGCCAAAATTAATAAGAAATGTGAAATAATAGATGGATTTGGAGTTTGCATGGATAGATTAATATGCTTATTGATAATTTATTATATAAAATAAATTCTATTTGTTTCTACTTTATTAAATGTATTTAACATCTGTGGAAGGATTTTATTGACTTCCTGAAGAAGGATTCTGACGCGAGGCTTGTATTTGCACACTTTGAAGTACACAAGTGCTTGGACAAAGAAGCTCGGGGGATTCTAACTCGCACGATAATAAGGAAATTTAAAAACGAGGCTCTCAAAAACGTTCCGGCTGGAGAAAAACTTGATGATTTTTCGTAAGGAAGATACAATTCACTATGAATGTGAAACAAATTTTGATTTACCTACCTGGATTGAACTAAAGTTATTTTCATTTGATTTTTAGTATTTCTAACAAGATATTAATTGCTATTTCAAAAGCAGTAGTGGAAATATTCCACGGAGAACATGCAGCCAAATTTTTGTCTCCTTATAAATCCGAAAATGGTATACCAAGTCAGAAAGGTGGAACACTCTGGGCACATCTGTGTTATTCAGAAGAGCGTATGAGGGAGAAAGGAATTTTGAAAAAATGTGGAAGCAAAAAAAAAAAAAAACAGGAAGATCCTGTCTTCATATGGGGAGCAGGACGTTTTGGCGCCGCTGTTTCGGCGCCGCCGATTGGGCACCACCGTTTTGGCGCCGGTCATTTTGGCGCGGGTACGTTTCGGCGCCGGACGTTTTGGCGACGGATATTTTGGCGCCGGACGTTTGGGCGCAGTACGTCTTGACGCCGGCCGTTTAGGTGAAGGACGTCTTGGCACTGGACGTTTTAGCTGTGACTCCCGAAAGTTTAGAATAGGTTAGAACAGGTTAGAATAGGTTAGGCCACCCCACTAATCCTACACACACACACAGATGCGAAATACCCAGAAAGAGGCTGTGGCTCCCGAAAGGTTATAATAGGTTAGGCCACTCCACTAATCCTACACACACACACAGATGATACTGACTTTTAATAAAATACCGGTCAACGACTACATTTCAAAGTTTCCGTGTCTACAAACACAGGATGCAATAAAATTGGTACAATTCAAAATAATTTTGATGGAATTTATCTTAATCTCGGAAATATAGTCGGCTTCAAAATCATTCTTTAAATTAATTGTCACATTAAACGTTTGTATAATAGTTCGACCTAGACTTCATCTTATGAAAACCTAACAGAAGTGTTCTGCTGCGTACTAGATGGCCCACAATTGAAGAAGTTTTAATTCGACAACTCGAAGCAGTGGCACAGAAACTCGCAGAGAGAAAAAGAAATGCACTGACATGAGTCTTGATGATCTGGTGTTGATTAAATTGTTACCAACATTGGAATCAGGTGTGTAAATAAAACAATAAATATCTAAAATTGTATATATATTCTGCATGTTAATAATTAATATATTGACCTTGCCAGATTCACAAGACGCAATCATTTTGTACTTGCTACAACTATTGATTGGAAATGGTGGATGTGGAGGAAAACGTAAAAGAGGCGAACGAGTTGAAGTAGTTTCGAAATACCAACCAACGGAAATACGAGATTCTTTTATATACCGTGTAGAAGTGAGTGGAGTTATCTCGAAGAGGTTCTTAACTGTATTTTTTAAAATATTTCTTGGAAAACTGAAGATATCGACGCTAAGCTTGAAGATTTGAGACAAAAACTCTTTGCAAGAAAGGATACCTTGCAGCCGATGATTTTAGTGACTGGGCCTTTTGCAAAAGTGTAACAATCGTTCGTCATCATAAACAACTATAAGTACAAAGTCCCTTCATGCCTGGATGCATTGGATTTTACATTTAAGATTTTTTTTGCTCTGGACTGCCAATATCCCAAAGCATCATTGAGACTATGGCAGTTTGTCCAACACGCAGCATTTGATATCGTACTGCCAGGGGATTCACTAATTAAATCAGTGAAATAATTATTTAGCGTCACCAAGCAAGCGCTTCGCGAGGCTGAGATGATACAACTTTCCTAACAATCACAATGATTATCTGTGAGACGTGTGAATTAACGTTCGAAAGTAATCCCATTTTCATACGACACATACATTTAACCCATTCTAATTCAAATATCTTCAGGTGTGCTGAATCAAATTGTAAAAAATCTTTTGCATCTCTGGATTCCTTCATTAAACATAGGCGTGCCAAACATCTAGGTGAAGGCGAAACGCTTACGTCGGTGCTTGATAGCTCGTCCACCTCAACTCTACTCTAAGTATACGGACGTCAGAAATTCGCGACTGGTAAACTGAATTACAGACTTCTTCTGCGTCATGTTCTGCCTCGTGTCACCTGAAAATTTCGTCGACAAATGTAGCCTTATTTACGGAAAGCAGACGAGTGAAATAAGTTTTCCTGTAAAGTGTGTGTATTTCTATAGTGCGCTCGCTCCCTGGATTAAGTGATGAATGTTTTCATCTCCTAGATGCGATCAAAATACGACAAGTCTGTAATTGCAGGGATTCTGATGCCGCCATGTTGGATGTGTATAATAGTATATTATGTGGCATGCCCGTAAACCAAGTGTTTTTCGGCGAGAATAATGATTTCAGGACGAGCTAAAGGCGAGCCGTAAGCGAGTTCTGAAATCATTATTCGAGTCAAAAACGGTTTACGGGTGCGCCCCATACTGTATTTTTTTCGAAATAGGCATGAAAAGTCACTTTGACGCTTGTTGAGATTCACTAGATGAAGAGTGAGGTTACGGTGCGATCTGTCGCGCACTTCGAACCGCGCATCGAAACTACCGTATAAAGACTTTATACGGCAGCTTTGGAATGCGCACTTCGAACTGCGCATCCAGACTGCCGTATAAAGACTTTATAGGGCAGTTCTGAAATCAACCGTATAAAGTGACACTTTGTGGATCGAAAACAGGCGTCAAAAAGTGACTTTTCAATGCCTATGCCGAAAAAATGTAATATAATTGTCGTCTATTCGTAATACACTTAATTACTAATTTACATTAAAAATCACTAAGCAAGCGCAGTACAGTTTAATTTTAGCTTCTAGAAAAAAATCATTTTCGTGAAATTCGTCCTCCCGTTTAGGCTCAATTTGTCGACGAAAATTCATCGCTACTGATGTCACAAAATATATATAGGACATGCCACTACTGTGGCACCTTAACTCGTTAGATCGGACTACGTTCAAAAATTCGATAATTTTTAAAAAAGTCGTTCGAGAGTTGCAATTTCTTAAAGACGAGGGGATAACCATCGAACTCCCGACGGGTAATCACAATATATATTTCGACTTGTCTTCGATTATAGGTGATAATCTTGGACTGCATTCCATTTTAGGATTCGTTGAAATCTTTCGAGCAAATAAATTCTGTCGATCCTGTTTGACTGAATCAAAGAATATTAATAAAATTTACAGAGAAAGTGATTTCACTCTCCGTGATTTATCAAACTATGATAATCTTTTATCATTGAATGATCCATCTTTATCGGGAATCAAATACGATTGCATATTGAACAAAATACAAGGTTTTCATGTGACAAACAATCCAGCGGTTGACGTTATGCACGATCTTCTGGAGGGAGTTTGTCGGTACGACCTTGCCCTTTTGTTACATCACTTTATTTATGTTCGTAAATTTTTCACACTCGATCATCTCAATATCAAAATTCGTAGTTTTTATTATGGAGCGAAGAACAGTTCTAATAAACCACCCGTGATTTTGGAATCACATCTGAAAAATAAATGCGTCATGCTGTCATCTGCCGAGATGCTAAATCTCGTGAAGAATTTGAATTTGATTATTGGGCTCTCTGTTGCCCAAAAAGACGAGCATTGGGATTTGTTACTAACTCCGCAAGAGATTATGCAGATTGTATCGACGCCCGATACGAATAACAGCACATTTCAGATTCCGGGTGAATAAGAGCACGTTTCAAATTCCGGGTGAAAAAGAGCACATTTCAGATTGAGAATGAAAAAGAGCACATCTCAGGTCGACTCGAATACTAGCACGTTTCAGATTCACTCGAAAACTAGCACAATTCAGGTCGAAGCGAATATCACTTATTAAGTGATATATCACTTAGCAAGTGTTAACATTGGAAATTTACAATTATGCACAAAAATTCGATTCAATTTTATCATTAATTCAATTTTATAATGAACCTACCTGACACTTGCTAATAAGTAATATTCGCTTCGACCTAAACTGTGCTAGTTTTCGAGTGAATCTGAAACGTGCTAGTATTCGAGTCAACCTGAGATGTGCTCTTTTTCATTCTCAATCTGAAATGTGCTTTTCTTCACCCGGAATTTGAAACGTGCTCCTTTTCACCCGGAATCTGAAATGTGCTGTTATTCGTATCGGGCGTCGGTATGTAGCACAAAAATCACGAAAGAGTGTGAAGGTTGGGGTACTATGCATCTTACCCTGAGTACAACCATTACAGTTATCTGTATCTACCTCATACGAAATATTGTTCTCGTCCAGTATTTGCTTTACGTACGTCAGATTTTGGTGAGCCATGCGCTCGTGCCAAACTGACAGGTTTTCCTGCGTATAACTTACCGCCGCTCGATCGGCTTTGCTGAACTGCATCGTATAAAGTTTATCACTTCGGTAACCAATTCCCGTAACCCTACCGTCTTTAGCTATTTTGCACATTTTCTTGTCGAATGACACTGCGTAGCCTTTATCAGTCACACTTCTTACGGAAAAAAGATTAACAGTCATCCTGGGTACATGTAACACATTATTTAATATTGTTTTGATCCACTCAACACCGTCGTGTGCTCTCACTGTTATTGTTCCGCAACCGACTGCGTTTAGTTCTGTTCCGTCTACGATTACCACTTTCTTGTAGTTTGTAAACTCGGTATACGTATCGAACATTTCTTTATCGTGACACATATGTTCACTCGCGCCCGTGTCCACCAGCCAATTTAGGTTAGGTTTTCCCTCTGCTACGTATGCATTTTGTCTTTCGCTATTTGCTTGGTCAGGTGAACTTTCACCTTGATTCTTTTTTTGTTTGTAAAACCTAATTCGACATTTACTTATGTGATGGCCCATTTTCTTACAATAATTACACTGAATTTTAGGATCTTTACATTCTCGCTGAATATGTCCTTCCTTCCCACAACCGTAGCACTTCACTGAACCTCGAGAACTGCTGCTCGCTAAGGCCACCGATGTTTCACTGAGAGATGGCGCACCTCTATGAGAGATTCGTTCCTCCTCGACTAGTAGCCTTGCTGTTAGCTCGGCTAAGCACTGAGTATCTGCCGGTACAGATTCCCACGCTGCGACGAAGTGGTTATATTTTTCTGGAAGTGACGTTAATACTTTGGTTAGGATCATCTTCTCTGAGATGGTCTCTCCTAACTTAGCTATTCTATCTCTCACTCCTTCTAGTTTCGCGAGAAATAGCGATATGTCGTCTCCCTCACATTTTAGTGAGAAGAATTTTTGCTGCTCCAAGTGTAGACTTGTCTCTGACTTCCTTTCATACACTGATTCCAATTTTTTCCACATCTCTTTGGCTGATGTTGTGGTTAATATGTGTATCATGATTTTCTCCTGTAAGTGCGTGACTATTATTCCCTGGGCTTTACTATCCTTGGTCACCCAGTCTACATATCCGTTGGCGTCAACCTCCGGCTTCGGCACGCTGCCATCTACCAAACCATAGACTCCCATGGCCTGTAATATAACTTTGATTTGAAATTTCCACACACTCCAGTTGGATGTACCCTCGAGCTTCACTCCCGTATTGACGTAGACTTTGTCCATTTTGCTTTTTCTTTATTATTCAGTCAACACTCTAACTACCGACTGCTACTGTTACGTATCCCATTCTATTCAATACCTCTCTCACTCTCAACACCCAAGACATAACATCCTACATGCATCCAGTCTCACCACCTCTAATCAGAGGAAGTCTTACCCTTACATTCCAAGAAGTCCATCCCTACCTATGCTCCCATAAAACTGCACCTGCACGAACGCGCCCATGCCCGGGACAATGGAAATGATGACCTAACGATTCAGCTCATCATCAGCTCATCAGTAGCGAAGATTGACAAAGGCACTTGCAAGTAAATTGTCAATCAGAGCAGTCGCATATAATTTAGCTCGCATTATAAATTCACTCACACATCATTTAATCTTACAATTATAACCCATATATATATATAGGTGGTTTTACCACAAATCAAACTCTATCAATGAAAATATACCAATTCACTGTGACCACCTGTCTCTTAAAACCCCGGTTACCCCACGGTGTAAAAACGAGGAACGAACTCATCTAAATACATAACAATTGTGGCAGCTCACTCTCTCCATATTCATAACAATAGAGGCAGCTCACTCTCCCCTCATTCATAACACTACTAACCGGCATGAACCACGCCGTTGTACATGCTTTTCTTATCCGCGATTATTTTACCGATCTTACGTATCTGGGCCCATAACATGTGAAGGTTGGGGTAATAAAGCACGTATTTAACAATCCTATTTATTATTTATTATATATTATGCTGTTAATAAATATTCATTGATAATTAGAGTTTTCATTATTACTCAAGCACTCACTTCTCTCTCCGACCGTCCATGAGAAATGAGTGCTTGAGTAATAATGTAAACTCTAATTATCAATGAATATTTATTAACGGCATAATATACAGGGTGTCCCATTTTAAAGTATGCATTACGTTTTCAGCCGAGCTAACGTTTTAATTGGAAAATGTCTCCTACAAAAGTTGTCCGGTTCAGAGGGGGACACATGAAGATGTTTTTGTTTTTGATCCAGCATCATAATTGGTGATGCTGTGGAGGATGGACCAGTTCTTTTAAATGGAATCATACATTTTTGTTGCAACTAAAATATTCTTCATTCAAAAATGTACAATGTTCTCAGGAAACTTTTTTTTCTAAAATGAATATTTCGTGAGATAGAACAAAAAACAAATACCACCATCATAACAGAAAAACATCTCTGTGATATGTGTGATATGTCGGAGCATCAGTGAGGTGACTACAGATGTTCAAAAATACCACCATCAAGAGCAAGATACGCTCTCACTCGCTTTTCGAAGCTTTGCGCCGTTTTCAAAAGGATTGCCCAGAGCTTCGAAAAGCGAGTGAGAGCGTATCTTGCTCTTGATGGTGGTATTTTTGAACATCTGTAGTCACCCCACTGATGCTCCGACATATCACACATATCACAGAGATGTTTTTCTGTTATGATGGTGGTATTTGTTTTTTGTTCTATCTCACGGAATATTCATTTTAGAAAAAGAAGTTTCCTGAGAACATTGTACATTTTTGAATGAAGAATATTTTAGTTGCAACAAAAATGTATGATTCCATTTAAAAAAACTGGTCCATCCTCCACAGCATCACCAATTATGATGCTGGACCAAAAACAAAAAAATCTTCATGTGTCCCCCTCTGAACCGGACAACTTTTGTAGGAGACATTTTCCAATTAAAACGTTAGGTCGGCTGAAAACGTAATGCATACTTTAAAATGGGACACCCTGTATAATAAATAATAAATAGGATTGTTGAATACGTGCTTTATTACCCCAACCTTCACAAAGAGACTCCTGATATTCTTGAATTAACAATTGCAGACTATCTAACAAAATTGAATAGAAAATTTCCAAATTCTATGAAACCCAAGCACCATTTTTTGATGCATTATCCCTCAATGATGAGAAAAGTTGGCCGTTAGTGGAACATGTGTTGTATGCAATTCGAAAGCAAGCACCGAGAAGGTAAACAAATCTCTCGCTGTGCCATTAGCCGCGTTGATGTATGCAGAACTATAGCCCTCAGGCATCAGTTGATTTTCAGTTATAGATTATTGTGCAAAAAGTCAAAATACCCCACATTCATCTGTAGCAGTGTTAAATCAGTTGCTGTAAAAAAATTGCGAGACGTCTCCTGCTTCGTTGAGTTATTGCCTAATCACTTATTAGACGGTCACATTTTTTTGACGGATTCGATTCAATTCTCAGGGCAAACAATTAGAAAAAACTTTGTCGTGGTCACTTCGTCAGAATCGGGACAAGAGTTTTTTTTTTTCTTTTAAAGCTGATAATTTTAAACGGAGACGACGATTTCTTCTTGGTAACTAGACGGATGGCTGACGTTTATTTAAACCAACACGTCAGGGCATATAAAATGTACAGTACAGAGGACTTCCACTGGGAGATAATAAAAAAAGTTGATATTGTGAACGCTTTCATATCGTACACGAATAAACTTAGCGATGGCTATTATTACATTGAAAAACATTGGATGTAATTGTACATTTGTTCAAGACTAAAAAAATGTATCAATAAAGTGTATTGTGCGATGAAGATGTGTAAGACGTCTGTGTATTTATATATAGTATATATTGTAACGTTCCGGCTGTGTTGGCTACCGCCAGCGCAGCCGGAGCACGTCCATCCGACAGCGGAATCACGCAGTTCCGTGCATCCCGCGAGTCCGCGCTTCCCGCGACTCAGCGCCTCCCGCGATTCCGCGCACCCCGCGGAATATCGGTATAAAAAGGGGGCCGCGGGGACATCAGGCACCGATTGTGTGGCAAAGCGCCCGTCGAGTCATATCTATTAAATTCATTAGGCACGTAGCCAAAATAGTGCGTGGTCTTTACTTGCTTATAAATTCGAATTCAGTACTTGCTATAGTTGAAGTATTTTAGAATCACGGTTTATAATATGAAAATAAATTAAATTCACATTTCAAACTCAATTATGTTTTGCTAATTTTATGATAAAATAAATTAGACGAAGAATATAAAAGTCACCTTAATATGGGGTTTAACGGTGCAAATTCAACGAACTGATCTAGGATTGGAAATCCTAGATTAACAATTATAACGAAATATCGGCTTTAACAAAAACAATCTAATCTAACATATCGGAAACATTAATTAAATTTAAAACATTACTTTATCCTAATCTTACTTTATTCTATAAATTCTCATTATAATCTTTACTTTATATTTTTTTTCTTTATGACTTCTTCCTATTCTAACGATACGCATAAATTGCAATTTTCTGTTCTATTTTGTATCGTTTCCTAAGAATCACCTATACTATCATTAAATCTGAACTATTGTTAAAACTGTATCTTTTCTTCCATTTTCCTTACTTCTAAATTAACCTTTTAATAATCTTTCAGCATTCATATTTGATATTATTCAAGTAGTCAAATAAACAGGTTCGGTGCGCTTAGCGACACCCAGTTCCGCAATATCAGCTCTAGTTGAGTGTACTGGCTCATAGCACTGGCTTACACCCGTGTCTAGGAGTATCTTTACCAGTGCCTTGATTCGAGTCTGTGCAGTGGGCTCGGCTAGCAAGGCAGATCCCAACTCTGTAGGTAAACAGATCGAATCGGGTGACACCAGATTCGAATCTGTAATAGGGTATTTTGTGGTTTTTCACTTTTTCCACCAGAGGAGCTCCAAATCACACCCGTGACAAAGACACTCATGCGGACTAGCACCGTATCTCCAGCCATCAGCTGAGATATTGGTGCAGTAAGTTACAATATATTAGGGTGGCTGTTAAAAAAAAAGTTTGCGCTCCAACTTGAAAAACCTTAAGTTTACCTCGAAAAAATAGGATCTTCCAAATTTCAATGCTCTATCTCATTTTTAAGGGGTGCCGGCAATTTTTTGTTTAATTTGAATTTTTTTTTTTTTTTTAACTTTTTTTTTGAATTTGTTTTTTTCAACTTTTTTTTCTTCCTTTTTCTTCATTCAAAATAAGATTTCATTTGTTTGATTTGTCGAATTTTATATCGATGAGAAAAAATGAAACGGCAGACAAATAAATCTGGGATTGAAAATACTTTTCACTCAACCATTTTCCTTTTTTCATGATAGAATATTTAACATGGCGTAGAAAAAAAAAAATATAGCTGAGAAATTAGTCTGTAAAAAATTTTAAGGAACCCCAGATCCAAGCCTGTATTATGAAATTGGCTCGTATATGGCCGCCGCCTGGCGTCGCTGCGAACCGAGTCAGTACCGGCGCAATGCGATGCAATAGTACGATACTGTATGTCATATAACCTTAATGTATGGCATCTCTAATCATTTGAATGCGCAGTACCGCATTGTGCCGGTACTCCTCGGTTACCAGCGACGCCAGGCGGCAGCCATATACGAGCCAATTCCATAATACAGGCTTGGACCTGGGGTTCCTTAAAATTTTTCACAGACCAATTTCTAGGCTATATCTTTTTTTTTACGCCATGTTAAATATTCTATCACGAAAAATGGAAAATGTTCGAGTGAAAAGTATTTTCAATTCCAGATTTATTTGTCTGCCGTTTGATTTTTTCTAATCGATATAAAATTCGAAAAAATCAAACAAATCAAATCTTATTTTGAATGAAGAAAAAAAAAGTAAAAAAAAAAAAAAATTAAAATAAAACAAAAATTGCCGGCACCCCTTAAAAATGAGATAGAGCATTGAAATTTGGAGGATCCTATTTTTTTGAGGTAAACTGGAGGTTTTTCAAGTTGGAGCGCGAACTTTTTTTTTAACGGCCACCCTAATATATATATATGTATCTTGAGATGTGTATCAGTTTCAGTGTAGGGTAAAGTGCGGAGAGATGCCGCAGTGGGAGAGATGCCGCATTTCTCATATATCTGAGATTTGCCTACAAATGGTGTTGCAATGATGATTTATGTTTAGTATTAGAGTAATGAAGCAGACGAAAATCGACATTGCGATTCAATTCGCAAGCAGAAGAAAGTAATGGCGGGCAGAAGATGGTACGTACGAATTTTCCTCGTTGAAATTTCACGCGGGAAGTCTATTTATGCAAGTATCACTATCCTCGTTACAGTTTTCATAAATGTTATGGTTTTACTGAGTTCTCACAGCCCAATTTGAAATGTACGTTTCATTTGCGTAGCGAAAATCAGTATTCTTATTGAACAATTCACCACAGCGTCTCTTTCTGCGATTCGGGATAGATGCCGCATATATACCTTCTCATAGAATTTTTTTTTTTTTCCATTTTTCTTCTTCTCTTCCCTTTTCATTATCCAGTAAATCCAGGAAACAAGAAACAGAGTCACAAAATGCGAGAGAAGATTCCTGTGGCGAATGTTGGAAAAATTATCATAAAATGAAGAAAACCGACGACTGGATCAGATCTAAAAAGTGCAATAATTTTCCGGGCAGTTGTGCAACAATTTTGGAAGACTAGATGCCCGAAAAAGGCATTTGAAACCGTGTGGCATTCCTCCCGCACTACTGCGGCATCTCTCCCATAGGGTGTGGGAGAGATGCCGATTTTCACTGTTTTTTGTTGACGTTTATTTTATATGAACATAAAAGTTTATCAATTTTTTGTTCTTGCCACATTCTAGTACATAGTTTGAAGAATAGTCACTATCAAATACGTTTGTTAATATCTATTTTTGTAGAAGTTATGAATTTTCTCCAAAAAGTGCGGCATCTCTCCGCACTTTACCCTATTTGTGAAGCGCGCGAGTCAGCTCACTTCTTTGTTTTGCAGCGGTGAGTAATAGTTTTTCGTATGGTCCATACTAAAAACTGATATTCTTCGTGACGTATTGTGAAACGATTATTTCAATCTTTCACATGGTGCGTTTTAGATATTACTGTGTTTTATATTACTTACTGATATATCTTTCTCATTCATTGAAAGGAAAATATCAATTTTACTCAGTAGTGTATACCATACAAATTTTTGAAAAGCAACCCCGGATTTCTCTACTTCTGAAGTTAACATATTAAATGTTGATATAGTTTTACCGATTTTTGATATAAAAAGTCTCTCAGTGTAATAACTAGCAATGATGCAAAAGCTTGTACGGCAGAAAGTATGAACTGATACAGGAATGCGAATTGTTATGTGACACTAAACCCTGCGTGTGTACACTGGGTCTTTAAAGGAACAGTCGAAATTTCAATACTATAGAAAGAACGGTTTAAACCCCGTCCCGGCCAAATTTTGTAGCCCTGTGACAAATATTCGTAATATTTGAATAAATCAAGGTTCGCGCGCTTGGAGCCTGTAATTTCCACATAATCGCACGGTATGATTCACCAAACCATTCCCAGATTTAAGTTTCATTTCGCCGGTATCCGGAATAGCAGCTTCTTCACTTAGCGCTATGTCTACGGCTCTCTCATTTGTGACATTCCTTTCGTCCCAAAGCTTCTTCTTGGTCAGACACCTCTCAGGCCACAAACGAAACTGTCTCTCGTAGTATCATTTATATTATCACCAAATTCACAAAAAGTCGATAATCTTTTTAAATTAGCTGAATAATCACTAATAGATAGATTTTCAGTTTGATTATACCCATCAAATTTAAAACGTTCGGTGATTATACTAGTTTTAGGTTCCAAGTGATTAGTTATTATTCTAACCAACTCACTGTACGGCTTTTCTCTTGGCGCTATTGGTGCACATAAGCTTTTTACTGCCCTGGTGAAGGTTTCGAATAGATTCGGATAGCAACTTTTCTATCCGTTTGAAACCATTTCATTCCGAAATCTTTCCACGAACGAATTGGTTTCATTCCGAGTGAATCAGTTAAAAATCCGAGTTGTATCGGCTCGAATCCGTTCGGATCCGAGTCAATCTGAAAGAGCGGAGATTCCAATCCGATTGAATCAGACCGAATCCGAGTCAATCTGAAAGAGCGGAGATTTCAATCCGTTGTAATCCGAGTCAATCTGAAAGTCCAGACGACCAGACCGATAAATGAGGAAAAACTTCTTTCAATCACTTTCGAATGCATATACATATATTAGGGTGGTCCTTATTTGGGGTATGCTCGAATTTTTTTCGACGATAGTCCTAAATCGGTTCCAAATAGATCAGAAAAACGCCTGCCAAGTTTAAGCCCTTAATTTAATATTAACCCGGCCCCCACCACAGTCAAAGTTTTAAATGGGAAATTACATGTATTTTTTAAAACTAAACATTGAATTTCATAACTTCATAACATAATTTCATAACATGCATAACTCCGATGATTATTGATGAAAAAATCTAAAATTTAGTATAGTCATTTGCACTTGTAGGATGTACAAAATGGTGCATTCGAATTTTTTTTAGATAATTATATTCGTACCTTTTGATGCCTAACTTTGAGGGAAATTTTGTTTTTCCATCACATTGCAAGGTAAGAATAAAATGATCTAAAAAAATTTCGAATGCACCATTTTGTACATCCTAAAAGTGCAAATGACTATACTAAATTTTAGATTTTTTCATCAATAATTATCGGAGTTATGGAAATTCAATGTTGAGTTTTAAAAAATACATGTAATTTCCCATTTAAAACTTTGACTGTGGTGGGGGCCGGGTTAATATTAATATTAAGGGCTTAAACTTGGCAGGCGTTTTTTCTGATTTATTTGGAACCGATTTAGGATTATCGTCGAAAAAAATTCGAACCTACCCCAAATAAGGACCACCCTAATATATATAAAGGGTTCAGAGCCAGAGTAGCCTAACCCACATTGTCGATAAGGCCTATTTTAAAAGGCTGATGACAGTTGAAATGAGCTTGATCGACAATGTGGGTTAGGCTACTCTGGCGCTGAACCCTTTATATAGGAACTGAACTAGAGATAACGCACCGGCGAATTAAGGAGATTAGAAATGTTTTCCGTACTATCAGACTCATTCAGAATAGACTTTTGAATTGATGAGAATGAAATAGTATATTATGTGGCATGCCCGTAGACCAAAGTGTTTGTCGGCGAGGATAATGATTTTAGGACGAGCTCAAGGCGAGCCGCAAGCGAGTTCTGAAATTATTATTTGAGTCACAAACAGTTTACGGGTACGCCCCATACCATATTTTTTTCGAAATAGGCATGAAAAGTCACTTTGACGCCTGTTGAAATTCACACTTGATACGACGAAGAGGAGTGAGGTTATGGCGCGATCTGTCGCGCACTTCGAACTGCGCATCCAGACTGCCGTATAAAGACTTTATAGGCCTCTTGGATGATATACAGACACGCTACTAGTGTGCGTGAGAGGTGTGTACATATACGGCCCACAGCGCCGCCTAACGTGGACGTCTGGAAAAACTTGGACGCCAATGTTATGCATGTATACGCCACACAAGCTTAGTTTACTTTGTCTGTATGTTAACCAAGAGGCCTACAGGGCAGTTCTGAAATTAGCCGTAGAGAGTGCTACTTTTCGGATCGAAAACGGGCGTCAAAAAGTGACTTTTTCTTGCCTATGCCGAAAAGAGATTGTTTCGGCGTTATTGAGGAATTATTCGTATTGCAGTTAGCATTGGTTAAGAAACTGAGAAGGGTTGAAATTTGGTAGATATAGCTACAGATTGATTCGGATTGAACGTACAGACTAAGTAGGATTGGAAGTGGTTTCCGGATTACTGTCGAAATCGCTCGGATTGAACGTACGGATTAAATAGCAGTGAAAGTGAGTTCCAGATTGGTGTCGGATTCGCTCGGATTGAATGTACGGATTGAATAGAATTGAAGTGAGTTCCGGATTAGTGTCGGATTCGTTCGGATTGGTTGTACGGACTGAATAGGATTGAAAGTGAGTTCCGGATTGGTGTCAGATTCGCTCGGATTAGTTGTACGGATTGAATAGGATTGAAAGTGAGTTCCAGATTGGTATCGGATTCGCTTGGTTTAGTTATGTGGATTGAATAGGATTGACAGTGAGTTTCGGATTGGTGTCGGATTCGCTCGGATTGAACGGACGAATTAGAAAGGACTCGACGTACGGATTGAATAGGACTGAACGTGAGTTACGGATTGGTGTCGGATTCATTTGGATTGAACTGAAAGTCGATGTATCGATTGAGATGGATTAAAAACCTGCTTTGGAATGACTCGGATGATTCCGTCTTGTTAAGGTGACAGATTTCGCAATGGATCGGAAACGTTCGGATGAGGCCGGATTGAAGTCCTATCCGAAACCTCCACCAAGGAAGGGAACGAAAAGTTTTTCAGACGAAACGGCTACTCAGAAACTTAAGCTACTCATATTTCAGCTTTCCGCGCACTGATTCAATTGAAGTTGCACTCAAGTAAAAGCTCTTTGTGCCTACATTCTGAAATAATTATTTCAATCCCCGGGATATCGCAAAGCGAAAGAAATTAGGAAAAGAATGTTTCCCCACCACGCCGGTTAGTTCCCGTTCGGGTCTACAGGGTGAGTCTTTCCTGGTATTGAATGAGGGAGGGGCTTATCAGCGCAAACGCTCCGCCCGTTTCCATTCATACTCGTAAAAATCATTAGTTTCGACGGTGCGTGAAAATAAAAGTGGGGTTTCTCGATACATACAACGATGATGAGTATGAAAAGAAAGGGGCGGAGCGTTTGCGCTGATAAGCCCCTCCTTCATTCGATACCAGGGAAGACTCAGGCTGTATATAGACTATCGTTGAGTCTCGCGCGGCGTACATAGATGAACAGGGTGAATGTCTAACGTCCAAACACTCGGAGCAGCGTTGAGGTGGCCACCAAGTAAATTGTAAATTGTTATATTGGTTTCGGGTGTTTTCATCCATTGAAATTGGAAAACTGTTACCGGCGCTGGATTCTCGGCCACCTCAACGCTTGTCCGAGTTTTCGAACGTTAGACATTCATCCCGTACCTTATGTCAGTGTACGGCACACTCATTAGTCGAAAGAGCGTAAGCTGTTAATCCACTCAACTCGTTCACCGGCACTAATCCTTTTAACGCCATTTCTTTAATTTTGGTAGGTATGGGTGGGGTTTCGCAGGTATGCAAAGACCCGGACGGTCCGACACAATTTTTGCCGTCCCAAATAGACCGCACACCCCTTAGTTCCTTTTATTTCTCCTGAACGTTGCCCCTACCATCGCACTTCCAGGTAAGGACGAGTGACCGTTTTCAGGTAGACCGAGGGGATTTACGGTCGCACTAATTGACACTTGGAGCCGGGCTGGCTCGGCGAGCCCGGCGATGCCAGTCACTGCCTTATGTGATACTTTTTTTTTATTTGTTATGAATTTCGCGGCAAGAGCACATGTTTGACTTTAAATCTTAGTGAGTGAGCGCCCAGGCTCACAAACACTTTCTCAGGTAAGACTTGCGTCTTTGTTATACCTATTATTTTTATTGGTTATATTTATTCGAATACTTAATTAAATATAACCAATACCACAGAAGGTGGGGCATTTAACCGAGCGTGATTTTGATTTTTAAGTTAGAAGACTTAAAATTCTTGATGAGAAAAATTTTTATCCGGCGTCTTGGGAATCGAACCCGATAAATTTTTCACGTCAAGAATTTTAAGTCTTCTAACTTAAAAATTAAAATCACGCTCGGTTAAATGCCCCACCTTCTGTGGTATTGGTTATATTCAATTAAATATAACCAATTTTCATTGGTTATATTTAATTAAATATAACCAATAAAAATAATAGGTATAACAAAGAGGCAAGTCTTACCTAAGAAAGTGTTTGTGAGCCTGGGCGCTCACTCACTAATATTCAAAGTCAAACATGTGCTCTCGCCGCGAAATTCATAACATACAATCAAAGCACACGAATTAGACTTGAGAAATGACGAGTTAAATTTGAAGGCAGCCAGGTGGTCTAGTGGGTATAAGCCCCCGGATTGGCAGCCAGTAGGCTCGGGTTAGATTCCCGGGACGACGGATAAATTTCTCTCGTCAAGAATTTTAAGTCTTCTAACTTAAAATTTTTTTTTTTTATTATTGTACTTGGCGCGAGACTCTACAAAATCTTTTGATAGATGTTTTCAAGTTTGCAACCAAAATTCGAAACTTCAGTAATTGTTCCGAGACCAGCTTGCTCGATAAAATGACCACTGATAAGAAAAAGAATAACAAATGAGTATGGTACGGTCAACGAAAAAAGGTTGCAGGTTTATGCAACTGTTCGGACATTATTCCGATGCATCTTCCAAGTTTGCAATACTTTTGGATTTGTTTTCACGAAAATACAACAACATTCGATCCGTCGCAATTTTGACAAGATTCCGGAATTTGAAAAAGATTGCAAATGAGATTAATTATTTTCTCGGTGTACCATTTATTTCGTCAAAGTTTAAAAACTTTCGCAATTATTGTTGAATTTTGAATTTTCAAGATTAAAAACCACGCAAGAAAACGCATTTATTGAAAAAGATGAATAGTCAGTTTTGGCCATATGGCCTTCGTAGGTAGAGTTGATAGATGAATAAAACTGGGAAACTGACCTGCAGCCACGACTTGATAGAAGCACGGCTGTTTTGACTGCCCGACAATATTCCTTGCCCAACATCCTAGGGTCCCATAGTCCATGTCCGTTGCAGGGGTGTAATTTACCCTGCTGATGGTACCCTCGCTGCTATACTTTAATGGTGAAAGGTCATTCAGGTCACCACTGCTGTTGAATGTCCAGTGAAAGGTGACAGAACTTGGGCTGGCCTCCACTTCACATACCAAAACGATAGTCTCGTGTTTTAGCGCGCCATGGAGTTCTTCAGGGACATTGAACGGCGGTGGTGTTGCATTTTGGAATCGTGCTGGTCCAGAGTTCAAAACGTGCTTGCAGATTGGTGCAACTGAAAGTAAACAGTTCATCATGATTCCCACACTATTTCCGAAAGGCTTTTTAAAAAAAACTTCGAGAACGCACACATCACATGCAGGTTCACGATGTTCGATGTCTCCTTTCCCTCTGTGTTTGCAGCAAGGCAGGTGTACTTCCCGGCAGATTCTCTGGTGATGCCTTGTAAGACTAACGAGTGATCGGACAAGACAATGCCACCGGAGACATTGTGATGAAGCTCGTCACCCTGCAAGAAAAAAGTATACCAATGAGACTGAATGATGTATTGCAACTTACTACACCGATATCGCAGCAGAAGGCTGGTGATATGGTGTTAGTCCGCGTGAATCTTTTGTCACGGGTGTGAAACTTTAAAGCCCATCTTAGAAAAGAGTCAAAAACCTAATAACCCTGATACAGACTCGGAAAGGTTGTTAGCCTATCAGAGCTGCCTCCCTACAGACTTGGGATGTGGTTGACTCTTAGACTAGGGAAGCAAATATAGCTGCTACAGTAGCTGCCTGAGCCAAGCTCACCGACGCTGCCTCTTAGCTATGAATGATTTGACTAAAAACTGAAATTTGAAATCCAGATATTATTAGTTAGAAAGGTAAAATGAAAAATAAAGATCAGATGCTAATTCTGTGTAACTAGTATACTGACTATCTGGTCGAGTTCTTTATATCAAATCATTTATGAATTGATTTTAAATTTAATTTTTACAAAAAAATAAAATCTTCTTCTTTGTCCTTTATTGACTTAACGCCCGTTTGAGCATGTAGTCGATACAAAATAATAAAATAAAGTAGGATTACAACATTTATAACTTGGAGCTAACTTATTCTAGTTGCGCGTTTCTGACATTTGGTGACTCAATTATTGAAATTCTATGAATTTTTATTTTTGATTCCCTTAAAGTGAAGTGAAACGTTTCAAGGCCACGGCCGGGTGCCTAGCACCGCGGTAAAACAGAACTACCGATGTGACGTTCTCACCAAGTCACTAAGGCACATACACGACTACGACTGACCGACAATGGAAGGTTCTTCTTTACCCTTTGATAAATAATTAATAATAGGATTTAATGTACCCACAGCGGTATAAGCAAGAGAAGATACACCTGGTATGACCCAACAATTGGTAACCTAACAGTAAAATCACGCACATGCATAGATATAACTCTCTTGCTCGAACCCCGAAGGTACACACACATAAACCATACACATATGGGGAATTCCACGCCAACTTGACCAATGAATTTCCCTCACCATTTTCGATTTGCTTCAAAAAAATTTCTACAATTGTTCAAGTACTAAAACGGTCCCCTGAATTTTTTCAGATTTTTCGATCGACCCGTTTTTTTTTTAATGATTTTTCAATCTACCAAATAGATCGATACTTTTTAAAAATCTCAAAAAATTCTCAAAAATCTCTTTTTCCACTACGAACATCACGCTACTAAGGCCATGATGGTGCAAATTTTCCTTCTATTTTTTTTTCAACGTTTCTCATACAAACATGACTAACACGACCAATGATTTCCCCACACCATTTTCGATCGACTTCAAAATGTTTTCTACAATTTTCCCAACTCCAAAACGGTCTGCTGAATTTTTCCCAATTTTTGGATTGACCCGTTATTTTTTTATGAATTTTCGAACTACCAAATATTTCCACCTTTTTTTAAAATCTCAAAAAATTCTCAAAAATTATAGGATTCACTACAAACATTACGTCACTAATCCCATGATGGTGTGATTTTTTCCTTCTTTTTTCAACGTTTCTAACATTTTTATCAACGGGACTGTGTTCGAACGTTCTGAAACTATCCACAAATATCTTAGTCGGTTTATTTTTCATCCCCATCAATTCGCAACCGACCCGATTATGAAACGTTTATCCCCTACCTCTTCTATTACCTTTTTCGACATTGCGGATGAACGAAAAACCGTGTTGATACAAATCTTCAACTACCACCCGACCGTCAAATTACAACGCCGCAAGAACTTTTTGAATGGGCTTCACAATTATATAACTTGCCGAATATTGCAGTTAGATTTTTGTCACAACATGACTATGAAATAGCGAAAGAATTTTTGACACCCCGTTACGAAACGGCGAAAAGAATACCTGCAACGCAAAAGTTGCATTGTATAATCCCTCACACCGACGGCGTAGTTTTTGTAAAAACGGTATCTTCTTCTGATGAGAAAAGATAATTTAAAATTCTAAAAAAAAACATAAGTTTTTTTTATCCCCATATTGTGTTAAAACATGTTTCAGAATCCACGCGATTTTTAATAAAAGAAAAAATGAACATTCGGTTGACTGCATGGAAATTTTCGTGATGTAATACATTTATTCAATCAATAAAAATATATTCTAATTGCCATGAAGAGTGGCGAGAAAATTCATTTCACCTTTTACATCATTCTAACATGTTTATATAACGCAAGCATGTTTTTCTCGCTTTTTGATGCCTTTATATAGGACCTAAAGTAGTACTTTTAAGTCCTAGGACTTAAAAGTACCACTTTAAGTCCTCGGACTTTAAAAGTACCACTTTTAGGTCCTATACAGAGGCATCAAATAGCGAGAAAAATATACTTGCGTTATATAAAGTATCGTGTGCACCATGGAGGTGGGCCTTTTAACGCCTCGCACGATGTTTTCAGTACTCGTCTTCGCCTCGCACGCTTCGCGCGCTCGTCTACGACTCGTACTTAAAACATCGCACTCGGCCTTAAAAGTTCCACTTTACGACCTTGGTGCACAATGTACTATTGTTATAGATTTAAAATCGATTGCGATATGTACGAGGATTCGGAATGTTGAACACATTCCCGTTGATAAAAATGTTAGAAACGTTGAAAAAAGAAGGAAAAAATCGCACCATCATGGGATTAGTGACGTAATGTTTGTAGTGAATCCTATAATTTTTGAGAATTTTTTGAGATTTTTAAAAAAGGTGGAAATATTTGGTAGTTCGAAAATTCATAAAAAAATAACGGGTCAATCCAAAAATTGGGAAAAATTCAGCAGACCGTTTTGGAGTTGGGAAAATTGTAGAAAACATTTTGAAGTCAATCGGAAATGGTGTGGGGAAATCATTGGTCGTGTTAGTCATGTTTGTATGAGAAACGTTGAAAAAAAAATAGAAGGAAAATTTGCACCATCATGGCCTTGGTAGCGTGATGTTCGTAGTGGAAAAAGAGATTTTTGAGAATTTTTTGAGATTTTTAAAAAGTATCGATCTATTTGGTAGATTGAAAAATCATTTAAAAAAAACGGGTCGATCGAAAAATCTGAAAAAATTCAGGGGACCGTTTTAGTAGGGGAGACAGGGGCTATAATTAACAGGGGTAAGTTTTAACATCGCGTTTATCTCCTTAAGTACCAAAGATAAATGAATGATTCCAACGCGAGAATGACGGTTGGAGTCTAACAATCATTCTCGCGTTGGAACCATTCATTTATCTTTGGTACTTAAGGAGATAAACACGATGTTAAAACTTACCCCTGTTAATTATAGCCCCTGTCTCCCCTACTTGAACAATTGTAGAAATTTTTTTGAAGCAAATCGAAAATGGTGAGGGAAATTCATTGGTCAAGTTGGCGTAGAATTCCCCATATATAACTATGCACATGTATACATGAATTTAACCATATATAAAACTTATATATATTGGAAATTATATTGAAATATATTATATCTCAATCAAACTACTAGTATATAACATAGAGATAAGAAAGGCTTCTTGGGTGAGCATGACTCATCAACCAAACACGCAAACTGTTTATTCAAATATCAGTTTGGAATAAACAACCCCAACTGGTTGAAACTTAGCTTACTAAAAGATATCAGTACCAGAAATTCCATCCGGTCAACTGCCCAAATTCGCACGTGCAGATAAGTCATGCACACCCGGGCTAAAGCCACCGTGGGATTGTTATGCGCTAATCAACAACAATATCCCCACTATTAATAAGCTAATCATATATAAACCCTAAGATCCCTACCACTTACTCTCGATCTCTGCAATTAATTCATCAGTTCGCATTAAGCTCTCGAACAGTGAATATTATAGCACTCTTAAAACGACGTAGTTCAATCAGTGCAAAATATTAACTTCAAAGTCAAGTTCAAACCCAAAATCTTTTCAACCAAACCTCTAAAACTTATAGTAAGAACACAAGGGATCTTGGTGCTTATAATACCAATTGTTAATTTTACTACATAAATCAAATAAACAATCATAATAAAAACTATACAACAGTGAAACCCTAATTCATTCAAACCCAAGGTAAGAATACACCACGATTCCATTCACAAATATCTAAAACACGTTACTCAAATCTTACAAATACAGATTCTATACCAGGGCGAGGTACTTAGGTGTCCAAGCCAGTGTAGATCATACACTGCTATATCGGGGCCAGTCATTTCAGTGACAAGCCAATATAGCCACATCATTACTTCAGCTATTGGTTGCTTAGGCCAGGATAACTCCAAGCTTGCACCAATATCTATATACACGTTATATTTAGGCCAGGGACTCAACGTCCCAAGCTTATATAACCCTAACCTTTACTATCAATACTAAACGTTAGGGCGAAGGTTACGCCAACCTAGCCAACGTTTTATCACAACTCCTCTTCCATATAGATGAATGGTGTTGTGGTGACGAAAAAGAAGTTTAAGCGTAGATCCGGTAAACGTGCCAACGCTCGCCTAGCAAAGGCTAAAGCTAGAAATAACAAAATATTAAAAACACTTAGTGAACTAAACAAAGTTGATGAAACTCCTGAGTGGCTATCCGAATATATCTCAGAATTTCATTCTTCAATAAATATCCAGAATGAGGATACCACGGACACGATAATCTTCCAAAATCCAAATAACAGTGAAACCCCTAAAACCAATTCAATAGCGGAAATTGAACAACCACTTGAGGAGGCCGAACTCCCTGGTGGCCCCTTCGAAGAATATTCAGAAGACCTTCCACAAACTTATATTCAACATACTGTTGATTACCAAGGAGCTAGGTGTATCGTTAGTACATTCGAGACCACCTTTATAAGACGATCATTTACAACCGCCGACGCTGGCCAGACTCAACAACCCTCAACGCCCAAAATAGTAGAGATCGTCGAGCTAGATTAAAGGTAAGGACAAATTTCAGTCATACACTCTCAATATTAAGACGAAAAAACCTTTCCCTTAAAAACCCCCGGAAATCCCGTCCATGTGGATCTAGAAAAGGGGGTATACGCTGAACCTGAACTAATAGATTATTAGTCAGTCTGTAACACCGAACGTTTGGTACCTCTGCCCACCGCTAGATTATTTGCAAGTAAACTGGCTGCAATTTTGGTACAGGCTGTGATCTCGACTAAATGTCGATACGGGTTCTCAGCTGAATCTCGGTTTTTTAGTAATGAGTAACGGAGAATCGTCAATTCTCAGCCATTTCTCCATCAAATGACACGGGAGTAGGCTCAAAGTGTGTGGTTCTTCATTGCGGAGTGGCTTATCAGCAGGAAAATGCGATTATCTACAGCAACAGTGAATAATCTCGCGATTTATGTGGTCGGTACGTCAATCTGTGAAAATTTTTGTCGAATTTTGGAAAAGTGAAATAATCAGCCACTTTCTGCTACAATTATGTGTAATCCCTCAAAGTTTCATCGCTATTGATTCAGTAGTTTCGGAGAATTCACGATTCCCGTTTTCGAGGTTCTGACAAACGTTTCACTTTACCTTGAGGAAAAATTGAGGTTATTTGAGTGATTCCATAGATATACACTCCCGCTCAAAAGTTTGGGTTCACCGGTCTAAATTTTCAGCCGAAGTAAAAGTTCGATAGCTCAGTCAAAAATCGACGTAATCAAATTTGAGAAACGTCATTTTGGAGGGGACAGATTGAGCTTTATTTTGCCACCTCAGAATATTTTTCACGAAAAATTGCCATATCCCATTAAATTCGAACGTTCGCTTCTATCGAAAATCAATTGACTTTTAATTTTATATGTGTATATTTTACTTTTTCTTCCTTTTACTTTTCATTTCCGATAATTAAAAATCAAAATGATGAAAAGTGCTGCGAAAAACACCGTCTTTTTCGTCTTTACTGATTTTTTTTAAATTTTATCACAATCCCCACATCATTTTAACACAAAATTAAATCTCTTATCTTATTTAGAAAAGTTTTTCATCGGAAAAACCGCCTTTGGCTTTAAGGACCGCGTTGACGAGTCGTGGCATTCGCTCTATTAATTCAGTAATTTGCACTTGCTCCAGACTAGTCCACGCATCCTTGAGTTTTAGCCACAAATTCTCGGCTGATGAAGGGCAGACCATTCTGAATTTCCGATCAAGCTCTTCCCATAAAAGTTCGATCGGATTCAGATCGGGAGATTGTGGTGGCCAAACCATGTTGACGAGTATCTCATTTTCTTCCTTCGTCTCCAAGTATCCTCGGCAAAGGTGGGAGCTGTGTTTCGGATCGTTGTCTTGTTGCATTTCGAATCCGCGGCCAATAGTTCTGAGACCTGACGGAATTGCATGCCTAATGAGAATTTGGTGGTAGTTCTCTCTCTTCATAATTCCTTCGCCTTTTATCAAGTCTCCAGTACCATGGCCGGAAAAACAGCCCCATACCATAATCGAACCACCCCCATGCTTTACTGTGGGCAGTAAGCATTGAGGTGCCATTTTCTCCGAGGCGGTTCTCCTGACGTAAACTCGTCGTTGAGAGCCGAAAATTAAAAATTTTGACTCGTCTATCTACAGTACATTCCTCCACTCATCCACCGTCCATTCGCGATGTTTTAGAGCCCACTGGTACCTTTTTTCCTTTTATTCACTGGACGCAGCAACGGTTTGCTTACGGCAACGCAACCCTTCAGTCCAGCACTTATGTTAGTAATCGTCGTTTTACTGTCGGCAGTGATATCGGAGTTTTAGTGATATCAGCGAATTTCACCCGGATTCCGCTGGCTGTCAATCGTCGATTACGTTTACTCATGAGGACGATGCTTTTGTCTTCCTGTAGAGACGTTATTTTGGGCCGGCCTGAACGATGACCATCCATGTAAGAATTTTATTTTCGAAATTTCAAAATTGTTGTTCGAACTCCGTTGTATGAAACTTGCAATGCTTTGGTAATTTTTTGATGAAGTGGAAGTTAGCAGAAGATAGCCAGCAGAAAATAAGCGCGCGCGTCCCGCGCGCAACGGTTCTCACACGCTACGGAAATAACCTCTCTGACGATCGTCGAACGACATCGAAAAGACTTAATTGAGGGTGTGCAAACGACCAAACTTGATATTCGTCCACTTTTTATCGCCGAAATGAATAAATGATCGGAATAATTTGTTTAAACAACGATAATCCGGTACTTTGTTCTTGAGCTCGAATCTTCCGCTACGCTGTAAATCGCTTGTAACTTTTTTTTCACTCACCTACGGGCGCGTATCTATAAAATACCGGTAATTTTCATTCACACATAAAAAGTTGTGAATGATTCCACTCAGATAAATTGTTCATAAGAAAATCAGAGAACAAATGAATATTGAATCAAAAAATTAAAATCATTACGTAGGGCCCGAAATACAATCCGATTACTGATTTTTTTTCATGGGGTTCATCAGCCAACTGTTGATTAAGAATGTCGAATCTCGGTGTCGTGGAAATTGTTTGAAGAATCTTTCAAAAGTGCTTTCAATTTTTTTAAATTCTTCGATACATTTTGCCCCGCCGGTCCATTTTGCCCCACCCTCCCCTAATTATATACAATCGTTTTCAATCGGGATCGCAGATCTCAAATTCGAAAAACCAATATATTCCTTCAAACGTCGCGACCAAAACCTGTAGCATGTAAGACAAAGTAAGAATGATGCAGCGGCGGCTTCGCAGCCACGGCATTACTTAGATGTCGTAGCCGCCGATTTTATTCAAAGAGCAGAACAACGTCAGTATTACCGAAAGCGCTGCTAGTGGTGTTTGAGTTGGAATAACATTATACCCATGTAATTCCTGTATATTGGTGTGTCAAATATCGGGATAATTTCAAATTTCTGTGTCTTCGCCCTTTCCAAAGGGTTTTAAATTATTAAAAAATTACCTGCACTACAGGACTTCGTATGATTATGATCAGCAGCAAGGCTTAAATTACCTCTTTTTATTGCCGCTAAATAACATGGATTTGAAGGTAAAATCACTTATCCAGATAGGTATTATGTTTTTTGTGAATATTCAAATATTATCAAATATTTATACAAATGTACTCTCTCATAACAGATAAAAACATCTTTCACGTATTAAGGCGTAATAGAACAAACGTCTTCAGAAGCAAATTTGAAGAATTTTATAGAAGTAAATAATGTTCATACACTGAGAGAAAGATTTATTTACCATTAATAAAAAAAAGTATTTGGATTTCTTTCGATCCAGTACTTCATATTAATAAATATTGATTATAAATAAGTGAATTCTATTACATATTCATAATTTCGATTGCCGGAAAATAAACGAAAGTTTAGTCATAAATAAAATTTTATTAGTATTTAATAAAATTTTATTAATATGTGTTTTATTAAGGAGGTTCGAGCGAAACTAATGAGTCAAAGTAGTGTTTGAATTTTTTCGCTTACTTCATTCTTCTAATAGTTATTAAAATTCATTATTTTCATTTATAATAATACAACTAGTTCATAAATTGATAATTGTTATTTACTCAATAAAAGAAAGAAATGAAATGACTTCGTTATTTTTGACTCATATGATTTGATGAAAAGATGTGGCAACAGCGCGCTGTTATGTGAATATGTATAAGACATTTGAATACACATGCATTGCAGCCATAAAGGGAAATTTTGCGACAAAATCTAGCAAAATGGAAAAATTAATTTCTTATCTCGTATTTTTTTTAAATTATATTTCCATCTTTTTCTTTTCTCTCAGCTGCTCCCGCGACGCTGCCAAACTTTCAGTAATATGTATCACTGTCGATAAACGAGATTGAAAAATCAAGTTTAACTTCAATCATTTCAATAAATACATCGGTAACAGTATATTGTTAATATGTTAAAATATTCCATAAGTATTCAACTTTATTACCCATGGTTCTGTATTCCTTAAACTTGGGAGATAAATAGTGAAAATAATAAAACAAGTCTTGCCGGTAGCTTGTCAGCCATGAGAGGCTGTGTATCAGAACTTTAAAAACGTCATATTTAAAACTATTTTTATAAGAAACCAGGCGGTGGATCGTTCTCAAATTTTGAGAATACACCAATGAAGTATTCATTTGTATGTAAACGAAGCTTCAAATCTTAAACTTGGAAAATTCTTTATTTACATAAGATTCGCTCGAACCTCCTTACTAATAAATTTTATTACCATCGAATAAAAACTTCTCTCAGTTTATAAATATATTAGTATACAAGAAAATCCACATCACTTCTGGCACTAAAAAACAGCGAAAAAATTTCCGGAAATTCTTTCTAAAAATTAGGTTATATGATTCGCATAAATTCACCAAGTCTCAAGTTTTTCGAATTTTCCAGAGCGTAATGCCTAAACTTGTCTATGCGATATCTCGGGAACGATTAATCGTAGCGACAATTTCACAAAACAAACCTACGGTGTTGTTTGTAGCCTAGGATTTATTTAGTTTTATCCGAATAGTTTTAAACTACACTGTAGGGCAAGATCATCGGAATTGTAATTTTTTTTTTCTTCAAGGAAATGACGCTCGACAACATCATTGAATTAATTTCCGCAAATTTCGTATCTGAATACCGAACACTGGGTTTTCTTGTTTACATGTACCCACATTTGTACATGTTCTGAATACAATTCAGATTTTTAAGCCAAGCCCGATTCGAGTTTTGTGTCTTTTCTTCTATTCGTTGCTCACAAATAAAAATCCCTAAAAAATACCGCATACTAATAAAAACATTGGAATCCCATGGAACCGAAAATACCATGAGTTCGGTATTCACACACAGACTATGAGGAGATTATTTCGTTGATGATATTGAACGTCGTAGTCTTTGAAACAAAACTAATATTTATAATTGTGCCCTAAATGATGGGTTCGGATACGTGTGTTAGGCCCGGAAATATTTTAGTGTTACAGTGAAGGGCAAGAGTCATTTTTATTAGGGAGTACATTTTTATGTATTTAATAATATTTGAAAACTCACAAAAAATAGAATATCAGAAGTGATTTTACCTCTAAAATCTATTTCATTTAAGACGGGTAATAATAGGGGAAGGTAGGGCAAAACGGACCGAGAGGGCAAAACGGACCGCATGAAAAATTCCTTTTAAATTATTATAAAAAATTGAATAATTCATCGTACAGGTAACGCTCGAACTTAGTAATTTTTCGAGGAAGGTCTCAGTCAATCAAGTCGATTCAGACTCAGTCCAGTCAATGCAAACGACTAGAAAAGAAAAATTGACTCGACTTGATTGACTGAGACCTTCCTCAAAAAATTACTAAGTTCGAGGGTTATCTTCACGATGAATTATTCAATTTTTTATAATAATTTGAAAGGAATTTTTCATGCGGGCCGTTCGCCCTCTCGGTCTGTTTTGCCCTACCTTCCCCTATGAGCTTAGAGGCGTCACTTCTGATTTTAATTATGCAAAATCCTTACACATACATAGTATAAAAAAATCAAAATAATAACTGTGATAAAATAATAAAAATATTTTGAACAAAAGTAATAAAAAGAAAAATGAAAATAAAACCAATACATAATAACGAATAACTAATTATGAATTCGAAATTTTCGAAGACTAGAAGTGATACTACAATTGACATTTCCATGATATTTTTGTAAACTCTTGTTATGTGCCGTAATAAAAATGCCGAAAAAACTATCTATAAGCGATAGCGATATCATGACTGAACTGCAGACATTAGATGTTTTCGATGGAGACACGATTAAACCTAGATCTGATCTTGTATGGGAAAAACTCAGTGTTCGATTGGGCAATAAGGTGAAACCTGTGTCTCTTTACGTGCGAATACACCAGGATCGACACCGTATTACAGACACAATTAAACTTCGACACAACCAAACTCCAACGCTGAATGTTCAAAACCGTAACGTGGAACCATGTTCGAATTTTGAATCATATATTGTACAGCAGGGGGATATTTTGTGTGACAAAAACAACCTTCTAGATCTTGAAAATGAAGATGTTGATCTTCTCTGCTTTGAAGAAATTCCTGATTCGCCTGAAAATTTCGTAGAAACTGAGCAACCGGAAGGACGATCTGAAGAAAATATACCCATTGCTGGTGATGCTGATTTTCAATATGATCAAGATAACAGTTCCAATCTGTCATTTCGTCGATATTCTACTTCTACTCCTGAAGTATATCCGCTGAACAGAACAGCCGAAGTGATGTTTTCAACAACTATTTTCACCAAAGAAACGGACCCTAGTTCACCTGGTAAACAAAATATTTTGCAAAGCGATATTTTGAATAACAATTATATTGACCAGCAATCTTGTGTCGATTTGTCGAATACTTTCTGCAATGAATTTGACTCTCATTTACCTGGCAAAGCACATCAACAGACACAAGAGTTGGGCGTAGACATTGAAAACATCTCTACATTTGCGCGTTGTGATACTCCGACATCTCAAGGTGATTTAATTACGCACACTGTCAAGTCTCACTTGCATGCACGAGACGCAGTCGAAAGAGTAGTCAAGACATTCATATTGCCTCAATATTTTTTGAAACGATATTGGGTTAACGGTGCTAAGCGTTTCAAAAAAGGCTGGACGCATCATTTTGTTGAAGAATTCGCTAAAGTAAATCCGTATTGCGTATTGAAAATTGAATGGCATGCACTTAGTTATGGACTTCGCAAGACGAATTACTGTAGATTTAATGCTCAAGCACTATGTAAAATGACAGCTTGCATGTCCTTCAAATTTTATGTTGATACTGACCTGAATGATGCATGCGATACTGCCGTTAAATATGTTGAATATGGTAAGTATAATCATACAGAACATGAAGTGCATCGTCGTCAAATACGCGGTGAACAGCGAAAAGAAACGGGGATTCGAATGGGCTCAACTGCACCGAGCATACAAGCATTGAACGACTTGGAGTCTGTGCCTGAAGATGTTTTGGCTGAAGGAAACAGAAATGATGCCCCAAGTGCGATGATTCTACGAAAAATTGCAGAAGAACACCGGTGCAGGAATGACTTGGATTCAGATCACCACGCATTCATTTGCAAATTGAAGGAAGAATTTGATCATAAGGAGGATTTACGAGGTAAAATATTCTCTGGCTACATCCAAGGCTACGGTTTCTTTCCCTTTTACACGATACTATTCACACCGCCGCAATTAGTATTTATTAGAGATTTGGCTAAAACAACGGATGTTTTTTGCCACCTGGATTCGACTGGGTCCATCATACAGCTTCCTCCACAAGGGGGAAAAAAGCCGTACTACTATGCGTTGGTAATACCAGGGAACTCAGAATGTTCACCCATGCCAGTAGCAGAATTTATTTCATGCACGCACAACATAACGTACATAGAGCTGTTCCTCAACACATTTTATGGTGCATTGAAACAATACTGTCATCAAAAAAAGCCAGTGATATCAAAAATCGAAATGGACTTCAGTAAAGCGCTCATCCAGGCTTCAACGAAGGTTTTCCATGGCAGGACACTTACAGAATACCTCAATGACAGGTGGAAAGAGGTAATTCATCCAAACAGTGAACATCAGCCAATTACAGTTATTCATATATGCTCATCGCACTTACTACATGCTGCAATTCTGCAAATCAGAAAGTGGACCAGTGATCCTGTCGCAAGGAAATTGTTAACAAGTGCTATGACATTATTGATCCACGCAGTAACATTAAACGATGCGGATGAAATTTTTCACGATGTAGTAGTAGTGTTTGGAGTTGACGCAGAATGTACCGGATTCGAGAAGGCGTTTGCAAGATTGTCTGAACTGGAAATCGTGGAAAACGATGAAATACACGAAGATGATGATGGAAGGCTCGATATAGACGGTGAGAATCGTCACCTGTTAGAAGGAATCAGTACCATCCGTGAACGTTCGCCTTTCTTTCGCCACTTCCAGGAGAAATATGAAACGACCCTTGATTTTTTGAACGACAATAAATGTGAGAAACATAACAGATACTACGTTCCCGAATTCATACGCCACTTGCTGAATGAATATCTGCCATATTTCCCATTATGGTCAGCCGTGGTCTTACAGCGCCTGGGTTTACGAAGGGACTCTAATGCCTCAGTAGAAAATTGGTTTAAAATAACAAAGCACCTAATTTTCGAAGGTAAAATGAAGCAACCAATACCTCGCTTTATTCAAACCATGGAGAAATATATTATACCCAGGTTGAAACTTCGAAAATATGGTTTGCGAACGACTCGCCAAAAACGCAACAGTGATAATAAAGTACGGGCCATTACGAATGGTTTGGAGAAGAATGGTCCCAAGCTGAGAGACATATGCCGTGTCTCAATTCGCACAAAGTATACACTTGATGCGCATTTACCCTTGGACAAACCGGTAGTGACGTCATTAAGGCAATCCAACTGATAAAGGGGAAGTGCGCAAAGGTGCAAGTGTCAAAGGTACGGGAGATGCACCTTTTGTGTACCTTTGACCACCTTTAGACAGCCATATTGGAAATTTGAATTTCATAACCTAGAATCGCAATCAACACAATAAGCAAGTCTATAGTACATTTATACCACGTCAGAGTGTAGAACACTCGAAAGTGTATACTTGATTAAAGCAGTTCAATTGTGAAAGGCGAATGCGCCATGAAGGGTAAGGGTAAAGGCAAATGCGCAAGGGACTCGAAACGAATTGAGACACGGCAATAGAATCGGACATTGATTTAGCTGAAGAGTATTGGAATCGAAAAAAAAAATGTGTCCCTTTAAAAGGCTGCTTTTCAAAATTGAGCAAAACTATAAGAACACATATGAGCGGATCCACGTCACTTCACTCAAAAAAAAACCGTCAAGTCACGGATCTTTGCGCCATTCGACATATCTTTAGTACTATGGGAAAAAAAAATACGACTTTAGGGATTTTGAAAAATTTTCAAAAATGGCGGAGTTAGAGCTATTTGAATGTTGATAAGTCGCTGTTGCACCGCTATGTTTGAAAATTCATATCTCCGAAAGTATTTATCGGAGCGGACTGATCCTGGAATCATTTTGTTCGTAAAAGAATGCGCTTTCATAAAAAAAAAATGTTGTTTTCAAAAAAAAAATTCTTTCCATTTTTTTTCGTCGTTTTTATTTTTAATTTCGCTGCCATTTCCGCGGGACCTACAGGAATCCATGGAGATAATTTTTTTCGGATAGCCGAATCTTTCCCCTTCAACCCTAAAAAAAAAAATTCATGGAGAACCTATTTGGGCCGGAGAAAAAAAATAAAACGTCTTGTCGCGCGTCGCCCCGCGCCGATCTTTTGCAATATTTTGGTGGCTCTGAAAAGGGCCGATGTTTCTAGCGATGATTTGCTCGATGGCACTTAGTGTAGGACACCTCTGTTTGAAATTAATTCATAATTTTCATGGATTCAAAATTTTCTGATGCGGAAAATAATTTTGTTTTGACGAGTTTATGAGATATTGGAATGACCGCATGTAATTTCAGAGTGCCACGAACTGTCAAGGCTTTATCAAATTGATTTTGTAGAATAGATTCTTCCGCTTGATGTTCTGCAGCCGTACAGTACGCAAAAGATATGCTTCGAAAATAAGAACATGCCCAATTATATAGATCCAGCGGTGTTTGAATAGGATCAGAGTTGCCAATCAGTTGTAAACTCGCACGTGAAGCTAATCTCTTAACAGTTCCACCTACTCCATCACACGGCCCTTTTCCACGTGATGTAGCAAAGAAATGCCATTCGGCGTGGCATTGAAAGTCTTCAAAGTGATGTGTTAAATTTATAAAATTCTTTTTTCACCACACCTGCACGGAAAGTACGACTTTCGCTCCCTTGCGTGAGCTGGAAGTCGTTCTTTCCGATGCAGGGGGTGGTGAAAAATAGTATACCTCACACGGGAGTGAAAAAGGCCATCCCAAACTGCGTTTTTGTCACCCTCGCCTTCGGCTCGGGTGTCAATCTCACACGCAGTTTGGGTTAGCCTACTTTCCCTCCCTAGGTGAGTAATATACTATTATATAACGCAAGCATGTTTTTCTCGCTTTTTGATGCCTTTGTATAGGACCTAAAGTAGTACTTTTAAGTCCTAGGACTTAAAAGTGCCACTTTTAAGTCCTAGGACTTAAAAGTACCACTTTAAGTCCTCGGACTTTAAAAGTACCACTTTTAGGTCCTATACAGAGGCATCAAATAGCGAGAAAAATATACTTGCGTTATATAAAGTATCGTGTGCACCATGGAGGTGGACCTTTTAACGCCTCGCACGATGTTTTCAGTACTCGTCTTCGCCTCGCACGCTTCGCGCGCTCGTCTACGACTCGTACTTAAAACATCGCACTCGGCCTTAAAAGTTCCACTTTACGACCTTGGTGCACAATGTACTATTGTTCTTATATTGGGAAGCTGCTCCATCAGAGAAATAAATTATTTTTTCTATGGGAATTGAATCTTGGAACTTCTCTTTCATGAAGTTGACTAATTTTTGTTGAAATAAATGAACCGCAACTGTATTATGTTTTAGATGCTCTGAAATTATCACAAAACTAAAATGTCTCAACTGGTCGTCACCGTAACTTTTATAGTAAACCACGGTTGGATGAATAGTCGCCTGATTATTGCTCCAGTGAAACCCTTAATGCGTGGAATCTTGTACAACAAATGCATAATTCTCAGCGAAATCGCATACCACTAAAAATTCGCCAACTTTCATGCTCTCTTTCATCTTCTGCCAATAACTACTTTGCTGCTTCGCAATGAAATCATGTGCAACCAATTTTGACAATTGATCACAGAAGTTATCCACAAAATCCTCGGACTTTTTGGTAAGTGTCTCCAAAGCCGTTCGATCCACTGATATCCACTGTTTATAAGTAACATCGCTGATGAAATTATCAAAACAACCCCGTAGATTGAGGGATTATATTCCGATACAATTGAAGGGATTAGTTACTTTTAGATATTTAACACAAAACGTTCAGAGTTTGTGCAGTTGGTGACTTCAAATTTCCAGAACAGGTATAGGTATATGTAACTCCGAGAAAACATGACCAGTAGACGGATAAGCGAAGACTAAGGTGGTTAAACAACTATTTTCGGAGAATGAATAGCCCGGGTAAGTAGAGAAGCATCAAATGTAATTTAACTCCACTACGCAACACAAGGAGCTCGCCGCGCGGACGTAGATTGACGCGCGCGGCGACGCGCGACAAGACGTTTTATTTTTTTTCTCCGGCCCAAATAGGTTCTCCATGAATTTTTTTTTTTAGGGTTGAAGGGGAAAGATTCGGCTATCCGAAAAAAATTATCTCCATGGATTCCTGTAGGTCCCGCGGAAATGGCAGCGAAATTAAAAATAAAAACGACGAAAAAAAATGGAAAGAATTTTTTTTTTCTAAAAACAACATTTTTTTATGAAAGCGCATTCTTTTACAAACAAAATGATTCCAGGATCAGTCCGCTCCGGTGAATACTTTCGGAGATATGAATTTTCAAACATAGCGGTGCAACAGCGACTTACCAACATTCAAATAGCTCTAACTCCGCCATTTTTGAAAATTTTTCAAAATCCCTGAAGTCGTATTTTTTTTTCCCATAGTAATAAAGATATGTCGAATGGCGCAAAGATCCGTGACTTGACGGTTTTTTTTTGAGTGAAGTGACGTGGATCCGCTCATATCACTGATAGCAACGGTTGTAGAGTACAGGTCGACGATGTAAATGAAGCCTCGCAACGCGACAAGTCTATCACGCTAGTAAATAATTCTACAGTTGACGATTGTATTCTTATGAGTGAAGATTCTGCCATCGTTGACGTTCTTAACTCCCATGATGCCGATTTATTGAAAACAAAGAATGCCAGCAATGATCCCGATCCAAGTCCTGATCTGTCTACTCTTCTTCCACAAAAATATTCAGACTCCTTACCGTGGAAGAACATTTTACAATATCCCAAAGACTGGGAGACATCCGAAAGATTTGTTATATACGATGTGCAAGTGTATAATGAAGGGCTTTTGAGTTTGAGGCCAGGTAGATGGGTCAACGACAGTATTATTAATGCATTCATAACAGTTTTAGCCAACGTATACGAAGGGGGTCCGCTGCACTTCGATGTATACTTCATCGAAGCATTGATGTTCAGACAAGAACGTGACTTTGGCTATTACGTACGATCTAAATTAGAACAAGCTTGGACGCGAGATTGGTGGCTCATTCCGGTGAATACGAGTGACACCCATTGGACATTATTGTTAGTTATCTTTCCTCACAATTGTTTTGTGTACATGAGTCAATCCACGTCAAGCGGGACACCTTTTTGACCTCATGTTCTTGAAAATCGTCGTAATTTTTTTTACATATTCTCTGGGTCAAATGAATGCATGAAACATTTTTTTTTTTTTTTTTAACTCGAAGGGCTTAGAAGTTACAAGGGGTTGAATTTTCGAAAAAACCACCAAAAATCGGAATCGCGGTCTCCTTTAAACGTTAATATCTCTGGTTCCCTTTGTCGTACAGACGTCACCAAAAACTCGTTTTGAAGCTTTTGAATCGCACTTTCATGTTATGAATTTTAAATTTATGGATTAAACAATTTTCTATTTGTTATTAACAATTATATTCTTTAAACGTGATTTTCGAGATGATTACACCCTTCGAAAATTCTGAAAAAAATACCAGCGTGTTCCTTGATTCATTCTCTACGAAATCTGTCAGTTTTAAAATGGAACTCCGATGGAAACTATATTTAAAAAGCGATTGATCCGTCCGGAACGTCGCGCGCGACTGTCTACGCGGGCGCGCCAGTGGCGCGCGACGTCCCGGACGGATCAATCGCTTTTTAAATATAGTTTCCATCGGAATTCCATTTTAAAACTTACAGATTTCGTAGAGAATGAATCAAGGAACACGCTGGTATTTTTTTCAGAATTTTCGAAGGGTGTAATCATCTTGAAAATCACGTTTAAAGAATATAATTGTCAATAACAAATGGAAAATTGTTTATAACATAAATTTAAAATTCATAACATGAAAGTGCGATTCAAGAGCTTCAAAATGAGTTTTTGGTGATGTCTGTACGACAAAGGGAATCGGAGATAATAACGTTTAAAGGAGACCGCGATTCCGATTTTTGATGGTTTTTCGAAAATCCAGTCGCGCGCGACGTCCCGGACGGATCAATCGCTTTTTAAATATAGTTTCCATCGGAGTTCCATTTTGAAACTTACAGATTTCGTAGAGAATGAATCAAGAAACACGCTGGTATTTTTTTCAGAATTTTCGAAGGGTGTAATCATCTCGAAAATCACGTTTAAAGAATATAATTGTTAATAACAAATAGAAAATTGTTTAATCCATAAATTTAAAATTCATAACATGAAAGTGCGATTCAAAAGCTTCAAAATGAGTTTTTGGTGACGTCTGTACGACAAAGGAAACCGGAGATATTAACGTTTAAAGGAGACCGCGATTCCGATTTTTGGTGGTTTTTTCGAAAATTCAACCCCTTGTAGCTTCTAAGCCCTTCGAGTTAAAAAGAAAAAAAAAAATGTTTCATACATTTATTTTGCCCACAGAATATGGCAAAAAAATTACAAAAGAATCAAAAACATCGAGGTAAATTTTTGGCCAAATCCGTCCCGCTTGACGTGGACTGACTCACATAGATTCGCTACATGGTAAACCCAGAACTGGTTTGGTAGAAAATGTATGCATGTATATAGACAACGTCTTCCAGGCCGAAGGTTTGCCGGCCTTCAACTGGTCCCACTGGACAATATTCTGTGCCACTGATGTCCCAAATCAAAAAACCGAGAACGGTGTGAGTGGAAACTGTGGTGTCCATTTGAGCATGTGGTCGTACATAATCTATAGTTCTTCGAATGTCTTTTTTGAGGAAAGTCACATGAATTCCGTAAGAAACTGGATTGTGACAATACTGCTCAAACTGAAGGGCTGCAAAGCAATAACTGCGGAGAAAACAACTGGAAAAAGGAAGAAATTGAGAACTCCGAATGATTGTCCGCAACGCATAATGAAGCACAAAGTCGATATACCAAAATTGAAAATATTACTGCGAGCACCGATGGAATTTGAAACGACCATAGAATATTGCGCTTCGTTGAATACACTATTAGCAGCGAGTAAGTGCGAACGATACGATTTCCGTTCCCGAAAACGCCCGTGATAATTATTGGTATTTAGAGGCATCTCCATGGTAACTTACTGTGATATTAGCGATAAAGCCAAAGAGGTTATATATATATCAATGACATATTAATTAGTAATGAAGCCAAAGATGTAATAATATATATCAATGTGATATGTAGCGTTTCAAGACTTATTATATTTCATACCAATAAAAAAAAAATTTGAATAATATACATCTGTCATTTTTATTGCATTAATCCTAGTTCCGGTAAGTATTTTTAAAACTTTCGCTTAATTATACTTGGTGATAATGACTATCATCGTTGTTTAAACAAATTATTCCGATCATTTATTCATTTAAATAATAGTAGGTTGACGAATATCAAGTTTGGTCGTTTGCACACCCTAGGGAAAAAAGTTACAAGCGATTTACAGCGTAGCGGAAGATTCGAGCTCAAGAACAAAGTACCGGATTATCGTTGTTTAAACAAATTATTCCGATCATTTATTCATTTCGGCGGTAGAAAGTGGACGAATATCAAGTTTGGTCGTTTGCACACCCTAGGAAAAAAAGTTACAAGCGATTTACAGCGTAGCGGAAGATTCGAGCTCAAGAACAAAGTACCGGATTATCGTTGTTTAAACAAATTATTCCGATCATTTATTCATTTCGGCGATAAAAAGTGGACGAATATCAAGTTTGGTCGTTTGCACACCCTCAATTAAGTCTTTTCGATGTCGTTCGACGATCGTCAGAGAGGTTATTTCCGTAGCGTGTGAGAACCGCTGCGCGCGGGACGCGCGCGCTTATTTTCTGCTGGCTATCTTCTGCTAACTTCCACTTCATAATTTTTTGGTATGACATACTTCTATTACATAGAGCAATTATACCACCGCGTTTTTCTATCGGAATTTCTTTTTTTCGTGCCAATTTTTAGTAATTTTATCGACGATTTTGATGGAAAACGAATTGATGAATTTTATCGCCGCCTATACTGGCTTCAAAATATTCACAGAACTGATCTGCTTTCTGACAATGTAAGCAATGTGATTCTTTTCGCTCCTCGGCATTGTCTACATTTTTAGAGAAATGCTATGAGGTGCAAATCACTAAATTAATCGAGCGAATGCCACGACTCGTCGGGGCGGTCTTCAAAGTCAAAGGTGCTTCTTTCAGTGAAAAACTTGTATAAATAAGATAAGAGATTTGATTTTGTGTTAAAATGACGTGGGGATTGTGATAAAATTGAAAGAAAAAAAAAAAAAAAAAAAAAATACCTCACCCGTGTGGAAAAAAAAAAATTGAAAAAATTTTAATCAGTTCAAAATCATGAATTGAAACTTTCTTCTCTCTTGCAATTTTATGCCGAACCCCATAGTTCTCGGGTTACACCACTTCTCTCAGTCCACTTCCGAACAAAGATGTTAAAGAAAATAAATTTTGCAGAAAAATTCTTGAATAATTACAGCAGGTCTATCATGAACTCACGCAACTTTTTACCCTCTTGATATTTCCTGTGAACCTCCGCAGTTTTTGAGATACGCCGTATTTTTAACTCTTCGTTTTTACCCAATAAACACAAAACCCGATAAACGTGTAAAAATAGGAAGAATGTCCGGCCGGAAAAACGTATATTTCACGTATAAACACGTATATATACGTTTATACGTGAAATATACGTTTTTGCGGCCGGACATTCTTCCTATTTTTATACGTTACTTAGGTTAGTGTGTTTATTGGGTAGCGAAAACTACAATAACTTTGCGAAAAAAATCGCACGGTACTTTCGGAATAAAAAAATGATGCTTATGCTATCCCCTTCAAAGCTGTCATAGAGAAAACTAGAGAAAAAATTTTCCACTACTGTCGGCGCAAAAAGGTTTGGCCCCTCTGTTTGAGTGATCATAACTTCTACAGGAAAATTGGTAGAGCATCGAGTCTGGAAAGATCGGAAATCGCCAAGTTTTCTGCGTCTAATGGTAGTTCGCAAATTTCCGTGTAAAAATCGTGAAAGCCGTTATGATCTCCGAAAAGTTAAAAAACTTAGTTTTTCGGAGTCCATCGCCGTACGTCAACTTCAACTCGTCACCGTTAATCTGAAATGAGTGTAAAAAATCTGGAAAAATTTAGAAATATTCCCTGAACATTGACGAACATGATAGAGTTTGGTAAATCCAAAAATATTCACAAACCTGGAAACCAGGTACTAAAAGATCCCATGGTGCGATTTGGGGAACGGATCGGTACGGACGAACCTGAGCCAGCTCAAAATTATCGTCAGGATATACACTTTTTCATTCCGTAATCAGTTTTTGGTTCGCAATAGCGGACTTCCAGTAATCGACGTCAACAATTTTTCAAATTTGCGCGGGGCCGCCGGTGTCCTAGCTGCGATATTCGTCGCTGCATTTCCCTCCCGCCGCGCCCGTCGCAGACTCAATTATTACTCGGGGCCACTGATATAACAATGTGAATGCAGCGAAGAATATCGCGGCTGGGACACGCGGTCCCATTCAAATTTGAAAAATTGTTGACGTCGATTACTGGAAGTCCGCTATTGCGAACCAAAAACTGATTACGGAATCAGAAAGTGTATATCCTGACGATAATTTTGAGCCGGCTCAGGTTCGTCCGTACCGATCCGTTCCCCAAATCGCACCATTGGACCTTTTTGCACCTGGTTTCCAGGTTTGTGAATATTTTTGGATTTACCAAACTCTATAATGTTCGTCAATGTTCAGGGAATATTTCTAAATTTTTTCAGATTTTTTACACTCATTTCAGATAAACGGTGACGAGTTGAAGTTGATGTACGGCGATGGACTCCGAAAAACTACGTTTTTTAACTTTTCGGAGAAAAAATTTTTTTTTTTTTTTTTTTTGGCTTTCACGATTTTTACACGGAAATTTGCGAACAACCATTAGAC
This sequence comes from Tenthredo mesomela, assembly GCA_943736025.1. Taxonomy (NCBI): domain Eukaryota; kingdom Metazoa; phylum Arthropoda; class Insecta; order Hymenoptera; family Tenthredinidae; genus Tenthredo; species Tenthredo mesomela. Next base: position 12,781,241 of record OX031022.1, read on the forward strand.
GTAGAAAACTTGGCGCTTTTCGATCCTTCCAGACTCGATGCTCTACCAATTTTCCTGTAGAAGTTATGATCACTCAAACAGAAGGGCCAAACCTTTTTGCGCCGACAGTAGATAGGCAGCCCATTTTCGAAGGCGAAAAAATTGTCGGAAAACGGCCCCGTTCTAAAGCGCGTGCCAGCTCAAAAAAATATCGTAAAAAATATTATGAGGTGGCAAAATAAAGCTCAATCTGTTCCTCCCAAAACGACGTTTCTCAAATTGGATTACGTTGATTTTTGACTGAGCTATCGAACTTTTACTTCGGCTGAAAATTTCGACCAGTGAACCCAAACTTTTGAGCGGGAGTGTAAGTTTAGTGGATTGGACAAGTTCGCCATTAGAAATAGTGTCGCGAGACGAATGTAGGTGGCGCGGCAATCGAAAGAACCTTTTTCGTGTATTTCGCTTCAGCACGCTATTTTATCAACAGAATTGCATTCTGGTAAACGATTTGCACAAGTTGATCGATAATCTAGATATTTAATGTTACCATCAGATTTTCAATATTTATGCGTTATCCAGTAGTACTTCATTAACGGGATGTGATAGGGTAAACGAGGGGGTGTTTTTACCATTTTTTGTTGTTTTACTCTGCATTTTGCGACGAAGGCACAGAATGGATTTTCGCAGAGGCATTCGACGTATTATATGGTGAAGTATTGCCGTAGACGTATAAACGTATTGAAATCGAAAAAAAGTTCGTTTTCATAAATTACGATCTGTAAAATAGGGTAAAATAATGGCTGCTCGAGGCTCGACTCTCATATGCTGACCTTATTATTCAAGTTCGCGTGGTATCCAGCACTGAAATACATAGCTGCGTCAATTCTACGACCTCGCACAAAGCGAACGCTCCGTTTATTTATGAGTATTCCGTGAAAATGAAAGAATGAGAAGTAATGCTGCATTTCGTCGACTCCGACCGAGTCAAAGCGGTTTTTGACAGTTAGCGCTAGGGAAGAAAGAGACAGCTAGAAGACTGTGGGGCGAACTTCATACCGGTCAACATCGAACATGTTCAGTGTATCGTCGAATGCCTCTGCGAAAATCCATTCTGTGCCTTCGTCGCGAAATGCACAGTAAAACAAAAAAAATGGTAAAAACACCCCCTCGTTTACCCTATCACATCCCGTTAACGTATAATGCTATGATTTGTAGCGCGATATGAGTTAAGGGGTAACACCACTCTGGGATTTTGAAAAAATCGATTTTTTTTTTTTGCTTAAACAATACTTTAGGGTCATAAAAACAATAACCAATTGGTCTTATGGTAAAAAAAAAAAAATTTCAGAGGTTCTAATTTTTAATTTAGCCGCAACGCCTCGGAGCACACATTCGGCGTTTATGCGGTAACGCTTCGATATTTTGCTTTTACCTGTCGAAATAATGCGTGCCTTTCTTACTCGCAGAGTAGAAGGTCATTAGGTCACCTTTGTAGGTCACCAGGGTGCTCTGATGCTATATTATACACTATAATATACGTGTATGTGCGAGTACTTATAAAACTTTGAACGCGTTTTTGTTGAAATCACATTCTTCAAACTGGGCGGAAACGCTGCTCGAAAACCGTTCGATGAATTGTTTTGAAATTTTGACTGTAGCTTCACAATTACATTATCTAAAGAAGTACATAGCCGTTTTTCGATTGAATGTAAACTTTTTTCTTTATAAACAATTTACTGCAAATTTTTGTGCCGAAAAATTGAAATTTTTTTTAAACTAGTGCCATTTTTGGAAAAATGGATTTAAAAGAAAAACCCTATGTACTTCTCTAGCCAATGACATATAGATTGGGAAAAAATTAATTTTCTTGTTTCACCTCTTATACTTTTGGAGTTACACGTCCGCCCGTGGGGGTATCGAAAAAAAAGCGTTCTTGAAGACTGGCTCTGTCGCCGCCATTGTGTATCAAAAATACAATCACAAATTTTTTCTACATACTTCAATATGTGTTTAATAAGCCCTGAAAAAAGAAACCCGATCCCTTCTCCAATATTCTAGAAAAAAATCATCAAATTCAGGCCTTTTTTGCTGACTCTAGAGTGGTGTTACCCCTTAAATAGCTGAAGGTCAAGTTGCGATGTACGCGATAACCTTCGATTCTTCTGACTCTAAATAGCCAACAGAGGTTTTTCAGATTTTCCAAAACAAATTTCAGCGCGTCATGAATTTTCGAAGATTTTTTTTCAACACCTCGATGGCCCTGATCGAACAATCTGAAAAACTTCTCAATAATTCTGTATCAGAAATGAATTTTTAGAACCATTATTCATAATGTCTGGGCTTTTGCTCGAACCTGATTTTTCAGCTTTTTAATCATAATTTTACGTTGCTATTCCCGAAAAACATGAAAAGTTTAAAAAAATATGAAAAATTTCCAAGAATCCTTGGCTATCGTTAGAAATATTCAAGCAGCAGTCCACGGTGTATTGATCTCCAATTATATTTTTTCATTTTTTTTTCTTCGAAAAAAACTAAAAAAAAAAAAAACAGTTTGAAGCGAAAGTCCAGACATTGTGAATTTTGGTTAGAATTGCAACGTACGAAGATTCCATAATTCCATGCAAAGAACCTTGAAGAATATTTTTTCCGAATTTTTCAACAATTTTTAATTTTTTTACGCAATTGAAGAAACAGCGATGAAAAGTTACGGGAAAAAATTCTGCAATTATTTTCCGAAATTCCTTGCATAAAATTGAGCACTTTTTGTCACCAGCAACTTTTCTCCAAACTTGATAGTTCAGAGGTAAAAAGTTCTTGAACGTTCAAAAATCTGTAGTTGTTCAGCTGAATATCACGAAAAATTGATGTCTCACCAAAAAATGTTTCATACGAAAGTCGTTTGGTTTTCCAAGTAGAATAAAATAACGTAATAAAAAATGCGTAGTTTCATTTAAAAAAGTGGAGTTGACCTTGCCGTAGCTTCAGCGCCTCCACCGATAAAAAAATAGGGTGATCCAGTATGACGGTCTTCTCGAACAATAAAACTTCTTTCTGAAACATTTTTGGATATGATCAATAGTTTGAGTGCTATTGCTCCGTAACACTTTAAATGCCTCACCCTGTATATGGGGCATTCCAGCTCAACTCAACCCGCCAACGGAAGTGACCTCTTCGATTTTGTTCTCGAAATAATATATGGTAGTTCTATATTAAACATAACATGTCTGTAAAGATTAAGCCTTAAGGTGAAGTGAAACGTTTGTCAGAACTTCGAAAACGGGAATCGTGAATTCTCCGGAACTACTGCATCAATCGCGATGAAACTTGAAGGGATTACACATAATTGTGGCAGAAAGTGGCTGATTATTTCACTTTTCCAAAATTTGACAAAAATTTTCACAGATTGACGTACCGACCACATAAATCGCGAGATTATTCACTGTTGCCGTAGATAGCCGCATTTTTCCCGATAATTAACCACTCCGCAATGAAAAACTACACACTTTGAGCCTAATCTCGTGTCATTTGATGGAGAAATGGCTGAGAATTGACGATTCTCCGTTGCTCATAACTAAAAAACCGATATTCAGTTGAGATCACAACCCTTATCTACATTTAGTCGAGATCACAGCCTGTATCGAAATTGCAGCCAGTATATTTGCAAATAATCTAGCGGTGGACAGAGGTACCAAACGTTCGTCAGTTCTGTTTTATCGCGGTGCAAGGCACCCGGCCGTGGCCTTGAAACGTTTCACTTCACCTTAAGGAGGTTCTACACCCATTGTCCCACCAAACGTGGGTTTCAGAGCAGATTTTGAATACTTCTCGAAGAGGAAAAAATCTGAAAAAAATCAAGCATGTAGAAGATCCTCAGGAGATTGATTTTGCATAATAATGATTCAAAAAAGTTATTAACAAATTGATGGAAAAAAAAAAAACTGTTCGAGAAATTAGCCGGTGACCTAACTTTTTTTTCAGGTGAAAATGATTTGTCAATTTTTATAAATACGTATGAATTTTTTTACATTTTTGAAAATTGCATTTTGTCAGGTATAAAAAATATTCAAACATCGCAATTCTCGAAAATGTAAGAAAATTCTTAAAAAATTCATACGTATTTATAAAAATTGACAAATCATTTTCACCTGAAAAAAAAGTTGGGTGACCAGCTAATTTCTTGAACAGTTTTTTTTTCCATCAATTTGTTAATAACTTTTTTGAATTATTATTATGCAAAATCAATCTCCCGAGGATCTTCTACATGTTTGATTTTTTTCAGATTTTTTCCTCATCGAGAAGTATTCAAAATCTGCTCTGAAACCCACGTTTGGTGGGACAATGGGTGTAGAAACTCCTTAAATCAAAAATCTGCCAAAGTTATGATTTTATTAAGATTTGAGTCGCCTCACATTCAAATATTCACTGCCACCAAACGATGAGTCAACTCAAAAAGGTGTCCAATGGAATATGTCCGGTACAAAGGCTAGTTTGAATGGAAATTCAATGAAAAATTTTATGCATTTTTTTTCGCTAAAATTTCTCGTAAATCTCAATTTTCTCGGGAGTGCCCTAATCGATTGGGATGAATTTTGCACACAAAATTTTCGGTGAACAACTACAAATTTTCGTACCCGAAACAATATGCCCGGACGTCAACTTCCGGAGTTGTGCAGTTTTTAAATAATTATATAATTACCACCCGGGAAAAAAAAAAATTGTATATGATCATATATAATCATATATATGATTATATAATCGTATATAATTATGTATAAGTTTATATAATTATATATAGTTTTATATATTTTTATATAATTGTTTATATAAAATTATATACATTTATATATAAATATATACAAATACATATAAGTTTATAAAATTATGTAAAACTATATAAAATTTTGTATAATAGCGTATAGCATGGCTTTATATTACTATATAAAACTATATATAGTTGTATATAAAAATATATAATGTTATATAATTATATAAATTTATATATAATTATGTATAATTTTATTCAATAGTGATTGCATATTTTATATTGTTGTATAAAATTATATATAGTTTTATATAATTTTATAAAAATATATATAATCATATATACACGTCAGATGTAAAATTTTGTCTACTGAGAATTTGAATGTATGAAATTTCTATATTTCATATTCATTTGAGCATATGTTTTCAAATAAAGATCGTAGGTGAGTCGGTAGTTGGCGAGCGAATGATTCACGGATCGATCCCCGGTCGGGACCAATTTTTTTTTTTTTTTTTCCCCAGGCCGATACAAGTATATAAAACTATATAAAATCATATAAAACTATATAAAACTATATAAAACTATATAAAACTATATAAAATTATATAAAACTATATACCGCCAAAACTCATATCTAATTTTATATAGTCATTTATATATAATTTTATATAATCATATAAAAAAATTTTTTCCCGGGCATGTCTCGCCCTTCAAGATTACAGAGGTAGATGTTTAGAGTTATGTAGAAGAATTTTTTTTTATGATAATAAAACCGCTTCCGCGAATTTATTTCCTTGGATCTCAATCGGGAGATGGTAGAAATCTGCGAATACCTTGGATCTTTGGGACCATCCAGGGACTCTTTTTATTTCGTCGATATTAACCCCTTTTTCCGCTGCTTTTGATGTAGACGCATGTCGCGTGCTATGGGCCGTAAATCTTTCGTCTATACCGAGTTCCGTGAGGCTACTTTTTATCCATCTCCCAACTGTATCTTTTGATCTACCCCAAAAAGCACCCCTGGTGCAAAAACCTTTCGCCAAGTACATTAATGTGGTCACCATCCCCCAAAAAATCCACCAACCAAAATTCCTCCTCAACAAAATTGGTACTATGAAAATGTCTACTTACAAAAGGATTGAAATCAAATACAATTGCCAAGTACATGTCTTCTGTATAACAAAAGTTTACAACAGAAGAACAGAAAACTGAATAGTCTTGTATCGTTCACTCGCTACGCTCGCTCACTCGATTGGCTCTTGATAATTACAGGGCAAAAAATCAGTAAAAAAAAAATTTAGGAAGTGGTACTTGGCGGGCCATTATATCAATATGTATCAAACAAATGATACATAGACCGAAGTGAAAACTCTTTTACTTACTCATAAATGGCCCGCAAGTACCACTTCCAAAATTTTTTTTTTACTGATTTTTTGCCCTGTAATTATCAAGAGCCAATCGAGTGAGCGAGCGTAGCGAGTGAACGATACAAGACTATTCAGTTTTCTGTTCTTCTGTTGTAAACTTTTGTTATACAGAAGACATGTACTTGGCAATTGTATTTGATTTCAATCCTTTTGTAAGTAGACATTTTCATAGTACCAATTTTGTTGAGGAGGAATTTTGGTTGGTGGATTTTTTGGGGGATGGTGACCACATTAATGTACTTGGCGAAAGGTTTTTGCACCAGGGGTGCTTTTTGGGGTTGATTCTATATGCCTGAACGTGTAACCCTACGCACAGCCCTCTTCCTGTCTCATGTGGGTCTGGGACCGGCAATGGCGGAGTCACTTGCACGCAGGGTTATAGTTGCTGCTCATGATTAAATATATATAAATATGAGATATATGTATTGCAATTCTTAGGTAGTTTTTTTTTTTTTTAATGCAACTAGGTCCTCTGCAGAAAGAACATGTACTCGTCCCGTACTCATAACGTCAACTTTGAATTCGGATCTGAACAGAAGGTATCGAAATATATAGAATTAAGCCGATTGAGCCCATTGATGCAAGACTAGCGTAGAGCATAAAATGAAAGTTTTTGAAGTCAAACACTTGCATTCTGCTCTATTCGTCTGACTCTATCCGTTTCTTGTATTAAATCACACTGTCTCGTTATTTTGCAACTTCAGCGTTTTCTCTCATCATCCTCTCTTCTCATACGGCGACCCGCTACAAAATTAAACAATCCGTAAAAAATATATAATATAAATTATAATTGCATTCATAAATGAAAATAGGCCAAATCTACAATGTATAAGTGAACAAAATTTAGAGGTAATAGTCAGTTAATAATAGTCATCTGACAGTCTTGTGTCATGCAAGGTAAACCTAATCGTAAAATTATCCGTTCACGATTGTTATTTTATTTATCACCATGAATTTTTCACGTCAGTCGATTCGCATAACCTCAAAAGCTCAAGATCGTAGGATTTAAGATAATAATTAACCTATCGAAACATTTTTGTTGGTGGCTATCACTTAAATGTACTTGGCGTAAGGTTTTCGCACCTGAGGGGCTTTTGGTGGGTATTCACTAGTTTTCGTACCTTCATATTTCATATTGTTATTAATCATTGCTTGTACTTTCTTTTATTTTCTTTATTTGATTTGAATTCGAAAACATGAAATGAAATGACAACACGCATCTGCTAGTGTTGCAGACGGTTTCTGTCTGCGATACCAGCGCTGACTACGTTGTGACTGTCGAACTAATGCCATTCTATACAACTTTTGTGTGGATTTTCCCTTCTACTATATGATTTTATGGGAATGGTTTGAATGGGATGAATCTTGGTCTGAATTTTTGTGTGGATTTTCCCTTCTATGTCATGTTTCCAGATGCGTAAGGACGTATGTTCTATGTATAAGCATAGGACATACGCCCTGCGGTTAGCGATGAAATGTGATTTTATGGGAATGGTTTTAGTGTGAACGAATCTTGGTCTGAAGACGACGAAGGAGAAACATTGTACGAGGAAACGGGGTATCAGAATCTGTAGTTAATTATATCTCAGCACTCCGGACACCGATTTAATCGATCTAGGGCTCAAATGAAAGCTTTTTATGCCCACATCCTGGATTAAATTAGTTTTAATTCGTGTATGTTGTGAGGTGAAAGAAAACAAAGATACTAATTCGCGGTATAGGTTAGGGTAGTTGCCTCTCGGGTATATAGACTCGTTGAGTCTCGCGCTTGAAAAAAATTTTTTTTTAATGTACTTGGCGCGAGACTCTACCGAGTCTCTTGATATTTTGGCGTGAGGTTTATTAAAAGATATTAGTAAACTATCCTCGTTACCTCTCAGGTTCTTAGTTACCGACAAGTAATGAAGTAATGTTTTTGCTATACATAGGTTTGGTCTATTCTCGAAGAATGGTAATTTTAATAGCGGCTGTACAGCCCCGGCCCTAGATGTTTTGACGCGATCCGGGATCTTTATTCCTAGCCCTTTCGCAGTTTGAGTGATGTTTCCTATTGTAATAGCGGCTAATGTCTGAATTCTGTGGGCAGTTCCTAAGGCCAGGAGTAGTACTAGTTTCTTAGTTAAGGTTTTTAAATTGAGTGATTCGAGGGGATGCCAATTCGATATTTTGTTCAAGATTGGGTCTACATCCCAGGTTGTGTCGTACCTAGGTTTGCTAGGTCTCTTTTTATACACTCCTTTTAGGAACCTGCTGATTAGGCTACAATCAGCGATTTTTTCCCCTGAAATGAGGGAAAGGGCTGCTCTTACTGTGTTTATCGTTCCGTGGCTGGCCCCCCCTTCTTGAAATCGTTTGGTTAAAAAGGTTAGAGCTCATCTTGCTGAGATGTCCAGTGGGTTCGTTTGCGATTCTCGATTAAACTTCTACCATATTTTGTACGTAAAGTCATATTGTTTAACCCTTTGTGTCACACATTTTTTTTTTTTTTTTTTTTTTTTTTAACACCAAAAAAAGGTTGAAAATTCGATCGAAATTGCTCAGAAAATGGTGGAAACGGGTGGCACTCCCAGAGTGCCACCATGGCACAAAGGGTTAGTAGTCGAGGTCTCTAATGATGCGATCATGATCTCCGCTGACTCTTCAGGTGTATTTTTGTTTATCAGTGCTTGCCTGATAATTTCGCGACCGCCAGGGTAAATTTTTGACTCAATGGGTGTGCTGTGCGGCTAGAAAAAGAAGTTAGTAAATTGTCATTTGGTTCCAGAGTGATCCAGTTTCCTAATATCATATTTTTGAAGGCTGGGAACCAATTTTAGCTAGGCCATAATGGTACTACAAGACTCCCTACTGCTTTATCAGTCTTAATTTTCTGAATTACTCTAGCGATTATTGCAAACGGTGGGAACGCGTAGAAGAACCACCTGCTCCAGTCTATAGTGAAAGCGTCTATTGCAAAAGCTTGTGGGTCCCTATCCCACGAACAATAGTAGTTGCATTTCTTATTGTTTCTTGATGCAAAAAGATCCATGACTGGAGTGCCAAAATTGTTAATAATTTGTTTGTACGCGTAGCCGGCTAGTTGCCATTCTGTGTCTTGATTAGCGAGTCGCGAGAACGAGTCTGCCTCTACGTTGTCTTTGGAAGCAATATAGGACGCATGTACCCACAGATCTCGCTTTTCGCACCACTCCCATAATTATCTTGCTAATTTGTGTAGCCCTACGCTTCTGGTCCTCTCCAATTTGTTGATATAGGCTAACGTAGTTGTATTATCGACCCTTAAAAGTATTTCTGCGGATGTCGAATCTTTGGCGAATAGTTTCAATGCTAAATGGGCTGCTTTTAATTCTAAGTAGTTAATATGAAGAGATTTTTCAGCCTGGGACCACTCCCCATGAGCCCCCTCCCATTCGCAAAAGGCACCCCATCCCGTCAAACAAGCGTCTGAGAAAATTTCTTTGCTAAATTTGAAATTTCTGATTTTTCTGACTGCTGTAGGTAATTTATTTTGCCACCAGATAAGGTCGTCGATAACATAGTTAGGGATGGCCATAAGTTTATCATAATTCGCCTCGTTAATGTTAAGGGCTTCGACTTTTGCTGTTTTGAGCAACTTGCAATGTAAAGGGCCATAGTCGACTCCAGGGCAGCTCGCTACCAGCATACCTATGACCTGTGCAAACGTTCTTATTTTACACGTGTTCTTACCCTTCAGAGACTTCACGTGAGTAATAAGAGAATTTTTCTTTTCGCGTGGGGGCTCTACTATCATTTGTCTAGAATCTAATATGAACTCGAGGTATTGGCATCGTGTGTTCGGAGTCAAGTTTGATTTGTCTTTGTTGATTATGAAGCCTAGTTGTTCTAGTAAGCTAATCGTACTCTGTAAATTGCGGTGGCAATCTTACTTAGATGATGCTAAGCATAGAATGTCATCGAGGTAAATTACCGATAAATAGCCATCTATGCTTAGTGTACGGTTTCATTAGTTTCGTAAATATGTATGGGCTCACACATAGCCCGAATGGGAGACATGTGAATTCAAATGTTTGTCCTTGGAATCTAAATCTGAGGTATTTTCTACTGTGTTTGTGTATGGGTATCACGAAATAGGCCTCTTTGATGTCTATCGACCCCATGTACATTCCCTGTTCTAATAGTCTGCAAGCAGACCTGAGGTCCTCTAATTTGAAGTGGTCAGTATCGATAAAGGAATTTAGCTCTTGAAGATTTAGGATAAATCTTTTCGAACCGTTTGATTTCTCTCTTAAGGTGAAGTGAAACGTTTGTCAGAACTTCGAAAACGGGAATCGTGAATTCTCCGGAACTACTGAATCAATCGCGATGAAACTTGGAGGGATTACACATAATTGTGGCAGAAAGTGGCTGATTATTTCATTTTTCCAAAATTTGACAAAAATTTTCACAGATTGACGTACCGACCACATAAATCGCGAGAACATTCACTGTTGCCGTAGATAGTCGCATTTTCCCGATAATTAACCACTCCACAATGAAAAACCACACACTTTGAGCCTAATCTCGTGTCATTTGATGGAGAAATGGCTGAGAATTGACGATTCTCCGTTGCTCATAACTAAAAAACCGATATTCAGTTGAGATCACAACCCTTATCTACATTTAGTCGAGATCACAGCCTGTATCGAAATTGCAGCCAGTATATTTGCAAATAATCTAGCGGTGGACGGAGGTACCAAACGTTCGGTAGTTCTGTTTTACCGCGGTGCAAGGCACCCGGCCGTGGCCTTGAAACGTTTCACTTCACCTTAAGAAATAGCTTGACAGAAACTGCTCTGGAGTTTCTGAACACCTTTCGATTGCTCCAATCAGTAGGAGTCTATCGACTTCTTTTTGAATCTCTAGGGATTCACGAGAGCCCCAGATTCTCTCTTTAGTGGGGGGATTCTGGTGCGGCTCTCCCCTAAATTTAATTTTAAAACCCTTTATGCAGTGCGGAATAAACTTGTCTGAGGTAATCAGTTCCCAGTTTTTCAAGAAAGATTTTAGTCTGCCTGCTAGTTTTACCTGATTAGGGCTATCGTCTAGCGTGGGCGTGGTTTGTTGAAGTTCTGCTGCTGGCGATGACTTTGGCCCTGGGTCGGATTTGGTCTGTATTGGCTTGATTGTTTCGCTGCGTTCTTTTGTGTAACCGACTTTTGCTGGTATTTGGGTTTGTAGCCTGTCGAGGTTGTCGGTCTTCATTGACCCGGCAGGCTCTTCCAGTTTCCCGAGCTGTTTGGGTTAGTTTTCTTTGCGGTCTGAGTTTTTAATTCTTGACCCAACTTGTCCATGACTCTTAGTTCTTGGATGTTTTCCCCCAGCTTGTCGCCAAATAAGTGAGCATTAATTTCTCTTTTTTCCAATGATGTCGCTACTTGTTTCGTTAGGCTGGGTAGAATGTAAGCTCTGCGAGCAACGGATTGTGAGTGGTGTAATTCTGCTTGGATCATTGCCGCTTCCCAAATATTACTCAATATCTTCTTCGAGTCCACCTTCTCATTTTCCAGTAGGAGAGATACTGCAGGAGCGAGGGCTGATAGGCTGGATCCTGCCAATCTTTGTGTAGCGCAGAAATAGTTGTCTCGTTTCAATGCTGCCTCATTTAGGGTCGGCGCTATTTCAGGGTTGAGGATTGGTGCTTCCAAGCAGCAGGGCCCCGCTCGTGGGTACTTTTTCAACAGTTCACCTTTCATTTTTTTTTTTTCGGGCCCAATTTCAGCCATGGATTCCATCGGTTTGAAATGCTAGAGTGAATTTTTAAGGAATTTTCTGTAACCTCCGGTTCTTCGCCGATTATCTTCATTATATCCTCATTTAGGATGAGCGTTGGTTCCAGAGCTTTAACAGTTTTGTTCTGGCTATCAGTCTCTTGTGAGGTTGATCGAGCGTCAAGTGTCGCTCGGTCCTTTGGTTGGTTTGCTTGGTTACTATTTGTATCTATGTCAGTCTGGGTTTCCAGGTTAGCTTGATTTGGATCACTGTCCGATTCTGAGCCTTCTTGGTCAGTCTCTCCAGTCTTTTCCCCAAAGCCTGGGTTTAGGTCATCTGGGAACGATACAAAGCCACTAATTTTGCATGTTCATTTATTATTCATTTATTTATTCATTTTTTTTTTTTTTTTTTTCGTGTCACCTCTCGTGTGACATCTGGTATCTTGCCCTTTGTCATTCAGTCATTCTGCTTCTCGTGCAGACTTGACTTATTTTTTGGGGATGTGCCTCGTCTCTCGTACGGGATCGCCCCTTTTTTTTTTTTTTGTTTAATGAAAATAAGTATTTACCTTGGTTGGCCATTTTCATGTTGTTGTCAACATCGGCCGCCATGTTTGTCGTGTCATGCAGGGGTTGCGTCGGTAAGTGTTTTAACACTAATTCTGTCAGCTCCTTCATTTGTTTTCGTAGCTTTTTATTTTCTTTGTCTCTGTCTTCGCTGTGTGATCTTTTCTTATGTTTTCCCATTTCTGCTTCGTTCTTTTTCGTAGAATCCTTTACTTCAGCGTGGTCGCTTGGCTCATACGTGTTGCCTGTGTGACACACAAATAACTAATGACGGAAGTGAACGACCGATGGCGGGAGGAGCGCACAGGCGGGAATTCAAAAATCTATTATGCTCTAAGCGTGTGAATTGTAGACCTCAAGTAGCTGTACTACCTCTGTACTACCTCTGTAATCTTGAAGGGCGAGACATAAAGTATAATTTGTGTAGTGACTCTATCGTTCGAAACCTATTAATTCATACCATATGTGAATTTATCGGACCAGTCGAACCAAATTTTTAAGTCTTCTAACTGAAGCTCACCTCTATATAGAGCGTGCAATCTCCAGATAGACCGAAAAAAACGGAAGTGCATCATAATTATTTTTTCAAGTAAAAATTCCTTCAGCCCGGGTTTGAACCGGGACCTCCGCATTTGTACTGCGACGCCTTGTCCAATTAGACCACTGAAGGACTGAAGGAATCTTTACTTGAATTTCATGTTATTGTCATTGACCTCTTAGAGGTTATTATTGACCTCTTAGAGGTTATTATTGACCTCTAAAAAAACGGAAGTGCATCATAATTATTTTTTCAAGTAAAAGAGAGATTGAGAGAAAGAGAAAGGAGATTGCACGCTCTATATAGAGGTGAGCTTCAGTTAGAAGACTTAAAAATTTGGTTCGACTGGTCCGATAAATTCACATATGGTATGAATTAATAGGTTTCGAACGATAGAGTCACTACACAATGAAATAAACACAGACCTGTGGACTAAGAGGTCAATGACAATAACATGAAATTCAAGTAAAGATTCCTTCAGTCCTTCAGTGGTCTAATTGGACAAGGCGTCGCAGTACAAATGCGGAGGTCCCGGTTCAAACCCGGGCTGAAGGAATTTTTACTTGAAAAAATAATTATGATGCACTTCCGTTTTTTTCGGTCTATCTGGAGATTGCACGCTCTATATAGAGGTGAGCTTCAGTTAGAAGACTTAAAAATTTGGTTCGACTGGTCCGATAAATTCACATATGGTATGAATTATAAAGTATAATTTGTTATACACTTACATATACCGCGAGGACCAGGTGAAAGCGAATGGTCCATCCGCCCAGGCAGCTAATATTTCGTATTTTTAGGGGGATAGCCACTCGTTGCACTGAAAATCCCTAGGGTGATTTTGGCGCGCGTCGATCCAACCCGGCAGCCATTGTTGATACAAGCCGGCTGACTGTCAATACATCGTGGAAGGTAAACATGTGTGGTTATGTTCGTTTATTTGAAGCTAATGATAAATAAAGTGAATAAAACCTACGTGAATAAGCTATGGATATTTATTGATGCCTCAACCCTAGGATACAAGCAATGATTTTGTTCGAATTGGTTGTTCTCGATGAACTCTTTGATTCTGATAAATTTCCAGTAATAGCTTAGGTTAATTCGTTGATTGCATTAAGATATCATTTAAAACTGATTGATCGATTTTTGATAAATATTCCTAGCTTATTCACGTAGATTTTATTCACTTTATTCATCATTTGCTTTAAATAAACGAACATAACCACACTTGTCCACCTTCCGCGATGTATTGACAGTCAGCCGGCTTATATCAACAATGGCTGCCGAGTTGCATCGATCGCGCGCCGAAATCACCCAAGGGATTTTTTCAGCGCAACGAGTGGCTATCCCCATAAAAATACGAAATATTAGGTGCCTGGGCGGATGGACCATTCGCTTTCACCTGGTCCTCGCGGTATGTCAAATGAAGTCCTTTTGATAAGGTTCTGAAGAACTTATTTTTTTACCCACAGTAAATAATTATTAAAGCTGCACCTACTTTTCGAACGGGTACAGTGATGTAACCTCCTAATTATTATAAAGTATATTATAAGAAATGTAATCTATTATTTAAGGTATGATTGGTGGTCTATATTGTATGTGGATGCTGTTAATGTCGGTAATAAACGCTCACATCCTTTACTTGTAGGGTATCCCTGGTGAAAATAATTTCTACGCCAAAATACGAAAACATTCAAAGCGTAAAAAAGCGTAAAGAATCGTAGGTTTTCGTAGGTTTTCGTAGTTTTCCGTAATTAATCGTAGTTTTAGAAGTAGAAAACTACAAATTTCCACGACAAATTCCGAAAATCTACAGTCTTTAAGCACTGGAATATCAGTTCTACGATTATCTATGAAAATCTACAAAGATGTACAAACAAAATGTAGCGAAGTCTTTTTTTGAGTTTATCCTGTAGTTTTGGAAGTAGAAATCTCCGAATTTTCATGAAAAATCATGAAAACCTCCAGTCTTCAAGCGAAAGAATATCAGTTCTACCAATATGTACGAAAAACTACGAAAAATGATTTAGCTTCATTTCGTTCGTAGGTCTTTGTAAATTTTCGTAGATATTCGTATAATTGATATTCCGTTGTTTGAGGACTGTAGAAACCCATGATGACGGACGAAAAAAAGGATTTTTTCAAGCCCCCTGCAGAGGGAATTATTATTATTCTTCGTTCCCACGGTATAAAAAATAGGTTCCACTGCCTCAAGTCAATGCCGATATAGTGTTGAACTCTCAAGACCAATTCTCAAATATTGTCTGTAGTAATACCACAAGACCTTCAAAATTATTTGATATTTCCCGATTGTTTTGCTGCGTGGCATCGAGAGGGCAAAGTTTTGCAGATTTTTGTGCAAAACTTGGCCCGTTCGTTGCTACGCAGGATCAAAACAACTTTTTTTCGTCCGTCATCGTGGGTCTCACGCGAAAACATTCAGAATTAAACACAGAATTTTTCGTAATTTTTCAAGAATTTTTGAAACGTTGGAACATGGTGTTTCGTTTGTTCAAAATGTTAAAAGTGCTGAAAAAAAAAGAAGGAATAATGATCCTACCATGGGAGGGGAGTCGAAATGATCGAAATAAAAAAAAAAAAATTTTGAGAATTTTTCGAGATTTTTGAAAAATGCCAATTTCAAAATGGGTTTGAATAGTCATGGAAAATTAACGGTTGGAGGGAAAAATCTGGAGAAATTCAGCAGTGCTTTTTCGAGGTCGTAGAATCGTATAAAAAATCGTGAAGCGATTCAAAGATGATGAGGGAAAAACATTGGTCGAGTTCACGTTGAATTCCCCATATATATATAATATATATATTATCGTATCGCATTCTATGACTATCCATGAAAAACTACGGTGAACTACGGATATTTTATATTACTACAAATATCGCATACAGTATTATCCCATTCTACGGCTATCTACGAAAAACTATGACAAAATACGGAAAACCACGATGAACTACAGATATTTACTACAAAGATCGAAATCATATCGAATTTCGTTCTAGAACTATCTACGAAAAACTACTACTTTGTGTAAAATCTGACGTAAAAAAAAAACTACGAAAAGTCCAAAATCCTCGACTTTTTCGTAGATCATTTTCGTAGTTTGGCGTAGAAATTATTTTCACCAGGGATGTGAGGTACATGAAATAGCCCTGTTTTTTCATTATACGTAGCTACCATGTCAAAATAATGTAGCTACCATAACAAAACAATGTAGCTGCTATGCCAAGTAATGTACCTGTGACTTATTTACTATGGTCCAAATGTGTAACGAAACTTTTTAAATATATGGTCATTATATCGCGTATTCTGACACTGTGACGTAACTGTTACTCACATTGTGGCGGACATTCTCGAGTCCAAGGACTATACGTGAATGTCACACATGACAAAGTAATAACGTCTGACAGAACACAAAATATGTAATTTCTATCTGACTGCCATGACTTTGTGTTGGCTGGGTACATCCACAGTAGGGTGGAGTGAAAAATGCACTTTTTTTAAATCGCTATCTCCTTAGCACTCAAAAATTGCGCCTTGACATCCTGAAAACCCACACCAAAGGATTTTTTTATGAGACCACATCTTGAGGTGCCTAGTTGAAGATTACATTTTTACTTCACTTTCGGGAACTTCCAGACTCGGATGTATCCTTCCATTCACTAGAATGCAATTTTCAGCTAACAATTAAAATTTCGAATAATGATCGAATTGGCTTCATTTCAAACCTTTAAAGAAACAACAGAAATTTGGTTATTCTGAGTATGACACGGAAATAACCAAATTTCTGTTGTTTTTTTGAAGGTTTGCAATGAAACCAATTAGATCATTATTCAAAATTTTAATTGTTAGCTTAAAATTGCATTCTGGTAGAAGGAAGGATATATCCGAGTCTGGAAGTTCTCGAAAGTGAAGTAAAAATGTCATCTTCGTCTAGGCACCTCAAGATATGGTCTCATAAAAAAATCCTTTGGTGTGGGTTTTCAGGATGTCAAGACGTAATTTTTGATTGCTAAGGAGATAGCGATTTGAAAAAAGTGAATTTTTCACTCCGCCCTAATGCACAGTTACCTTTTTAGGAAATTCTGACGTACAGAAAATAAGATATTCGGCTCGGAAGTGGGACGCTTCAACACGGAAAGCATGGACCAAGGCTATCAAAACGAACTTTCTGATCGATAGCATCATTTTGCTTCTATAGAGTCCGATAAAAAAACTAACATGTAGTAGTTTCGTATGTTCCGAATGTTATTCCAAAAGATGAAAGCGATCTGACGTATAGTTTTTGTGAAATAAGCTATGACAATGTACTCGGCGAGGGAAAAACTAGAGGGAGGGAGGCACAGCAACGTTTCGTAGCGGCATAGTCGTCGACACACGGAACGTCCCAGGTAACAATCGTGCTCGCACGGTGCGCGCATTGTAGAAGCAGGAGTGCGGATTTATCCGCATGACGTGCGTGCAGCCGAGCACACAGCTGCGTCCGCAATTGATGCACAAATGTGTCGCACGTCGTGCAAGCGCACGACGTGCGGGCACATTGCGATCACATAGTGCGAGTATATTAACTGTTCAAAATTCCATTTATGTTATTATTAATAATGGATATTGTTGAAGTAAATCAATTTATCACAGAATAATTGTACAGGGTGGTCCATTTAACTCTGTCACCTCGAATAATTTGGTTATTATCGATTATACAGGAAAATGTCATATGGAAAAGTTGTTGCATCTGAAGGGGGAAAATGAGTTTTGGAAGTGAATGTCATCTAAAGGTCATATTTTATGAGATTTCGGCCGTCGCGATGTTTTTTTGAGGGGACTACCTATTTTTTTTCTCACTAAAAGGAAGCTGGCATCGAAACGCGTCCAACCATGTGCAACAACATGACCTTCGGATGACTTTCAGCCCCGAAATTGATGATCAAATGTTGGAATCGCCTGACCCTACCTATGATTTTTGGAGCAAAACTTGCACACGCATTGATGATACGTTTTTTAAATGAATGGACTAATGAATTTGAATAAATGAAACAATGAAATGGAAGAAAAAATGGAAAATAAAAAAATAAAAAAAATTTAGTCCCCAAAATTCAGTAAATTGTGGGGCCGAAAGTCATTCGAAGGTCATGTTGTTGCACATGTTTGGACGCGTTTCGATGCCAGCTTCCTTGTAGTGAGAAAAAAAATGGGTAGACCCGAGGGGTCAATCACTGGACGAAAATGGCGTACACCGATTACAATTAAAGTGATTACAAATTGATTACAAGGATTACAAAGATTACAGAGATTACAAAAGATAACAAAAGATTACAAGAGATTACAAAAGATTACAAAAGATTACAAAAATTACAAACATTCCAAAAGATTACAAAGATTACAAAGATTACAAAAGATAACAAAAGATTACAAGAGATTACAAAAGATTACAAAAGATTACAAAGATTACAAACATTCCAAAAGATTACAAAGATTACAAAGATTACAAAAGATAACAAAAAAATACGAAAAATTACGAAAAATTACAAAATATTGCAAAAGATTACAAGAGATTACAAGAGATTACAAAGATTACAAGAGATTGCAAAGATTACAAAGATTACAAAGAATACAAAAGATAACAAAAGATTGCAGCAAGATTACAAAGATTACGGCAAGATTACAAGAGATTACAAAGATTACAAGAGATTGCAAAGATTACAAAGATTACAAAGAATGCAAAAAATAACAAAAGATTGCAGCAAAATTACAAAGATTACAGCAAGATTACAAGAGATTACAAGGATTACCAAAGATTACAAAGATTACAAAAGAATACAAAGATTACAAAAGATTACAAGTGATTACAAATACCTTGTACACCAGATTACAACAGTGATTAACCCCTCGGGTAGACCCATTTGAAAAAACATCGCGACGGCCGAAATCTCATAAAATATGACCTTCAGATGACATTAACTTCCAAAACTCATTTTCCCCCTTCAGATGCAACAACTTTTCCATATGACATTTTCCTGTATAATCGATAATAACCAAATTATTCGAGGTGACAGAGTTAAATGGACCACCCTGTATAATAACGTTTATTATACAATTAATACACATACTTTTACAGAGCCACAATTGAGACATTACTCTCTGTACGACTATATTCTTACAACTAACGAATGCTGCTCACCTGTCCGCTTAGCACGGATTAACTAATACCTATACATAGCAGTGGCAGCACCTATTGATACAAATACATATGTTAACATATACACTCTACTTCCAACACGCCTCTTCACATGTGTATTTTATCAACTTTTATTATTTTTCTTTATCCTTATATTTATCTTAATTTTAAATCTAGTCTTAGCTTAACAAACTTTGGCTTGCTTAATGACTTAGTCAAAATGTCTGCAATATTTTCTTCGGTATCAATTTTAACAATATCAATTTTCCCTTTTTCGTAATTATCATAAATATCATGGTATTGTATGTACTTCAATGTACTTTGACTTCTTTGATAGATTACCTCTTTTAGCAATTGATACTGCTCCTGAATTATCCTCATACATTTTTGTTGGTACATCAAACTCAATTTTAAATACTTCGTTTAACAATCTTTTTATGAAAGTAACTTCAGTTAAGGTGGTTCTTCACCTACAGTCCCACCAAACGTGGGTTTCAGAGCAGATTTTGAATACTTCTCGATGGGAAAAAAATCTGAAAAAAATCAAGCATGTAGAAGATCCTCGGGAGATTGATTTTGCATAATAATAATTCAAAAAAGTTATTAACAAATTGATGGAAAAAAAAAAACTGTTCAAGAAATTAGCCGATGACCCAACTTTTTTTTTAGGTGAAAATTATTTTTCAATTTTTCTGAATACGTATGAATTTTTTCATAATTCTGTTAAATCTTTGAAAATTGCGTTTTGTCAAGTATGAAAAAAAAGTTGGGTCATCGGCTAATTTCTTGAACAGTTTTTTTTTTTTCCATCAATTTGTTGATAACTTTTTCGAATTATTATTATGCAAAATCATTCTCCCGAAGATCTTTTGCATGCTTGATTTTTTTCAGATATTTTCCCCATCGAGAAGTACTCAAAATCTGCTCTGGAACCCACGTTTCGTAGGACTGTAGGTGGAGAACCACCTTAATGCTTCTGACAATGCAACATATTTGGCTTCAGTGGATGATTTCGTCACGGATTTTTGTTTACGAGATTTCCAATAGATTGTATTTCCATACATTCTTACAATATAGCCTTACGTAGATTTTCTATCAATAATATCTCCTGCCCAATCTGAATCTACTAAACAATCTAATACAGCTGCTCTCTCAGATCTTGTATAAGTCAATTTCAAATTTTTAGTTAAATATAAATACTTTAGAATCCTCATAGCATATTTAAAGTGTGTGTTCGTCATAACAACTCTGAAATCTACTGAGATAGTTAACACTGAATGCAATGTCTGGTCTCATTCCAGTACTAATATACAGCGCCGGCGACTTTCATATGGAGTGTATGGAGAACTCCATACCCAGGAAAATTCTTGGTATGGAATTCCACACCCAGAATTATGTAGGTGTGGAAAGGAAAAATCATGTTTTTCAAATATTTTTATTACTGATTGCGCATTGCGCGTCGATTAAATGGTATATTGTGCAACTGATAAAGAACAGCGGGAGGAAATGTTCATTCTCTTCCGCCTCAATGGATATTCGGTACTCACGTTCGTAACACGTGATTTCCCCCACGCTCGACAAGCATGAAAGAAGGCTCATTTCATGCCCGTGTTATGAAAAAGTAAGGACCCTCCGAGCATTTTGTGCATACCATAGTTGCATTTATTACCGCATTCCAACTGATTTTCATTTGATCTTTACCAAATGTAATTTGACGTGTTTTTTCAAACCTCCGTGTTTCAAATCACAGATAATATATTTTGCAAACTACGGAGTTTTCAAATCATTCCAACTTCCTACTTCTTTCCCGCCTACCACCCGCGTGCGTTGCTGCAGGTATTTCGCGTGTCTTCCGCCAATATCGCTAGTATCGCATTCAGCTAGCACTGCTTACCGCTTAGCGCGTCGAAAACTGGGGCCACTTTTTCGGGCTTTTATAGCTTTAGTCTGCAGTCTGCACTCCTTATTCTACTCCGTGGGCTCAATAAATGGAATAAAAATTGAAAAATGTGTAACACCCCCCCCCCCCCCCCCCCCCCCCCCCCCCGCTCAGTTGAGTAACTCCATACCCGAAAATTTTGCAAGTCGCCGGCGCTGCTAATATATAGTAGTTCTCCAATCAGATTTCTATATTTTATTTGTTCGTTTACCTCATCGGCTGGCTCAAGTTTCAGATTAATTTCCATTGGGGTTTTATACAGTTTAGCATTTTCCAACTCGTATTTTTCAGCTAATGACTTTATATAATTCTCTTGACTTAAGGTCATTTCATTTTTCTCGAGATCGTGTTTAATGTCAATACCAATATAATTACTTATTTGGCCCATATGAGCCATTCCACGTCAGACCGGACAAAATAAATCAAAAAATGACCTCGATGTTACCGATTTCGTTATCATTTTTTTTTTTTTCTACGGGTTCTATGGAACGAATAAATGAATCAAACAATTTTTTTTTTTTTTTTTTTGGCCCCTATTTTCCAAGTTACACGGGGGTGAAATTCACGAAAAAGAGCCAAAAATCGAAAACATACTCCTCTTCAAACGGTCATATCTTTGATTGTATTCATCCTAAAGACTTAATCCAAGAACCATTTCAAAGCTATTGAATGACACTATTATAATATATTTATTTGATTTCGCGGTAACAAACAATTCTATTTGTTATAAACAAATATATTATTCAAACGTGATTTTCAACGCAAATACCAAGCGATAAAATGATCAAAAAAATATGAGCGTATTCCTTGATCAATTCTCTATGAAATCGTTGAGTCAATTTTATGGAGAACCGATGGGAACCATGTTAAAACGATTTATTTATAAGCGACGGCACGCGCTGCCACCGAAAAACCGTACCCGAGCCGGGTCTTTCAGCGGCAGCGCGCGCCGTCGCTTATAAATAAATCGTTTTTACATGGTTTCCATCGTTTCTCCATGAAATTGACTTAACGATTTTGTAGGAAATTGATCAAAGAATACGTTCATATTTTTTTGAGAATGTTATCGCGTGGCCCTTGCTTTAAAAATCACGTTTGAATAATATATTTGTTTATAACAAATAGAATTGTTTGTTACTGCAGAATTAAATAAATATATAGAAATAGTGGCATTCAATAGCTTTGAAATGGTTCTAGGAAGAAGTCTTTCGGATGAAAACAACCAAAGATATGACCGCGAACATGCCCACCGATGCTTTCTCATGCTAGCCACACGTACCTGAGCCGGGTTTTTGGGTGGCAGCGCGCGCCGTCGCTTATAAATAAATCGTTTTAACATGGTTCCCATCGGTTCTCCATAAAATTGACTTAACGATTTCGTAGAGAATTGATCAACGAATACGCTCATATTTTTTTGATCATTTTATCGCTTGGTTTTTGCGTTGAAAATCACGTTTAAATAATATATTTGTTTATAACAAATAGAATTGTTTGTTACCGCGAAATCAAATGAATATATTATAATAGTGTCATTCAATAGCTTTGAAATGGTTCTTGGATAAAGTCTCTAAAATGAATACAATCAAAGATATGACCGTTTGAAGAGTAGTATGTTTTCGATTTTTGGCTCCTTTTCGTGAATTACACCCCCGTGTAACTTGGAAAATAGGGGCCAAAAAAAAAAAAAAATTGTTCGATTAATTTATTTGTTCCATAGAACCCGTAAAAAAAATGATAGCGAAATCGGTAACATCGAGGTCAGAAACCTGTCCGGTCTGACGTGAAATTGCTCATATCCTTCATTCTAAAACGCTTTGAGAGTTTAGATTTCACCTCTTGTATTTTTAAGAAATCTTTACAACAAAGATTACTATATATACAGGATCTTTTTCATCCTTTTTCGCATACAGACAATAATCATGTTTACTTCTTTCAAATTTTAACTCGCTCATAAATTTATGGAAACACTCGTACCAAAATCTGGGACTTTCCCCAAGCCCATATAGTGCTTTACATAACTTGTATACTTTGTCTGTACCGTCCTGATATCCTGAAGGTTGATTTACGTACACTTCTGACCTAATTGTTCCATTTAAAAAAGCTGTCTCTACATCCATTTGTTCAATTTTCAATTCATTTTGACAACAATAGGCTAATATTATTTTCAACGTCTCCATTTTTGCGACTGGTGAATACGTATTTTCTATTTGTTATTTTTGTTGATATCCCCTGTCTACTAATCTAGCCTTATAAACTTCCCCTAATTTCTTTTTGTTGTGGACAAAAAGCAGAGTCCGACGCGTTTCATAGTGTCTAACTAGTCTAGCATATAACTAGTCCAGATCTAACTATAAGCATAATGGAGCAGCGCATCTATGTATTATTATAACTGGGGTCTTCTCTAGTCAAGCTAAGTAGCGTTGGTATACCGTCAGTATTCTCTGTGACGCACAGTCTGTAATATCTAATAATAAAAGACATTCATATATTTCTATATATAATAAATCTCGTTCTTATTGAACTCCCACTCCAGACTTCCCACAACAGGTTATGGGCCCAGGACGCTGGGAAAAGAGAGGTCTGGTTTCGGTAGGAAAGTGTTAAAACAGAAACACGCGGGAGAAGAAGTAATAGAAGGCCACGTGCAAAGTGCGCCATTTCTGTAAAGAGTCGGGACGAAGAAAAGTTTTCCGGACGCGAGTGTTCGAAGAAACGGCAAAATGCCAGAAGAACTAAACACAAAGAACTTGACCAAGTTCGATGGGTCTAATTTCCAACTTTGGAAATTCCAGATGAACTCAGTAATAGTAGCACATGGAATCTACGAAGTGATAACAGGCGAGAGAGACATGCCGGCTGATCCTGCAACGGTCGAAGGAAAACAATGGGTGAAAGACAATGCCAATGCAATGTTCTTGATTTCCTCTGCCATGGAGTATTCGCAGCTAGAATACTTAATCACGTCTACAACCGCTAAGAAAATGTTGGAAAAACTCGGTACAATTCATGAGAGAAAATCTGCATCATAGTATATTGTGCATCAAGGGAGCAAACAACGTTTTCGCTCCCGAGGTGTAGCTTGCTGCCCGAGCGAGAGCGAGGACTCGGCGAGCCGAGACGAGCGGACGCGAGGGCAGCAAACTACACCGAGGAAGCGAAAACGTTGCTCCCGTGGTGCACACTATATTTTTCTTTACACATGAACGGAAGCTGATTTTGCTACCTATTTGAGGAAAAAGCGGTTTTACCGATTAATTTTAATAAATAAATCAAAGTTATGATTTATCTATTTGGTTACTGCTTTAAACAAAACAGTATAGGTATGAAGTTGGACCCACCGTCCTCTGTTTTGTTCATGAAGGAAAAAAGAGGTAAATGAATCTAGTGCAACTTCATATCGGGGAGCAAATACTGGGAGGAAAGACTTTCAGGGAGGAAAGGCCGGGAGGAAAGACGTTCTGGGAGGAAAGACTTTTCGAGCGGTAAAACCGCTCTTTGCTCCCCGAAAATAGGGAGCGAAATCAGCCTTTCCGTTCATGTGTAAAGAAAAATAAATTACTGCTGCTGCAAAAATTCCACCAATACAAGATGGCCGACAATGATACGGTAGTTCAACACATCGCAAGAATTCAGAACATGGCGAGTCAACTTGCAGATGTAGGAGAAAAAGTATCCGATACGGCAGTTATGGCAAAAATTCTGGGAAGTTTACCCAGTAAATACGGAGCGCTCATCACAGCGTGGGAAAGCGTCAGTCCGGAGTTGCAGACAATCCAAACTCTGCAAGAAAGGCTAATTAAAGAAGAAAACCGGTTGACTGAAGATGATGCCACCGCTACTGCTCTCGCAGCCATGACTGTAAGTGATAGGCGAAAAGTACCGGATACAAAAGAAAAGAGTGGACAGCAAGGACAAGTGAGAAGGTGGTCAGACATTGAATGTTACTATTGCAAAAAAAAAAGGTCATACCAAAGTAAAGTGTAGAAAGAGAATCAGAGATGAAAAAGACAAAAAAGGTGAATCTAGTTCGTGCGCGTTCGTGACCACGTGTGCGGGAAGTAGTGAGTCGAGTCAAAGTGTCGGTATAACAGAGCCAGGTGAAAGAGCGCCATCTGTGGAACAAGTTCGGTATCTCCTGAGTATAGACACCAGGGAAGTGTGGCTTACCGACAGTGGCGCATCGCGCCACATTACCTTTCGGAAAGACTGGCTGAGTGATTACCATCCGAGTACGGGTGAGACAGTTATACTAGGTGACAACAGTGTACGCGAAGCGCATGGCTACGGAACTGTTGTGATGGACAAGTTAGTGAACGGTGTATGGAAAGACTGTAGAATCGAAGACGTATTATACGTACCCTCAATGAACAAGAACTTGTTCTCAGTGGGTGTCTGCACCCAAAAAGGCTACGAAGCACGTTTCAAGGGACAGAGTGTAGTGTTGATGTCTGGTAGTTCAGTTATAGCGCAAGGCGCCAGACAAGACAACGACATTTTCCGAATGTTTTTCCGGTCTAAGAAGAAAAATGAAGTGAATGTGGCAGTGAACGATATCAAAGTATGGCATGAGAGGTTAGGACACATTAACCAGCGATCATTGTGTAGAATGATAGACAAGGGACTAATCCTAGGAGTAAAAACCGAGGACACAAATAAATTCTTTTGCGATGCCTGTCAGTATGGCAAAATGCACAAGAAACCGTTCGCACAACGAGATCCAAAAGAATCCTCAAAGCCAGGCGAATTCTTCCACATCGATGTATGTGGTCCGATGTCAGTTCAATCGTTAGGCGGAGCCAGGTTTTTCGTCACATTCAAGGATGATGCCTCAGGGTATTGTACTGTCTTCTTCTTAAAACATAAGTCTGACGTTTTTGAACGATTCAAGGAATTCGAGCGTCACGTAGCAAACAAGTTCGGGAAGCCGATGAAGAGATTGAGAGTTGACAACGGGAGGGAGTATTGTAATAATCTGATGAAACAATATCTTGCCAACCGAGGAATAAAAATGGAAACAACTGCCCCTTACACGCCGCAACAAAACGGCAAAGCCGAAAGAGAAAATAGAACCTTGGTGGAAAGCGCCAGGTCCATGATACAAGCAGCAAACCTTCCGAGGTTCCTGTGGGCGGAGTCAGTAAACACAGCAGCATACGTGCTGAATAGGACAACGTCATCCAAAGATTTCACACTGTTTGAAATATGGACAGGAAAGAAGCCTAACTTGAAGCATACAAGGATATTTGGCTCGAAAGCTTATGTACTCATCCCAGGACAGCTGAGAACAAAGCTCGATCCTAAGGCAAAGAAGCAGATCTTTGTCGGATACCAAGGTGAATCAACAAATTACCGCTTGTATGATCCTAGCTCCAAACGGATCACCCAAGTGAGAGATGTAACGTTCAATGAAAAAATGAACTCAAATGATCCTTCAGCACAAAACAGAATCAGTATTGAATTAGACATCTCCAAAGAGGAAGACGCTGAAGACGATGATGAAGAAGTTGTCGAGGAGTTCGAAGACGCAGAAGATGACGTTCT
This sequence comes from Tenthredo mesomela, assembly GCA_943736025.1. NCBI lineage: Eukaryota > Metazoa > Arthropoda > Insecta > Hymenoptera > Tenthredinidae > Tenthredo > Tenthredo mesomela. The sequence goes on from OX031022.1 coordinate 12,807,914, forward strand.
GATCGCCAATGAAGACGAAGAGCCAGTCCAGCAGCCAGTTGTTAACGCTAAGCAACTACACTGGGAGAACTCCGAGCATTGTGGCGCTTCTGCGCGGGAATCTCTTCTCCCCACGTTTTCGGGGCCTTTCAGCTCCGCGCCGGGCGCTCTAACTTCCCTAACTTGCGGGAAGTCTTGGTAGGACCAATAGTTCACTGTATATGAGGAAGGTGGCGTCACCGAAAATAAAAGAACGAGACGTTTGCCTTCTCGCGCGGGCAGATTTTGCGCCCGCATTTACGGTGAGAAAATCCTCTTTGTCGCGGGGAGTCTGTTATGCCGACGGGAACATATACTGCCCGGAGTTCTCCCAGTGTACGGGACAGAAACTCTATCAGACCTCCAGTCAGACCTCCAGTCAGGTCCAGACTCTGAGCATTGGATAAACGCTATCAACGAGGAGCTAAAAGCTCATGAGCTTAACCAAACCTGGAAGCTGATGCCGGTAGAAGAGACGCAAGAGGCCATCGATTCCAGATGGGTGTTCCGAGTTCTCCGAGGATCCTCCGGAGAAGTTCGACGACATAAGGTACGCTTGTGCGCCAGGGGGTTTCGACAGAAACCAGGTCGAGATTACGGTGAAACATTTTCACCTGTAGTAAGATATGATTCCTTGCGGGTATTCTTATCTATGGTAGCATACAAGGATTTAGAATTAATTCAGTTCGATGTTAAAACCGCATTTCTTTATGGTAAAATAAATAACGAGATATATATGCAAGTTCCAGAAGGATTAAAGATCCCGAACACACGACAACCTTTAGTATGTAAACTTGAAAAAGCCTTGTATGGCTTAAAGCAGGCGCCGCGGTGTTGGAATCTGGAATTTACATCATTTCTCAAGCGATTTGAATTCAAAGAAGGCAATGCAGACAAATGCATTTTTAGTGGAAAAATAGAAGGTGTAGATGTATTTCTTGCTTTATTCGTCGATCACGGGCTAGTCGCAGCCAAAGATGTACACGTACTAGAGATAGTCATAAATGCACTCAAGAGTTCTTTCGAAATCACAGTAAGCGAAGCAAAGATATTTGTAGGATTGCAAATTGAACGTGATAGGAAGAATAAGCGAATGTTTATACATCAAGAGAACTATGTAAAACAAATAATTGAAAAGTTTAACATGACAGAGGCTAACGCAGTGACTGTTCCTGCTGATCCTCATACCAGTTTAGAACTAGCTAAAGATGAAAATATTGTAAATGTTCCCTATCAGGAAGCAGTGGACTCTCTCATATTCTTGTCAATAGTCTCTCGCCCAGACATAGCATTCGCAGTAAATTCTGTTAGCAAATTTGTAGAAAAACACGATGAAAGCCACTGGAAGGCTGTAAAGCGCATTTTTCGCTACTTGATAGGCACTATCAGTTTTGGAATAATCTATGAAAGTAACGAGTCAAAATTCAGCGTAGTTGGTTATTCTGACTCAGATTTTGCTAGTGATTTGGTCTCACGACGATCAACTACAGGATATGTCTTCATATTAGCAGGTGGACCTGTAACCTGGTCCTCACAAAGACAAAAATTAGTTACACTAAGTACGATAGAAGCAGAGTACGTTGCAGGAGCAACGGCTACCAAAGAACCAGTATGGTTAAGAAGTTTGATATTATGATCTTGTGTTAGTACGTTGGTACAATACGGTACAATACACATACTTGGTACAATAACAGATGAGAAAAATTGCGGCGAACTGTGGGCGAGCTAGGTGGTCTCGGGTGTAAGTCCCCGGATAGGCGTCCGAAGATCCTGGGTTCGATTCCTGGGTTCGTCCGTTAATTTTTCTCATCGAAATAATCTTTCGTTAAGAAGTTTATTAAAGGATATCGGGTATCAATGTGAAGGCGCAAGTGAACTAAATATGGATAATCAAAGCGCAATTAAATTAACTAAAAATCCGGAGCTGCACAAACGCACCAAACATATTGATATTCGATTTCATTTCATAAGAGAGAAAGTAGAAGATCATATGATAAATATTAAGTATGTTCCTTCGAAGCTGCAATTAGCAGACATGCTCACTAAGGCATTGACGCCTGAGCTCTTCAAGAAAAATTGTTTAGGTTTAAACATAGGGCACAAGCCAATGAAACACTTAGACGGAGGGAGTGTTGTGGACAAAAAGCAGAGTCCGACGCGTTTCATAGTGTCTAACTAGTCTAGCATATAACTAGTCCAGATCTAACTATAAGCATAATGGAGCAGCGCCTCTATGTATTATTATAACTGGGGTCTTCTCTAGTCAAGCTAAGTAGCGTTGGTATACCGTCAGTATTCTCTCCGACGCACAGTCTGTAATATCTAATAATAAAACACATTCATATATTTCAAAATATAATAAATCTCGTTCTTATTGAACTCCCACTCCAGACTTCCCACAACACTTTTTATAAAGCCATTTAACATTAATAACTTTCTTCTCCTTTGGTTTATCCACTAGAATCCATGTTTTATTTTTTTCGATACTACTTATCTCATTGTTCATTGTCTTTTGCCAATTCTCAGATTCAGCACTCTCAATCGCCTCTTCAAACGTATTAGGATCATTAACATTACAATAATTTACATACACGCAATAAGTTACAAATAGTATATTACTCACCTAGGGAGGGAAAGTAGGCTAACCCAAACTGCGTGTGAGATTGAAACCCGAGCCGAAGGCGAGGGTGACAAAAACGCAGTTTGGGATGTAGTCCAGTCATTTGGTGCTCAAATGGGGGTTTACCTGGAAAGTTTAGCGGAAGTTTTGAAAATTGGTAGTCTCATAGATTTTGAGGTGCTCTTTTCGAATTTTCACTCTGCAACCTCGTACCGATATGGGAAATGGCACTATTTTGGGGAAAATGGCATGAAAAACTGATTTTTCGCAAATATCTCCTTACCGGTTGATTTTTGGACAAAAGTAGTTATTTACAAAATTATTCTGCAGACAATTTGCAACAATTTATGTTCTATTGACTTTTTTGTCAGATTAGTAGTTTTGGCGTACGAGCGCCGCGAGTATAATCGCAACACCCGCATTGGTAGAAAACATTCCACAACGCGTCGTATGGGCTATTCCACGTGAACCGGATCAGTCACCTCTCAGATATTTTTTTAATTTTGCATGTCGATTGTCCTCGGGGAGTTAGATATTTGTGCCAAAGGATTTTCCAATTAGTGCAAAATTCGAGCAAGGTTTTTTTCAAAAATTCATAACTCCGCCAAAAATGACACTGGACTGAATTTTTTTTTTTTCAGTCGACGAGAAAGGGTCATAGAATGCATAAAAAAATATGTACTTTGGAAAAAGTTTGTTTATCCATTGTTTATTTAACAATTAAGTTTTCAAAGATTTTTAAAACAGGGTGTGACACGATCAAAATTTTTTTTTCAAATACTGACATATACTTTGCACTATACTACAGCCTGTGAATTAAATTTAGGAACGTGTTACTTTTTGTTTTCGAGTAAAAAATCGCTAAAGTTGGCGTGCGCGCCAATTCCGAGTCGACGCCGCGTGGAACCTGATGGCTGATCTACAATGGTCGCTAAAACGCAAGGTCGCAGGTCGCAACGCCCGTCGTAAACGGCATACATGCAAAGACTTTGTATACATGCATTTGTTCGTTGCAACCTTCTTGTGATTGTGACCAGCGCCCTTGCGTTTTAGCGACCATTGTAGATGAGCCATAATGGCGTGCGTTAGACTACTGTTCGCCGCTACTCGACGGACGCGTACTTGCGGTATTCGAGAGTCATTTTCACAATGAGTGACACGATTTTAAAATCTGGAAAAAATACTGTAGTTTCCCAATGGCAACTATAAGCAATGCGTTGAGTTTCGAGAACGTGTTCTCTTCCGTTTTCGAACTATTGCAGTTTGAAATCTTAGCATACAGCTCAGCATACATGCGAAAATTTGCAGCTGCAATATTTGAGAAACGAAAAAGAACACGTTCTAGAAATTCAACGTATCGCTTATAGTTTTCATTGGGAAACTACAGTATTTTTTTCAGATTTTTAAATCGTGTCACTCATTGTGAAAATGACTCTCGAATACCGCAGCTACGCGTCCGTCGAGTAGCGGCGAACAGCAATCTAACGCACGCCATTACGTTCCACACGGCGTCGTCTCGGAATTGGCGCGCGCCGCGAACTTTTGCGATTTTTTACTCTAAAACAAAAAATAACACGTTCCTAAATTTGATTCACAGGCTGTAGTATAGTGCAAAGTATATGTCAGTATTAAAAAAATTTTGTGACCGTGTCACACCCTGTTTTAAAAATCTTTGAAAACTTAATTGTTAAATAAACAATGGATGAACAAACTTTTTTTAAAGTACATATTTTTTTATACATTCTATGACTCTTCCTCTTACTCTTACTCTTACTCTTATACTCTTACTCTTTCCGCGTAAACTGAAAAGAAAAAATTCAGTCCAGTGTCATTTTTGGCGGAGTTATGAATTTTTGAAAAAAACCTTGCTCGAATTTGTTTATGCAAATAACTCAACGAATTTTGCACTAATTGAAAAATCCTTTGGCACAAAAATCTAACTCCCCGAGGACAATCGACATGCAAAATTAAAAAAATATCTGAGAGGTGACTGATCCGGTTCACGTGGAATGGCCCATACGACGCGTTGTGGAATGTTTTCTACCAATGCGGGTGTTGCGATTATACTCGCGGCGCTCGTACGCCAAAACTACTAATCTGACAAAAAAGTCAATAGAATATAAATTGTTGCAAATTGTCTGCAGAATAATTTTGTAAATAACTACTTTTGTCGAAAAATGAACCGGTAAGGAGATATTTGCGAAAAATCAGTTGTTCATGCCATTTTTCCCAAAATAGTGCCATTTCCCATATCGGTACGAGGTTGCAGAGTGAAAATTCGAAAAGAGCACCTCAAAATCTATGAGACTACCAATTTTCAAAACTTCCGCTAAACTTTCCTGCTAGAACTACCAAATGACTGGACTAATGGCCTTTTTCACTCCCGTGTGAGGTATAATATTTTACTTCACGCAGTGTGATAATGGACGTTTTACCCACGCTTCGCGTGGGTAAAATCCCCATTTTCAGACCTTATGAAGTAAACTTTTGTACTATACTCGACGGAAAAACTTCTTCTGATCTCGTGTGATTGCAACACTCGCCTTCGGCTCGTGCTGCAACCTCACACTCGTCAGAAAAAGTTTTACCGCACTCGTATCGTAATGTACTATTTCACCACCCCCTGCATCGGAAAGAACGACTTTCCGCTCACACAAGGGGCCGAAAGTCGTACTTTCCGTGCAGGTGTGGTGAAAACCATCATTATATTTTGTGCTTGGCTTTCTCTGTCTTTCTCTGTCTTGTAGACCTCTTCAATTGAGTCTCTTTTACAATCTCATCTCTATCTTCGTCCACTGACTCAGCAGACTCGTAATCTGATTCAATTTTATTTTCATCGTTAATATCATCATTTAAACTTTCATCACCTAGCTCATTGTTCGTTTCAGCACTGGAATTACTATTGAGACCAACATATTTAATCTCATTATCAACTATATCGACATGTCTGGCTACAATGATTCTATTATTAATCAATATACGATACCCAACATCAGTATAACCCAGTAATACTCCCAATTTAGCTTTATCTTCCCATTCGGATTTTCTTTGTGACTGAGGTGTTCTAACAAAAACTCGACTGCCATACAAACGTAGATATTTTGCATTGGGTTTTTTATTAAAAAATATCTCATATGGAGTTTTAATCTCGATTGTATTGGCAAGTGTTCTGTTCTTTAAATATGTCGCGGCCATAACAACTTCTGGCCAAAATCGTTCATTTACTCTGGCTTCTTTTAATAGACATCTAGCTGAATTCATTATCGTCCTATTAAATCTTTCCGCTACTCCGTTTAATTCGTGCACATACGGTGGACACGGCATAATACTGATTCCTTTTCCCGTTGCCAACTCAAAAACCTCATTGTTTATATATTCTGTACCCACATAGGTCCTAACAGCCATATAGCTATCGTAATTTGGGACAGATCTGTATGGGAATACACTCGTTCGCCGTAGTTACAAGCGCCGAAGTTCCGAGCTGCCACAGTTACGAGCACGCATCGCGCCGCGGATACGAGCTAAATCACTTTCTCCTTACCCCCACTTACCGACCGCATCCGCACAAAGCGCGTGCGCGAGATTGATGTTTGAACGCTCGCGCGTAGTTGTGCGCAACAACATTCACGAACACGCGCACACATTCAACGATAGTTCTGAGAGTGGGGAGCCCCTGTCACGCTCGTAAGCGCGGCACTCGGCGGTACCGTGCTGCTCGTAACTGTGGCGAACGAGTGTATACCATACAGGTGAAGGACCTATGTAGGACCCATACCCGTATAGGTATGGAACCCATATCTATATAGGCGTGCCTACATACATGTCCTATATAGGTTTTCCTCCTATACATACACACCCATATAGGTCACCCATATAGGTCATTATCACATCTCAAGTTTTGTCCTTTTTTACCAGTCAGATTTTCAACTCAATTCACGTACTCAACCATACGCTTACAGACTTCGTCTTTGGATTTAATGCAAAATACTTTAGCTAATTTACTTCGATCATCTACAAAAGATAAGAAATATCTCTCACCACAATTTCCCACAGTCGGTTGTGGTCCATTTAAATCTGTATGTACAATCTCTAGAATTTCTGTAGCTCGTTTTCTGTCGTTTTCAAAGAGTAAGTTATGCATTTTGAATTCAATACATATCGCACATTTAATTTCTTCCTTTTCTAAATTCTTAGGCAATCCATCCAATAGTTCATTCTTAAAAATAGTATTCAGGTAATTAAAATTTACGTGACCTAACGTACGATGTCATTTTTCTTTTTCAGTCATTCTTTCACCATTGTTACCGGATAATTGACTACTATTTACTTGTTTTACTTTCTCAAATTTCCTAATGTAACTCGTCAATCTATAAATGTTATTTACTTTTCGTGCAACCGCTATCAATTGTTCGAATGGATTATATATTTCCGAAATGTCCTCATTGGAAATTATTGTATTTTTATCTGTGACTTGAGCGTAACTCAAGAAGTTTTGTTTCATCTCGCTAACATAAAAGACATAGTGTAATATTATTTGAATCTCGTTTGCATCGACTTTAAACAAGGAATTTACTCGACCAATTTTAGTGGCTTCCATTATTCGACCATCTCCCAATTTTACATGAACTGATTTTTTCAAAATAATACATTCATCGAATAATCTATCATCGTTTATTATGTGGTCTGTACACCCACTATCTAAAATCGGTTTGGATTAGGATTGGAGTTCGTAGTAGATTATCGTCGGTCCGATGGGACAATATATATCTGAGTGTTTGTGAGAAATGACAATCCTGTATCTAGAATGTCAGTGGAGCGAACCAAGAGACGTCGATGAAACGAGGATTGCTTCGCAGCCCTGCAGTATGGAAATTCTTCAATCTCAAATGGCTGCGGAGCAAGCCTATAGACACTGAATAGTATCTTACCTTGCCTAATTAATATCAGATGATGATTGTATATATTTATCTATTTTATTCATCGAAACAATTCATCAAAATGATTTATCCAATCAGCTCATGTAGTGACAATACAATACAATACACCATAATCCTGTATACTGTATGCTGTAGCGCTGCAATACTCTGTCATGAAACGCATAGTTCATCAACGTGTTCGTTTCAGGGCTGATCTCTGCTAACACCTCTGTGATCCTGTTACTTAATGCCGGTTTACCCTGCATCGGTATCCTATTCACAATCCTTGTCTTGATTAGGCTTTACAGTGAGTAATCAAGCGGTGTAAACACACCGGTAAAATGATTCCAAGATTAGATTTCGAAACACAATAATTTTCATTAGAAAAAGACATTTCAATTTCTATCTCAGTATAATAATCTGGTTTGATAGGTAGCAGACAGCCGAGACCAAGACATCGAATCAAACCCTGGTACCCTGGCACCACCTCCTCTGCTACTGATCCAAGATCCAACCGCTCCGCTCTCAAACTACTTTACCGAACATCACAGAGACCTCTTTCACCCTGAGAGAATATTTTGTCTCTACGACGACGGCTCTTGCCCAACGTTATACGCAATACTTATTTGTATTTGTTTATTGAAGTTAATAAAGTTAAAAGAAATTAAAATTCAAATTATCTCACCTTTTATTAAAATATTTAGAAAAATATATATATTAAAATAAATAAAAATATATTGGATCCTAACCTGTGATTTAGTCTATCGATGGCTCCTGAGCTTTGATTTTGATCAACGATGAAACCCCAAGATGCAATCAAGTCCATCGACCAATATCAGTTTTATTTCATTGTGTAGTGACTCTATCGTTCGAAACCTATTAATTCATACCATATGTGAATTTATCGGACCAGTCGAACCAAATTTTTAAGTCTTCTAACTGAAGCTCACCTCTATATAGAGCGTGCAATCTCCAGATAGACCGAAAAAAACGGAAGTGCATCATAATTATTTTTTTCAAGTAAAAATTCCTTCAGCCCGGGTTTGAACCGGGACCTCCGCATTTGTACTACGACGCCTTGTCCAATTAGACCACTGAAGGACTGAAGGAATCTTTACTTGAATTTCATGTTATTGTCATTGACCTCTTAGTCCACAGGTCTGTGTTTATTTCATTGTGTAGTGACTCTATCGTTCGAAACCTATTAATTCATACCATATGTGAATTTATCGGACCAGTCGAACCAAATTTTTTTTTTTTTTTTTTTTTTTTTTTTTAAGTCTTCTAACTGAAGCTCACCTCTATATAGAGCGTGCAATCTCCAGATAGAGGTGAGCTTCAGTTAGAAGACTTAAAAATTTGGTTCGACTGGTCCGATAAATTCACATATGGTATGAATTAATAGGTTTCGAACGATAGAGTCACTACACAATGAAATAAACACAGACCTGTGGACTAAGAGGTCAATGACAATAACATGAAATTCAAGTAAAGATTCCTTCAGTCCTTCAGTGGTCTAATTGGACAAGGCGTCGCAGTACAAATGCGGAGGTCCCGGTTCAAACCCGGGCTGAAGGAATTTTTACTTGAAAAAAATAATTATGATGCACTTCCGTTTTTTTCGGTCTATCTGGAGATTGCACGCTCTATATAGAGGTGAGCTTCAGTTAGAAGACTTAAAAATTTGGTTCGACTGGTCCGATAAATTCACATATGGTATGAATATCAGTTTTAGTTTCCTTGAATCGCAGCTTAGAGTTTCACCGCTGATCAGAATTGAAGTTTAGGAGCCATCTGTATCGTGTGTAGGTGAATATATTTTTTTTATTGAACATAACTTTGTTACAAAACTTTTGGCTATAATTTTTTCAAATTTGATTACGTTTATTTTTTTTTTTTTATTTTTGGTATTATTTTTGACCTCTGTATCCTTCTTGCTTTCTTTTTCCATTTTTTTTTCTTGAGTGGTTGAAGGTTGGATCACGGATCAGTAGCAGAGGGGATGGTGCCAGGGTTTGATTGAATGTCTTGGTCTCGGCTGCCTGCTACCTACCAAACCAGATTACTTTACTGATATGTAGGGCATCATATACATCCTAATACGATCGATGTAGATGTTTATATACAGCAAACCCCAAATAAAATATCTAATCAAGTCTTCTACTCTGGTTATCAAAATTAATTCTTCAACTCTTCTATTTTGATTAGTGAAATCTAAACTTTGAATGAAAATTATCATGTTTTACCGGTGTCACGTAGATGGTGATTAAAGTATTCTGATGGATCGCAGGGAATTACTGAGTCTCGCATATTCGAGGATAGAACGTTGTGCAAGAGCCGTCGTCGTAGAGACATAATATTCTCTCAGGGTGAAAGAGGTCTCGGTGATGTTCGGTAAAGTAGTTTGAGAGCGGAGCGGTTGGATCTTGGATCAGTAGCAGAGGAGGTGGTGCCAGAGTACCAGGGTTTGATTCGATGTCTTGGTCTCGGCTGTCTGCTACCTATCAAACCAGATTATTATACTGAGATAGAAATTGAAATGTCTTTTTCAAATGAAAATTATTGTGTTTCGAAATCTAATCTTGGAATCATTTTACCGGTGTGTTTACACCGCCTGATTACTCACTGTAAAGCCTAATCAAGACAAGGATTGTGAATAGGATACCGATGCAGGGTAAACCGGCATTAAGTAACAGGATCACGGAGGTGTTAGCAGAGATCAGCCCTGAAACGAACACGTTGATGAACTATGCGTTTCATGACAGAGTATTGCAGCGCTACAGAATACAGTATACAGGATTATGGTGTATTGTATTGTATTGTCACTACGTGAGCTGATTGGATAAATCATTTTGATGAATTGTTTCGATGAATAAAATAGATAAATATATACAATCATCATCTGATATTAATTACGCAAGGTAAGATACTATTCAGTGTCTATAGGCTTGCTCCGCAGCCATTTGAGATTGAAGAATTTCCATACTGCAGGGCTGCGAAGCAATCCTCGTTTCATCGACGTCTCTTGATTCGCTCCACTGACATTCTAGATACAGGATTGTCATTTCTCACAAACACTCAGATATATATTGTCCCATCGGACCGACGATAATCTACTACGAACTCCAATCCTAATCCAAACCGTTGTGAGCATTGAGAACTGTGACTGGTTCAATCTTAAGGTAGTAGTCTCGCTGCGTTGTGGTCAAATGACCGCTTATCAATCGTCGAAATAAAACAGAATGATAAAAAAGGTTTTCTGTATTTTCTGTATTGCATAAGTCTTTGGTCGATTTAAACTTCACGGATACAAATTCGAATTTTATGATTTATGATTATAAATAATTTACTACTGCTGATTTGATTTGGTTATGATCGGCAGATTATGATCAACTACTTCATGGCAGTCGATAGATTATGATCAACTACTTCATGGCGGTCGATTTTCTGCTATTTACTAACATTTTATCAAGAATATCTTAAACGTTCTCTTCGAATAATTCGGTGACCATATACTTTTATAGTCGCGTTGGAATCCTCAGAATCTAATTCACAAGTAGTAACTTTATTATTAACGTTATCTAATCAATAGGGGCATGAATTCGGCAATCACAATGTTGGCGGAACAGTTTTCCCATAAGACGCCGAGTTAATTTTTCCATTTTCGACGTAACATTACTTCTTGAAGTCCGGTAAGGTACCAAATACTTAGGTTTATATAAAAGTTCATCACATAAACTCATATATATTCCAAAATCAAGGATAACTCTAATAACGATTGCAGCGAGACTACTACCTTAAAATCGTTATTTATGTTCAGCGTGGGACACAAAATCTGAGAAAATCATAAATTCTGTATCAAAACAGCACTAATCAACTATAAAAAAACTGAGTCACTAAAATTTTTCATCAGAGCGTAGCAGTGATTTGAAAATATTATCTTCAAGGTGGGTACCGCCTGTTAATGTTTCTCTTTATAAATGATTCGCATTGTCTTTCGATTATGAACATGCTAGCTTAGCATGTTACTCGTGTCAATTGGTATGCGGTGGAAAATGTCCCTACTCTTCAGCATCGTGCAACCGACATCCCAGTTTGATGTCCTTCTCGTTAAACATAGTATTCCAGCTGTTCCTGCACAACGCTCCGTAGAATGATTTGGCAGCATTAAACACCTTCACACCCTGTGTTAGCACGAGTCTAGCTATGAACATGACAGGTCAAAGATAATCCTAGGCTGCTGCATGTTCTCTGAAATAATAATTACTAATTATTAGTATTATTAGTATTATTACTAATAATTAATAATAATAAATAATAATATTAATAATATTAATAATATCAATAATATTAATAATATTAATAATATCAATATTATTATTAGTATTAATAATTATTAGTATTATTAATAATTATTAAGAATTATTAAGAATTAATTACTAATAATTACCGTAAAGCCCCTTGGCCTACCTGAAAACGGTCACTTGTCCTTGAGGTTACTTGCCGTTTTGAGGTTACGCTCTTGTCAGATGCACTCGTGATTATAAAAAAATAGTTTTACTCACTCATCCATCGACACGCTAATCAGTCGCAATCCCCTGGATAACGATCATTCGGTGCACAAATAACATTTTGTGGGTGTAATAATTCTTCTCCGTAATAATATGACACCACTTCACTTGTACCCGTCAAAACTCAAGACCGCCATCGATCCATCGATCGGCGCTATAGAACTAGCGGCTACGATCACGGATAATTTTTTATTACCGACTATACCTGACAGTCTACTACTGGAGTTACTGCGATGCAAGCGAGAAATCACCCTGTATATATATATATATATGTGGGTCATATATATATATATATATATATATAGGATTGAGACCTATATGGGTGTGTATGTATAGGAGGAAAACCTATATAGGACATGTATGTAGGCACGCCTATATAGATATGGGTTCCATACCTATACGGGTATGGGTCCTACATAGGTCCTTCACCTGTATGGTATATTCCCATACAGATCTGTCCCAAGTTACGATAGCTTTATGGCTCTTAGGACCTATGTGGGTACAGATACCTGGGTATATGTATTAAAGTATGCAAGGAAAAATGCCGTATCCACGAGTTACACAATATGTATATAATACCCTATCCGACATTTTTACCACCGTATGTACGGCGAATTTACGAGCCTTATTGAGACCTACAAAGCACCTGAATGGGTTATTGCAACCATATATCGGACCTGAGCATCCTGCATACCGACGTAGGATATCTGTGTGGGTTTTATAGGGGCCTGCAAAGCACCTACCAAGGTTATTGCGAATACACATCGGATTTTATGAGTCCTGTATGCCAACTACGATCACCTATGTGGGTCCTATTGGGTCCTGAAAAACACCTAGATGGGTTGTTGCGGCAGCATATCGGCCCTCATGGGTCCTGTACGCCAGTGTACGGCACACTCATTAGTCGAAAGAGCCTAAGCTGTTAATCCACTCAACTCGTTCACCGGCAATAATCCTTTTAACGCCATTTCTTTGATTTTGGTAGATATGGGTGGGGATTCGCAGGTATGCAAAGACCCAGACGGTCCGACGCAATTTTTGCCGTCCCAAATAGACCGCACACCCCTTAGTTCCTTTTATTTCTCCTGAACGCTGCTCCTACTATCGCACTTCCAGGTAAGGACGAGTGACCGTTTTCAGGTAGACCGAGGGGATTTACGGTCGCACTAATTGACACTTAGGCCGGGCTGGCTCGGCGAGCCCGGCGATGCCACTCACTGCTGTACGCCAACTACGAATACGTATATGGTTCCTATTGGGTCCTGAAAAACATCCACATATCTTATTGCGGAAGCATATCGAACCTCATGGGTCCTGTATGTCAGCGTAGAATACCCATATGAGTCCTACTGGGGCCTACAAAACACCTATATAAGTTATTGCGAACACATATCGGACCTTACGGGTCCTGTATGCCAACGTAGGATGCCTATATAGGTCCTGTCAGGTCCGGTAAAGCACCCACGTGGATTTTTGTGGTACATTTGTAGGACCTATACCATACATGGCAGGTCCTTCGAACGCCCTATGATACTATCATAGGTTACTACAGGTACCCACTAGGGTGGTCCTTATTTGGGGGTCGGTGGAATTTCGTCCGTGCCGCCCCCTAGATTGGTTCGAAATAAATTCAAAAAAACCTTGGCAAAACTTGAGCTTTCTAGCTCAACGGGAAAGCGTGCCGGTAAGCCCGTACTTTTTTCCCATTTGAATAACATGGGATTTTAAACCAACTGAATACATTTTTTTTTTTTTTACGAGCCCATCGTTGATTGGAAAAATCTGTTACTCCGTCACTTTATAGTATTATATAATGTGGATTCGTCGGGGAAGGTCATCAGAGACATGTGAACTCATATTATGTTGAGCAACGTTTCGGCTGGGCCCAGTTAATAGTCACCAGGGCAGATAAGGGAAACACTACAGTTATTATGGATAGGGATGACTATGACCAAAAAACGTTTAATATACTCAAGGACAGAGACACTTACCGCCCATGCAAAGATCTAACTAGTAGGATAGAGAAACAGGTCAACAGTTTGATCAATAATTTCACGAGGAAGTCTTTCATCTCTGACTCACGTGCCAAATCCCTGAAAGCACATAACTCTCTACCCCCGAAAATCTATTTCTTACCTAAAATTCACAAGACTGGCACACCTCTTAGACCCATAGTATCCAACATTGGCTCTCCGACCTACAAACTTTCTAAATTTTGCTCTAGTATCCTATCCAACATAGTTGGTAATACAAAGCATCACGTGAAAGACTCTTGGTCCCTTGTTAAAACTATCAGAGGCACACCAATACCCGGTGACCATCTCTTACTATCACTTGACGTAACCTCGCTATTCACTAACATTCCCACGGATTTAGCGATAGCAACCATAGATAGCAATTGGAATGCCATCGTACCACACACAAACATTAAAAAACAAGAATTTATGGAAGCCATCAACATTTGCCTCAACTCCACCTACTTCGCACATAAGGATACGTTCTACCAACAGATCTTTGGTGTTGCTATAGGGTCACCCATTAGCCCAATAATCGCTAATCTGGTTATGGAGAAACTGGAACAACAGGTCATAAAATCATTACCCTTCGAATTAACGTTTTATTTGAGATATGTCGATGATATTCTAACATGCACACACAAATCGCATGTTGATCAATTATTGGAATCCTTTAATAACTTCCATCATAGACTTAAATTCACATGTGAATTGGAAAAAGACCATAAGATTAGTTTCCTAGACACCTGGATCATTAATGATCGGGGTAAGGTAATCACTAACTGGTACCACAAAGACACCTGGTCTGGTCGCTACATAACATTCAACTCACACCACCCCATGCAATATAAAAATAGTGTAGCTATTAGCTTATATGAGTAGAGTAGCTATGACAGCCAAGATTCATGAGAGCCAAGATTCACCCTGTTCACCTGTCTGGAGTCAGGACCGCGCCTTTACCTTTTTCCAGAAAGTTCTAAGCCGCGCTTTTATGTCCGATTTTTATGTCCGATTTTTATGTGATAATTAATTGTGCCAATCAATCATCAGATTTTTTCTATGGGGTAATCCTAACGGTTATCCCCTACCGGTTTTCTACAGTCCCCTGCGGTGAGTGACCCTGCGTATATGTCACAGTATCGTATCTACGAGTGCAAGTTCCCCCCGATGCAAATCTACAGTACAGTGAGTGCAAGTTTCCCAGTGCAATGACGGCAATCGTCAGAATTTTTTACGGTAGGTCATACCGGTTAAGCAGTGATCTACGGTAGGTATATAACCGGCACCGTGATCGTGAGGCGTCAGAATTCGATACCGACAATTTCGTGAGGCGTTAGAATGAACCTTTCGTGTCAACAATTTGTAAGCGTGATTGTGAGGCGTCAGAATTCGATATCGACAATTTCGTGAGGCGTCAGAATGAACCTTTCGTGTCAACAATTTGTAAGCGTGATTGTGAGGCGTCAGAATAAACCTGTTTAGCTGCTTGACAGAAAAAATCATTCGATATAAATACGCCACTACTCGTTGGATACAGCCGCATTCAGAAATAAACGCCAGAGCAAGTATTCTAAAAATGGCTGGTGAGGCCTCAGAATAAACCTGTTTAGCTGCTTGACAGAAAAAATCATTCGATATAAATACGCCACTACTCGTTGGATACAGCCGCATTCAGAAATAAACGCCAGAGCAAGTATTCTAAAAATGGCTACAATATCAGATTTATCAATTGAGATGGAAAATAAATTGACTGAGATGTTCCGACTTATCACGAGTTTGAGAAGTCCTGAAAAGGTTGAGAGATGGATTCATCATTATAATGTCACTATACGTTTGTTGAAGAAGGCCCTGAAAAAGTCAAATCTATCATGTGGGCTCAAGCACAGTTTGGAGTCGCGAATTGGTCGATTGAAGAGTATTAAAGTCTTAGTGGAGCACCGAGTGAGTACGGGTCAAGGAATCGGAAACACCACACCACGACTACGAAGCAGTCGAATATGCTGGCAGGATACTGAATCGGCATTCAAAGGAAGAATTCGTACTGGATTAGTAATCAATATCCAGCACATAGATCCGAAACAATTTTTAGAAGATGCTAAATATCTGGTAATCATTCGCATTAAAAATGCACTACGAAAACACACGTGTATCAAAGTAAATACTGCACTCAACGCAGAATTTCTGTTAAAAGAGAGAAGTGATACAAAATGCTTTAACACAGCGAACAGGCAGCTTCTTTTAACAACAAATCTGGGGGAATGGTATTCTAACCATGTGGTCACATCCATAATAACCCAGATGGAAGAATTTCAGGAGAGGGATAGTGGTTGGGTACTGAGTAGACTGATTAATTTAGAAGTCAATGTAAATAAATGTGAACCTCTGATTGGATCGAGTTTTGTTGAATTACCTCGTGCGGTTAAAGTTCGAAGAGCAGTGATAAATGTTCATTCGCGAGACGATGCATGCTTTGCCTGGGCAATCGTTTCAGCTTTACATCCTACAGCGATTAATCCCAGTCGACCAAGTTCGTATCCACATTTCTCAGAAATATTAAATTTAACCGGAATTTCATTTCCCATGACAATCAAACAAATACCAAAGTTTGAAAAAATGAATACAATGTCCATAAATGTTTTCATTCTGAATATTAAACGTTATAGTGGTGACATTGAAATCCAGCCATTGCAATTAACTGATGATAAAAAGACGATACACATTAATTTGCTCATGATCCAAAACAGTGAAGGCCAATCACACTTTTGTTGGATCAAACATCTCTCTAGATTGATATCGAAACAGATATCAAAACATCATGGTAAAAAATTCATATGTGATAGGTGTTTACATGCGTTTTATAGTGAGGTACGGTTAAGTAATCACAGCGTTGATTGCACTAAATTGAATGACTGTGCGATACAGCTTCCTACAGAAGAAACTAAGTGGCTGCGGTTCAAAAATTATATCCGGAAAGAGTTTGTACCATTTATAGTGTACGCAGACTTTGAATGTCTGCTTAATGAACTACCAACTGAAGGGTTGACTAATGGGGGGTCCCATGCATATCAAAAGCATGAGGCATTTAGTGTTGGATATCATTTTCATTGTTCATTCGATACCTCACGATCAAGGTACGCATCATATCGAGGCGTTAACCCGTCAGAATGGTTTGTCAAGGAACTACAAACAATTGCAATTAACCTGCAAACGACCTATCAAAATCCAGTTAAAATGAATGAATTAACTCAAACAGAAAATTTAGAGTATAGGAATGCAAGAATCTGTCACATCTGTGGGGGTCCATTTACTGATACAAGGTTACGTGTTCGCGATCATTGTCATTATACTGGTAGATATAGAGGTCCCGCGCATAACGCGTGTAATTTGAATTATCAAGACGATCGGATTATTCCAATCGTACTACACAATATGACTGGTTACGATGCACATTTCATTATAACAGAACTCATGACAACATTCAAAGGACAAGTAAAAGCATTGGCGCTCAATAAAGAAAAGTACATTTCATTCACAAAGGAGCTTGAGGAGGGCAGTACTTTCAAGTTGAGATTCATCGACTCATTTAAATTTTTGAATTCCAGCTTAGACGAACTTAGTTCATATTTGGAGATTGAAGAGTTAAAAATATTAAAAGAAAATTTCAATGACATTAGTTCAGCTCAATTCAAACTCTTGACGCGAAAAGGTGTGTTCCCCTATGATTACTTGAACTCACTTGATAGGCTAGATGATACTACTCTACCACTGCGGGAAGAATTTTATAACAGATTAACAAATACCGAGATTTCAGAAGAGGATTATTTACACGCTAATAATGTTTGGGAATCATTCAGCATTAAGACGTTGGGTGAATACAGCGATTTGTATTTAAAAACAGATGTTTTGCTTCTGGCAGACGTGTTTGAAAGTTTCAGAAAAAGTTGCATGAGAACGTATGAGTTGGATCCTGCATACTATTTTACTCTCCCGGGTCTGACGTGGGATGCAATGCTCAAGTATACAAAAATTAGTTTGGAGTTGTTGACTGATATAGATATGTTATTATTTGTAGAACGAGGTATACGAGGTGGTTTGAGTCAGTGCTCAAATAGGTATGCATGCGCTAATAATAGATATATGAAGTGTTACAACGTTAATGCACCTCAAAAATATTTAATGTACTTCGATGTAAATAATTTATATGGTTGGGCAATGTCCCAGCCTTTGCCTACTAGTAAATTTCAATGGCTTGCAGATGTATCACAATTTGATGTGCTACTGATTTCCGATGACGCTTCAATAGGGTATATCTTGGAAGTTGATTTAGAATATCCTAAGGAATTGCATGATCATCATAAAGATTTGCCATTCTGTCCCACTCATAGCAGCGCTCCAAATACAAAAGATGTTAAGCTGCTTGCAACTTTGCATCATAAAACACGATATATCATTCACTACAGAAATCTCAAACAGTGTTTGGACCATGGTTTGAAATTATGTAAAATACATCGAATTTTACAGTTTGAACAGTCGACTTGGCTAGGTTCATATATTGCTTTAAATACAAGTTTGCGCACACGTGCCAAGAATAATTTTGAAAAGAATTTGTTCAAATTGATGAATAATGCAGTATTTGGTAAAACAATGGAGAATGTGCGAAATCATGTCGACATAAAGTTGATCAGTGAGTGGGATGGACGATATGGAGCAAAATCTTTGATCGCAAAACCAAATTTTCATCGACGAACAATATTTTCTGAAAATTTCGTTGCAATACAATTGCGGAGGTTGAAGGTGAAAATCTTCAAACCAGTTTATCTGGGAATGTGCATATTAGATTTATCTAAAACCTGCCTTTACGAGTTTCATCATGTATATATGAGACCACAATTCCAGAATAAATGTAAGCTACTGTATACTGACACAGACAGTTTAATATATGAAATAAAATGTGACGATATTTATGAAATAATGAAGCGTGATATTGAAAGATTTGACACAAGTGATTATAGTCCAAGTAATCTGTATAATATTCCCCTCAAAAATAAAAAAGTTCCAGGACTAATGAAAGATGAAAATAATGGCGATATAATGACTGAGTTTGTCGGTTTGAGATCTAAAATGTATTCAATTAGAATTGATGAAAAAGAGGTTAAAAAAGCTAAGGGAATAAAAAATTGTGTTGTACAGAGAGGAATAACGTTCGCGGATTATCTGAATTGTTTAAATACAAACCTTGACTTAAACAAACAGCAGCAATCCATACGTTCAAAGTTGCATAAGGTATATTCAGTATGTGAGACAAAAATAGCCTTGAGCTCGAACGATACCAAGCGTTATGTAATTCCCAATTCCACTGACACGTTGCCGTGGGGTCATTATAGTATAAGGAGTGAGTTGGAAAGTGATTCAGAGAAGGTTGCAGCAGTTAATTGATTTTTGTTATTTATTGGATGTTGAAATATATTTGTAATACAATTATAAAGCATTGTTCTTATTTATCCATGAATTGTGTGATGAATCAAACCCTAACCATTTAACATAAACCTGATTTCCCTTCTTACGTAAGATTTTTTCTACTAGATGCACATCGGGATATTTAGCTATTTTTAATTCATGTTCATAAAATCCTCCCATAATAGGCTGTCCACGAGAATCTTCGAGGGAATACGTCGCTGGATTTGTAACTCGCACTTTAATGATTTTGAATACTTCCGTGGACCAATTAGGTGTGAATCCTCGAGCAAATACAGTTTTGTATTTACTGACTCGTACAAAGTCGCCGATTTTGAATTTTGCAGGCCCCGCTATTTTGATGTTGCTGTATACGGTTGTAAGAAGTTTCTTGGCAATCGTGGGCGTAACTTTTTGCGGAGACATTCCAATCGTTCTGTGCACGCGTTTATTATAGTCGGCAACCAGCCGGTGAAGCATATTCACCCATTCGTAGGATCCGTTGGCGGTAAAGGCCATCCACATTGCGTTTTTCAGAGTTCTGTTCCAACGTTCAACTACGGATGCCTTCATAACGCTGTACGTTGAGTAGTGATGAATTCCATTTTTAGATAAGAGAGACTCAAACGATGCGTTATAAAATTCTTTACCATTATCAGTTTGAAGATTTTTCGGTTTCCGTGAGTCTGATATAATTACAGTAAATGCTGCACACACGTCCTTTGCGCTCTTACTTTTAAGTGGAATAGCCCACGCATACTTGGATAGAACGTCAATTACTGTAAGTATGTACTTAAATCCCTTGTTAACTTTTGCATACGGTTGCATGTCGACAAGATCTGCCTGCCACAAATCGTCGTATCCATGGGTGATAACCCTTCGACGTGGATAATTACGTCGCGCGGGCGCATGTAGCTCTTTTACTAGCTGCAGTTTTTCTTTACTCATTCTAATTACGAGCTTTGAGACGCGCAACGAGTAATTGAATTTGAGCTTTCAGATCAGCATGCAAGAAGTCGACGTATTCCTTATTTACAGCATCGAACGGCTGCGCGGGAGTCTTCACGTTGTGTAAAAACTTATTCTCAAAATCAAAGTCGTTCACGAGACCCACCCGTTTGATAGTCGGTAGCGAATCAATATAATATCTTGTTTGCGCTCCTGCCTTATCAACGTATGATTTGTCGCAACGTCGTAACCAGTACTTGGATCACCCACACGAGTTAGCCTTTTACCCTCAAAGTTATAATGCCCATCATATGTAAGATTTTTTCTATCGACATACCCTTTATTTACGGCGTCGAATTGATTGTCAGGATTTCCAACATTTGTGAGACGTTTATTTCTGAAATTCCACGTTTCGTTAGGCTCGAGTTGTAAAATATTTTTGCGAACTTCATCAACATATTTTTTGTTAACAGCATCGTTCTCAGCCACAGGTCTATGCACTTGTTTTATTCGTTTGTTTCTTAAATTATAATGCCCCCCATCACGAGGAGTTAAAAAATTAGTGTCGACGTAATCCTTCGTCACGATGTCAGTCGACTCGGTAGGAAGCGCAACATTCGTTAACCTTTTACCGCGGAAGTCAAAATTTCCATTTACTTGCAAAATATTGCTGTACCCATTAGCGGGGGGTGTGCTCAATCTGGGGATACGTTTGTCAAGATGTCTTCCGAATTTATCAACAGACATTTCTACACTGACGAGTAATAGTGTAGCTCCACCTATATATGAATAATATTTGCCTCACGAAGTTCCTCTATGATGGACATTATTTCATTGTCATGTCCTGTGTGACCGGCATTCCTGGACGCAACTAGAAGTCTCAATCTCTCAACAAGTTCGTTCGGGTTGTCCCAATGGACATAATCTACAGGATGATTTGTAACGACCATTCTGTTTGGAACCAAACCTTGACCAGACGATTTGCTACGAGCCGTAGTGTTGAATAATTTCGCGATTACATATTTCCATTTATAACTTTTATTTCCATTCATCTGTCCGCGTTCAGTATATCCGCGCTTGTGAGCGTTAGTTGCATGTAATATGCTTTTGTATTTTATAAGATCAACATCCGTAAAGTCTGCTTCATCGGGAATTCGTTTAAAAATCAGCTCCATTAATCCCGTGGATCCCTTGTACCTGACATTATTGATTATAATATTATCATTTTTATCTACTTCGATAGGGGAATTACCAAGCAACCAGAATCCATCCACAAAACGAACCCCATACGTTGTATCATATTCATGTTTCGTGTCAAAAATCAATCCCTTGAAATACGGCTTAGTCAATTCACCAAAATGCTTATTAATATATTGGACAGCCTCGTCTCGACCCTCAGAGGTTTCTAGAATTGATCGCAAAGTGGTTTCAGGTGATGGCTCAGGGTATGACTGAGCTACGGGCTCTAAGTTCAGAAAAACGGAGTCGTTTCTTGGCTGTGAAGAGTCTATCTCCATCGAAGCGGATGCATTCTCAGTAGTAGTAGTACCCCGGCGATTCGCGATCGGAGTGCTTGACGGTTTAAAACGGATAGTTCGGTTCAGCTTCGTGTCATCCTCATCGTCCAGTTCAAGTTTTCGTTTCACCGGCACCATTGGTTTTCGTTCGACTGGCGTATTAATGTTACGGCCCTCGGCTAGGATCTGTAGAGGGGTCACGATGGGTGCAAGGTTTTTTTCCAGGGCTTCAGCAGCCTCCGACTGATTAACTTTCAGCGCTCGGTATTTCGCACGAATCGCTTTACTCGATCGCGAAATTGCCTTTTTAATTTTTTCATCATTAACTTTGGTGGAATCATTTTTATTCTTCATGCCTTCGACAAACGCTGCAGACTCGTTTGCCAATTCAGACATGGTGACGCTTAGAAAGTTGAAGGCTAACTGAAAGATTCGGCGTGGCAAACAACGTATTCATCGAACCCTCGTCGGTAACGACCCCCCTGAAGGGGATCGTCCTTAACGATTACAAGAAACCCAAATTTTTTGAACCAACATATTGCACAAAGTTTTTGAAATATATCGTATGCCATATCGTTGTTGACATGATCATCATACACGTGGCGTAGATTCAAACTGTCTTGCTTGAATAGGATGAGAACATTCGCGTTGTCTCGAATCAGGTGTTTGGGAACTCGCGCATACGTTTGGCACAAATAGAAACAGTCAACTTGAGCATGTCTTCCCATGGAAAAATATTCGCGAACTACGTCTTGCTTGTCACAGGCCACATCATCAAAGATAAACACTGAGTTGGGCAATGATTCGGTAGGAGGGATTACATCACAATTGTTTGAGAATGGGAAAAAACTAATTTCTTCGATATTCGTTAGAAGTTTTTCCAAATATCGATATTTGGGTTGTTGCAACGATTTTGAATAGATGTAAACATTCTCAAAGCGAACTCCGTTGCAACTTTCCAGCAGACTTATCACAACATTTGTCTTCCCACAATTGGAAGGCCCGCAAATTATTGCCCTGATTGTATTCGGTAGTAAGGGGCCGTGCCGCTTGGAACTATCGACCTCTGTTTTATTGTCAAGATTTACCACCCGAATGGAGTACGGCTGCTTGATAAAATGCATCGTTCGCTTGTGATTACAATATGGTTCGGTGAAGGGTATTTATATGATACGCAGCCATTATTTTTCTCAGTTATGAAATGTATGTGGACATCGATGTATCGGCAGATCAATTCTTTACTACTGAACTTCTGAAATATATACCTAAAGTTATATTGTTGCAATACTACGGTGATCTGATCCCAAAACTATGGAATAAACTTCCCGTACATACAAAAACGGATCCAGACTTCACACAGTATCGCGTGTGTCTGAAACATTATAATAACGGTATTGATCATATTGACGGACCCGCGCGCCAGATAAGAAAGTGCAGTCAATGCCAAGAGCGCGATCCCTCGGGCAAGGTCTGTTGAATAGCGCGATTAATTCGCTGCCTTTCGAATTACATATACCAGGATATCAGTATTGCGGCCCCGGCACACATCTGGCCAAGCGTCTAGCTCGAGGTGACGCGGGCATCAACCCGTTAGACAAGTTTTGTCGTGAGCACGATATAACCTATTCGCGGAGTAGAGACCTCGAAACACGACATAACGCTGACAGAAAACTAGCGGAACAGGCATCACGACGAGTCGAGGCTGGAGACGCAGCACTGCTTGAAAAAGCGGCTGCGTGGGCAGTTTCGCGCGCTATGAAGGTTAAATTGAAGATGGGTGCCGGGCTGAAACGTGGCGAGGGACGAAAAAAAATTTCAGGTGGACAGTTGCCAAAACAGAATAAGAAAAAACATGTTTCACAACCTCGACGGAAGAGGGTGAAGCGCGTCAAACCTCGAATTTTGCCGCCGGGAAAGCGTGGAGGATTTTTACCATTTTTGGTTCCATTACTTGCGGGATTGTCAGCTGTAGGCAGCCTAGCGGGGGGAGCTGCAGGCATTGCAAAATCTGTCAATCAGGCATCTAACGCGCGGAAACTGTTATCTGAGACTGAACGCCATAATCGTGCTATGGAGCAGCATGGTCGGGGGTTATATCTGAGTCCCTATAAAAAGGGTGGTGGTATCGGAAAATGTCGAGGAAAAAAAAAAACCTCAAAAATGAGATGATTATTCTACCTGACGGTCCGACAACTAACATCGAGCTACTCGCGTATGCGAAACGTATGCGTATTCCATATTTCAAAGGTGTATTTATGCGATCTGAACTACTTCAAAATAAAAATCCCATTCAAGCTAATGAGTGTGGAATAATTAACCTGGATAGTTTGCACGGACCTGGCACACATTGGGTTGCATATGTGAAACGTGGACGTAAAATAAAATATTATGATAGCTATGGAAATCTACCCCCACCCAAAGAATTTATTCAATATTTTGGAAACAATGTGCAAATTGAATACAACCACAAACAATATCAAAATTATAATTCTGCAATATGTGGACAGCTTTGCTTATATTTTTTACGTGATAATGCATAGATTACATTGGCAATTCACTGTTTGTATTTAAAACGATAATACATAGATTACATTGACATTTGAACTTCAGTATACGTGCAACCGCGATATGTCTCTGACGCTCACGCTTTCGGGGTCAGCATCTGTTCTAAGTGCAAACTATTTTCCACCTATTGTCCTACGTGAAAATGTCGAATATGTACTGGGATTAGTAGATTTCGAAACATTCAACTCAATACCTAATGTTGACAGGACAAACAATACATTTTATTATGATGGCGACAAAAAGATTACTATTCCAGAAGGATCCTATGAGATTGATGATTTGAATAGGTATTTATCTGGGAAGCTAGTTGGCGATTCCGAATCTCCTCCCGCGATAGTACTTCGTCCAAACAACAATACATTAAAATGTGAGTTGAAGTGCAAGTATGACATTGACTTTAGTAAGGAAAATAACCTCGGCTCGCTGCTAGGTTTTACAAAACGGAAGCTTGAAGCTAACGCCTGGCACGAATCCGATTTGCCGGTCAATATTTTGAGAGTTAATATTATACGAATTGAGTGTAACATCACCGCTGGAGCATATAGCAACGCTCGACCAGTGCACACGATTCATGAATTCTCTGCAAACGTCCCCCCGGGCTATAAAATCTCGGAGTCACCTTACCACGTCATTTACTTACCTCTCAGCTCTCGCGTAATAGACAACATAACAGTCCGCGTTGTGGATCAAGACGGTAACCTAGTCAACTTTCAGGGAGAAGAGATCACGATTCGTTTGCACGTAAAAGAACAGTGATTTTTTCATCATGTTGATCTACGAAACCGTGCACAAATATCCCATGCCCGCTCGGCCATCTCTCAGTATTCAAAGTTTGGTCAAACAAACAACACCATACGCAGTCCGCCAATCGCTAACACCCGATAACCTCAAATTTTTACAATCATTAGGATTTCGTGTAAAAGATAGAAATGGCAAGTATGTTAAACATTAATGCTCGACCAATATTTGATAACAGTATAACTCGGGTTGAAGTTCATGCTCATGCCCCTTACGCAAGTACATCATATCAAAATAACGACGAGATACGAATTCCAATTCAACAGCAGGATTTGTATACGCTGCCTTGCAACAGTTTTTTATACCTCGAGGGCACATTACTGAATTCAGTAGCGGACGTATCCGGTGTCCATCAACCGGTAAAAAATGTCAAACTTGTCAACAATGCGATGGCTTTTCTCTTCGATGAAATTCGGTATGAATTGAATGGGGTTGAAATTGATCGATGCAAAAATGTTGGAATTACCACTACTATAAAAAATTATTTATCATTTAGTACTAATGCTAGCAAAGCATTAGAGGTTGCAAATTGGGCAGTACCGGGAAATTTAGTTGAATTAGATAAAGGATATTTCAATTATTGCATACCACTCAGCATTTTGCTCGGGTTCTGCGAAGATTATAAACGAATTATCACCAACGCACGTCATGAGCTGATTTTAATTCGATCAAGGACTGATTCGAATGCCATTTTTACGGGCGACACGAATGCAGCTGTAACTTTGAAGCTGAATAAATTACAATGGCGTATGCCACATATAAGCGTCGAAGACTTGCAAAAATTGGAGCTTTTGCATCTTCTTGAGAGTGGTACATCGATTCAAATGAGTTTTCGTTCGTGGGATCTGTACGAGTATCCAGTGCTTCAAGAAACTACTCATCATACCTGGTCCGTGAAAACCGCCGTTCAACTTGAGAAACCCCGGTTTGTGGTATTGGCGCTGCAGACTGGTCGCAGAAATATGCTTACCCAAGATCCCAGCGTATTTGACCATTGCGAATTGACAAACATTCGCCTATACCTTAATTCAGAATCATATCCCTACGATAATTTAGATTTAGATTTCAATCGGAAACGGTATGCCTTGCTTTATGATATGTACGTTAAATTTAAGGCATCGTACTATGGTGCGACTGAGGCGCCGGAACCATTGCTTGATTTAGATACATTCAAAAGACATGCTCCGATCGCGGTTATAGATTGTTCGCGTCAGAATGAATCTCTCAAAAGTGCAAGCGTAGATATACGTCTCGAGTTTCAGTGCAACGCTAACGTGCCTGCAAATACAACCGCATATTGTCTAATTTTTCATGATAAAATTATTGAATACAGTCCGCTAACGAACGTGGTTCGAAAGATGGTTTGAATTAAAATTGAAGTCGTTGGGTTGGGATCACGAGCCTCTATAAAAGTCGTCAGGGTGGGATTACGAGCCTCTATAAATACTGCGGAGTCCGAGTATTTTGCATAAAGGTATACGCGACAATGGGGCCCACATTTGTCGATGTTCAGGGGTTTGCGGGACCCAACGACATGTTTATTGTGAAAGAAATTGCAGTTCTGAAAAACGAATTTGATTTGCAACATTTCATCTTCAAGCCTCCATATACCTGGTCAATTTTATCCAAGGACTACCAACGTTTGGCGATTGAGAGTAAAATCAATCATGGATTCAGCTGGAACGACGGAAATCTCCCTTACTCGGAACTACTATATCTCGTGCAACCTCATCTGGAAAATTCTCCATCAGTTTTAGTAACAACCAAGTCGATTAAATTAATTTTAAAACGATTGTTTAATGTTAATGCAGCCTATTTAGCTGATGAACCAGTATCTAATATATGGCAACCAAGGTGTGACAGCCACTTGGGTGACTGTGCTATTGAAAATGTATTTAGAATTAGCGATCGATGTAGGGTGGAAAAATAAAAAACTATATTCGTATCACCAAAATACTGTTTATTCAGTCATTACAGCAGAAGAAAGTGAATATCATGGAATGTCTTGGTGGAATGGCTGGGCCCCGTACACCGAACTTCAATCATTTTTTGTTGAACATTTTAACGAATCGGAAGAGTACATTTATTTTGTGCAAAATCGGGAAATAGCTGATCGGTTCAGAAAGTGGAGTAATGCAAACTTCGTTGAAATGGACAAGTATGGCTGTCCTTCACTGGACAAGTTGGGGGTGTTGTACCCGCGCGAACTCAGGTGTAGTGACCATCATATGCGTTGCGCTGTCAACCATGCATTGATGCTAAAAACGTGGTATCTCGTGCATAGATTAAAACTCGGGGGCTGTGATCGGGTATAAAAGGGCTGGAATTCAAGTCTTAAACATCAGTCTTCATTTCGCACTCGATGAGAACCATTCACAAGCAGCAGGAACTGAAACTGCGAATAGAACTACATTTGAAAAATATTGGCGACGTAAAAACTCTGATTCAGACTAAATTGGATCTGAATCATATTCTGAGAAAGTTGGGACGTATAAATCTGATATGAGTAACGCCATGGACTTGACTAAAATCAACAAGGTTGGACGCTGCGATGAATACCTTCCCACAAAGAAATTGTCAGATCTAGAAGTAAATAAACACTACCCCGTCACCAGCTTGCGGAAGGTTCAAACAAGATTCGGTACGAGGATTGCCATAGACTTGGAAAATACATTCTCGGCTTTTTTACCTGCGCGGATGTCGAAAGTATTGACCGATGATGAAGACTTATTCCAAAAAATGATACTGGCTGCCGATGAGAGTCGCCTTAACATGCATAACCTCGGGGGACTATACAACCGAGTTGAGTTCAACTATATGTGAATCTAAACCTTGTTAAATAAATGGATACATAAATATATTGTTCTGACAAGTCTACCTTTAGCCAACATCATTTTCCCACTTAAATATTAGTTCTCCACCTTTAGATAAGATTATTTCACTCTTAAATATTAGTTCAAAGCATCTGATGCTCATCATACCATCGAACTGTTCAGTTCAAACAATCTGACACCTGTACAACTGCTCAGTTCAAATCTGATACCTGTCGGATTTTCAGTTCAAAGACCTGTTCATAAGAAATTTTCATCACCGTCGTTGGGCTGATCAGTTTGATTTAATTAATTAATGGCTGAGATCTACTAATGGTAAGATTGATTAAAAGTATTTGAGCCGTGTGAAAACCGGTTTATCTAATCATTCCACACGTATGAATATGACTACATTTCGAGATCGGAGTTACTTGCTGTCTGAAGTCGGGAGGGTGAGCATCGAATAGAACTCTCAAGATTTGCAAAGTTTGTTGATAAAAAATGTTCAACGTCATGAGCCTTTCTGGGAACACTGATGTATCTGACGTCAACGTGTTCAACGCGAAGGAGTTGGTTGAGGACGCATCTACCCACAACTTCACCGACGAAGAGTTAGTTAAAATCGGTCAGTTGGGCTTATGCGGTGAACGTCTTCCCATGAGAAAATCGATTAGCGGTGTGCATATTATCATCGGATTACGGAAAATAACAGCATTATCGGGACGAAAAAACGTAGTAGCCGACATACTTGGTGGAGACGATCCGTATGAAACCTTTTCCGAAAATCTGCCACCACGCATGGCTGCAAGGCTACTGAGTGACGACCACCTATTCCAAAAATTGAAGATGGTTGCTGAAGATGGCGGCGTGTACTACCGTCATGTTTCTAAACGTATCCGCCCGATTCTATTCACTTTGCGGAGTATTCCCAACCTGGATGTATAATATTTTGAAATAATGTAGAAAGTATCCTAAGACCTGAATATGATGTTTTGAAATAAATCTTTAATAACATATCATGAATTGTTGTCAGTATCCTTCCCACATTTAAGAGGACAGTCAGTTGGTGAGGGTAAATCAATTAGCAATGAGCATGCAACGCTTGATATTAATCAGAATTCCTTTAATACATGGGTAAAATTGATTAACTCTTCCGAACGTATAATTACAGTGATTGTCGTAAACGCCAATTATATCATAGCCCCTCAGGCGGTTGCAAACTGATTGCAGACGTTAATCTTAAGCGGCGTGCAGAAGCTCGTTAAGATCGATCTGATGCACGATAATACGCAGTGGTGTATCGATCCCCGCTACAAAGTTGCAATATGACAGGTAAAAAAATTTAAGCATATGCATCCATTACACAAAGTACCTCTCAGTGTGAAACTCGATAGTAATCAGAAATAGATAGTGCGTGAAATTGATTTTATCCGTAGCCGCAGACGTTAATCTTAAGTGACGTGCAGATGCTCGTAAAGATAGATCTGATACACGATAATAACAAGTAGCGTAGTAATCCGTGCTACAAAGTTGCATTATGACAGGTGAAAAATTTCAGAGAGGCGGATCACGACACCTATCATGTAGTTTAATAAGTTGTGAAATTTTTACATTGACAAATCGATTAGCATTCAAGAATCGCCTCCCATGCGACGCTTGATAGCAATCAGAATTCCAATCATATTCAGAGAGGCGGATCACGACACCTATCATGTAGTTTAATAAGTTGTGAAATTTTTACATTGACAAATCGATTAGCATTCAAGAATCGCCTCCCATGCGACGCTTGATAGCAATCAGAATTCCAATCATATGCAGGTAAAATTGATTTACACAAAGTTAAGCGGTATCAGAATCATCCTCTTCCAACGTATAAATACAGTGCTACAGTTCCAAGATCCAACAGTCTAAGTTGTTTCTGATTTCGTATTCGAATAGCTTCGATACTCGAATCCTCTATTAAATGGCTGCATCAGCAAATAATTTTGAATCCCATGAGGAGCAATACCACACCGAAACGTGCGATGGAAACGCACATTGGTTGTTTTGTGCAAACCCTGGACCGTACGAGAGGTCGCAATCTTTGATTGCATGTAATACCAGCTGCAGGCGAGCTCAGCCTTCCCAGAGGGTTGATCCATGCAGTCCGAAGAAGCAGCGAACTGAATGCCGAAAACCAAGCCTCAAGAGAAATCGATCACAATTTCGAACAAAAAATATCGCCTTAACGAATCCGGATCGAGAACAGTAGAAATTGAACTCATCGTTCAAACATTAATAAAAAGGACAAATTATCACTAATTGATAAAGACTGAAAAATGTTGACATGTGATTTATTTTTCCCCATAAACTATTCTAGAAATACAATAACGTATTTATATCGAATGATTTTTTCTGTCAAGCAGCTAAACAGGTTTATTCTGACGCCTCACAATCACGCTTACAAATTGTTGACACGAAAGGTTCATTCTGACGCCTCACGAAATTGTCGATATCGAATTCTGACGCCTCACAATCACGCTTACAAATTGTTGACACGAAAGGTTCATTCTAACGCCTCACGAAATTGTCGGTATCGAATTCTGACGCCTCACGATCACGGTGCCGGTTATATACCTACCGTAGATCACTGCTTAACCGGTATGACCTACCGTAAAAAATTCTGACGATTGCCGTCATTGCACTGGGAAACTTGCACTCACTGTACTGTAGATTTGCATCGGGGGGAACTTGCACTCGTAGATACGATACTGTGACATATACGCAGGGTCACTCACCGCAGGGGACTGTAGAAAACCGGTAGGGGATAACCGTTAGGATTACCCCATAGAAAAAATCTGATGATTGATTGGCACAATTAATTATCACATAAAAATCGGACATAAAAATCGGACATAAAAGCGCGGCTTAGAACTTTCTGGAAAAAGGTAAAGGCGCGGTCCTGACTCCAGACAGGTGAACAGGGTGAATCTTGGCTCTCATGAATCTTGGCTGTCATAGCTACTCTACTTATATGATAGATGTCTAGGGCTATCTGATATTAGGTTTAGGAAGGCCAATCTAAAACAGGTACGGGAGACCTTGAAATCGAACGGATTTCCTGATAATGTCATCCTCTCCCTACAAACTGAAAGATTGCACCACCATTATAACAGCATTGATTGGAGGGATCCATTAGACCAAACCAATAACAAGATCACGGGTTCAATTCCCTATATAAATGGACTATCAGAAAAGATCAAACACACTCTCCATAAAGAGGACATACATGTCACGTACAAAATCTTAAATAATACCAGCAAGCTCTTCACCAGACTCAAATCGAATACCCCTATCACATATCAGACTGACACCGTTTATAAAGTTAACTGTAAGGACTGCACTAAATGTTACATAGGTCAATCGTCCCAATATTTAGAAAAACGAATGATGAACCATAAGTCTGACATCAAGTCTCGAGATCCAGACAGATCCGCTTTCACAGCTCACGCTTTAACTGAAGGCCACCGTTTTGATTTCGAAAATGTTCAGGTTATTGACAGAGAAGGTAACCACCATAAAAGGCTGCTAAAAGAGATGATCCATATCTCTAAGAACAACACCATAAATAAAAGGACTGACATCCAAAACCTCAGTCATCTCTACTCGGATATTTTATAATAGGTAGGACTAAGTAATCTGCTTGACCAGTTGTCGATAACTGTCTTACGTCATAATGCAAGTTGTCCAAACACCTAATCGATAACCGTCAATACATCACAATACATGAACTTGTCCAAACACTTACACCTAAATTAGACGAAAGAGTTACGCCACTCAACACTCGCTACACCTTGGCGGTATTTCCATTACATATGGCTTGATCCTCACTTCCTCCTCTACCTTGAGGCCTAGAACACCTATGTGATAAGGATAGTCGTAAATGGTATATCACAGATTCTGTCCGGTTACTGGAAATTATTATTTATATTTAATAAACTAGAATTAGTAATAGATTGAAATTATAGTATAACTCCTTGAATAATCTTTATAACTTGTTTTGTAATGATATAATAAATAAACGATTGTTTCGACAGCCTGAGGATGGCTGGCTGGGCCCAGCCGAAACGTTGCTCAACATAATATGAGTTCACATGTCTCTGATGACCTTCCCCGACGAATCCACATTATATGATTTCACGGGTCACGAATTACTACAAATATAGTATTATAGTGTGTAAGTTGATGCACATTTATTAGGTCACCTCAAATCATGTTTCACAGCCGACGATTTCGAAAAATTACAACTTTATCCATCTGAAAGGGTTCGTATCGGCTCGACTATCATTTTTTGATCATGATTTCCTATAGTGTGTGAAAAATTTGTACCAACTCACACACTATGATACTATACAGTGACAAAGTAACAGATTTTTCCGATGAACGATGGGCTCGTTAAAAAAAAAATGTATTTAGTTGGTTTGAAATCCCATGTTATTCAAATGGGAAAAAAGCACGGGCTTACCGGCACGCTTTCCCGTTGAGCTAGAAAGCTCAAGGTTTGCCAAGGTTTTTTGAATTTATTTCGAACCAATCTAGGGGGCGGCACGGACAAAATTCTACCGACCCCCACATAAGGCCCACCCTAGTACCCACACAGGACCTACATATGGCATGCAAGACCTTTAAGGTCCTACCTGGGAATTTTTAGCAGGGTTTTCTTGCATGGATTTTATCTTGATTTTACTTTTTACATACTCGACTGTTCTTTCCTCTTCTGGTAATACATCGATCAGATCTCCAATGTGGCTATATTCTGGGGGAAGAGCCTTCAACATGTAATTTAGCACCTCCTGATCATTTATTGTGGCTCCTACTGCTTTTAACTCACTTACTGCTTTTTCCAACTCATCAAAGAATTTGTCTGTCGTTACAAAATCATTTAATTTAATACTCTCCAAATTATTTCTCTGTATGATTTATAGTGCTGTAGATTCTTTTAAATACATCTGATCAAATTTTTTTATTATCTCATAGGCTGATGTAAGAAGTTTCACATATTCAAATTGCTTATTGTTAACGGACCCGCAGATATAATTCATTGCTTTTACATCCTTCTTTTCCCATTCAGCAGCATTATCTCCACCTGTACCAATTCTCTGGGGTCTTTCTACTACTTCTTTACATTCTTTCATTCTTAGAAATGGTAAGATTCTTGCTCTCCAACTGGAATAGTCGGTTCCATCAAACACCAGAATTCGTATAATCGTCTTTTCCATCACCGGCCATTTTGCTTCAATTTTAACGGTCTTCTGTTTCACGAATGTTCACTTTCACAATTTCTCTTAGTCTTTTATTCTCCACTTTTAAACTCTCCTTGTGAACTCGCAATTTCCTTAACCACGGTCTGCTACCATGTTAAAGTAAATCAATTTATTACAGAATAATTAATAACGTTTATTATACAATTAATACATATACTTTTACAGAGCCACAATTGAGACATTACTCTCTGTACGACTATATTCTTACAACTAACGAATGCTGCTCACCTGTCCGCTTAGCACGGATTAACTAATACCTATACATAGCAGTGGCAGCACCTATTGATACAAATACATATGTATACATATATACACTCTACTTCCAACAGGTATAAAATAAAAGTCAGCTAATTGATATATTGTGTATTTTTCATTTCAATCGTTTTTACATTTTTTATATCAATCTGAATTTGTAGCTCACTCAAACTTAATAAATATCAATAAATACATAGGTCTTATTTTTTTTCGAAACTCCAGTTCGAGCACACGAAGAAGCTTAAAATATTATATAGACTAGTACAATAACTTTGGCAACGATATACATAGAGCATATTGCAGTATCAAGAGAGTACTCTGTAATAGGTAGTTTATATAGATATATTTCGAGATATTGTTTGAATCTTGAAAAAAAAAAAAAAATTATTTTAATTGTTTAAATCTGAGAAAAAAAATTATCGAAATTTCAGTTTCAACTTTCAACGTTGGGTTATATAAGATATAAGAATTCGTTAAAGAATTATGTTATGTGAGCACCCGAAATGATATAAGGTCGGATTAAATGAAGTGTAAAAATTAATACCTATCCATCTACATCGAAGAATTTAACCGCTGTAATATTGAGGTATTAATTGTAATATAAATATGAAATGAATAATTAGAAGTCTTACAGTCTGGATGATCGGTCAAGTTCAGAGAATGAAAAAGAAAAAAAGCGAGAGAGCCTATATTTACGCCTCGATATCTGCGTCATATCGTTCCAAGTCTTCATCGTCGAGGCTGGCATGACTCTGTTCGGCAATTTCTTCTTCCAACACGTTGATTTGTCTGTGTATTTCGTCTTCATCTTCTGTGTCACTAATTGACTCGTCGACTAGCAACTTCTTAGTTGAATTTCTATACCTTTGTTTTGTAGCGCACATTACTTCCTGCATTTCACCTTTAAATTGAGTTTTGTTGTCTGGACCGTGAAACAGTGGACAATCTTTGGCTGCTTCTGGAAAGACGAACCATTATTCAAAAAAAGACAGATTCTGAAAGTTATATATTCTAAATTCGAACCCGGGAAAAAAAACTTTTATATGATCATATATAATCATATATAATCATATATAATCGTATATAATTATGTACAAGTTTATATGATTATATATAGTTTTATATAGTTATATATAATTGTTTATATAAAATTATATACATTTATATATAAATATATACAAATATATATAAGTTTATAAAATTATGTAAAACTATATAAAATTTTATATAATAGCGTATCGCATGGCTTTATAGTACTATATAAAACTATATATAGTTGTATATAAAAATATATAATGTTATATAATTATATAAATTTATACGTAAGTATATAAATTTATATATAATTATGTATAATTTTATTCAATAGTGATTGCATATTTTATATTGTTGTATAAAATTATATATAGTTTTATATAATTTCATAAAAATATATATAATCATATATAAGTTTATAAAAATATATATAATCATATATAATTTTATGAAAATATATATAATCATATATACACATCAGATGTAAAATTTTGTCAACTGAGAATTTGAATGTATGAAAGTTGTATATTTCATATTCATTTGAGCATATGTTTTCAAATATAGATCGTAGGTGAGTCGGTAGCGTGCCGAGTTGGCGAGCGAATGATTCACGGATCGATCCCCGGTTGAGACCAATTTTTTTTTTTTTTTTTTTCCCAGGCCGATACAAGTATATAAAACTATATAAAATCATATACAACTATATAAAACTATATGAAACTATATAAAATTATATAAAACTATATACCGCCAAAACTCATATCTAATTTTATATAGTCATTTATATATAATTTTATATAATCATATAAAGTTTTTTTTTCATGTACCTCATTCATGATTGGATGAAGCATATGTATAGTCACCAAATATTCAATGGAACCATGGAAATTATTTGAATATATTCAAATAAAAAAAGTCTGCAGCAAAATACAACAATGATGAAAATATTGGAATTACAGTAAACTCTGTATAGTATAAACTCTGTTGCACCTTGTATATTTGTACGCTTCCCCTCACACCGACTGTCACTAGCACAGTGAGCGCTCTCCCACCACAGCGCCTACTGACACAATTCCCCCACTACAATATAGTTGAAGCCGTCGCGCGTGTACATACATGTCCGATCTAGTCGCACAGGCATTTAAACTATGTATGTATGCATGTATTTTTTTTATATAAGTTGCATGAGACCCTGATCAAAGTCGGTGTAACGGTGCTGTTGTGTGGGGACGGGTTTATAACAAATTAATTGGTTTTGAAGACAAATTTGAATGAGCTTTATTATTGATACAAGCTGTTTGGCGTTTAGAATAAGAGTAAAGTCCGAATGTGACAACTTACGTTGCTACCCATCGTCAGCGAGATGCTGACGCAAGGTATTTTAGCATAGGCGTATAGGACGCCGTTAAAGTGTCTCAAAGGCATGAGCGCAAAAGGCAAGGTGTCTAATATTGAACTACTCTCCACTGTAGTTCGCAGAAACTGAAGATTAATAAGAATAACGAAATGGAGAATTATCGGTATCGCGATGTTTTGTCTTCGGTATAGAAGGCGAGACATCCCGATCTTGTCTATAAATTTATGAATTTGAATTTATAGTTGAATAGCAATGATTTGATTATAACACCTTCCCCCTTAAGAATGAATGTGAAGCGAAGCAAAATATTCATCGGTTAAAATCACTATTCTAGGTGAGGATTACAAACCTTTCCTCAACTGTTATATTAATAGCCATATAATTATTCTTAATAAGGATGCTTACAATATTATTCTGTGCGGATGAGAATTTATAAAACCGTTTCTCGGCCGTTTATTTGATTACATATAGTTGTGCTTAATATTAATTATTCTTAATAACAACGCTTACAATATTATTCTGTGCGGATGAGAATTTATAAATGCTTTTCTCAGCCGTTTACTTGGTTACACATAGTTATTCTTAATATTAAAAATCAATATTCCAGGCGAGGATTACAAAACTTCCTTCAGCTGTTATATAGCCACATAATTGTTCTTAATAAGAACGAATAGGGTGCACTGAAAGAAATTCCCATGGTTGTACAGCAATATTTTGTTGAATTCTATGTAAATTTCTTTGAGTGTGTAACGTATTGTTTATTCTCTATGATCCCTATCCATATATCGTAAACGGATAACTTCACCAGGTCCATCTTCGTCATCAGTTATATCAGGCATGTGAACTGTGACGGCTGGCGTGCGTGTGCGCCGAGCCTTACAGCAATGAACTATTACATTTTGGACCATTCCCCTGATCCCTGGGTCGCGATTATTAGGATCTTCTTCTGTCATCTTATAACACCATTTGATCAATTTATAAACTAGGTACACACTTAATGTGGTAACTGCGAAATAAGTCAAATAACTCACGCGCGCGGTCATAGTTTCTCTACCCTGTTCCTTCAATATTTTCTCAGCTGATTCTTTAATATCTTTCAATTTGTGACTTGCGATGGTTAGGTCATCCAAATTAAAGGTGTTAGTGTTAACTAAATCATCGAACTGGAAATTAGTAATATTCAGAAATTCAGGTATATCGTCGCAACAATCGTCGGATCTTAGATCTATTGATGGTACGAAGGTTTTATCAACAGTGTTGTTGAATATTCTATTTGGTGTTAACATGGCTGAGTTAGAGTAACCTTTACAATTTGCGTTTAATTCTATTTTTCCCGTATTCTTCAGAGGTATGTCTGAAATTTTGTCGTGCGTCGAACAGCTAATTGTAAGTATTTCGGGTTTAGGCAAGACATACAACCATTTGTTCTGATTTCTAAGTTGTATCCACACGGGTGCAGTAAGTTTGATGATCCTAACGTCGCATGAAGCTGGTAATGGTCTGGTGTTTACGAATAGTAAGATCTCACAACTGTCAGTGGCGTGTGTCAGATATACTGGTTGTGTTTGCTTACAGATGCTATAGTCGTTCTTAATCAGTTTACAGTCTCGTATCATGTCTTCTATTATTATGTAATTTTGTCTTGTATTAGTTATGCCAAAATTTTTTATCGTCGGTTGTATAAAGATGGATTTTTCATTTTCTTGTATGACCGGCATTGGTTTGATTAAGTAGATCTTAAATTCTCTGTCTTGGATTAAAGGGACATGGATCACAAAGACTAACTTCAGCTCAGTTTTGAAGGTTTCTAGAGTTATCCCGTCCATAATGTAATGGATATTTTGGATATTTGGGGTGAGTGCAAAGTCAACATCATTGGGCATATTGCTACTTATCGCTTGTAATTCGGCGAGAAGTTGATTGGGTCGCAAGACGGCCGGGTGTAATATATTCTGTTTAGCGAATAGTACGGCGTCCATTACGTTGCTAATGTCGATTAAAAAGGTTTCTATCATAACGTTGAGTATCATGAAGCTTTCGTCAATCAATTGATCGGCCCATACAGTATCTGTTTTGTTAAAAAATATATATACGTCACGAGCAATGTTCTTTAAATTTTGATTTATTATTTTTTCGTTTTTATTCAACTGATGGATCGTGTCGTTGAAATTTTGAATTGTCGATGAGACGATTGTCGCTTGTTCTTTAACTAATTCTAGAGTTTTCCTTTCCCCTTTGGTTAATTTATCTATCTCCGCATCGAACTTTTCTCCATCAGCATTATCAATTAATCCGAAAATTTCCTTGAATACGTGTCCTATTCCATTGAACCAACCCCTTTTAAACCTTCTATTATCGGATTCGTTTTCGTCATAGAGCCCAAGCAGGTCTTGTAGGTCAGTTTGTTTGTCTCTTAACCCGTTTATCACACTGTCGAGGGAACCCAAATATTTCCTACATGTTAACATTCTATTATCTGTTTGGCATGACACTTTAATTTTATCTGCTAGGGTAGATATTCGTTGTAGTTGTTGAAAGAAATCGCTCAGATCGAGGAATGTTATTATTCGCCAATCCGTGGGGAACAGCTTAACGGTTCCAATCTGTTAGTAATGAAGCCCGGCAGTGTTCTCGTATCTTTCATTCTTGTAGTCGTCAGCTCCCCATACAAAGGGTCTGCAATCAGTTTATTATTCTGTTTGAATCGGTTCTATTGGATCAGTTGACTTGTGGTATGGTTTTAATCTGTTTGCATGCACTATTTTGTTTTTCCCTTTGATCTTTACCTCATAATTTACTTCATTAATTCGATCAGTAATGGGGTATGGCCCCAGAAATTTTGGATCTAATGGTCCGGCAGTTTCGTTACTCATTAGTACTAAGTCCCCAATTTCGAAGTTTTGTGGTCGAGTAATTTGGTCGTAATAGGCCTTGGATTTTTCTTTGGATTTATCTATGTTCTGTTTCGCGAGGGCTAGGCTGTTCATCAATTTTTCTGAGAGTCTTTGAGCATATTCTTTATATGTTTCGTCCTTAGGATCGTGAGGCACACTACAAGGTACTCTGGCTACCTGTCCGAATATAAGTTCGTAAGGTGATATTTTAGTGGTAGTATGAGGTGTTGTGTTGTACGCGAGGATATAAATTGGGAGTGTTTCGTTCCAGTCGTTTGTAGTAGACATACACCTAAGGTAATCTTTTAACGTGCCGTGGCTGCGTTCGAGCGCCCCGTCGGTTTGCGGGTGGTATGCAGTACTATTTAACTTTTTTATTTTTAGTATTTTTGTGACTTGGGTGAACAGGTCACTCATAAAATTTGTGCCTTGGTCTGTGAGGATTGATAGT
The DNA here is from genome assembly GCA_943736025.1 of Tenthredo mesomela. Lineage (NCBI taxonomy): Eukaryota > Metazoa > Arthropoda > Insecta > Hymenoptera > Tenthredinidae > Tenthredo > Tenthredo mesomela. The sequence goes on from OX031022.1 coordinate 12,847,441, forward strand.
GGTACTCCGTAGTTAGATATGAAATTTCGTATGAAAGCTTCTGCGGTATGTTCAGCGGTGGCAGCTCGGAGTGGGTAGGCTTGGGAATATTTTGTTAGGTCGTCTTGTAGTGTCAGTATGTAACTATGACCTGACTTTGTAGTCGGTAAGGGCCCAACTATGTCTAAGAAAACCTTTTCAAATGGTTTGCTACTGCTGGTCGTAATCTTCATTGGCATTTTGGTCTTTAGTCGATCGGTTTTATTCTTTTGGCAAGTCGTGCAATTACGAATATATGTTTTTACATCGTTTTTCATTGAATCCCAGTGGTATCTTTCTTTAAGTCGCGTCATAGTGCGACTCACCCCTTGGTGTCCACCTGAAGGGCTGTCGTGAAATTCTTTGATAACGTCTTGAATGTGGTCTTGATTGAGATCGGTTTTTATGTTCGTACAAACAGTTATTTTAATTCCCGATCCTTTAAATATGAATCGTAACATCGTCCGAACCTTATGCCATTTTAAATTATCGATCCCGCAACCGATCCTGGGTATGGAAACTGTTTTGATCGAGTCTATTTCTAATTTTTCTTTGAATTTTATCAAACTTATGTATAAATCCTCATATGTAGGCTTATCCCAGAAGTTTTTCTTTGTCATTATGTAATAAACGTTACGGTCTCGTAAGGTGAGTTTACCAGTCGTGTATAGTTCAGCTCATTCCTTCAAGTTCTCAACATTGCCGTATCTAGTTTTGAATTCTAATGCTATTCCCTGACTCATTTCCAGATCGGTGGAAACAGTGTGTGCGTAGTTATCGATTCGATTGAAAAGGTCATCGTGGATTTCTACGATGCTTGAGTTTTGCACTATCGTTGTTTTTATGAGTTTAAGGTATTCAGGATACGATGGGAGAGAGCTCGTCACTCTGATAGGACATATTTTGAACACATGATTAGTTGGTGGATCAATAGGATTTCTACTAAGCGCATCTGCGTTCTGATTTTTTATTCCGGGTTTGAAACAAATCTCGTAGTCGAATTCCGAGATTTTTAATTGCCATCTTACTAATTTACTATTTGGATCTTTGATGTTAAACAGCCAAGTCAGGGGCCTATGATCGGTAAATATCTTGAATTTCCTCCCGAACAGGTATGGTCTGAAATGTTGGGTCGCCCATACTATTGCCAGCAGCTCGCGTTCGATTGTGGAGTAGTTACTTTCTGCTTTGTTTAGAGTTCGCGAGGCATATGCAACAGGCCTATCGTCACCTGGGACACCTTGAGATAATACGGCCCCTAGAGCAGTGTTACTGGCATCTGTCGTTAGATTAAATGTCTGTGTATAGTCAGGGTATATTAAGACTGAGTCGGATATTAGGGCATTCTTTAGTTCTTCGAAAGAATTTTGCTGTAATGACGTCCATTCGAATGGTACGTTTTTCCGTAAAAGTTCTGTCAATGGCTTAGCTATCATCGAGAAATTATTTATGAAACGTCTATAGTAACCTACAAGCCCGAGAAATGATTTTATTTTCGTAGGTGTGTTGGGTGTAGGAAATTCCTTGACTGCTCTGGCTTTGTCTGGGTCAGGTTTAACTCCGTCTTTTGATATTATGTGTCCTAAGTAAGCAACCTCTTTTCTCAAGAACTCACATTTATTTGGTTGTAATCGTAAGTTATATTCTTTCAATTTCAGTAATAACCCCCAAAGTTTTTCTGTATGGGTTTGAAGTGAGTCGGCGTAAATTATCAGGTCGTCTAAGTACACTAAACATTTCAATCCTTGTAACCCCGATAGAACGGTATTCGCTAATCTCTGGAATGTAGCTGGGGCGTTTTTAAGCCCAAATGGCATGAATGCGAATTCGAAATGTCCTTTATGGGTGGAAAACGCGGTTTTATGCATATCGTCGGGATTCATTGGAATCTGGTGAAACCCGCTGGCCATGTCGAGTACGGTGAAGTATTTAGAGCTTCCTAACTGGTCTAGGATATCTACTATATTCGGTAGCGGGTAAGCATCCCCTATTGTTTTATCATTCAATTTTCGGTAGTCTACGACTATTCTCCACTTCTTAATCCCTGATGAGTCTAGTTTCTTTGGTACCACCCAGATGGGTGAGTTCCATGGTGAATTTGAATTTCGAATTGTTCCTTTATTTAGGAGATCTTCTATTTGTTTATCTATTTCTGTTTTGTGGATTTCAGGGTACCGGTATTGTCTAACATGGACCGGTGTGTCATCGGTAGTTTTAATTTTGTGGGTACAGGCTTGCGTACCTGGCAATGTGTCCCCATCTAAATAGAAGAGTTCGTTAAACTTGGTACAAGCTTCTACTATACTTTCCTTTTCTTCTAAATTTAAATGGTCTAATCTTAATGCGTCTTTTAATTTTTTGATTCTGTCAGCTGAAGTATTTTCGTTTATACAATTAACTGAATGTATCTCGTCAGTTTCAGAGTCAGTTTCTAGAATTCTGTAAACTCTTTGTGGTTCGATATGGATAGTATGGTCCGTGTCTGTTAGATTGATGATGCTTGTGATAGCCGTGTTATCGGGTCTAATTGTCACGTAGCTTTCGCTTATTACGACTCCCGGTTGTAACTCGACCCTATACATTGAGCCTTCTTTTAAGGAATCTTCGGCGATGGTTGGGATGTCTGCTAAAATTTCTGTCCTGGCGGGAATCGTGAATTGTTTTTGATTTAGCAATTTGTATTTGAGGCTACCTAATAGCAACTCGGGCTTATCCATGCCTCTGCATCTATAACTGATCAGCACATTATTGAATTGGGTTAAGAGGTGGTTGCCTATTAAACCATCTTGCGTTATGTCTAAGGAATCGTCTACTACGTGAAATTTGATCGGCCTAACTTCGTCTCCTCCATCGAGTGTAAGTTCAATGGTTCCTAATGTATATGCTTGTGAGTCACTAGCTAGACCCTTTAATTTAATCCGCTCTTGTGGGTTTATCTGTGATGAATTTATAATAAATTTCTTCTTGATCAAACATGGGTAGGCTCCAGTGTCTAACATCAACAAGGTTTTAGGTTGATTCAACTCGGGTATTGACAAAATTACGTTATTTGGTGACCCGATTAAATTTATCTTATGTTCTGGTATTTCTATTTTTCCGCCGTTTGTGTTGAGCGGTTTTCTATTACGGACTTCGTTCCGCTCGTCGACGCAGTCCGTTCCCCAAAATTCGAGGTTCCTACATGGTTTTGATTAGTTTTCGCGGCTAACATAGCTTTCTTTTTGAAACACTTGTTTTCTATATGGCCGGGCTTTTTACAAAAGAAGCACTTAATTCTGGAACTATCGATAGGATAGATTCGTTGGCATTCGTCGCATGTAATCTCTTCTGTTATAGAGTCATAGCCATTTATGATTTCGGAACAGTTTTGTGAGCAGCTGTTTTCTGATTGGTGGTCTAAGTCTGCGTACTGATCGGATTCTGAACTATAACCTGCTTCAATGGTATTTATTGGTTCGGATCTCTGTTTCTTAAAACAGGTTTTTGCTGTGTGCCCGATCTTATTGCAATTTTGGCGAACGAGATCAGTTCTACTAGTAGCAGCGGTTTTTGCAAAATAAGTTATTTGATTTTCGGTTGCCCTCAATTTTTCTTCTTCTGTGGCCCAATTGTAAGCTTGAAGTAAGTCTTTAGGGTTTTTTAATCTTAGGATGTCACGTAGTTTTTCGTTAAGTCCGTAAATGAAACAGTCTCGTGCTTTTGTCGTAATGTTTTTCTCGTAAAATACAGTCTCTTCCTTAGTTCTTACCGGACCAGATTCTACTACTCTTATGCACAGATTTTCTATTCTTTGATAGAAGGAATCGACAGATTCCCCGGGGCGTTGCCTACAGATACTTAGTTCCAATTCCCATTGTCTATTTGTTCCCTTGGCTCCATAAAACAGTAGTAACTCCTTTTTCAGAGTATCGTAGTCTTTAATTTCCCTATTTTGAATCCTTTCATATGCCTTACCAGTGATTTTGATACGTATATATTCGTAAAGTTCTTCTGATTCTGTAGTAATGCATTGTTTGATCGCGCGATCGCATTTGTCAATAAATTCTCTGACGCTAATATCTTTTCCGGTAAATACGGGAAGGAGTTTGGCTAATTTTTCAGCTGATACTGGCATTTTCTAGGATTTCAATTACAAATTTCGAATATTACTATTGCTAGTTCGTAAGACTTACAGTAACAGTAGGGTGAGCCAATGCATAACGTTATCAGTGTTGAAAGCTCGAGTTCGCTGTACCGTCGGATCCGTAGTTGGTTGCTTTGGTGTTGGTTTACTGGAATCCTCTTGCGTTTATGTCTTGACGGATCTTGAGGTTTCTTGAGCGCCTCTTCATATAGGGCACGTAATGTAACTTCGGTATACTTTGGTTTGTTGGTCACTTCACAGGGTTTTGTTAACGTTGATTTCGTGTAACGGTAAATTATATGTCAATCCACGGACAGTGATTTTGTTAACGTTGATGTATAACAACGAATAAGGTTTTGGTAACTACGTTGATTTCTACTTTGGTTATTACGTTGATTTCGTACAACGGTGAATTATGTGTTAATCCACGCACAGTGATTTTTGTTAACGTTGATGTATAACAACGAATAGGGTTTTGTTAACGTTGATTTCGTACAACGGTGTATTATGTGTTAATCCACGCACAGTGATTTTTGTTAGCGTTGATGTATAACAACGATTAACGAATAGGGTTTTGTTAACGTTGATTTCGTACAACGGTGAATTATGTATGTAACACTGCATGTTACCACAGGCTCCTTACCCCTTAGACGACCTTAGCGGAGTGTCTGAGTTTGGTATGAATGATTAGGATGGCCCTGAGGCCTGGCAATAATTCCGAGAGACGACCGTGACCGACTAAGATCTGTAGTACCGATTATTTATTCTTTTGTTTTTCTTTACGCATTTTCTCTGGCATGTGGGAGACGAGGCCTAGACGAAGGCGACCAGTTACTCCGAAACCACGGAAAGACACACGCACGACGCCTAAAATCGACCAGAAGGATCCCTACCAACCAAGAACACCACCGGAGCTCTAGGAGGTAGTACTGGCCAGGCTACCTCCACCGCCGAAATAGAGGACACGGGGGGAATGCCGAGGGCATTCCGCAACGAGGGATAACGGTGGCGGAAGAGATTCCCGCCGCCTAGAAGAGCCTGCAACCCGTGTCCCTTGGATGAAATGAGCCGCAACAACCGGGGTGAAATTTGAATATTCGCGCGTAGCGAACTAGGGATCTTTCGGTCGATGGGAAATCAATAGTCGATCGCCTGATATGTGCGCTAAGTACCGGCGCCATGCGGTCTACTCACTCTGCGTTAGACTACCGTATCAACGACACGTGTGTCTAGATTAGCCGTCGTTTTGCAAAAACCAAAAAAAAAACCAAAAATTTGCCTTAATTAGCTTTGCTTCTTCTCTACGTTCAACCCCGTGGGTTTTCAATTTTCGAGGTAGTGAGATTTGAGTGTGCGTGTGGAGAGTGAAGACCCCAAAACCGAGGGATGGATCTTTCCCGAGAAAGGGGTAGCTTCATCGCATGGCTGGAAGACGGTAAGCGTTAGCCATTCTTACTTTGGATAATTCGCATCCGGCAACGGCTATCCGCCATATTGCCATAGATCAAGCCACGAGGCTAATTAATATTCTTGGGATCGAATTAAGCCGATCTCCGAGGGGTAGGCCGTCACCAGTGTCCCTTTGCCTTAGATTTTGTAGTTCGAGTCTTTATTTTTTGGAGTAATTATTCGCGTAATTAATAATTTAGTCAAGTGCGTACCTGTAGTACACGAGTACGACAGAGACAGGACGAGTCGGTCACTGTCGCTCTCTCTTCCTCCTGCGGGGAGAGACGTAAAGGGTTCTTCGCGTTAGAATTTCGGGTTCTTTATTTAATTTGCGTAGTTAATAAATTCACTAAATTATCCGCAGAGTTAGTTTAAGTAATTTGCAGTAAAGATCTGTAGTTAGTTAGTAAAGGATACGCTTTTCGGAGCGATACGATAACGAGAGACTTCGTCTCTCGGAGACGAGCTAGACGTCGTAGTACGATCTAAGACTGAGTAACTCATAATTAGTTATTATTTTATCATTATTAATTCGTCATCAATTCGGCTCGTAGCCTAGATGCAATAAATTAGTCATTTAGTTAGTATTGTCCAGCGAGGACTTGATTTGACGAGTTATATATTCGTTTTGTTGCATGAATTCTTTTTATTTGTTATCGCTCTCCTACGTGGAAGCTAGTAGTTTAATTTTTATTGTAAAACTCGCCAAACGTGGCCAGGTCACTTATACACGACCTGTAGTCAATTTATACCCGCTGGGGAGTACCCCCGGGTACTAGTATTATTATTTCTATTTTTGTTTGATATCATTTTTCTTGAATAAATTCTATTTTCTTTGTTAAATTCAAATTCACCGAGTCGTTAATACGCCCTGCTAATCCTTCAATTAATCCCGACCCCTCTCCGCGGTACTGACGCTAGCCGGCGCTTAAGTATCTGTAGTTTGTTTTTTTTATTAGTAAGATTTTCAGAAATTGGCGATTATAAGCCTGGCGCCCAGCATCTTTGTTTTATTATTAATTTTCAGTTGGCCAATTGTCGAGTGGACGGTTCTCAGACTAGCTTTCCGGTCTGGTCTGAGGACCAGGAAAAATCCACGTCGCAAATTGGCGCCCAACGTGGGGCCTTTCAAAATAGGTTTTTCAAAAGAGGCGTTATAAATTTCAGTTACTTAAATAATTATTAGTAGCTTCGGTAACGGCTTCACTGTTGCTAAGGAGAGAGAGGTCAGCGGTTTGTTTTTCTCTACTAACCGGAGAAGGATTAGCGGCGCGTACGCTCGAAGCGACTGTGTATCGTAGCCGCACCGCGGTAAAATCTTTTGTTCATTTCGAGTTTGAATTTTTACATTTTATTTTTACGGTCTTCGTAGCGATCGTTCGGGTAAGAATTGTTCAATTCTGTTGAGGAATTCTGACTCTCGGGAGTCAATACGTTTTGTTTTAGTAGCTTTCGTTATTTAGCCGTGTTTTCCCCGCTAGACTTGGAAATAGCCGTGCTAAAGCGCGTTGTATGCACCGGGACACTGGACACGGACCCCTACTCTTAAGATTAATAATTACTTGCAATTATATTACACCTGCTTGCTATTTCATTGTTTTTTTTTTGTGTAATAATCTTGTGCCTGACTTGTGGTGGTGGATATACTGTCCTATAGGTGATAAAATAGCGGCGGACCGCATTAAAAACGGTGAAGGATTCTAGCGGAGTCCCACCCTAGAAACGCCGGGAGAAAAACATTAAAATTACAAATCAAACACCCGGTATAGTTAGCTAGCGAGGTTATTGTTCTATGTTCAACGGTCAAGCAATTATATAGTTCGTGTTTCGAGACAACATCCTATAGGCAGCGGGAGGACAAAGTCCAAAGTACAGCGGACTCGTAACCTACCCCCGCACCGAGGGGACTATCTACGCGTTGTCAACTAAAATCGACTCGACGCTCATAGATGTCGCGTATATTCGGATTTTGAATTTCGTATTTAGCGGTGGTGCTCAGGTGTGGGTTCTGATACCTACTAGAAGACAACAGCTGTTCGCAATATAGGTCAACCTCGGCGACTAGACTCGTCGGGACTGTACAGTACGACCCCATAATTATGTTCTGAGTTAAATACTTTCTTTCGGGTTCGCGTTCGAGTTCGAGTTCGAGTTGGCGTGTGCTTTCAAGTTGCATTGAGCGGAATAAATTTTGTTTAAATGCACTAGAAAATGCAACAAGATAGAAGAAAAGACAAAATTTTCTTTTCCGTTTAGTATTTCGGGAAAAACTTTTTTTTTCTTTTTTTTTGTTTCGGGAAATTTTTTTTTCTCTGCATTTTTTTTTGGTGGAGTTTCGAATTTTTTTTTCTCTCTCTCTTACGCTATCTTTTTCGCGTTCGGGAAATTTTTTTTTTTGGTGTGTTTCTGTCCTCTTCGTATTTCGAGAAGATTAATTTTTTTCTCGCGTTCGGGATTTAGGAGTGAATAGTAAAAGTTCGAGTACGGTTTTTGCGTTTCAAAATCTTTTTTTTTTCCGTTTTTTTGTTCAAGTTTCGAAGTTTCTTTTTGGCGTTTGACAAAATTTTCTTTTCTCTTCACGGTTCGGGAAATATTTTTTTCGTGTAGTGTCAAAATTTTTCTTTCTTTCGCGTTTCAAGTAAGTTTGTTTTTGTTTTGCGCTCGCGTTACGGAGGTTCGTTTGTGTGAGGTCAACCGAGTATTAGATTCCGCATCGAGTCATGGCGACCAAAGATACCCCATACGGAGAAGCATTGTGGAGCCTAACTCACACGGAGTTATCCCAATTGCTGGACTCACTGCAGGTGAGTACCAGTGGCTCAGTCATTGAGCTGAGGGATAGATATGTGCGACATTGGCGACGACGCCAAGGCGAACGCACGATTCCGTGGGAACCGGAAGATGAAGGTATCTTCACCTCCAGGGGAGGGGTATTACCCGGTACAAGCCACGACCGAGTACTAACTCCGGTCCGGACCGAACCGATTGTCACCTCGGACAGCGGAGCGCGATCAAGGGATAACCACGGACGGCTACCGACCCCACCACCTGCTAGAGTATCTTTTGTTGCGAATTTTGAGTCACACCCGGTGACGTCAACGACTACGAGTATCACGTACTCCGTAGCTCAGCCGATTATGTCGACAATAACCGATCCCAGACCAACTCAAACACGCGGCGTCCCAGACGCGCATGGCGCGTATAGGAATTTTTATAAAGACTACGCGGCACTAGGAGAAATCCTACACGAGGATATACCGGAAGTAATGCCTCGCAGATCTACTGCCAACCTTCGAGCACTAGCTGAATACGGTCACGAGCACCAACGAGTAACTCAAGACGAGGTGGTGCATAGACTTAGGCCGGAGCCCCGTTACATTGAGGAACAATACCCCCGATCGGGGATAGTAGCCTCCAAGCAGGTGACACTAGCTCCGGAAATGATAGAGATTAGCGATAACAGAGTGCGACTACCACCGGAGTCTCGTCCAAGAGACCCCCTACACATTCGGGAAGCGTTCGAGCAACAACCACGCGCGGAAACATGGCCAACGACAGGTCACTCACGCCGTGAATCATACTTCAGGCGAGACCGAAGTTTATCGCCGATTAAGACCCACCCGCCCCCCCGACACAGAGAACCCACCTCACGAGAGTGGAATGAACCGCATCCCAGCTGGGAAGACACAGCGATACCCGTGCGTTCGCACTGTAAGGATAGGGCTAAGGAGGTATTCGAGGCGTTGCGTAGGTGGGATGTCAAGTTCGGAGGCGGAGACGAGCAAAGCGCGGAAGATTTTTTGAGTCGTTTAAACGATTGCAGAAGATTCACCCCGTTAACCGGCAGGGAAATAATTCAGTCTTTGCCAATAATCTTCACGGGGGTCGCCTCAGAGTGGCTACGTATCGAACGAGACAACTGGTCCAACTACGAGGATTTCCAAAACGCGTTCAGAGGCTGGTTCGGCGATGAGACAGTAAATAAACGTTTCCGTCAACAAGCGGCGACGCGTACACAGGGAGAAAACGAGTCGGTAATAAACTATTTGACCTATATCCGAGGGTTATTACACCGTATGACACGCCCGTACGTGTTGGAAGACCAGCTGGACTTAGCGTTCGAGAACCTGCGACCGAATATTCGCGAGACCTTGGACAGAACGCTAATTAGGAATTTTCAGGAGTTAGCTCGAGCTGCAACTGCGAGGGAAAGAAATTTAGAATTGTCGCGTTCGTATAGACCACCCCCATCCCCCGAAGATTCGTTCATGGCAGAGCTAGCTTGCAAGGCCAAAGCCAAGCAACAGAGGGGAACTCCTGCCCTGGCAGTAGTAGAGGATCTGGCCGTGGCGAAGGAAGCACCGAAGGCTTCAGCTACTCCGAACTCAAGGAGGGAGGGTGGCGCAGGTCAAGGGGGGGGGAGGATGGCCTTTGAACAGGCCATTAAAGAACAATTAGCGGCGATGCAATTATGCTTAGAAAAGAAAATAGCGACCGTGGCCGAAATGATACAGCCTCGACAGGCTAAACAAAACGCTCCGGAGCGACCGAGAAATGCGAGGGTAGCCACAACAGCGGCTCACCAACAAGCACCGCTAGTGTCGAACACCACGCCAGCGATGGATGGTGGACCGACGGTCATCTGTTTCAATTGCGATCGTAGAGGTCATATTTGGAGGGAGTGTCCGGCACCCAAAATTCGGTTCTGCTATCATTGCGGCGAAAAAGGGGAAATTTCTACCACGTGTTCCCGATGTTATCCGGAAACCTTCGAGGTTAGATAATAGGAGTTCGAGTTCCCATTCGAAAGCCTGTTCGAGTTTTGCTTTATTTTTTTTTCTTTCGCGTTCGCATTCGGGTCCAATTCGAGTTTCGCGTTTGAGTTTGAACTCGCGTTTTCAGTTTTCAGTTTTCAGTTTTCAGTTTTCAGTTTTCAGTCTTGAGTTCAAAGCTTTGAGTTTGAGTTTGAGGTCGGGTTTAAAGTCTAACGTAAGTTGGAAGTTTTGAGCTTGATCTTGATTTTTGGGGTTTCGAGTTTTTGCATTTCGAGTGTTTGCATTTCGAGTTTCAACGTTTCGAGTGCGCTCAGAAACAAACACGCTCGAGTGTCTTTTTAGAACATTGGAGTACGCGCATTTCAGTGCAATTAAGTTCGAGCTTTGGTTGGCGTTACAAAATTTTTTTTTAGACGAACGCGCGACTCTTATCGTGCTGAGTTTAAATCTGCGACCGGCGAAATTTCGGAAAGCAGAGTTTTATATGCGCGTTCGCGCTTTAATACCTTCTGTGAAATAGACCGTGCTCGGTAGTACACGTGAAGTCATGGCGACGAGCGTCACTAATGAAGATGCCAGTTATGTAGAGAGGAAGTACGATGTCGGGGGTTAGGTTTACCGAAGTAAGACTGCCGATCGACCCCGACAAGATCGAACCGATTGTTAGTAACCGCCACCCCGGAACTTGAAACAATTGCGACGGTTTGTAGGGATGGCCTTGCGGTACCGCCGATTTATCTCAGCGTTCGCGGGCTCTTCGGAGCCATTAACGCGGCTTTTACGTAAAGATAAACGGTGGGAATGGGGCGACGATCAAAATAACATCTGTCGAGGGATTTCAGTCAGCGATAACCTAAACCCAAATTCTGTAATTAATTTTGTTTTGTTTTGTGTTTTATTGTGTTCTTTTTTTTGATTTTGTGTTGCACATGATCTGTTCATGATTTTGTTTTGCGGTACAGTCAGTGACCAAAAAAGGTCTATAGTCAGTAGACTTAAAAACACACGGCTGCGGCCGCCACTCGGAGTTCGGTCCATGGGTCAAGTTCGCTAGTGCTTCCGCCCCAGTGGTCCGTCTAAGGGGGGGGGAGTTGTAACATTGCATTTTGCAACGCGTGTTACAAGTGACTCCCGAACCCTTAGACGACTATAGTTACGTAGGGTGAATGCATGAAAGAAGCATGAATGCGTTAGGTTAGCCCCGAGGCTAGAAAATCTCCGAGAGGCGACCGTGACCGATCTAAGACTGTCGAATCTATTTCTTATTCTTTTTGTTCTTTTTTCTACATTTTTCTCTATTATGTGGGAGACATGGCCGATATTTTCGAGTACGAGGCTGAAATCTACAGAGACGGAGGCAACAACGAGGCATTCGACGATAAAGCCCGTCAATTACGCTTCTGAAGGCGAAAAACTGCAGTGGAGTCTACCAGAGAAAGAGAGAACGCGGGGGAGTACCTAGGGTACTCAGCTACGAGGGATAACGGTGGTGGAAGAGATTCCCGCCACCCCGAAGAGCCAGCGAACCGCGTTTCTCCTGCAGGAACCGTTATCATCAGAGCAAATTTTGAGTTTAGCGCGGAGCCAAGATCTAAGCGGCCTTACGTGAGGCGATCTAGTGGTCAATACGCAAATTATTAGGCGATCATATGACCAGGGTGCGAACTATCGACACCCGGCGGTCGAAGATCACTCTGCCGTAGGCTTGCCTCGCAGATAGAGCGCCGAGCTGAGAGCTCGCTCTAATTGTAGCCTTTTCTAGTACTCCCTGCGAGGGATTTTCTGTTATATTTTTTTTGAGTGATTGAGTTCGAGTTAGTGCACCCGTTGCAGCGTAGACCCGAGGGCTCGTCTTCGAGACGCCACGAGGCCTTATTTTTGGCTGGACCCCGGTAAGCGTTAGCCAATTTGACTCATACTAATTTGAATTCGGCAAACGGCCATCAGCCATCTTGTCTTGTCCGAGCCACGAGGCTTTTAGAGATTTTTGAGAATCAAATTAAGACGACCTCCGATTCGGTGGGCCGCCACCAGTGTCTCACAGCATAATAGAGTTTTGAGTTTCAGTTTTGCGTAATATTTTCGAGTTTTGTGTCGCGTATTAGTCATTCTATAGAGCCATAGGCTTCGCACCTGAGTGCGAGAAAGACAGTCATAGTACGTCACTGTCGCGTTCTCTCCCTCTCACGAGGAGATACAGATCAGTGTTATATTTCGAGTTTCGTTTAGTCTTTTTGTTTCGCCTACGATGGCAGAGTTAGTTTAAGTTAATTTTAAGTAATAATTCTGGGAATTAGTTTTGTTAAGCCTTGCGGGCATATCCCGATCTTTTAGTTGTAAATTTTGTTCCGCGAGGGACGTATTTGTCGAGTTATTTATTTTTTTTCTTTATTTTGGTTTGTTATTGCTCTCCTACGTGGAAGCTATTAGTTTATTTATTATTGTAAAACTCGTCATTTCTATTTTTCTATTCTATTTGTTTTCTTGAATAAATTTTATTTTCTTTATTACATTCAAATCAACGAGTCGTTAATACGCCACGCTAATCCTTCATTATCCCGACCCCTCTCCGCGGTACTGACGCTAGCCGGCGCTCAAATATCTGTAGTTCGTATTTTTCTTAGATTTTCAGAAAGTGGCGGTTACACGCCTGGCGCCCAACATTTGGTTTAATTATTAATTTTTCGTTGGCCAATTGTCGAGTGGATGGTTCTCGGAGCCTAGCTATCCGGTCTAGTCCGAGGTCTAATAAAAATCCACGTCGCAGTGTTAATCCACGCACAGTGATTTTTGTTAACGTTGATTTATTACAACGGCCTCTGTTTTCTAATTATTGTCTTCAATCCAATATCTCGCTTCTGACACCACTGTTGTGTGGGGACGGGTTTATAACAAATTAATTGGTTTTGAAGACAAATTTGAATGAGCTTTATTATTGATACAAGCTGTTTGGCGTTTAGAATAAGAGTAAAGTCCGAATGTGGCAACTTACGTTGCTACCCATCGTCAGCGAGATGCTGACGCAAGGTATTTTAGCATAGGCGTATAGGACGCCGTTAAAGTGTCTCAAAGGCATGAGCGCAAAAGGCAAGGTGTCTAATATTGAACTACTCTCCACTGTAGTTCGCAGAAACTGAAGATTAATAAGAATAACGAAATGGAGAATTATCGGTATCGCGATGTTTTGTCTTCGGTATAGAAGGCGAGACATGCCGATCTTGTCTATAAATTTATGAATTTGAATTTATAGTTGAATAGCAATGATTTGATTATAACAGTGCCAAAGTTCTCACTCCCCGGGGTCGGGTGGTAAATCGTCAAAACACCCCCTGGAAATCGTTTTTCGCCGAAAGCTTGTAAACAAAGTGAGATTAAGAAAATAGTTTCAAATAAATATTGTAGAGCATAAAATTTTACATAAATAATGTTGAATATTTTTTACCCTCAATTCTAATAGTTCAGGTTTTACAGCGATGCAAAGCTCGATATCTTAAAAAATTCATTCAAAATCGAAAACTTGTTATTTTTCAACTTTCTTCAATGTAAATCCGTCGGAAAAATCTCACCTTTTTTTGAAACAAGAAAAAAAAAAAAAAAAAAATACCATTTGTTGGTTCACAAATTATAACAATTTTGATCATTTACAACAGATGCGAGAATTTTTTTACGTAATTAACGATGGGAGAATGTTTAAAAAAAATGTCAGAATGAAATCTGGAATAGTACTTATAGATTCGTTTAACATTTTAACGATACACATACAAATACTTTTTTATCGTTAGTTTTCTCTCATATGGATCTCTGTATTTGTTTAATGTCTGAAATAAATCTTCCGTTCACTCCACCTTCGAATACATATACGTACAAACATTACCAAGTTCGAAAAGAAAGATATTCATTTCGTTCGCGCGAAAGTTACGTGTTTGAATGCCGGCGCGCCCGAGCGGCGTGCACGCGATTGGTCGGGAGGCGGGGCTGGGGAGACATGGGAAGGGGCGCTGTATAGTTGCGTTTTTCACTCTCCTACAGCCCCGAGGACGTGCAACTATACAGAGTTTACTGTAGTAGAAAATATTCTGTCTTTTCTAGTCTTGCAGACCATTTTCATAATTTGTAAACATTTTTTTTCCTGGTTCTTTCTGTGGCTTCCTCTGAATTACATATACCTTAGGGTGACCCTTATTTGGGGGTCGGTGGAACTTTGACCATGACACCCCCTAGATCAGTTCCAAATAAATAAATAATAATCTGGGTGAAATTCGAGATCTGTAGCTCATTGGGAAAGGGTGCCTGCACGGAGACAAAAATCAGGCTATTGCTCCTTGCGCCCTCATCGCGCAGAAGCTTAAAATTTTAATGTGCGACAGCGCCTTGCGACAGAAGCTGTAATCGCTGGAGTCCCAGGGTCCTTTACTCTTGGTAAGGTTTTCACGCTCGGCATATGAGCGCTAGTAGCAACAGATGACGTGCTACAGTGGCGCCGTAATTTACCAAGTAACGATAGCCTGATTTTTCTCCCCGTGTGTAAGCCCGTATTTTCGCCCATTCAATTAACATAGGATTTTTCATCGAAAAAATTCATTTTTTTTTTCACGTGCCTGTAGTGCGCTGGAAAAATCCACTATTCCGTAATTTTGGAGTGTCATAGTTAGTAAGTATGTGCAAATTTTTCCAGTCCTCTAAAACCAGATTTCACAGAGTAGCCGCTGCCGACAGATTCTGGTTTTGGAAAAGAATCAAATTTCTTATAACAATGAAAAGATAATATCATATTATATTATATTTTTTAATCTATCGGCAGCGGCTACTCTGTGAAATATGATTGTAGATGGCTGAAAAAAATATGTACATACTCACTAACTATGACACTCTAAAGTGACGGAATAGTGGATTTTTCCAGCGCACTATAGGCACGGAAAAAAAAAAATTTCGATGAGAAATCCTATGTTAATAAAATGGGCAAAAATACGGGCTTACAGGCACCCTTTCCCATTGAGCTACAGAGCTCAAATTTCACCCAGATTATTATTCATTTATTTGGAACTGATCTAGGGGGAGTCATGGTCAAAGTTCCACCGACCCCCATTGAACCGGGACCTCCGCATTTGTACTGCGACGCCTTGTCCAATTAGACCACTGAAGGACTGAAGGAATCTTTACTTGAATTTCATGTTATTGTCATTGACCTCTTAGTCCACAGGTCCGTGTTTATTTCATTGGGTAGTGACTCTATCGTTCGAAACCTATTAATTCATACCATATGTGAATTTATCGGACCAGTCGAACCAAATTTTTAAGTCTTCTAACTGAAGCTCACCTCTATATAGAGCGTGCAATCTCCAGATAGACCGAAAAAAACGGAAGTGCATCATAATTCATTTTTCA
The DNA here is from genome assembly GCA_943736025.1 of Tenthredo mesomela. Lineage (NCBI taxonomy): Eukaryota > Metazoa > Arthropoda > Insecta > Hymenoptera > Tenthredinidae > Tenthredo > Tenthredo mesomela. The sequence goes on from OX031022.1 coordinate 12,863,191, forward strand.
AGTAAAAATTCCTTCAGCCCGGGTTTGAACCGGGACCTCCGCATTTGTACTGCGACGCCTTGTCCAATTAGACCACTGAAGGACTGAAGGAATCTTTACTTGAATTTCATGTTATTGTCATTGACCTCTTAGTCCACATGATGCACTTCCGTTTTTTTCGGTCTATCTGGAGATTGCACGCTCTATATAGAGGTGAGCTTCAGTTAGAAGACTTAAAAATTTGGTTCGACTGGTCCGATAAATTCACATATGGTATGAATTCTATTTGTTATAAACAAATATATTATTCAAACGTGATTTTCAAGGCAAATACCAAGCGATAAAATCATCAAAAAAATATGAGCGTATTCCTTGATCAATTCTCTACGAAATCGTTGAGTCAATTTTATGGAGAACCGATGGGAACCATGTTAAAACGATTTGTTTATAAGCGACGGCGCGCGCTGGCACCGAAAAACCGTACCCGAGCCGGGTCTTTCAGCGGCAGCGCGCGCCGTCGCTTATAAATAAATCGTTTTCACATAGTTTCCATCGTTTCTTCTTGAAATTGACTTAACGATTTTGTAGAGAATTGATCAAGGAATACGCTCATATTTTTTTGAGAATGTTATCGGGTGGCCCTTGCTTTGAAAATCACGTTTAAATAATATATTTGTTTATAACAAATAGAATTGTTTGTTACTGCAGAATTAAATAAATATATAGAAATAGTGGCATTCAATAGCTTTGAAATGGTTCTAGGAAGAAGTCTTTCGGATGAAAACAACCAAAGATATGGCCGCGAACATGCCCACCGATGCTTTCTCAGGCTAGCCACACGTACACTAAACGTAATGGATTCTGATCCGGACGAGTTGGACAATTCTAGAAACAGCCAATCGGCGCTCTGGATTAAAAAAATCCAGAGCGCCGATTGGCTGTTTCTAGAATTGTCCAACTCGTCCGGATCAGAATCCATTACGTTTAGTGTACCTGAGCCGGGTTTTTGGTTAGCAGCGCGCGCCGTCGCTTGTAAATAAATCGTTTTAACATGGTTCCCATCGGTTCTCCATAAAATTGACTTAACGATTTCGTAGAGAATTGATCAAGGAATACGCTCATATTTTTTTGATGATTTTATCGCTTGGTATTTGCGTTGAAAATCACGTTTGAATAATATATTTGTTTATAACAAATAGAATTGTTTGTTACCGCGAAATAAAATAAATATATTATAATAGTGTCATTCAATAGCTTTGAAATGGTTCTTGGATGAAGTTTCTAGGATGAATACAATCAAAGATATGACCGTTTGAAGAGGAGTATGTTTTCGATTTTTGGCTCTTTTTCGTGAATTTCACCCCCGTGTAACTTGGAAAATAGGGGCCAAAAAAAAAAAACAAAAAATTGTTTGATGAATTTATTTGTTCCATAGAACCCGTAAAAAAAAAATGATAGCGAAATCGGTAACATCGAGGTCAGAAAGCTGTCCGGTCTGACGTGGAATTGCTCATATGAGTCAGTCCACGTCAAGCGGGACGGATTTGGCAAAAAATTGACCTCGATGTTTCCGATTCTTTTGTAATTTTTTTTCCCATATTCTCTGGGCAAAATAAATGGATGAAACATTTTTTTTTTTTTTTTTTTCTTAACTCGAAGGGCTTAGAAGCTACAAAGGGTTGAATATTCGAAAAAAACACCAAAAATCGGAATCACGCTCTTCTTCAAACGTTAATATCTCCGGTTCCCTTTGTCGTACAGACATCGTCAAAAACTCACTTTGAAGCTCTTGAATCGCACTTTCACGTTATGAATTTTATATTCATGTAATAAACAATTTTCCATTTGTTATTAACAATTATATTCTTTAAACGTGATTTTCGAGATGTTTACACCCTTCGAAAATTCTAAAAAAAAATACGAGCGTGTTCCTTGATTCATTCTCTACAAAATCTGTAAGTTTCAGGGTAGAACTCTGATGGAAACTATATTTAAAAAGCGATTGATCCGTGCGGGACGTCGCGCGCGGCTGTCTACGCGGGCGCGCCGTGACCGAGGCTGTCCGCTTCACTTGCAAGGAATACAGGGGGGCTGTTATACGTTCGAATTCATCAAATCTATTATTTTGGGGGATTATTTATTTCATTTCATACTGTATATTCGACTCAAAACAACAAAAATACAAATATATAAATAAAACGCTTAACTAAAATCTTGAAACATATATCACAAATTCGAAACTAAAGCTCCTAGTGGTCAAAAATAAGTGGTAAATATACAGTACTTTTTGATTCCATCAAATGGAATACGTCACATCATCATTCAATTAATTACTTACTGAATTAATGAACTAAAAATTACTATATCTATTACAAATTTTAGAACTATATTACACACATAAATAAAATCTTGAAGTGAGCCGCAAATTCAAATTTCTACTATAGTTAATTTACTTGGAAACCAATGCTTCTACTGACTTTTGTGCATTCGAATATCTTTTGGCAACAATTTTTTTTTTTCGAAATAGGCTTTATACAATGAAGTGTCAATGTCCCACGTACTAACTTCGCTTTCTCAAATCGAGCTTGTAATGCAACAGCTTCTTTTTTATAATCCTTATTTGTGAAAAAATCCACGTGAATATTTTTGATATTCTCATTATTCTTCGCCCATAAAAAAAATTTTCGAGGAGTATTTATCGGTTCTTGTGATGGTTCCAGACTGCTTTTCGCGGCCAATCTTTTGAGGGCACCCCCAATGGCATCACAAGGCCCTTCGCCGTGCGAAGTAGTAAAGAAGTTCCATTCTGCGCTAACTCCAAAGTCTTCTTCGTGAAGACATACGTTCAAAATTTTTTTTTTATCTTTATACTGTGCGCTGGCTCCATCAGAAAAGTAAATGATTTTATTAACTTCACGTATTTCACGCTCTAGAAACTCCACAAATTTTCGTTGAAAAAGATGGACCGCGATAGTATCGTGTTTGAGGCATTCGGAAACTGCAATATAATTCTTGTGTTTAAGTATCCCGTCTTCAGTATAGTATGCAACGAAAGGATGTATTGTCACTTGATCATTGTTCCAGTGTACACCCTGAATCGCGTCTTGAATAACAAACGCATAGTTTTCTGCAAAATCGCAGACTACTGAACATTCTCCCGGTTCCAATTGTTCTTTTTTTTCCGAAAAATAAGCAGATTGCTGCTGAGCAATAAATGCATGGGTCACCAGCGATTCCAGTTGTGCTCGGAGTTTTCCCAAGAAATCTTTTACGGATGCTTGGTTAGTTTCCAGATTTGTTTTATCCACCGATACCCATTGCCTGTACATCACGACATCAATTAATTCCTCCTCGAATAATTCTTCTAACTGCTTCACTATATTTTCGGTGCCTGGACAACTTATACACTGTCTTAAATGACATTTGTCTTCAGGTGGGGTACACATCATTCGTTTCAAACAATCTTTGTAATTATTCAATGGCTGCGGTGTTTCTGCTGTCAATCGTGCTATTTTTGCACCATCTATTAATAATTTGACATTTTCGTGAATCGCGCATACACAAACTGAATGAGTCCCACTGGCTCCAGGAAGTGTTTTGGTCACACGGTGTTTTGGTCTTAGCTCACAGAACTTTGAAAAGCCAATCTTCAAATCGGGGTACTTTTCCTTGAAGGTGCGGTATGTCTCTTTCAAATTAGTCAGTATCAGTCGCTTTTGTTTCTGTGTTTTCTGATCATTTTCTCTAAGGGACTGTCCATATATTACGTAACGCAAAATGCTACAGTGTAGTATAGGGCACGCCATGCACGCACTATCCCAAAACGCGTTACGTAATATATGGACAGCCCCTAACAGTAACATAATTTTTTTTACCCGCCATCACACGACTCATGAGGTCACACGGAGAGAAAAGAATAGTAATATTTACCATTCCTACATAGTAACCATTACTATGTTACATGGTAACGTAGATTTTTCAACGGCGAGAGTCACTTGACGGAGTAATTTCCCCAATTCTAAATGGTAACGTTAGCCATGCTAACATAGTAATGATTACCATGTTACATTGCGGAGAGTACTATGTACCTGGAACTGATTCCTATTCTACATAGCTAAGTTTATTATGTTATATTTTTATATATTATTTCGTTGGTAAGGTTATGAATAAACAGATGAATGAGGTTATTCAAGAAATTATTATTATTAATTATTATTCAGTGAAATTTTTTGTTGAAACTCAAATAATTAAACTTTTTATCAACTGCACTGTTTATTGTTATCAAAAACACTGCGTCAAGATTAACGATCTATATGGTTATTGGTTATGTGTGGTTATGTTCGTAGTTGACTTATTTGGCCGCTTGGCCGCATGGAGTATCACCGCGCGCATACTCAAATTGTAATGAGAGCTATGTGGCATAGGCCTGAGTACCATTCTACATAGCTTTCGTTCCTATACAGAATAGCGATATTTACCATTTGCTAAGTTACAATGCAGCATAGTAAATATTACCAGAAAAATAGTAATGAATCCTATTTTAACATAGTATCATCTACGATTTTAGAAAAAAATAAGTCTGGTTACTATGTGGAATGGTAAATATTACTATTCTTTTCTCTCCGTGCAGATGTATAAAAATCAACAACACAGTTTACTGTATCTTGGCTCAAGTTTTTACCAGTCTTTGCGTTAGGGGTGGATAAAATTCCGTGTTCTTCTACTGTTTTTTTGGCTACGGTAATCATCCGGTTCGAAACATCGAAGTTTTCATGAATTTTGAGGAACGACCAATTTTGAAATATTGTCAAGATTTGAATTTTCTTATTTCGGTCATTTGTATAATGAAACTCTTCCTTTAATTTTTCAATTATTTCACATTTTGTTGTATCTTTCGATTCTGCTCCAATTTCCCCTTCATTATGAAAGACCTTCAAAGCTAGTGTTCTGCGCAATTTTTCCAATTTTTCCCGAGGATACTTCCTCTGATTTAACTTTTTTCTAATGATGGGTGAGGATCCGAGTCTAATTAAACTCTCATTCAATGTCAAAATGTCCACAGATTTTTTAGTTGCCGATGAATTCTCCTCGCTCGACGATTCGAGTATTGCACTGGTACTAGGTCCAAGATCCTCACTAATCACAGACGAACTGTCACTGGTTTCAGCATTTTCAGGCATTCTTGCAAGTTTCAACCGACAGTAGTCACAAATCTTCATATTTGTGCACATCTGTACATTTTTTATATTTAACTTCCGTAGCATCGTCGGAAGTACAGGTCTCAAACTTTTAGAGGATTTCTTTCCGTGCTTTTCTAAATTGAACGGATTGCAGCAATAGTCAAACCTGTTCTGTTTTGGTGCCATAATAATTATTGATAATTCGATTTTGATACACTTCAACAAATTCAAAATACCCTTCAGTCGTTTGAAACTACGTGAACAGAGAATTGATGTGACTTTAGTAAACGTCAAGACTGTACTGAAATAGTCAAATATTAAAATACATTTATATATTCTAGGGAGGCCACGGAAGGGTGAAAAGAAGGGGTTTTCAATACCTAAGGGTCGGCACACAGGTGTTCAGACAATTAGTATTTTTATTACACTACGCGGAATTCATAGTTTATTGCCTGAGTTCAATTCCAAGTATGTAACGGTGCGCGAACAGGGTCTTGCCGCGCCAACGCTCGTGGCCGCGCCAGCGTGCGACGTCACGCTCGAATCAATCGCTTTTGAAATATAGTTTCCATCGGAGTTCCATCCTGAAACTTACAGATTTCGTAGAGAATGAATCAAGGAACACGCTGGTATTTTTTTCAGAATTTTCGAAGGGTGTAATCATCTCGAAAATTACGTTCAAAGAATATAATTGTTAATAACAAATGGCAAATTGTTTATTACATGAATATAAAATTCATAACGTGAAAGTGCGATTCAAGAGCTTCAAAGTGAGTTTTTGACGATGTCTGTACGACAAAGGGGACCGGAGATATTACCGTTTAAAGAAGAGCGTGATTCCGATTTTTGGTGCTTTTTTCAAAAATTCAACCCCTTGTAGCTTTCTAAGCCCTTAGAGTTAAAAAAAAAAAAAAAAAATGTTTCATGTATTCATTTTACTCAGAGAATATGTAAAAAAAATTACGACGATTTTCAAGAACATGCGGTCAAAAAGGTGTCCCGCTTGACGTGGACTGACTCATATACCTGATTACGAAATAATGAGACATTCTATTAATAATGATAACCCTACTAATCAAAAGAAAAGACTCACGGTACAGAATATTGTAAACTTTGGTGTCGCCAAAATTTTCCGTCCCCTTTTGTTCTTTTCACGTAAACCGACAGACTAGGCTGTCGGTTATGGTTTCCTTCAGAGCACAATTGAGAAACTCTCTCTGCTTGGTGCCACCCAAGCGAAGTAAATGGTGATACTGGAATATATAAAGAAATTAGTTTAGAAAACTGTATCTGGTGTATGTAAATATTTATACCGGCGAGGGGAGATTTTTCTGTAACCAGCATATCACTCACAGAATGTCTTCCCAGTTTTCATAATTTTCAATCAATATGATGAAAAAACGCATCTGGATCGTTTGATACCGACGGTTGCTCACCAGTTGCTTCCGTCTTTCTTTGCCGTCAATGCTGTCAAGTTTTTTGAATTCAGCGACTGTGCTCAAAGGGAAACGCTTCAGCGGTTCGTACAAACTGTAATCCGCTAATCCCACTTCGCCATCATTTTTTTTTGTGACAATCGTTCTAGTATTTCTTTGTTCTGCTTCTCTAACTTATCGTTCTGCTCCTCTATTTTCCTGCAGATGTTATGTTATGTTATGTTAGCGTGGGTCAATATGCCGGTACAAAAATAATAGATTTCTATTTGGAAATCAAAGTTGACTTCAGAATGATATAGAAAACGTCCGCCAAATAAAAAATAAAAAATATTATCATCTCTTCCCCTTGCAACGATATAACTTTTGTCAAGATAGTTATCCTAAAAAACGACTTGTTACCATGATGTAAATTCGTAACGCCTTATTTTAAACACCCGGTATGGTACTATTCCGAATATTGAGAAATTAGGTCATATTCGACAATCATTCTTGTCTAAGTTATTAGTTTCGCAATAAAAATGTGATTTTAATATTTGACCTACAGTCCAACCTCGGGCACTGTTAACTCGGGCACTGTTATACCTCGGACACTGTGAACAGCTGAGCCTCGGGCACTGTGAATCCGGCCAGGGCCGACTCAAATACCCGAAGGTGCGGGAAGCAAGTTTGTACATAGTATTTAAGATACCCGGAAATAGCTACGGCTCTGGCGCTTCGCTCTCATTGGCCCGCGAGAGAAAGCGTGGGGAGTAACAGTGCCCGGGGTGCTTGGTCCAGATGCTTAACAGTGCCCGAGATCGGACTGTACTTTGAACTTTCAGCTATTTGCTCGAATTGGTTGCTCACAATAGCACTGAACGGTTCCACCTGCTCATCCTTTTCTATTCTCCACGCTATTATGTTTCAGCAGCTTTGAATTCGTAGCATTCCGCTCTTCAGTAATTTTAATCGTAGTAGCGGAATCTTCAGAATTGTTCGTGCGATTTGATGCCTAAGGAATAGACTTAAGGTTGTTAGCTTGTAAAAGCGGTTACCGACAGATCTGTGTGAAATTTTACTGGTGAATAGCTTGAAACACGTTCTACAACATGATACGAAGTTCACTGATTTTTGCCGTATATTAGTGATGAAACAAATTATTGAAGTTTACATTATTTGCATACGTACATAGGGAAAATACCAACTTTTATCACTCTCACGTTTTTTATGATTCAACTAGGCGACAGATTTCAATAAAAAACTAGTATGTTATGAATTGAAATTTAACGAACATTTTGAGACTAGAAACAAAAGTATTTCCCGTGTAATAAGAAAGATATTGTTAGTTAAACTCAAGTCTCTTTTAGATATTTGCGTGTAAATCAAATGCTGATGTGATAGACGTGACAACAGCGCTCACGTAGCTCAAACGGACGGCTCGAGCGGATTCTTCCGTTATATACACGCAATGTTGCCACGATCTATTATAACTTCGACTCAATGCGCGTGTGCCTATGCCTAAAAGAAATGTGAACTGTACCTTGACAAAAGTTTGTCAACTTGGCCGTTTTAAAAAAATCTTAAAAAATATTAGAACGACTTTGTTTAACTATCAAAACATTTTGATACGGTTTGCATATCATAGCATGTAATTGATCGTGTGTATATTTGATTTTGTGACTTATTTATTACTGTCTATAGTCATTCTAGAACTATCGTCAGCTGAAATAAAGTTTTGACGGTGACTATAACAAGCTAACAACCTTAATGGAATCGGGAATGAGTTCTACATTATGATAATAATTCTGCAACTTGTTAACATTCATCTCCGTCAGCGGTTTGATTGTGCCTGATACAGCAGTTATTGTCGAGGATACAGATTTAGTATTTGTCGGGAAAAATGAGTTTGTATTTGAGGATGCGTCATATCTGAAAAAAAAATTGAAGGAAGTATATAATAATTCAACAATGGACTTGATTCAGAATGGCTTTATGAACTCCGAAACCGAAGTAGGTACTTGAAGCATTATCATTATTACTTCCCCTAACGACTTTTGACCAACGTATACCATCGGTATATCAACCGTGAACACGTGGTATTAGTATTAACAGAGTAAACGCACCGTAGTAAAACTGTGTGTTGTAGGAATAAATACCGTATTTTTGAGCTCGGATGCATACCGTCTATACACCGTAGGTAATCACCAGGGCCTGGAAGTTGGGACCAACAATCAGACGTCAACAGAGAGCTAAAATGACGCAATAAACACGAGCAAAAATACGAACACGAGCAAGTTACGCGCATAGATTCATGTCTTAGCCTGTAGGTGAAATGTCGGAACCAAAGTGAGGTTGGCTGCAAAACACGTGGATTGAAGCTGAAAACCCTGAAGTTGTCAAAAAGATGATTATTTTCATTATTATTTTTTTTTTCTTATTTTCTTACTTGATTTTTATCTTATTTTTTGTCTTGATTTTTATTATCTTATTTCCTTACTTGAAATATATATCATTTTCTGTCACGATTTTTATCCTATTATTTGTCTCATTTTCTGTCTTAATTTTTACCCTATTTTTGGTATTGATTTCTGTCTTGATTTTTATCTTACATTTTGTCTTGATTCTTATCTTATTTTTTGTCTTGATTTCTGTCTTGATTTTTATCTTATTTTTTGTCTTGATTTTTATCTCACTGTTTATCTTGATTTCTGTCTTGATTTTTATCTTACTTTTTGTCTTACATTTTCTTACTCGTTTTTATCTCATTTTTACGTAAGTCTAGTCTATTTTTTCAGTCTCACTCACGTGATCATCCAATAAATATATCCTATATAATATATCCAAGAACAACAGTAGACATCGGCGTAACTACGGGGGAGCCGCCCCCCCCCCCCCCCCCCCCCCAGGATGTTGAGTGCCCACCCGAGAAAGATGAAAAAAATGAAATTGAAAATTTCGGACACGGAGAAAAATCCCTGGATTCAGGTTACCATACTGCTCTGGTAAAAATTTTACGGTAATGAGTACTAGAGTTTTGGCTATAATTATGAGTGTGTACATTTTACAGTACGTGTGTGAAAGTAAAAACTACAAAAAAGTTACGGTAATCCCTACCGATGTCATTATGGCAAATTGTATCGACATTCTAGTGTCGTATACTTTTTGCATAGTGGAGTGTACTAGACAAAGAGAAAATTACCACAATTTGTGGAAAATTTCACCTGCTCCGAGGTGAAAAGACTAGAGGGTCGGTTGAATCTACAGATCGCTCTAGCCGCGTTTATTGTAACCCCGGTTTGGCGGACAAACTGAGAGTTATAAGCTTTACCAGACAAATTTAGTAAGAATTATCGTTCAGGCATACTATCCATATAGGCACCACGATTGTGGTAAATATTACCTTCATTACGGTATTCTGAACCGGAGATTTTTCTCCGTGGATGTATATATTCGGGTAAAGGCCAACGCACACCATTGCCGCTCGGCACGGCTCGGAACGGCACGGCACAGCCGCCGCTCAGCTCGCCGCCGCACCGCGCCGCCCGGCGCGGCACTTCTGCAGTATCGCGGGACTGCATGCAATTAGGCGCAAAATAATATGGTCCAGTCGGCTTGAAATCTCAAAAGTATGTGTAAATAAATTGATAGAATAATAATAAAATTAATAGAATGCGAGTTTTATTTCGTCATGAGTAATTTCGGCATCACTTATAACTGACACGTTTACGATCGCGATGTCCTGGAATTGCTGATGGCGTTGGTTCCGTCGTTCAGGTCCTCCAGGTTGTGCGCTTCGTAGTTTTCGTCGTCTACCTGGACTACGAACACTACCAGGCGCACGACCTGAACGACGCAAGCTGCAGCGCACGACCTTGACCGTGCAGGGCCCAAATGTTCGATACTTTAGCTACAGCACTAAAAATCCACGAATTCAGTTTCGCAATCGTGTCGTTCTCTCGTTGAACGCAATACAGTTAGTATTGATGAGCAGAACCCTGATTACGTATCCCAATAATAATTCATGAAATTTTTGGTGTTATTTTTATTTTTATAAAACCGCTAGGGTGACAAAAAATACGCCTCGAATGTATGTAGATGTATATTTAAGCTGCTTATTTATAATCATACAGATAATTAATAGTAATAATACGTAATTAATAATCCATTTATTGATTATGCCGTGAAAAAACCGTGACTTCAACAAAGCCTGGTTATTACGGTTTAGAACAGTGTGGACCATTAACTAGTATGATGTAATAATCATTTAATCAACGAATCTTTACGTTTTCGAACCTCTAGAATCCGAAAAACAGGTTTTTAGAAACATGTCGGTCTGTCTGTCAGTCTGTCCGTCTGTCGGTCTGTATTTTATTTTAATGTCGGTCTGTCTGTCAGTCTGTCGGTCTGTATTTTATTTTAATGTCTGTCAGTCTGTCAGTCTGTCCGTTTGTCCGTCTGTCCAACAAACTCGCGCTATGACCTCTGGAACAGCGGCTCGATGAAAAAATCTAAAATTTAGAAGACTTTACAATCGAACATGTTTAAATTTTGTAAAAACTATCGCGAAAAGAAAAGTGAAAAAAAAACTCTTAAATATTCCTCCTACCTAGTCTGACCGTTTCCTGTTGCCATACGACCGAACCATTTGCAGAATTAAAATATTCTTTGAATGTTTCGAGAATAGTGATCGCGGCGTTTACTGTATTTACGCCAAAGTATAGATTAACGGGGGGAACTGTTAATATTGGAATATGCCGTGGTACAGAAGGTAGAGCGACAGAATGTTGTAAAACGTCGTTCCTCAAAAAATTATGTAAGCAACAAGTTGCTAGAATGACCCCACACGGAAGATGATATTGCCTGGATATCCCGCGAATAACTCTATGTCCATCTAACGTCCATATCAATTGATATCCCATTAATACCCATAGGATATTGCGAAATCAATATCGACAAAACCTTTACACGGTATATCTACTGGATCCCGAGCAGAAATTTGAGAACGGTGCTGCGTTGGGCCAATATTGTCTGACACACAACAAGATTGGCCCATACATTGGCATTGGTATCGGGCCAGTCTTGGCATGTAACAGGGTAAGATATTGGTCTCCGCGCGGCATGCTGTATCGGGCCAGCACCTGATACAAGATAGACCCATCGTTGGGCAACGAACTTGGGCCAAGCTTGAACTAATATGTCGGGCCAAATTTGTAATCGGATGTTGGGCCAGTCTTGGCATGTAACAGGGTAAGATATTGGTCTCCGTGCGGCAAGCTGTATCGGGCCAGCGCCTGATAATAAAATACATCGGGGCTTGGTATTAGTTATGTGGACCGTCGTTGGCATGTAACGCGGTTTAGCTCCCGGGCCGAGCTTGGCTACCGGCGTTGGGCCAATGTTTTACACATGCATGGCCCATTTTCGGCCATCAGTTGAAGCCAATCTCGAATGAAAACATTGTGCCAGCATACCACGCCGCGATTGCCCAGTATTATATGTACCCCTAGCTGATAGTCAACTAACCGTATACATTTTTTTTTTTTTCTAACTACGAGGGGATTTGAACCCGGAACGCTCGGTCTCCCATATTACGAATCGCTCGCTTTAGCCACCACGCCAATCCGCTACATGACTATCGATACTACTTTTTGTTACTTGTACGTAGCGCGCGCATACATTGGGTGTTTTGGGCCCGATCTTGGGCCGGGATACTGAGCTCCGGTTTGATCGATGCATCGGCTGCTCGCTCAAGTTCGATCTTGAGCCGGGATTATGGACCATAGTATGACCGTCGCATCGGTAGTCGTTCTGGAGCCGATATTAGAAAGATATCGGCCGCCGATATTCAACCGCTGTTCCGGAGGCTTATCCGGAACCAATGTCTGGTAGATGTTTTATGCTGAGGTATAGTCGCTGTATCAGGTACCGATCTGAAACCTATATTGGATGGATATTACGCACCGAGGTTCGACCGTTCCATCGGTCGCCGATCTGACACAGATATTGAACAGGTAACGCGCGGTGAGGATCGACCGGTATATCGGTGGCCAATCTGAAAACGGTTGTGGATGGATATCGCGCACCGTTGTTCGACTGTGCCATCGGTCGCCGATCTGAAACCTATATAATGGATCGATATTGCGCACCGAGGTTCGACCGTTTCATCAGTCGCCGATCTGACACCGATATTGGACAGGTAACGCGCGGCTAGGATCGACCGGTGTATGGGTGGCCGATCTGAAAACGGTTGTGGATGGATATCACGCACCGAGGTTCGACTGTTCCATCGGTCGCCGATCTGAAACCTATATAATGGATCGATATCGCGCACCGAGGTTCGACTGTTCCATCGGTCGCCGATCTGAAACCTATATTGGATGGATATTGCGTACCGAGGTTCGACCGTTCCATCGGTCGCCAATCTGAAACCTATATTGGATGGATATTGCACACCGAGGTTCGACCGTTGCATCGGTCGCCGATCTGAAACCTATATTGGATGGATATTGCGTACCGAGGTTCCACCGTTCCATCGGTCGCCGATCTGAAACCTATATTGGATGGATATTGCACACCGAGGTTCGACCGTTGCATCGGTCGCCGATCTGACGCCAATATTGGATGGATAGCGCGCACCGAGGTCGACCGTTCTATCGATTGCCAATGTCGTACCAGGACCAGTCCGACATAAGCCCCTGATTCAAAGCCGTTGTATCGGTCTGCCATTATCGTATCGATGCTGGCCCATTTAGTAAGACCGACTGCCAGTCTGCCATTTCTGCTCGGGATATTCCTGAATGGATATTTATCGTCAAATCCTGAATGTCCACGTAATGTCCATATAATCAAATTTTTATCGCCTGGGGCGATTAAAACCGACCACCCTGTATACACAGATGTATAGAATATAATATACATGTGCAGTATACAATATTGTTTGGTTCTATAATCAGAGATCGGTAACAAATTTTTATATTGTTTATGAAAATAATATTGAAATAAGTAAGTTCTATTCATGTATGAATAAAGCTATACAGTTCCTCTTCTGTGACTTCATATATTCTATCATGAGTTTTTATTTCAATTACATTACCAACGATGAAAATTGTTTTTTTTTTTTTATACTTATATTTAACATTATAAGGCAATACTCGGAATGACAAGTGCAATAAGTATGATTTAAGATTTTGGTATTTTTGTTCTACATGTGTACAGAATAGCGTATATGAGCGGATCCACGTCACTTCACTCAAAAAAAAACCGTCAAGTCACGGATCTTTGCGCCATTCGACATATCTTTAGTACTATGGGAAAAAAAAATACGACTTTAGGGATTTTGAAAAATTTTCAAAAATGGCGGAGTTAGAGCTATTTGAATGTTGATAAGTCGCTGTTGCACCGCTATGTTTGAAAATTCATATCTCCGAAAGTATTTATCGGAGCGGACTGATCCTGGAATCATTTTGTTCGTAAAAGAATGCGCTTTCATAAAAAAATGTTGTTTTCAAAAAAAAAATTCTTTCCATTTTTTTTCGTCGTTTTTATTTTTAATTTCGCTCCCATTTCCGCGGGACCTACAGGAATCCATGGAGATAATTTTTTTCGGATAGCCGAATCTTTCCCCTTCAACCCTAAAAAAAAAAATTCATGGAGAACCTATTTGGGCCGGAGAAAAAAAATAAAACGTCTTGTCGCGCGTCGCCCCGCGCCGATCTTTTGCAATATTTTGGTGGCTCTGAAAAGGGCCGATGTTTCTAGCGATGATTTGCTCGATGGCACTTAGTGTAGGACACCTCTGTTTGAAATTAATTCATAATTTTCATGGATTCAAAATTTTCTGATGCGGAAAATAATTTTGTTTTGACGAGTTTATGAGATATTGGAATGACCGCATGTAATTTCAGAGTGCCACGAACTGTCAAGGCTTTATCAAATTGATTTTGTAGAATAGATTCTTCCGCTTGATGTTCTGCAGCCGTACAGTACGCAAAAGATATGCTTCGAAAATAAGAACATGCCCAATTATATAGATCCAGCGGTGTTTGAATAGGATCAGAGTTGCCAATCAGTTGTAAACTCGCACGTGAAGCTAATCTCTTAACAGTTCCACCTACTCCATCACACGGCCCTTTTCCACGTGATGTAGCAAAGAAATGCCATTCGGCGTGGCATTGAAAGTCTTCAAAGTGATGTGTTAAATTTATAAAATTCTTTTTGTTCTTATATTGGGAAGCTGCTCCATCAGAGAAATAAATTATTTTTTCTATGGGAATTGAATCTTGGAACTTCTCTTTCATGAAGTTGACTAATTTTTGTTGAAATAAATGAACCGCAACTGTATTATGTTTTAGATGCTCTGAAATTATCACAAAACTAAAATGTCTCAACTGGTCGTCACCGTAACTTTTATAGTAAACCACGGTTGGATGAATAGTCGCCTGATTATTGCTCCAGTGAAACCCTTAATGCGTGGAATCTTGTACAACAAATGCATAATTCTCAGCGAAATCGCATACCACTAAAAATTCGCCAACTTTCATGCTCTCTTTCATCTTCTGCCAATAACTACTTTGCTGCTTCGCAATGAAATCATGTGCAACCAATTTTGACAATTGATCACAGAAG
This sequence comes from Tenthredo mesomela, assembly GCA_943736025.1. Classification (NCBI taxonomy): domain Eukaryota; kingdom Metazoa; phylum Arthropoda; class Insecta; order Hymenoptera; family Tenthredinidae; genus Tenthredo; species Tenthredo mesomela. The sequence continues at coordinate 12,878,390 of OX031022.1, forward strand.
TTATCCACAAAATCCTCGGACTTTTTGGTAAGTGTCTCCAAAGCCGTTCGATCCACTGATATCCACTGTTTATAAGTAACATCGCTGATGAAATTATCAAAACAACCCCGTAGATTGAGGGATTATATTCCGATACAATTGAAGGGATTAGTTACTTTTAGATATTTAACACAAAACGTTCAGAGTTTGTGCAGTTGGTGACTTCAAATTTCCAGAACAGGTATAGGTATATGTAACTCCGAGAAAACATGACCAGTAGACGGATAAGCGAAGACTAAGGTGGTTAAACAACTATTTTCGGAGAATGAATAGCCCGGGTAAGTAGAGAAGCATCAAATGTAATTTAACTCCACTACGCAACACAAGGAGCTCGCCGCGCGGACGTAGATTGACGCGCGCGGCGACGCGCGACAAGACGTTTTATTTTTTTTCTCCGGCCCAAATAGGTTCTCCATGAATTTTTTTTTTTAGGGTTGAAGGGGAAAGATTCGGCTATCCGAAAAAAATTATCTCCATGGATTCCTGTAGGTCCCGCGGAAATGGCAGCGAAATTAAAAATAAAAACGACGAAAAAAAATGGAAAGAATTTTTTTTTTCTAAAAACAACATTTTTTTATGAAAGCGCATTCTTTTACAAACAAAATGATTCCAGGATCAGTCCGCTCCGGTGAATACTTTCGGAGATATGAATTTTCAAACATAGCGGTGCAACAGCGACTTACCAACATTCAAATAGCTCTAACTCCGCCATTTTTGAAAATTTTTCAAAATCCCTGAAGTCGTATTTTTTTTTCCCATAGTACTAAAGATATGTCGAATGGCGCAAAGATCCGTGACTTGACGGTTTTTTTTTTGAGTGAAGTGACGTTAGACTACATGCCCGCAAGGGTGATAAGTCATTAAAGGATAAATAAATAAGTGAAGTGACGTGGATCCGCTCATATACTTGAGATAATACTGTATAAAATTTCTAGTCTGATTATTTCACTATGTATGATAACTATAAAAATCTAACCACTCTAATCACTAACTTGAGCTATTCATTAATTATGTGCATCTTTAAAATCATAATTGAGAATGTGCTCTAATAAAAAAGATCTCAATTGAAGTGTGTCATTATTGTAAGTAGCCTATTAACTACAATAAATATCTTTTATGTATATTATATACCATATACATTATACATACTGGGAGTTTTCGTGGATGCGGGTCAGTCCGGGAAAAATTCCAACCCACGCTCTTGACTCTTTACGGTCTACGGTAGTAGAGGGTCTAGAGCGTAGAGTGACATTTTTTCCGTCCGACTGACCCGCATCCACGAAAACTCCCGGTATGTATTTCCTCTACAGGGTGTCCCAGAACTAAGTGCAATAAATGTTAGGGGTAATAGAGGGGGTCGAGCTGAGTAAATTGACCTGAAGAACATGTGGTCTCCGAGTCAGCGTTCGCGAGATACGACCGGTTAAAAAATCGCGTTGGGCGCCGGCATGTAGGCAACCGTGGACACAGCAGGCAGCGGTTCGCAGTCCTGTTGATAAGCGCGATCTTTCTGATACGAGTCATAACACTTTTGAATTCGAAAATTTCAAACAAAAATACTTTTGATATGAAATTTTATTATGGAAACAAGTAATAATGTTGTGTTTGGCGGAAAATCAATGTCGAAAGTGTTTCTGTTTGAAATTTTCGAATTCAAAAGTGTTATGACTCGATTTAGAAAGATCGCGCTTATCAAAAAGACTGCGAACCGCTGCCTGCTGTGTCCGCGGTTGCCTACATGCCGGCGCCCAATGCGTTTTTTTAACCGATCGTATCTCGCGAATACGGACTCGGAGGCCACATGTTCTTTGGGTCAATTTACTCAGCTTGGCTCCCTCTATTACCGCTATCATTTATTGCACTTAGTTCTGGGACACCCTGTATAAGAGCGATTCTGTGATCTGCTGAATTCATGCGTTCCCCGTTTGCCTCCCTTTTAGGCGCGTTATTTCTCACAAATCGCTCTGTATAAATATCTATGAGATAGCTCCAGGTTATTCTACAGATATTCACAGAAATATAATATGGATATCCAGTGGATCGAATATTGCGGACATTTCTTCATCCAGTGGATGTCCACTGTATATCCCGAACTTTATCAGGGATATCCCAGTGGATATTGCGTATATCTAATGGACATCTATTAGATGCACTTCTTCCGTGTGGGACCTTATCCACGTGCTCCGGTTTTAAATTGATTCGTCGTTGATATATTCTAAATTTTTAAGTTAATATGCCAAATGCGTTTTCAGAAACTCTTCGCGCCCGAGACAATCGATAATTCAAAATTTTAGCCGTTTCATCGTCATGCAAGTGCGCACCTGGGTAAGGTCGCATAATGTTTCTATTCAAAGGAAAGGCCTCGTCCCCTACAATTACGTATGGCACTGCAGGGTGGTCAGTTCCAGGTAGTGGTTTGTCGTTAGGGATATTTATCGTGCCATTATAAATTTTATTTCCGAAAGTTGAATTTGTCAAAATACCACCATCGCTACTTTTTCCAAATGCACCAACATCTAAGGCGATAAAACGATAGTCGGCGTCTACAAGTGCCATAAGCACTATACTAAACGACTTTTTGTAATTAAAGTATGTAACGAGGCAAGACCGCCGGTAGGGCAGGTATCGAAATACCTGCCGCAATTAGCCTTACCTCGTTACAATTAGAGGCAGCACCTCACGACTAGCCAAAATCATAGGTCGGGGTGGGAGAACTAGCCACACGCCCCGGCCACTAGGCGGCTACGCCAGCCACGCGCCACGCTCGCTACCAAAGTAAAACCAGAGCGTGGCTAGATAGGCACACAGAGCGTATGCAAATCAGTTCTCTAGCAGTCGAACATTTACGACTAGAAGCTAGTAGAGCTCCGTCTTCACAGACGTATACGGACCGCGGGACGAGACCCCGGACCGCTAGGCGCGTCGCGATAAGGAAGAGGCATCTCCTCTATCCAAATACCGTACCATACTAGGTCGCGACTAGAATCACTAGTTTTGAAATGAATAAATTCTTTTGCGCAGAACATAGATATACTCGGCCTTTTTGCCGTTTAAGAAGATTCCTTCGGGAGATAATACGCCACGGCGTAGCCGTAGATATAAGTTAGTTCTTTTTAGTTAACTAAGTCCTCTTGTAGATATTTTTATAGATAGATAAATTAAAAATTAATTGAATTAAGTATTCTAGAAAAGCATAACCGATAGATTCAATAATTATAAAATCTAGTTAGTATTTAAGTAAGGATCTACGATCACATTTGTTTTCTTGACGCACTGGTATCTTTTTGTTTATTCTTTATTTTGCAGTCTGGAACCTCCTGGCCCCCCAGAAGCTATTTCTTTACTCTAAGTTAATATGTTTATTTAAATAAAGATTTATATTTTTCTGTTAATTAACGCTCTCTTTATTTCCACTACCTCCATCTCCCGGTGGTCAATTATTATTATTATTATTATTTATGTAGCTGATGCATGCAAAGTTTTGTGGAGAAAATTGAGAGATGCGTACAGAAAAGCCAGGAAGAATCGGAAGACAAAGAGCGGGCAGGCAGCAGTTCATTACAAGCCATGGAAATGGGAGAAGGAGATGAAATTCTTGGACGTGTGCATGGACGAGCGGGAAACCATAGGCAACATTGAAACGGCTGTGATGTCGAGTGGCGATGCTGCAGGTAGCGGAGACGCAAGATATGAAACGGAAATCACCTTCGATAATTCGGGTTAGTGTGATTCAATTTCAAATGACTTTTTGCGCATTATAAAAAAAATAGGTATAAGAAAAACAAACTGAAAACATAAATGTTAAATTTTCAGGTGCAAGTTACAGTGGAGGACCGATAAGAACGTACCATGGAGAAGAATTTTTGGAACCAACTGCGTCGACTGGTCAATCGGCACCTCAAAAAAGAAAACTGCCCCAAATCGCGAAACCACCGTCTCAGGCTGCGAATGCACTCGTGACATATTTTCAGAAAAAAGACGCAGCGAAAATTAACAACACCGGCAACTCGACTAGTCCATTAAAAAAATTATTCATTTCAATGGCAGAGACTGTTGAGACATTGCCCGCGCAGTTTCAGGTGGAAATAAAGTCCAAATTTTTCAACATCCTTACCGAATACGAGATGCGAGCACTAAATTCATCAAATTCATCAAATTCACTTCCAACACCCGTTGTTTGTTTGGAAAATCAAAATTTACAAGACGATGACGAATTAGATTTTTACTCAGACCGAACGGACAGTTACGATTTCGGATCTTACTCTCCAAATCAAGACACGCAAAATTGATTGCGATACGTCACCTTGAAAAAAAAATTTTTGTTCGAAATATTAAAAATGACTATTATCAAAATATAGAGCGACAGACGGACAGACAGACAGACAGACAGACAGACAGACGTATTTATAAAAACGTGTGAATGTCTCAACAGTCTCTGCCATTGAAATAAATAATTTTGTTAATGAAATACAGACCGACAGACGGACAGACTGACAGACAGACCGACATGTTTCTAAAAACCTGTTTTTCGGATTCTAGAGGTTCGAAAACGTAAAGATTCGTTGATTAAATGATTATTACATCATACTAGTTAATGGTCCACACTGTTCTAATCGTAATAACCAGGCTTTGTTGAAGTCACGGTTTTTTCACGGCATAATCAATAAATGGATTATTAATTACGTATTATTACTATTAATTATCTGTATGATTATAAATAAGCAGCTTAAATATACATCTACATACATTCGAGGCGTATTTTTTGTCACCCTAGCGGTTTTATAAAAATAAAAATAACACCAAAAATTTCATGAATTATTATTGGGATACGTAATCAGGGTTCTGCTCATCAATACTAACTGTATTGCGTTCAACGAGAGAACGACACGATTGCGAAACTGAATTCGTGGATTTTTAGTGCTGTAGCTAAAGTATCGAACATTTGGGCCCTGCACGGTCAAGGTCGTGCGCTGCAGCTTGCGTCGTTCAGGTCGTGCGCCTGGTAGTGTTCGTAGTCCAGGTAGACGACGAAAACTACGAAGCGCACAACCTGGAGGACCTGAACGACGGAACCAACGCCATCAGCAATTCCAGGACATCGCGATCGTAAACGTGTCAGTTATAAGTGATGCCGAAATTACTCATGACGAAATAAAACTCGCATTCTATTAATTTTATTATTATTCTATCAATTTATTTACACATACTTTTGAGATTTCAAGCCGACTGGACCATATTATTTTGCGCCTAATTGCATGCAGTCTCGCGATACTGCAGAAGTGCCGCGCCGGGCGGCGCGGTGCGGCGGCGAGCTGAGCGGCGGCTGTGCCGTGCCGTTCCGCGCCGTGCCGAGCGGCAATGGTGTGCGTTGGCCTTAAAGCGAAGTGAAGGATGGTGCCAGCCCCCCCCCCAGAGAAAAGTCATAGTCACACCAATGACAGTAGATAAAATTTTCAATCATATCTTTGACAACTTCAGGATTTTCAGCTTCAATCCACCTGTTTTGCAGCCAACCTCACTTTGGTTCCGACATTTCACCTACAGGCTATGACATGAATCTATGCGCGTAACTTGCTCGCGTTCGTCTTTTTGCTCGTGTTTATTGCGTCATTTTAGCTTTCTGTTGACGTCTGATTGTTGGTCCCAACTTCCAGGCCCTGGTAATCACTAATAATACGGTATTGAAGCGGAATTTTCTCAGTCGTGATGGCAGATGAGGTACGCATGAACAGGCTATGAGAGTCAATACGGTATGAATGTGGTGAGAATACGGTTTCAAAACTGTGGAACTAGGGTACACATACTGCGGTCAAACCCAATTGCTTGAGCTGGCCAGAAAATTTGACGGTTCAGGCAGGGTATGGTAACTGTGTTCATACCGTATGAAAACTGTGTTCAGTACCCGTGAATACGGTGGAAGTGCCGGTAAAACACGGTACGCAGAAAGGCGCAAATATACCGTATTTCTGAAGTGATTACCCGTGGTAAATCCGGAAATATACCGTTCAACATCGGTATATGAACCTTCTCTCAACCTTGCGAAAAAGTCGTTAGGGTCGTTTTATGCAAGCAGCCAACATTTATACAGTAATATTTACTTACGAGATGTCTTGAAAGGAATGCTTAGAGATGGGTACAGTGAACGGTAATTGATCATCTCCCACTCGAGAGCGGGATCTTACATCGGGCACAGCTCTGTTTTCAGTATCCTCTGATGTATCGTTACGTTTTACTTCTCGTCTTCTGCTGTATATCCTTGGCGAGTTTCTTTAGCCGCTCTAGTTCAGTTGACAGAGTTTTGCTACACACAGACCTCTTGCGTACAGGGGCATCATCGGAAGATGATGTGGTCAACATTTTTTTGGGAGGTTTGATTACTCGACCGCTACTTGATACTCTCACGCGCTTGCTGGAGTTAGGCTTTTTTAAAATGTTTGATTTTTGCTGCTTCACACCCTCCATGATACTGGAATAATATCTCAAAGCAAAATCGACATTTACCTATTGAAATGAAGACAATTTGTTACGTATGAATATATAGTGATATAATACAAGTATACTTGCGCCATGCAATAAAATTTCTTTGGGACCGAATAATTTTAAGAGCTATTGATCACATGGCGAATTGTACAACTATGATTAGAAAACGGTATTTGTTTGAATGACAAGTATTCCCTGAAGGCTTCCTTTCGCAAACAGAATTGTATTAAATAAATAATGATAAATGATAATATTAAAAATAATAATAATAATAATAAATAATAATATTTTGTAAATCAGTTGATTCACGGTGATGAGAATAGCAGAACCACTCTTGTGTTACTATTTCAGACATCCGAGTTACATTGCAGCAACTGCTGGTATGTGAATTATTGATCATTTGTTCAAGATCGCAATTTCAATCAGAATAACAATGCAAAAAAAGTAACTGTTACAATATTGTCCTCTGAGAGAGATATATTACACAGCAGTTTAGCTGTACTTGAAAAGTTAGTTTTTCTTACGATACGCCTTGTTGAAATTTTTTGTTCAAGTTACGTGCAATTCATGCATAAATGAACATGCGGTATTTTGTTTATCACAATGTCATTTACTCACACCATAATTTGTGCAACAGATTTGCGATGAATAGTTCAACAATCTGATATTGTTAAACTAATTTTGCGGCAACACTAATGGAGTCAGGAGAGTAACGCAGATCCATTCATGTTCAACCACAAGTTCTTCCTCTCCTTCTATGACACTCCAGTGTGGCATTCGGTAGCTCTTGTTTCTGACGTCCTCCAAGCTAACTGTTCGCAATCTGTCTGATAAATCGGTGCAATGATATACATCGACGGAGTCAGATGATATTCCCACATCATATATTTCGGTTGCTGTTTGAAATTCTTGGACAATGAAAAAAACGTCTTCTTCTATTTTGACAATATTCTTTATAACGCAGACTCGAGAATCTTTGAGAACGCAATAACTGTCACGTAATGCGGTTGAAAAAGTGAATTTATTAACTTTCAGCTTGTGAAATTGTTGACAAATGTGGGGAGCAACATTCTCTGGAAGGGGCCCAGCAGCATGACTTTGTGACACACGTATAGGAATATTATTTTCAACTGGCACAGAAGCAAGATCGTTCATTTCGCGCGTTCTTTTATATATTTGTGCGAGTTTGAGGCCTGGTTTACGAATCCATTTTCGCAATGTGGGCATATTATTTTCGAAGCAGAAGGCGCTGAATGTTTCTAAACTTCCAAGCTCTTCAACATCAGCTACTAAATACTAATCAGCTAATAAAACAATGCACATTATAGGATAGAAATTGCTGTCCGTAAAGTTGTTCGCACATCGTTACATAAGTCTCCAGAGACTTTTGGCAAAACGCATACATTTCACGTGGTACTTCGTCCGAAACAAGGAGGCGCATAACAGAGTGGAGGATCATGAAATGAATGTAATGATCATCTTCGAAGGCATTCTTCACAACAGCCGGAGCAGTATACAACAGCAGTTGTCGAAATTCTGTAGCTTTGAAACTACGATACAGAGTCAGTTCATTTGGTCGTCGATTGAACTCTGACGGGCAGTATTTTCTGAGCAATGTCATTCTTGAGTTGAGTATATTCAATTTTCTGCCCTTTAGTCTTCGATGTCCGTACTTTCCATCCACCTGTGCCGATAGTACTTTTTTAACGTTTCCCAACCACACTGAGTGCATAATTTCGAACGGAACACATGTGACCAATCCCAATAACTCAACCAATAGACATCTACCTTTAAGATGATCTTCGTCTATGAGATTACGATGCTCTTCGTCTGTTCTTAATCGATGTCTAATACCCTCAAAAACCATTGTTCCTATGAAGCCCGGTACAGTACAGCGATGGCCTTCAACTTTACATTTTGAACACGCGTTGGACGCCGTATGACCATAAAGGTTTAATACAAATGCTCGGGCAGGTGCGTCAGCAATGAAACAGCGTATGCTCAACGGAAGTCTTCGATTTCCTTTACGAATTCCGCCTTCATTGCGTATGTCAATAATTTCTTGAACTACCCTGGTAGAAAATTGACCAGACGATCTGGCCTTTTAACAGATTCTGCGCAGATCATCTGGGCAGAATCTGCCCAGATATTCATGGTGTATTTGGCCAGTATCTGACCAAAATCTGGTGAATGATTCCTAGCTCCTATGTTTGAGGTTATGTAAACCCAATGTTACAAGCTAGAAAAATGAATGAAAATGATCGTGCTCAACACCTCTAAACTTAAAATTTATAAATATATATTTCAAACATAGTATGCCGATGACACGTGTACACTAAAACACTAAACGTAATGGATTCTGATCCGGACGAGTTGGACAATTCTAGAAACAGCCAATCGGCGCTCTGGATTAAAAAAATCCAGAGCGCCGATTGGCTGTTTCTAGAATTGTCCAACTCGTCCGGATCAGAATCCATTACGTTTAGTGTACCAAAAATCAGAAGCCACGGTTAATTTACCCTTATACATAGCTATAGGTGGATGCGCACGCAGGTATCTCTATCTCTTTCTCACTATTCCTCTTTCTCTCTCTTTCTCTCCCACTGTCTCTGGAAGTTTGCCGTGTGTCACACGTACATGCATACATACAAAGTTCAGGACTGTAGGTTATGTATGTGTATGAACAGCTGATGACTTGACCAGATCCTTCACCAGAATCCGTCGTCAGACCGCGGGGTTTCTGGCCATATTTTCTGCCCAGAATCTGCCCACCGAGCAGAAAATTCAACGGATTCTGGCCATATTCCGTTCAATTTTCTACTAGGGTAATTGTTCATAAAATTCGAATGGATATGAAGGTTTGTGTCTGCCTTGAAATACACCTGTGAAAATGGGTCTCTTGTCTCGGATATCGAAAATTTGATATTGGTGCGGCCAGAATTGATCTTTGCCCTTGTCTACCATAACACTGTCTGTACTCAAATCAATTACTATAGTCGTTCTGGCAACATGTTTACAGGGAGGTTTCTCAATTTCTTCTTGAGTGTAGATTTAAAACCAAGATGGAGATACTCTCCACCCGCAATTTGTTGGATGAATGTACTTGCAGCTACAATGGGAGTCTGCAATAATGTTCTAGTGTCCGCAGGCAGAGAAATCAAGTTAAATGGAAACTGCCTCAATGTCTTCAGCAACATGTTGCCTTGCTGGTGGTTTATATTAGAAACTAGAAAGACGTTTTTTAGTGTCTTTTTCTGTAAATCTGCAGGATTCGGTTAAACGTAAATAACTGGGTCCTCATCGTCCGATGTGTCCGAATCACTTATGTCATGGCCATCTTCTGAATTCGCTGCAGGTATATTAGCATTGAATGGTTCTTTTTCTTCTGCTCCTTCTTCTGCTATTTCTTTTTCTCTGTCTCCTACTTCTGCTTCTTCCTCGCTATATTCTTCGTGAAAGCTCTCAGTATCCTTCTCGTCATTGGAAGAATGTGCTTTTTCTGAATATTGTAAAGCTTCCCCTAACTCCAACGGAGGAGCAATTCGCATAGCTTCATTGTCTGATCTGTCATCTGAGCTACCACTAGCATCATCCGAATTGTGTATATTATTTTCCAAGTCATGCGTTACAGTACGGATTGTGTGCAAACGTCGTCTTTTTTGCCTCGTACTGAGAAGCGAAAAGTTTTTATTTCGTTTGTCCATTCTCGCTGAACGCCCTTCTATTTCTCCAATGTGCCAATTCGATGTGAAACTAAATATTATGAATAACACTACTATCGGAACGTAAAATCGGGACACATGGGTTTGACACACTACATCTAACTGAAAAAAAATCGGACAGCCTTTGGATACAAATCATTTTCAAGCTTGTTCTATTCTCCGTTAGATCAGCCAAAGACCATTGTTGTATGAAAATTAAGAGAGAAGTGACCGTTCAATGTATGCAAAAGAACGTAGTTTTTACACATTCTCTTTCGTAGTTTGACTTCAACTCACCGCCATTCTTCCAGAATAACCGGGAAAAATTTTCAAAAAATCATGCTCAATCTTTGAAGCTTTCTAAGTGCAACGCTTCTTGAATTTTGGAGAAATTCCCAAAATTATGGTCACGGCAGTGGAAAATAGCCCAAGTGGTGATCTCGGAGACGAATAACAATAGAAGGTTCATCAATGTCTGAAAATTTAGGGAAAAATTACGGTAAGCAATTGCCGTTGCGATTTGATATGTGCGATGTGTTGTTTAACAGTTATTGCAAAGTATTCCGCGTTGAGCTTTCGGAGCAGTATCTCGCGCGCGGTGCCTATGGCTGCAGGAGCAATAACTGTTGAACAATACATCGAACATATTAAATCGCAACGGCAATCGCTTACCATAATTTTTCCCTACATTACCAGCCATTGATGAACCTTCCATTGTTACTCGTCTCCGAGATCACCACTTGGGCTATTTTCCACTGCCGTGACCATAATTTTGGGAATTTCTCCAAAATTCAAGAAGCGTTGCACTTAGAAAGCTTCAAAGATTGAGCATGATCTTTTGAATATTTTTCCCGGCTATTCTGGAAGAATGGCGATGAGTTGAAGTCAAGCTACGAAAGAGAATGTGTAAAAACTACGTTCTTTTGCATACATTGAACGGTCACTTCTCTCTGAATTTTCATACAACAATGGTCTTTGGCTGATCTAACGGAGAATAGAACAAGCTTGAAAATGATTTGTATCCAAAGGCTGTCCGATTTTTTTTCATTTAGATGTAGTGTGTCAAGCCCACGTGTCCCGATTTTACGTCCCGATAGTAATATGATAATAATTTTACTGCACCGCCATTTCAATGAACCTAGTACGTTCTTAAGGGGACCAGTACAGCGACTTTTCGAGAAATTATCATAGTCCGAAATCAATTTATTTCATAACCAAAGTTCATTTCACATGAAAATATTTTTCTTCTTCAAAATCATGTGTCGTAAGGATTTTAGAGCACCGTTGGACCGATTCAGGTCATCTTGGATTCATTTTGTTCAGAAAACAAATCCTCATCATGTGAATGTAGGAATTTTGAAAATTTTTCGTTTTGGCCAAGTTATTTAAGAAATGAGTGATAATAATTTTTGCAAATTTGGTAAATTGATCATAACTCATGACATAATTTTTTATTTTAAAATTCCTACATTCACATGATGAGGATTTGTTTTCTGAAGAAAATGAATCCAAGATAACCTGAATCGGTCCAACGGTGCTCTAAAATTCTTACGACACATGATTTTGAAGGAGAAAAATATTTTGATGTGAAATGAACTTTGGTTATGAAATAAATTGATTTCGGACTATGATAATTTCTCGAAAAGTTGCTGTACTGGTTCCCTTAAGGGCAGACTTCAGTGAAATTTGGATGAAAACAATTTTTTTGGTTGTTAAGGTGGTTCTCCACCTACAGTCCCACCAAACGTGGGTTCCAGAGCAGATTTTGAGTACTTCTCGATGGGGAAAAAATCTGAAAAAAAATCAAGCATGTAGAAGATCTTCGGGAGATTGAATTTGCATAATAATAATTCAAAAAAGTTATTAACAAATGGATGGAAAAAAAAAACTGTTCAAGAAATTAGCCGATGACCCAACTTTTTTTTTAGGTGAGAATTATTTTTTAATTTTTCTGAATATGTATGAATTTTTTCAGAATTTTGGTAAATCTTTGAAAATCGCGTTTTGTCAAGTATGAAAAAACGCAATTTTCAAAGATTTACCAAAATTCTGAAAAAATTCATACATATTCAGAAAAATTAAAAAATAATTCTCACCTAAAAAAAAAGTTGGGTCATCGGCTAATTTCTTGGGCAGTTTTTTTTTCCATCAATTTGTTGATAACTTTTTTGAATTATTATTATGCAAAATCAATCTCCCGAAGATCTTCTACATGCTTGATTTTTTTCAGATTTTTTTCCCATCAAGAAGTACTCAAAATCTGCTCTGAAACCCACGTTTGGTGGGACTGTAGGTGGAGAACCACCTTAAATGACTGAAAAGAAATGCAATACAAAATTCCTTTCCAGGGCCAGTTTCACAACACGATTTTAAACATAGTTTAGCGTTAAACTCGGGTTAAATTTGAGCTCGACCAATCAGAACTGTCTTTCAGAAGACTTGACCCGAGTTTAACGCTGAACTCTGGTTAAAATCGTGTTGTGACACTGGCCCTCAACCGCGACAAGACGCCTCACACGATTCTCTGGTTTAAGTGACAGAAAAAATAGTGAGGTTATGATCATGCCTTTGCACGCTTTCGAACATTGACTGTGTTATTATATTGTATATTATATATACTTACTGTAAGTCGTCGAGTTCGCAGAAATATATATTATAGTGTACGCTTTGTATATACTTATTTCTAGTATATAAACACGCGTGTACACACAACAACTATACACAATAGAGACCCGTCACGTCGGTGGATGTCAACGACTGCCATGCCTAATGGCAGGAAGTGGAAGCACGAGCACAGCGCGATTAATGTTCGTTAAAGGTACTAACTGAATTGTCCAGCGTGCGCTACCGGAAATATTTTAGAAAGAAATATTGACCGAAAGCTAATAATTACCAGTATTATGAATGGTTTTTCCGCTTTCATGCAATTTATTTTCAATTTAATTTTATATATTAACTCTCTAGAAGTGAAAGAAAGCCGGTGATTAGTTATTATAAGGAGTCGACTAGTCAAATCAGAGTCTCATTAACTTATTCAAATACATAAATCATTTGGGTGTATAATACGTATTATGTACATACGTTGTAAACTGCGAAAAAATAGTTTTTTTTTGAAGAACATGGCTCAAGAAATTTTGCTGTTGAGATTGACAAGAATTGATATTTATCACGAATTCTTAAACTGTATATAATCGCACACTGAAATAATGGTGCCCACACGCCGTGCGTCGCATTAACGATCATATACATGATTGTGTGTCTTCGCACGCGTGATGGTTAGGTGCGACTCATAACGCTCGCACTTGTGTATGCATCACTTCGTGCGAGCGAGAATGGCGCATCCTCGCCCGCACAACGTGAGCCGCACGTTATGATGGTAACGTGCGTCGCACAATTGTTATCTGGGGTTGTTTCCGCAATTCGTATTATACAAAATCACCTATTTATACTGCGACGTGGATTTTTCCTGGTCCTCAGACCAGACCGGAAAGCTAGTCTGAGAACCGTCCACTCGACAATTGGCCAAAGGAAAATTAATATCTAAACAAAGATGCTGGGCGCCAGGCGTTTAACCGCCACCTTCTGAAAATCTAAATAATAAAAAAAAATACAAACTACAGATACTTGAGCGCCGGCTAGCGTCAGTACCGCGGAGAGGGGTCGGGATTAATTGAAGGATTAGCAGAACGTATTAACGACTCGGTGAATTTGAATTTAACAAAGAAAATAAAATTTATTCAAGAAAAATGGTATATAAAAAAATGGAAATAATAATACTAGTACCCGGGGGTACTCCCCAGCGGGTATAAATCGACTACAGGTCGTGTAAGATTGACCTGGCCACGTTTGGCGAGTTTTACAATAAAAATTAAACTACTAGCTTCCACGTAGGACAGCAATAACAAACAAAAATAAAGCAAAAATAAATAACTCGACAAATACGTCCCTCGCGGAACAAAAATTACAACTAAAGAATCGGAATATGCCCGCAAGGCGTAACAGAACTAATTCCCAGAATTATCACTTAAAAATTAACTTAAACTAACTCTGCCATCGTAGGCGAAATAAAAATACTAAACTAAATTCAAAATATAACAATGATCTGTATCTCCTCGTGCGAGGGAGAGAGCGCGACAGTGACGTACTATGACTGTCTTTCTCGCACTCAGGTGCGAAGCCTACGACTCTATAGAATGACTAATACGCGACACAAAACTCGAAAATATTACCCAAAACTGAAACTCAAAACTCTATTATGCTGTGAGACACTGGTGGCGGCCTACCGACTCGGAGGTCGTCTTAATTTGATTCTCAAAAATCTCTAGAAGCCTCGTGGCTTGGACAAGACAAGATGGCGGATGGCCGTTTGCCGAATTCAAATTAGTATGAGTCAAATTGGCTAACGCTTACCGTTGTCCAGCCAAAAATAAGGCCTCGTGGCGTCTCGAAGACGAGCCTTCGGGTCTACGCTGCAACGGGTGCACTACACTCGACCTCAATCACTCAAAAATGCAACAAAAGTCCCTCGAAGGGAATACTACAAAAGGCTAATATTAGAGCGAGCTCTGAGCTCGGCGCTCTATCTGCGAGGCAAGCCTACGGCAGAGTGATCTTTGACAGCCGGGTGTCGATAGTTCGCACCCTGGTCATATGATCGCCTAATAATTTGCGTATTGACCACTAGATCGCCTCACGTTAGGCCGTAGATCTTGGCTCCGCGCTAAACTCAAAATCTGCTCTGATGATAACGGTTCCTGCAGGAGGAACGCGGTTTGCTGGCTCTTCGGGGTGGTGGGAATCTCTTCCACCACCGTTATCCCTCGTAGCTGAGTACTCTAGGTACTCCCCCGCGTTCTCTCTTTCTATGGTAGACTCCACTGCAGTTCTTCGCCTCCAGAAGCGTAATTGACGGGCTTTATCGTCGAATGCCTCGTTGTTGCCTCCGTCTCTGTAGATTTCGGCCTCGTACTCGAAAATATCGGCCATGTCTCCCACATAATAGAGAAAAGGTAGAAAAAGAACAAAAAGAATAAGAAATAGACTCGACAGTCTTAGATTGGTCACGGTCGCCTCTCGGAAATTTTATAGCCTCGGGGCTAACCTAACGCATTCATACTTATTTCATGCATCCACCCTACGTAACTATGGTCGTCTAAGGGTTCGGGAGTCACTTGTAACACGCGTTGTAAAATGCAATGTTACAATACATATGAGGTATTCCACGCCGTTTCGAACGATCAAAAAAATCACCACTTCCGAAAAAATCGTAATTTGGTCCTCGAACACAACTATATCGAAAGAATTTTTGTGAATTTTTTCAGAATTTTCGGATTGCATTTGTGGATTTTTTCCAAACTCCAACTTTTTCTACAAACTTCCGTATCTCAAAAGTATAAGATCCTACAAGAAAATTTGTGAGACACAAAAGTTGCAGTTTCGAATCAACTTTCTGACAAAAATGTTTTGGGAATTTATCGAATCCCAAAAATACCAATTTTTATCAAAAATACACAAAAATCGATTTTTCAATCAATACGTCACCTTCGATTTGCCTCAATAAATCACAGAAAATACTCTCAAGTGTAGACAACAACCCTGTATTTTGGTTGAGATGGGTGGCCCAATCGTTTGGAAGATATGCTTTATTAATTTTTTTTTTTCTGAAATTTTTTTTTTTTTTTTTTTTTCTGAGAAAAAAATTAATAAACCATATCTTCCAAACGATTGCGCCACCCATCTCAACCAAAATACAGGGTTGTTCTCCACACTTGAGAGTATTTTCTGTGATTTATTGAGGCAAATCGAAGGTGACGTGTTGATTGAAAAATCGATTTTTGTGTATTTTTGATAAAAATTGGTATTTTTGGGATTCGATAAATTCCCAAAATGTTTTTTTCAGAAAGTTGATTCGAAACTGCAACTTTTGTGTCTCATAAATTTTCTTGTAGGATCGCATACTTTTGAGATACGGAAGTTTGTAGAAAAAGTTGGAATTTGGAAAAAATCCACAAATGCGATCCGAAAATTCTGAAAAAATTCACAAAAATTCTTTCGATATAGTTGTGTTCGAGGACCAAATTATGATTTTTTCGGAAGCGGTGATTTTTTTGACCGTTCGAAACAGCGTGGAATACCTCATATATATTTGAAAGCACATTTACCCAACTTGCTTATGTGTCTGTGTAGGACAATAGCCGACTATCGGCCCCTATGTTTCGACCAAATTAGTTGGCAATAAACGTTTGAATTAGAAACACGTCGTCTCTCTTTCTTTCCATACAACCTACAACTAGCATGTGAAAACTCCAGCAAAATATGTATCAATATATCATATTACAATCATAGTCCTTCGAGCCGGATATGGTGCATCAAGAATACTGACATTCGCATCATATTGTGTTGTGCAATCAGAATCACTAAAGATTCAAAAAACTAAACTAAAGTGCAGTTGATGTGTCCAAATCATCGATTCGACAAAACGCCATCCAAGGCAATTCAAAGCTCCGG
The DNA here is from genome assembly GCA_943736025.1 of Tenthredo mesomela. Taxonomy (NCBI): domain Eukaryota; kingdom Metazoa; phylum Arthropoda; class Insecta; order Hymenoptera; family Tenthredinidae; genus Tenthredo; species Tenthredo mesomela. The sequence continues at coordinate 12,895,117 of OX031022.1, forward strand.
CCTAACGGAAAACACAAGAGACGTGATTCTATCAATACAGAATCATCCTATTCGCAAAAATCTAATCAAAGAATCATTGTATTCATAAAAGCTAATCAAAAACGTGTTTCAAAGTTTCCGCAAAAAGCAACACAAGCTAATCAAAGGCTATTCGAAAATTGCTAAAATCTTTCGTTTATTGCAATCATTAATTTTTGTCGCCAAATACAAATAACGAACAAAGTCAATACGTTCGAAAATTCAATCATAATTCGTCGATTTGGGAGAGAATCGAATTCAAATTCTCCAACGGACGGCTGTTGCTAGGCTGAAGAAGATCACGAAGAAAACATCGTACTAGGCATTCAACCAATCGCTACATAGAGGATTATCTGACCAACCTACTTGCAAACGACAACACTAACACAAGTTAAGTGAGCCTCCTTTCTTCATCTATCCTATATTTTGAATTTATTATTGTTGATCTCTGCGTTAGCACGGTCCTTCTCAACCGTCCAATTTTAGTCAAATTTTATTATTTAACATGGAACAATTAACAAAAGGGCGAGGAACTCTCAAATCAAAAATTACTAAGTTTAAAAATTATAATCACAATGTCGTCATAGCAAATTCAGACGAAAGCAAAAAATTAGATGACGATGTTCGAGCTGAAATAAAAATACGTGGCTGGTTCTCAGAAAAAATCGAAATTTAGGTCCTTGTCGATTCCCGTCAAATGGGATCATAAGTTATAGTAAGTCTTTTTCTTTTATGAAACTACTTCACTAAGACGTACCAAATCATGAAATAAATTTATTTCTTTTATCACAAATAATAAATATATGTTCAAGTAAATACCCTAAAAATCATTCCCTCATTATGTCCCAACCCCCAAATTCAAATAGATTCATAAACCTAATACAAGTAGTTTCTTATAAACTGTTTGCTATCTCATTTTTTATTCATATATGATAGTACCAGCTATACATAAACGGGTGTATAATTCAAAAACGGCGAACGGAAAAATCACAAAATGTATTTTTAAACTCGTCCTTAAAAAACGCATCATTCCCTCACAGTTGTGTAACATTGGGATTAGAGCATAATTTAAACATTATATCGAACGCATCCTTATTGTTTTCAAAAGTTCACAACATCAATATTAAAAACATACCCCAGACTGGGCTGTGGGTGATGAGATTATTTGTTAAAATTATTTTTAGAGAAAATTTTTTCAAACTTACATTTTCAACCGTCATTCCCTCACACCGTAATATAAAAAGGTAAACGCTTATTTATGGACAATTTATCATATATTTGTATATATTTCGAGTAGTAATAAACTATCGTAAGATGATGTTTGATAAGTAAGGATACGTTTCCTACTTTGATGCAATAATAGTTCGTTTCGTCATTCCCTCATCGGTCATCCCCTCATAAAAATTGTTGGTGAGGGAATGATCACTGAGTAAAAGAATGATATTTCTTAATAAATGTAGAAGAATTATAGTTGCTTGGCTTGTTTCAGGGCGCCATATGTAAAAAATGTCAAAAATTAAAAAATTAACGGAAGCAGAAACTATCATTCCCTCATTTTTGAATTTTATTTTGAACCCGCTCACCCCCTTTTGAACTCAAAAAAGTTGGGGACCACTATAATGTGTTAGTCAATTAGGATATGTACTATCAAATTAACAAAAAAAAAAAAAAATCCATAATAATTAAAAAAAAATTCGGTCAAATTAATAAAGTCATTTTCAGATTTTTTCTGAGAACCAGCCACGTATTGATAAGGCTAATGACACACTTAATCAGTACGATGACATTCAATTCTCGATAGATTCACTTGCAGAGGAAGAAGAACCGACAATAGAATATCGCGAGAATTTCGAACAAGAATATTTCTCTACGATCGTTGCCGCAAACAAGCTTCTCAAGCGAGGTACTCCTGAACAACAGGAACATAATACAATTCGTTCTCGTCCAGGTGCACACGCACTTGGCAATAACACTATACAGCCAAACATGCAAGATACTAGTGATAACATTCGCCAAAGAGTGAAATTACCGACTATAGAGTTGCCTAAATTCAATGGCAATCCAGCTGATTGGCTAGGTTTCCGCGATACTTTTGAATCCCTGATTCACGAAAATGAATTTATATCTGACATACAAAAATTTCATTATCTAAAAGCGTCCTTGCTGGGTACAGCAGGACAAATTATAACATCTCTTGAATTCTCTGCGGCGAATTATCTAGTTGCCTGGAACGCACTGCGCAATCGCTTCAATTGCAACAAGCTGTTGATACACAATCACATCAAAGCAATATTTGAAATTGAAAACGTAAAAAAGGAATCATCAGATCAAATCCAATCCATATTAGATGCTCTAAGAAAACATTTGCGTGCTCTTGAAACACTGAATCAACCTGTAGTCAGTTGGGATGCTCTAATAATCTACATAATCTCGGGTAAGCTAGATCAAGTCACATTGAGGGCCTGGGAAAAGGAAAAAGCGAATAATACAGACTCACCGACTCTTAACGAATTTATTGAATTTTTGAGTTCGCGCATGCAGCTTTTACATACCTTAGAGATAAAAAATCAAGCGCCTCCTCAGTCTAGTACTCGCAATAAAAATACAAATAAAACAAAGGCATTCCTTACATCGGAAAGGCCCAAAAACTGCGTAATGTGCAAAAACGAGCATTTCATACAAAACTGTCCAGAATTCGTCAAACTAGAGCCGCGTGCCCGCTCCGAGAAGGCAAAAGAGCTACAGCTCTGTTTGAATTGCTTGCGCTCAGGTCATACCGTATCTGATTGTAAGCTCAGCTCGTGCAGAAAGTGCAATGGGAGATACAACACACTCCTGCATTTCGGTAAAACACCCGCAGGTGCTGGAGGGTCTACAGTTACCTTGTATACGAGCAATAATACGTTATCAAATGTAATACTACCCACCGCTTTAACTCAAATTTTCGATTCTAACAATCGTCAGTATAACGCTCGACTCATCTTAGATTCATGTTCTCAGTCAAACTTCATAACAGAACGCCTTTGCAATGCCTTAAAACTTCGCAAAACGAAAACTAAAGTCGATGTTGAAACACTAAATGGCATGGAAGAATTAAATATCAAGTATCAATATCAGGTACAGTTGCATACCCACCATAATAACTTTAGACTCTCATTAAATTGCCTCGTAGTGCCTTCTATAACAGGCAATGTTCCTAGCTTGCCAATCGATCAAACGAAAATCAGTGTTCCGTCTCATTTGAAACTGGCTGATCCCACATTTCACATTCCTAGCTCAATCGATTTACTAAACGGTGCTTTTGGAATTTATTATGCGTCGGCCAAGTTCCAGTGAGCAACTCGGGAGTGATCTTGCAAAAAACTAACAAGGGGAGCATCAGGTGTGTGGGTCACCGATTCGGAATTATTTAATTCCACAAGTAGTTCGCACCCAGAGGTGTAACAGGTGCAAGTAATAGAGCGCGCCTCTCAGCCGTTTTCGAAATCGGAAATTTCAATAATTTTCGAGCCGTCATATACTATCTGCGTTAGACAAACCTCAACGAGCGCGTAGCGTAGTCGGTAACGTCTCCGCTTCGTAACCGCTGGATCGCCGGTTCGCATCCCGGGTCAAACTTTTTTTTTCTTAATTTTACCTATTATTGTAATATTTCTGTAAATAAGTAAATAAATATTTTTTATTGTGGATTATTTTGGTGTTATAAGAAAAAACGATCAGCTTTTTTTGTTTCTTTTTAATTTTTGGGTATAGGAAGGTACGAAAAGAATTATATATATATATTGTAACGAATTCGCACTATAGCTAGTTAGCCAAAACAGCTATAGTCAAGTAACCCAGGTGATCACGAGCGAATAGTAGCATTATCGCGCGCAACAGCGTTCGCGCATACGCGCTCAGCTATTATGACGTCACAATAGATATAAAAGACGGCCATACCATGGCTAGTCAGCGGACTCGTGCCAAAACGGCCAACCGACTCGTGTCATATTATTTCACATCTCACTCATTTAGAGCATAAATTTACAAAGACCCAAAAGCGGGCAAAATCTTATAAACTCATAGATATCTAAAACTGGTATTATATCATTAACGTAAAATCAAACAAAATCTAGAATTGTCAAAACGACACTTAAATCAAGCAAAGAAATTGTCTTAGCCAACTGGCATTTCAAACAAACAAATATTAACGCATCAAATCAAGCAAAATCAGAAAAACAAACAGATAAACTCACAAAGAAATCAAAGAATAAAACAAACAAACAAATCCGAACATTGAGCAAGCGCGCGTAGGTTAAGGTAGAATAAGATCATTTCATTTCATTCATCCAATCATTCTTGTATTCTTTCATGTCATTTCATTTCATCAAAATTCACACATTATTATCTTATGTTTTCACACATTATTATTATTATTTTGTAAATAGATGTTCCAGGGGAACAAGGGTTTCCATCATTAAATAAATAGGACGATCATATGATCAAATTAATAGCATAACCTCGAATCTGATTTTCGTTTACCTATTTTCTTATAACCTGTTTCTTTTCATTCATAATTTCCAGCACAAGCACTTAGCTTTACTTCAACAACTTAAAATCATTCTTAGCTAACAAGCAGCTTCGGTGAGTGGGTTGTACAGCGACGATACAGCTATAATTGGTATCTGAGTCTGGGAACACACATATCCCAAGTCTGTAATAGGCAGCTTCGGTGCGTTTGACTTATACAGCGACGGTATAGCTATCATTGGTACCTGAGTCTGAAAAGTTAAAACATATCCCAAGTCTGTAGGGAGGCAGCGACGGTAGTTTAACACCTATCCTGAGTCTGCATTAGGGTCAATAAAGGGTTTTTTCAACTTTCCCCAGAGGAGCTCCAAAATCATTACCCGTGACAAACAACTCACGCGAACTTGTTTAATTTCACCGGCCTTCAGCTGGTGAAACATAAACAATAAGTTACAATATATATATATATATATATATATTTTGTTATATATTGTAACATATCCAGCTATAGTGCACACCGAATATCGCCAAAACCCGAACAAAGAAAAGGATTACACTAATCCTCTACGTTCGACCAAGTGTCTGACGTCACGCTAGAAAGTGGGGATGAAGAATATATAAACGGCACACTCAACCACTCGATAGCGTATTCGAGCCAGAGCGGCCGTGCGACTCATAAACCAATATTCAAAATTCGAGCGACACGAGCAAAAGGCCGGTCGACTCAAACAACACATAGCGTAGTCAGGTAGAGCACCGGTGCGACTCACAACTTAGATAAAATTAAATTCACTTGAATAGCTTCAGATCGCCTAGATCCGAATAACTAACATAAAATCATGATATAGAATAAATTCAATTGCCTTTAGATAAAATATCACTGGTCACAATTCAAAATATAATCGAAGAGAATGAGAGGAAATATAACGAAAACGAAATAGAATCAAAGCAGAAAGCATAAACGCGCATAGCAAATAATAATAGAATAAATACGACAAATAGAACGATAATTTCACACGACACAACACACGAACGCGACTTAGAGTCACGCAAATTAGGATAGGAATAGAATAAGGAAACCATTGTAAAAATTAGTTTATTAGAATTCATATGAATACAATATTATTTTCTTATTTGAACTTTGTCGGATATTTCAGCACTGACTCCTAACTAATCAATATCCATCCCTGAACAAGCCTTATAGGGACCAGCTTTGGATCATTCCAAGTGCGTACGGCGTTGGATTAAATTCCCGCGTCCGAGGGCCAAGGAAATACGATTCCGAGTCTGAGACACGGTCTTGGAATCGCAAGGTTCCCGGATCCGAGTAAAGAATAGGTTTTGTGTTTAGGATAGCAGGCTTGGATTAACTTCCCGGCTCTGTTCGAATAGGAGAAGGATCGGCTTTGGTTCTACCCGAGTCCGAAGGGAACAGGCTTTGGTGGAGAAATCTACCCGAGTCCTGAGATAAAGTAAATTCACAAGGTTGCATAGGTGGCTTTTGGTGGCTAACCCATCCTTTTCCCTACCTACGTACCTCAAAGAAAAGCCCTAATAATTTTGATAATTTAAATCCCTTTTTTTATATAGGTAAAGAACTCACACTAACTGCGGGTATCTCTCAACTTTCGGGTTCAAGATACTCGCCAAAAGTTACATTTGGCGCCCAACGTGGGGCTTTTCTTAGTAAAATCATTTGGAAAAAGCATGAATAAAAGATAAAATCAGTAAAATCACTTGAAATTAACATTAAAATCAGTCAAAAATCAGTAAAATCAGTAGAATCTAGAATCAAGTTTCAAAGTTCAAAAATAGACCGACAAGAGACCTGTGTTTCAGGCTTGGAATTGTTATTTGATCGGGGTCAGGGCTGAAATGTCCGGCAGAGGATCAAATAAGTCGTCAATTTAGGGAATTAGGGACTAGATTCAGGTTTTTCAGGATATAAATTCATATCACAGCGTTCGCAATGAATCCAGAAACAGACATGAATTCAGCAGATCCATTAGCCAGAATTTTAGCTTCTTTAGCTAACCTAGAAAAGAAAATGGAAATAAGGTTCGATTCCTTAGAAAAAATTATATTAAAGCCGAAACTAGGTAATGCAAAAATAGAAGAATCAAAATTTGAAAGTAAAATAGGTAACAAGACGGACGGAAACAATGAAATACACAACAAATCTATTGAAAAGGTTCATACCAGTAGGTTAGATGCGTTAAAAGAAGTAAACAATAACACGACCGATTTACAATATAATTTCGAAAGGTATGAGAACGCTCACAATATAATAGACAAAGACAACAATGTCACTAACCAAGGTCTAGGGGGCAATCAATTCGAAACTTTGAATACCGATTATAACTTACCAATGATGAAATTAAAATTAGACTTTAAGTCAAATGAAAACGATTGTATGATACAACAAAGACCAGGGGGCAATTTATACTCCTTTTTGAATAAAATAAAGACTAGAAAATTTAAATTTTCGCGTGATTGCTTTCGAGATATTAGAAATAAGTTAGCACATAATAGGAAATTTAAATGGACTGATCAAAACAACAACAGACCTAAGAAACGTCGAGTAGAGAAATCCAACTCGAAGAGCAAATTGAGTAAATTTAAGCAAAATAACTTATTAGCACATACAATATTGAAACACAGACAAATGAAATAGAAAATGTAAAATTAAAAGTTGTAACTTACCTTGCATGCGTAAGAGAATTCAATAAGAAGTAGGTTGATCGACTTTCGTCATATAGAATGCATTTCTACAAGGAACGAAAGATCAGGATTAGTATTAAGGATTAGGATTAAAGGATTAAATTTAAGTAGCTTAAATAGTTAGCCTATAGCCTATTCTTTTCAAACGCAAATTCAATTTAAATCTCTACTAATATTTGAAAATTAAAATTGCACCGCAATTCGCAAAAATTACATAGCTAGTGTGAGAATCGCAATGAGAAAAAAAAAAAAACTTACCAATAAAACGAACGACGTGATTACACGATCAACGATCCTCGTTGGATACCTGAAAAAGAAAGTTAAAAAACAGAAATGTGACGAAAACAATAACCGGATGGAAGAAATACCTACGGAAACTAGAGAAATATCAAATGAGGAAATCAAAGAAATAAGAGATAGCCTCATACGAGAAATCAAAGAATTGGTACATAAACCAGAGAAAAAACCTACCTGTGATCACCGAATATGTCATTATACCGAACTGCCAGAAGATACGCTGGAAAGATGACCTCACGAAGAAGAAGACGAAAGGATCTGGAACTGAAATAAAAACTCGATACAATCAAACCAAAATCTGATTGGAAGAATAAGAGGGTTTATCAACAAACTGATTAAATTCATCGACGACGATAAATCAAAATTCACTTACCTTACCGGATGCACTGAAGACGAAGAAGACAGAATCACCAGGACCATCACTCCCGGAATTGCCATTATTCGTTGCACCCACACTACCGGATTACATGAGGGGTATAGACCCAACAGATCCGTTAGGACTTAAACAACTATAAGTAAAACACACCGGACATGACATATAAAATAAATATAAAACACCAAATATAACAAAGAAGAAAAACTAAAAGAGAACGACCAATCAAGACGGAACACTTGACAAGACTGAAGATTCATCAAGCAAAACTCCACGACATCAACATCGAAAAAAATTTATGAAGATGCAGAAGTTTACTTGATGAAAGGGGGCAATGTAACATATCCAGCTATAGTGCACACCGAATATCGCCAAAACCCGAACAAAGAAAAGGATTACACTAATCCTCTACGTTCGACCAAGTGTCTGACGTCACGCTAGAAAGTGGGGATGAAGAATATATAAACGGCACACTCAACCACTCGATAGCGTATTCGAGCCAGAGCGGCCGTGCGACTCATAAACCAATATTCAAAATTCGAGCGACACGAGCAAAAGGCCGGTCGACTCAAACAACACATAGCGTAGTCAGGTAGAGCACCGGTGCGACTCACAACTTAGATAAAATTAAATTCACTTGAATAGCTTCAGATCGCCTAGATCCGAATAACTAACATAAAATCATGATATAGAATAAATTCAATTGCCTTTAGATAAAATATCACTGGTCACAATTCAAAATATAATCGAAGAGAATGAGAGGAAATATAACGAAAACGAAATAGAATCAAAGCAGAAAGCATAAACGCGCATAGCAAATAATAATAGAATAAATACGACAAATAGAACGATAATTTCACACGACACAACACACGAACGCGACTTAGAGTCACGCAAATTAGGATAGGAATAGAATAAGGAAACCATTGTAAAAATTAGTTTATTAGAATTCATATGAATACAATATTATTTTCTTATTTGAACTTTGTCGGATATTTCAGCACTGACTCCTAACTAATCAATATCCATCCCTGAACAAGCCTTATAGGGACCAGCTTTGGATCATTCCAAGTGCGTACGGCGTTGGATTAAATTCCCGCGTCCGAGGGCCAAGGAAATACGATTCCGAGTCTGAGACACGGTCTTGGAATCGCAAGGTTCCCGGATCCGAGTAAAGAATAGGTTTTGTGTTTAGGATAGCAGGCTTGGATTAACTTCCCGGCTCTGTTCGAATAGGAGAAGGATCGGCTTTGGTTCTACCCGAGTCCGAAGGGAACAGGCTTTGGTGGAGAAATCTACCCGAGTCCTGAGATAAAGTAAATTCACAAGGTTGCATAGGTGGCTTTTGGTGGCTAACCCATCCTTTTCCCTACCTACGTACCTCAAAGAAAAGCCCTAATAATTTTGATAATTTAAATCCCTTTTTTTATATAGGTAAAGAACTCACACTAACTGCGGGTATCTCTCAACTTTCGGGTTCAAGATACTCGCCAAAAGTTACAATATATATATATATATATATATATATATATATATATATATATATATCTACAGGTTTCACCCGAAGGGCAAGAATCTGAGTCATTGAAAATGAATTGCTAGAATATACATTGATGTGCAAAATAATTGAACACTTAAAATCATTACAAGTTAATTGTTTTTTACCCTACATGCGTTGGAGAATCTTTTTTTTCAGATCGCATCGGGGGGCTTCGCCCCCCGAACCCCCTACCAGGGCTTCACCCTGGACCCCACATCGGGGGGCTCCGCCCCCCAAACCCCCCACCAGGGCTTCGCCCTGGACCCCGGGAGGCTCTGCCCCCCGAAACCCCCCGCCGAACCTTCGCCCCTGGGCCTACGTCGGGGGGGGGGGGGAGCTTCACCCCCCGTGCCTCTTTTGCAGTGACCAAACACGAAACTTCTATTTCATCTGACGCTAATACAAAAGAAATGTACCTTACCAGCTACACCTTCTAATAAATGAAAGACTCAATCCGATGAATCATCATGTACGGTTTTGCGTGACGCCAAAACGTTACATTTCCAGATTGGAGCCCCTATAGCCAGCCAACAGACCGAAAAGAGAATCATTTTCAATGATAATATATACAGGGTGAGGCATTTAAAGTGTTACGGAGCAATAGCACTCAAACTATTGATCATATCCAAAAATGTTTCAGAGAGAAGTTTTATTTTTCGACAAGGCCGTCATACTGGATCACCCTATTTTTTTATCGGTGGAGGCGCTGAAGCTACGGCAAGGTCAACTCCACTTTTTTAAATGGAACTACGCATTTTTTATTACGTTATTTTATTCTACTTGGAAAACCAAACGACTTTCGTATGAAACATTTTTTGGTGAGACATCAATTTTTCGTGATATTCAGCTAAACAACTACAGATTTTTGAACGTTCAAGAACTTTTTACCTCTGAACTATCAAGTTTGGAGAAAAGTTGCTGGTGACAAAAAGTGCTCAATTTTATGCAAGGAATTTCGGAAAATAATTGCAAAATTTTTCCCCGTAACTTTTCATCGCTGTTTCTTCAATTGCGTAAAAAAATTAAAAATTGTTGAAAAATTCGGAAAAAATATTCTTCAAGGTCCTTTGCATGGAATTATGGAATCTTCGTACGTTGCAATTCTTCTCAAAGCTTGATAGTTTAGAGGTAGTAGGTTCTTGAACGTTCAAAAATCTGTAGTTGTTCAGCCGAATATCATGAAAAATTGGTGTCTCACCAAAAAATGTTTCATACGAAAGTCATTCGGTTTTTCAAGTAGAATGAAATAACGTAATAAAAAATACGTAGTTTCATTTGAAAAAGTGGAGTTGACCTCGCCGTAGCTTCAGCGCCTCCACCGATAAAGAAATAGGGTGATCCAGTATGACGGCCTTCTCGAACAATAAAACTTTTGTCTGAAACATTTTTGGATATGATCAATAGTTTGAGTGCTATTGCTCTGTAACACTTTAAATGCCTCACCCTGTATATATATACAGGGTGTCTCAGAACTAAATGCAATAAATGATAGGGGTAATAGAGGGGGCCGAGCTGAGTAAATTGACCCAAAGAACATGTGGCCTCCGAGTCCGCGTTCGCGAGATACGACCGGTTAAAAAAACGCATTGAGCGCTGGCATGTATAGGCAACCGCGGACACAGCAGGCAGCAGTTAGCAGTCTTTTTGATAAGCGCGATCTTTCTAAAGCGAGTCATAACACTTTTGAATTCGAAAATTTCAAACAAAAATACTTTAGATATGAAATTTTATTATGGAAACAAGTAATGTTGTTGTGTTTGGCGGAAAATCAATGTCGAAAGTGTTTCTGTTTGAAATTTTCGAATTCAAAAATGTTATGACTCGCTTTAGAAAGATCGCGCTTATCAAAACGACTGCTAACCGCTGCCTGCTGTGTCTGCGGTTGCCCACATGCCGGCGCCCAATGCGTTTTTTTAACCGCTAGTATCTCGCGAACGCGGACTCGGAGGCCACATGTTCTTTGGGTGAATTTACTCAGCTCGGCCCCCTCTATTACCCCTATCATTTATTGCACTTAGTTCTGGGACACCCTGTATATTAGGGTGTTTCAAATTTTGGCAATGTCTTTTTATTTCCCCTCGTACCATTGGAAAAGTTGAGTCAGGAGGTCAAAATAATGGAACCATCAATGTGCCCCCCGTCGACTGATTCCTCACGCGGCTCATCGGGAAAAACTTTTTTCCATAAGAACAACGCGTAAAATTTGTTTCCTCCAAGTAAATTGAATATTGCATGATACATTCTTACATTAAATTAATATTATCAACATGGGAAAGTGGTAAAGTAATTAGAAATGCGATTCTGTTATCACTTGTTGAAATGAGCTATTTAAGGTGGTTCTTTACCTACTTTCCTCCAAACGTGGATTTCAAAGAAGATTTTGAATACTTCTCGATGGGGAAAAAAATCTGAAAAAAATCAAGCATGTAGAAGATCCTCGGGAGATTGATTTTGCATAATAATAATTCAAAAAAGTTATCAACAAATTGATGGGGAAAAAAAAACTGTTCAAAAAATTAGCCGATGACCCAACTTTTTTTTTAGGTGAAAATGATTTGTTAATTTTTCTAAATACGTATGAATTTTTTGAGAATTTTGTTAAATCTTTGAAAATCGCAATTTTTCATACCTGACAAAACGCAATTTTCAAAGATTTAACAAAATTCTTAAAAAATTCATACGTAGATTTTAAGAATTTTGTTAAATCTTTGAAAATCGCAATTTTTCATACCTGACAAAACGCAATTTTCAAAGATTTAACAAAATTCTCAAAAAATTCATACGTATTTAGAAAAATTAACAAATCATTTTCACCTAAAAAAAAAAGTTGGGTCATCGGCTAATTTCTTGAACAGTTTTTTTTTTTCCATCAATTTGTTGATAACTTTTTTGAATTATTATTATGCAAAATCAATCTCCCGAGGATCTTCTACATGCTTGATTTTTTCAGATTTTTTGCCCATCAAGAAGTATTCAAAATCTTCTCTGAAATCCACCCCAATAAACACACTAACCTAAGAAACGTATAAAAATAGGAAGAATGTCCGGCCGAAAAGACGTATATTTCACGTATAAACGAATATACGTGTTTATACGTGAAATATACGTTTTTCCGGCCGGACATTCTTCCTATTTTTATACGTTTATCGGGTTTTGTGTTTATTGGGACGTTTGGAGGAAAGTAGGTAAAGAACCACCTTAAATAGCTCATTTCAACAAGTGATTACAGAATCGCATTTCTAATTACTTTACCACTTTCCCATGTTGATAATATTAATTTAATGTAAGAATGTATCATGCAATATTCAATTTACTTGGAGGAAACAAATTTTACGCGTTATTCTTATGGAAAAAAGTTTTTCCCGATGAGCCGCGTGAGGAATCGGTCGACGGGGGGCACATTGATGGTTTCATTATTTTGACCTCCTGACTCAACTTTTCCAATGGTACGAGGGGAAATAAAAAGACATTGCCAAAATTTGAAACACCCTAATATATATATTAGGGTGTGTCGAAAATGAACTTCTTTCTTTTTTTTCTGCTCATTCTACCCAAAACCTTAGGTTTTGACGTTAAAAAAGTCCTCGTTCAAGGAGGGCGCTGTAGCTTGAAGTTTAGAGGTCGCTCAACGAGGATTTAGGATTCCCATCTAATTAGCACGTAAAAAATATTGTTTTTCGCTCAAAACGATGTCAGGCAACCAAAAAATCGACAATGTCTGTCTTTCTCGGCTTATTTGAAAGCATGACTTATCCCCTACACAGTGGTGGGTCGTTTTTCAAATTATCTTGTTCCAATTTTTGCCTTGGAGACTTTGTAAACTGGAAAAAAGTGATTATTGTGGTCAAAAAATGAAAAAAAATGAATAAAATTGACACAAAAACGACCCACCATCGTTTAGGGGATGAGTCATGCTTTCAAATAAGCCGAGAAAGACAGACATCGCCGATTTTTTGGTTGCCTGACATCGTTTTGAGCGAAAAACAATATTTTTTACGTGTTAATTAGATGGGAATCCTAAATCCTCGTTGAGCGACCTCTAAACTTCAAGCCACAGCGCCCTCCTTGAACGAGGACCTTCTCAATGTCAAAACCTAAGGTTTTGGGTGGAATGAGCAGAAAAAAAAGAAAGAAGTTCATTTTCGACACACCCTAATATATATATCTCTCTATGTTATAAAAATCCCTCGCCGCGGTCGTCGCCGTGTCAGCAAATAATATATATGTATACTCCTGGGTTTTCCCCAGAATTCCTTTGTTTCGTTGTTTTTTTGTTTCTTTGTTCTTTTGTTTCTGGGTTTTTCCCAGAATTCCTGGGTTTTCCCCAGAATTCCTTTGTTTCATTGTTCTTTTGTTTCTTTGTTCTTTTGTTTCCCCATAGATTTTCAAGGTCAAAGGTCAAAGGTCCTGGGTTTTCCCCATAGATTTTCAAGGTCAAAGGTCAAAGCTCCTGGGTTTTCCCCAGAATTTCTGGGTTTTCCCCATAGATTTTCAGGGTCAAAGGTCAAAAGTCCAGGGTTTTTCCCAGAATTCCTGGGTTTTCCCCATAGATTTTCAGGGTCAAAGGGCAAAGGTCCGGGGTTTTCCCCAGAGTCCCTGGGTTTTTCCCATAGCTTTATAAGTTTAGGTTGTCGGTTTAAAGAAAAAACCGAATTGCTTTACCATCAGGAAAACCAAATTTATTCAGAATCGCTCGGTGTATTGTGAAATATAAAGGAAACAACCACTGATTAATATTATAACTGGATAGCCGATCGTGGATAGCCGATCGTACGTAGTATTCACCTATATATCCATGTTTGCTACAAATATCTTCCAAATTAGTAATTTTCAAAATTTTGCCATCGTGTCCTAAAGCATTAAAATTTCCCAGTACATTTATTTTTGTGTATTGTTTCAATTGAAGCTCATACGGAAGATTCCCACGATTGAAATTTGACAAGGGTTTAGCAAGTGCATTTTGTATTAGCAATATCTAAAAATGTTAATCATATGTTAAAAGTTTTCCTCCATGGCTGAATGTTCGGAACAACAATCTTCTAAATATGTATTCATATTTATATACCTGATGTAATTCTATTTCATTGTGGAATTTTTTAGCATCTTCATTCCAAGCATAACAAGATAATTTTTTTCCATCATTATTGTCGAGAATAAATTTGAAAATTTCTAGAATTTTGGAATTTTTTTCTTTAACGGGTTTGATTTTATTCAGTGTATTTACGTAACCGACGACGGAGCTGTAATTTGAATAATAAGTTGTTCTGGATTATGGACTTTTAGTTGAATAAACTATACATTTGATTTCATTGGGATACATACACAAATTTGTCATAAGGCTTAATTTTTTCGTTCAAAAATTCCGTGGAAGTAAAGGGGAGAATTGGGTCGGTGCTTTTCGATCGTTGATGATTTTCGCTATGACATATTCACTACTATTGTAAATTTACCGAAGAACGAACTTATGATAGTGATATATACCTTTGTGCCATGCTTCGATGATTTGTGCGAAGAATCAGTATCTTGAGGCATTTTCTATGATATGTATTTTAGGCCGCTTTAACTACACACAATTTGAAGAACAAGATAAAATAAATAAATATGTGTCAGTCAAATTATGACAACCAAACGAATGATGAACAAATGGTCTTTTGAATGAATATGGTTACAGTTTACGTTTTGCGTCGCTTCATTTGGTTTCATAACATGTAATCGATCTTCAATGAATTTTAGTCATTTTTTAAAATTAATGTAGTTAACGTTTGCGTTCCGAAGTTCTTCATTTCATTTCGTGACATGTAATAAATAAATTCACGTGAATAAATTTCGAAAAAATTAGTATTCATTAAGAGTTTGAATAATTTGAATAATGGAACCAGTAACGAGTATGAGTATGTCTTTTCAATGTGTAATGTGTAATTACCAGAACCGAGCAAATGGAAAAACAACTGAAATCACTAAAAATTGGCAGATAGATTAGACGCAGAAGCACATGAGACGGAGCTGGAAGCCGAGCGAGAAGCGCAGTAATGGTATCGGTATCCTTGATTACATGTTCTCCGTGTGTTTCGAATCCTTCGTTTTAACAACATCACTGCCTCCTACACTTGAATATTTCCAAGAACAACAATATCCTGGAGAGAATCCTTCGGAAAACCAAAAATAAAATTTCGAGTCTTGCTTGCCGATTTTGCTGATGATTGCCAGAAAACCAGAAGTTGGAATTCAAGTTTTAAGGTGATGTAGCACTTATCACCGGGAATTAAAATTGCAGAATACGCCTTTATTTTAAAATGAAAGCTTGGATCGAATTTTCACTTGGTCATTCGACTCGTTACACAGTTAGGTATTGTTGTAGACCAAGAAACCCGTGAAATTCGAAAAAATAAGTTTTATTTTGTTAATTATGTCTCTGCGTGACAGCAGCACGCAGGGGCCTCGTGATGGAGGCTCGGACGACAACGCCGTATGTACTGCTTACTATCCAAGCATACGTGGTCCCTAGCAGTGAAAACTTAGTCTCCTGCAATTCTATACTAATGACAGGACCAAATAAGCCCTTCAGATTTGTGTCTTTCGTCCAAATAAGAGCACGGCGTGTAATTCTAGAAATCACTGTCGTTCGCAAGCAGACACCGATGATTCTTAGTACATTCAGATGGCGCTAGGCGGCGCACCTCGCGTTCGGGATTTCGCAACGTGCCGTAGATCGTAGCCCACGGTCGTAACATCACGCAGGGTGCTTCGACTGGAGAAGCGTGCGGGCAGCATACCGACAGGCGTCTGATTTACCATCTTTCAATTATTATTGCAATGAATCAACGATTCTCCGACAAAGATTGCAAATGAATATTCCTGTTTTAGCGGGGGCGAATTTCGTTATATCCGAATACAAGCACGAGTCACGATTGAATTGTTTACACGTTTATTTTTTATTTTTTGGTCGTTGATTGATTTTTTTGTTATGGTTCCAGGTATGCGTATTATTATCTTCGGATTCAACAATGGAAAATCGCGTGGGCGTGCATTATTTTTTTTTTTTTTTTTTATCTTCATTGAATACAACGAATCATTTTCCCGTCTATATCGGTTGTATATTGCATGGATATAAGGAATATACTAAGGATTTTGTTAGCAATAACGCTCAAAGTTACGGTAAAGTTATGGAAAAGTTGACGCCTATACGTCGTTTTTCATTATTTCATCCCAAAATGTTGAGACAAAAAAAAAAACTACGGCCGAGTCTCGAACCGACGATCAGGCGATTACTATGCTCGATTGAGCTGCTGGCGTAACGCAAGTGCAACTCCCCGGAATATTTCCGATGTATCGAACTCACGCTCGATATCTTTGACTTGAGTTTTACACATTACTGGTTTCGCATTGTGCTAATGAACTGTTGTATTCGCGATATTAACAAAAACCACTAATTCGAACGTCTGATTCTTGTAACCACGAATTAGTACATACATTATATCATTAGGCTGAAAACCGAAGGTTTTTCGGACCGTGTGAGGTTCGCAGTGCGAGGCATGGTTCAGGGGTCTGAGGCACGCCGAAGGCGTGCCGAGGTCCCCGGAACCATGCCGAGTACTGCGAACCGAACATCGTCCGAAAAACCTGAGGTCGAAGTCGAATGACATATACTATTTTTCGTCACAAATGCACAATGGCAGCCTTCCGGTCCGATTTTTGGACGCCTAGGCAGGAAAAAGTGGTTTTCACTGCCTAGGCAGTCACTGTACGAAAAAGTGCCATCTATTGGCGCCAAATCGGACCGGAAAAGGCTGTCAATTGTGCATGAGTGACGAAAAAATGTGTACGCTGCAGTGTATATGCTCCGGAGGTTTTCTCCGATGACTTAGCTTTCAATTTTCACTTTGCGGAACAGCTCTTGGCGAGCACTCGTGTAATACGAGGTCAAATCATCGGATTCTGACGATAAGAATACCTTGGTGGATCAGATGGACCGGACGAATCTTGCGATGCAATCTAATAACAGCAGTACTATCCCGGAAGACTTTATTGAGTGTACTATATATCGATAATTATTCATTGATTTTGATATTTCCATACTATCATTATTTTTGTAGGAGATCATAAAAACATCATACTGGAGCATGGCAGGCTTATATGCTGAAGTTCATTATCGGACAATTCTCAAAGTATTCATCTGGCCAACGTATTCACTTAAGGGGTAACACCACTCTAGAGTCGGCAAAAAAGGCCTAAATTTGATGCTTTTTTTCTAGAATATTGGAGAAGGGATCGGGTTTCTTTTTTCAGGGCTTATTAAACACATATTGAAGTATGTAGAAAAATGTGTGATTGCATTTTTGATACGAAATGGCGGCGACAGAGCCAGTTTTCAAGAACGCTTTTTTTTCGATACCTCCACGGGCGGACGTATAACTCCGAAAGTATAAGAGGTGAAACAAGAAAATTAATTTTTTCCCAATCTATATGTCATTGGCTAGAGAAGTACATAGGGTTTTTCTTTTAAATCCATTTTTGCAAAAATGGCACTAGTTTAAACAAAAATTAATTTTTTCGGCATAAAAATTTGCAGTAAATTGTTTATAAAGAAAAAAGTTTACATTCAATGGAAAAACGGCTATGTACTTCTTTAGATAATGTGATTGTGAAGCTATGGTCAAAATTTCAAAACAATTCATCGAACGGTTTTCGAGCAGCGTTTCCGCCCAGTTTGAAGAATGTGATTTCAATAAAAACGCGTTCAAAGTTTTATAAGTACTAGCACATACACGTATATTATAGTGTATATTATAGCATCAGAGCACCCTGGTGACCTACAAAGGTGACTTAATGACCTTCTACTCTGTAAGTAAGAAAGGCACTCATTATTTCGACAGGTAAAAGCAAAATATCGAGGCATTACCGCATAAACGCCGAACGTGTGCTCCGAGGCGTTGCGGCGAAATCAAAATTTAAAACCTCTGAAATTTTTTTTTTTTTACCATAGGACCAATTGGTTATTGTTTGTATGACCCTAAAGTATTGTTTAAGCAAAAAAAAAAAAAAAAATCGATTTCTTCAAAACCCTAGAGTGGTGTTACCCCTTAAGGAAAGACTTCAGTTAAATTTGAAAAATCGCTATCAGATGTGATATAAAAAAATCCTTCCAGCAGTTTTTGAGTAATGCTATATAGACTGTGAAACAAAAATTTTAGCCTTCTGCGATGAAAGTGGAAGCGCAAGGAACCTTGCAAAGTAGATTTTGCCCACCGCTACTAAAATTCGTAACCATTTTCAGGGCCACATGTTGTAGAGGACATCTATGTCTCGATTTTTCTACTGTTTCTACTTCCCACATATTAAGAATTTTCGAGTTGCATGGGTATGCAAACATAGGTTTCTTTTTCCTCAAAAAAGACCCTTCTACTTCAATATTATTGATATCGCAATTTGGTGAAATATACATGCCATCGATTTGTAACAACTTTCCATTTTCTAACTCGACAGTATTATTTGGCGATTTAATAGCAATTGTAGCTTTTTTATATCTTAATATTTTGATAGGTATATGCCCACTAGGTGTTTGCTGGAGTCTTCTTATAATCGTAACGGGTGGTGGTGCGGTGACTTTCTTGGTACCAGCAAAAAAACTTTCGTGTAAACGACGACACAGTTGTGCCAACAGCCTGCGACCACTTCGAAGCATTTTCTTCATTTTTCCCAATGTATTCTCAAAAGGAAACGCTGTGATCTCACTCAACGGACATCCTATGTTTTTTACGTCATCAGCAAGATGGATGAGGCAATGCATATTCATCACCTGGCTGACTTCACCATAGAGATACCGTGACGTTTGCACGAAACTTTTGAGGTACACTTTGGCATTAGTGTGGTATTTCACAGACAATTTTGGCGAACACAGTATTCTACAAGAAACTGAGAAGAGGAGGAAATGTTTAAAGAGATTGTCCGGTAAAATCTTTTTTAGAACAACGGGGCCACCATACAGTAGAAAGAACCTGAATTCTGTCGCCTTCCATTTCGCAACATCGGACACTGATCTCGTTGTACGTTGAAACTCAGTAGGTATTTGTGATTGTAGATAGATCAAGCGTTGTGAGAGAAGACTTTTGCTCCTAAAATTCAGATAACCCTGTAGCCAGCAGTCGATCAATAACTTTTTCATTATACCTAAACAACAAAGGTGCATGAAATCCAGAATGAAGAGAAAGATCATATTGATGTGAGGTCGAATCAATTCTAAGGGAGAAAGTCCTGTGTGATGTTCAGGATTATCCACATTTCTGAATGATTCGTTCGTTCTCTCCTCTGCGTCAGTAGAACAATAAATTGTTCGGTTTGCATGCCGCTCTCCTTTCACGGTGCAACGCTCACATGCATAATATCCTCCGTGGCCTTTAATACACTTGACGAACGAACGTGCAGGTCTGTCGCATATGAAAGAGGCAATACGAACTTTAAATTTCTCCCCATCAATGACAATCCCTGTTTCCATGAGACCATTACTTTCCTCAATAAATCTACCTAGGTACTCATTTATGTCGTTTGGCTTCTGAATGCCGGAATAAATGGCTATGGGGAACGGCTCATACACATCTGGTTGAAGCTGCACCTTGCACAATATCGGCCAAAACTGTCTCGAACTGGATTTATACAGAGGTAGCCCATCGATATTAATTTGCAGGTGCAGCACGTTCTCTCGATGTAGCGCTGTATTAATAGTCTTCTTCAAGTGTTCGGCTATCCCAAAATATACAAATTCACCCACAGAAGCACCGCTATCATCTTTGATAGCTTCGATGTGATATTGACCTGTGGCTGTTTTTAAGAATGTTTTTGAACTTTTTGGAAGACCCGGTAAAAGCCGCCGCCTTAAAATCAAAAGAAGACGATTCAATTGAGTTTGAGGAATATTAGACTGTATAGCCCAATTTCGGAGTTCTTCAACATCATCCCATTCCTCATCTTCCTCATCTGCGTCATTGACGTCCGACTCATCCTCTGTTGAGCTATAATCTTCTTCCGTATCCCATACAGCATTGTTTTCAACATCGATATTCATTTCATTATCGTCAATGTTTTCCGGGACTAAACATCTTTCAAGTTCTACTTCATTCATCGCTCCCAGCATTTCCTGGAATTCTACGTCATCCCTCGCCATCTCTGACGATGAGTCACCTGCTTCTGCATCTGATATGTCAGCCGCTCCAACAGCATCATTGTTCCCGTCGAACGTTTCAGTATGTTCATCTGAATAATGTTGAAGGTTTACTTCAACAGGATTTGGTTCATCTTTGTCGGATTCTTCTTCCTCGTTGACAGTTTGCTCTTCTGGGCATGCTATATTTCCAATTTGGGAGCTCGACGCAGATCCCATGCTAGTGCAGGTTGGGTCGAGGGCCTCAGGTTCTGAATTTGTTTGTCGACGGACTTCTCGAAATCTTTGTACACGTAACCTCGTTAGTTTACGTCTCTTATTCGTATTTTCGTCTTCCATCTTGATCTAACCTAAAAATCACTGTCACTAACATTCGATTGTCACAATTAATTGGATGTTCTACACAAACTAAACGCACGATACCGAAAATACGGTGTAAACT
Organism: Tenthredo mesomela; assembly: GCA_943736025.1. Taxonomy (NCBI): domain Eukaryota; kingdom Metazoa; phylum Arthropoda; class Insecta; order Hymenoptera; family Tenthredinidae; genus Tenthredo; species Tenthredo mesomela. The sequence continues at coordinate 12,916,172 of OX031022.1, forward strand.
TACCTCGGAGTTTGGAAGGCAGAAACAGAACACACACTCACGCTCAGATGCAATTAACCGTGTTCGATTTCTATAGTTTACTCAGCCAAATCACGGACTTGTCGATGGACTATGGACGGGCGTACTGAACCTGAGTCACGCTATGGCCTGTGATCACTCGTAGTCGCTTTCCTTTTGAGGTCGAACGTCGAAGTGTCGCGGGTCAGGTTAGGATTCTAACCTAACCTGCAAGCGAGCGTTCTAATTGGCTTTCACTATTGCCCGAGAACCAATTAGAACGCTCGTTTACAAGTTAGGTTAGAGTCCTAACCCGTTTATTATTTGAAAATCGGGATACCTGATGAGTATTCCACGAAAGTAGTCCACATAAACCAGGTGTTCACATTCCATGGAATTTTTTCGGCGGGATAATGAAAATTTTATACCTGGCCGACCCCATGGGTCATTGTTTCGCCGACTGAGTTGGACCTTATACCTATGGGGGTTTAATTAGTACCTGCCCACACTATCGAGGAGAACCTTCCAAGTGCCATACCCCGATTTCCCGGAAACTCCGCTCAGTGAAAGAGGGGTCAAAATGAGGAAACACGTGACTCGGCTTATCTACTAAGACTCGACCTTTTTCGAGAAAATGATTGTTGAAGTTTTCGACGTACCTCAGGTACCTTTTACTTGCTAACCGACCGCTAGACTAACCGCTGCGCCGCCGCCTCGGTTGCACTCGCCTCGCGCTAAAAGGTACCTGAGGTACGTCGAAAACTTCAACAGTCATTTTCTCGAAAACTGTCGAGTCTTGGGCCTTGGCAGATAAACCGAGACACGTGTTCCCTCATTTTGACCCCTCTTTCACTGAGCGGAGTTTCCAGGAAATCGGGGTATGGCACTTGGAGGGTTGTCCTCGTATGACCACGTAAAGTAACTATACTTATCAAGGCGGCGTCCCCTAGTGAGCCTGTTCAGGTATAATGATCGACGCCTGACGGCACCCTGACCAGGGGTTCGGCAGGCATGCCTCGGTGAGAGTAGCCTGGCTTTGACGTAATCAGAGCCACAAAAGGCACGCCTCGATAAGAGTAGCCTGACGGCACCCTGACCAGGCGTCCGGCAGGCATGCCTCGGTGAGAGTAGCCTGGCTTTGACGTAATGAGAGCCACAAAAGGCACGCCTCGATAAGAGTAGCCTGACGGTACCCTGACCAGGGGTCCGGCAGGCATGCCTCGGTGAGAGTAGCCTGGCTTTGACGTAATCAGAGCCACAAAAGGCACGCCTCGATAAGAGTAGCCTGACGGCACCCTGACCAGGGGTCCGGCAGGTATGCCTCGGTGAGAGTAGCCTGGCTTTGACGTAATCAGAGCCACAAAAGGCACGCCTCGATAAGAGTAGCCTGACGGCACCCTGACCAGGGGTCCGGCAGGCATGCCTCGGTGAGAGTAGCCTGGCCCTGACGTAATCAGAGTCACAAAAGGCATGCCTCGATAAGAGTAGCCTGACGGCACCCTGACCAGGGGTCCGACAGGCATGCCCCGGCAAGGAACGCCTGACGGCACCCTGACCAGGGGTCCGACAGGCATGCTTCGGCAAGGAACGCCTGACGGCACCCTGACCAGGGGTCCGACAGGCATGCCTCGACAAGGGACGCCTGACGGCACCCTGACCAGGGGTCCGACAGCCATGCCTCGGCAAGGGACACCTGACGGCACCCTGACCAGGGCCGTATCAGGTGTGCCTCAGTGAGGGGTACCTGGTAAGACCCTGCTCAGGACCTTGTCAGGGCTGCCTCATTTAGGAATACCTGAGCAAAACCCGATCAGGGCCTGATAGAACATCAGGCTAGCCTTATCAAATTTCTACTCGGGTAAGAACGATTCGAAAAATGGCAATCCGAATACGATCAAATAGGAACGAATAAAGAATAATTTTGGTATTATTTTTCGATACGATTCAATTCGATTTCTTCATCCGATGATTTGTATTGAAACGAATTGAAAAATGACCCTATTCATTTATTGTTTTTGTTTATTTTCGATATTATCCGGACAAAAAATATTTTTTTCACGAATATTTGATTCTTTTCCGAGCGGTAGAGCACAGTTAATATTTCCAGGATGGTAAAAATCGTATATTCACAGACTAATTGAATTTATTCACGTGGGTCACCCATCCGACTTCTGACTGCAGTTGAAATTGCTTAACTTCGTTGATCATCTGATGTCCGGTGTCGATCTGGATCTAATCGTCGCCTGTTACAATCCTTGACACTTTTCGACTTGATAGGTAAACTTTGATTTGTGAGGATTTACATCAATATGTATACTTTAAAAAAATAAATAATAGTAAAATTTCACGGTCACTTCGAAGATTTTTGATGATTAAATAGTATACTAGTAGTAAGTAAATTTAATATATTGAGTGTGTGTAATTAAGACGAACTTATAAATAAGTTAATTCGTTAACAAAAATTGATTTTCATCATTCTAACCTCAAAATCGCAACTTCGTCGCAATTTCTCAGCAATCCTGATGAAAAATAATGATCGTTACTTGTACTATTGTACATTCTGTACGATTCAGTTCAATTCAAAATGAGAATATACCATTTTCAAAGCACTGATTCGGATTGCATACGAGAAAAAAAAAAAAAAAAACTAATTGCGTTTCGTTTCTTATTTTCCGTGATTTTCCTAACAATTCACTCGGATCGGAAGAATTATGCTGATTCAGATGATTCGTATTCTCTTGAAAGAATTATTTCGGATAGAAATACTGTGCTGATTGATTCGGTTGTTTCGAATGATCCGTATTCCTTTGAAAGAATTCATTTCGATGGAAAAAAAACTATGCTGATTGATTCGAATCGATTCGGATAGCTCGTATTCTTTCAAGAGAATTCATTCGGATACAAAAAACTATGCTGATCGATTCGAATTGATTCAGATGATTCGTATTCTTTCAAAAGAATTCTTTCGGATTGAAAAACTATGCTGATTGATTCGGATGATTTGTATTCTATCAAAAGAATTCATTCGGAAAGGTAGAACTGAATCGGATTCGGAATGGCAATAAGTTATTCTGAATAAAAAATTGAATCGTATTGGCGATGATAAAGTCAGCATTACCGCAAATAGGACGGGATAAAAAAGAACGGATAGAACCGAATAAAATCGAATAGACGAATTGAAACGAATAGATTGTGATTAGAATAACCTATACTGAATTCGGAAATTCAACGAAACGGGATTGAAAATTCTGAAATCGATTCCGTTTCAATACTTTTCCGTTTGTTGGGACGGTTCTTCGTGTAATATGGTCACCTTTCCATAATCTATCCGGTGGTCATGACTCAACATGTGCGTCGTCAATGCTGTGTGTCTATCTACAGATTCTTTATGATTGTTTTTATGCTCTCCAAGCCGCGTGTGTAAGTGTCTACCTGTCTGTCCTATGTATGCTTGGTTGCAATCCCGCACGGAAATATATATATGCGAAAAATATATGCAACATATATGTCGCACTTATAACATATATGTGCGCAAAATCCAAAGATGTTCGCATATATTATAACATATATGTACGCATTTACATATATGTATCCTATATGTTAGATGAATTTTACATAGTGTTGACATCTATGTCGACATCTATGTCGACATACATGTCACTACATGTATGTTGACATTTATATCAAACTTATAAAAAATAAATGTTACTTATATTTTAGCGCAAAAAACAAATATGTCGCATATATTTTTCGCATATATATATTTCCGTGCGGGATCACCGCAAGGTATTTTGTAGACCACATGGGAGCGTTTGTCAATTGGTAAGACATCCTTCCCGGTGTCAAATAAGTGCCCTAGATCGTGGGCGTTCCTTCCTACAAACCGTACTTTACATTTATCGAACAATCTGTTAAGCGACTCAAATAAACCATGCACATAAGGGATCGAAATATACCTATAGTCTATCCTACTATCAACAGCCCGCAACACGTTGTTAGAGTTGTAATAATAAGTGCTAGACATAGGTCCATTATGGATCAAAACAACTCTAACAACGTGTTGCGGGCTGTTGATAGTAGGATAGACTATAGGTATATTTCGATCCCTTATGTGCATGGTTTATTTGAGTCGCTCAACAGATTGTTCGATAAATATAAAGTACGGTTTGTAGGAAGGAACGCCCACGATCTAGGGCACTTATTTGACACCGGGAAGGATGTCTTACCAATTGACACACGCTCCAATGTGGTCTACAAAATACCTTGCGGTGATTGCAACCAAGTATACATAGACAGACAGGTAGACACTTACACACGCGGCTTGGAGAGCATAAAAACAATCATAAAGAATCTGTAGATAGACACACAGCATTGACGACGCACATGTTGAGTCATGATCACCGGATAGATTATGGAAAGGTGACCATATTACACCAAGAACCGTGGTATTATAAGAAGTTGCTGTTGGAAATGTGCAACATCGTGAACCATACGAACGCTGTCAACCTTAGGCAAGATGTTGAAAACTTGAGTGACATCTACATGTCGGTACTTTCCGATAGCTGATCTGCCTTATTAGGCCGCTTTTCTCTATGTTTGTTTACCGTGATCATTCTATTAGAACTGTGTGTCTTTCCGTTGTATTGTCTAGTTGGTCAGTAGTGATAACCGTTGGCTTGGCTTGCCATCCATTTACCTACGAGTTGAGTGTCAAACTGTCAAGGCTCTTTCAAACTCTGTATATCTTTTATCTCTTAATCATATGACATGTACTTTTACATTATAATTTCCTTTTACCGTATAGTTTTATTAGTTGAGATGGAAAGTTGGGAGATCCGGACTGCGAATAGTTGTCAATAGATATATTAAGTTAATTAAGGTTAGTTTTCTAAATGTAACTCCTTTGGAGGTTAGTTCTTTATTGTTTGCTGTATTAAGTTTTGTTCTTTTGGATTTGACAGTAATAAATTACACTCTGAGGAAGGTCCGCACCATGGGCCGAAACGTCAGTGATTATTAACATAATCTCGTTGTTGACCTACATAACCAAGAATTTTCACTCACAATCTTTGCTAATACCGTTAGAAGAAATTCAGAAGATCGATTTATCGTCACAATTCCTTCAAAGGAAAGTCCCACTCAATTAGGTGACTCTAAAAGAACAGCTACAAAGCGTTTAGTAAACCTTGAGAAAAAATTATCTCGTCAGCCGGAATTAAAAAAGCAATACTCTGATTTTTAAGATGAATACGAGCGCCTCGGCCATATGAGTCTAGTCACAAATGAAGATCCCAATGAAATTGCATACTATTTGCCACATCATTGCGTAATTAAGTCTGAAAGTACATCAACTAAAATTCGGGTCATCTTCGATGGTTCAGCCGCGACTTCCACTGGAAAATCTTTAAATGACATTTAGATAGTTGGTCCTACTGTACAAAATGATCTTTTTGACCTCCTAATAAGGTTCAGAAGCCATGTATACGTAGTATCAGCCGATATCGAAAAAATGTACAGGCAGGTCCTAATAGAGCCTGAACAACGTGCTTTGCAGCGCATCTTCTGGCGTTCCGATCCAAGCAAACCTATACAAAGTTTCAATTTAAATACAGTCACTTATGGGACAGCTGCCGCTTCTTTTCTGTCAATAAGATCCTTGTTTCAATTGGCCTTTGCGTGTGCAAAGGAGGAACCTAAAATCGCTGAAGTTATTTTAAATGATTTTTACGTGGACGATGTCCTCACGGGAGCCAATACCATCGAGGAAGCAAAATCATTAGCCCAAAACGTATCAAAAATCCTAGAAAGTGGTTGTTTTCACCTAAGAAAATGGGCTTCAAACGAGCCTGCTATCATAGTTGACTTAATTGCAAATGATCCGACGCGCACACTAATTAGCTTTCCTCCCGACAATACACAGAAAATTCTCGGATTGAATTGGGATACTAACTCCGATGTGTTGAGTTTCGTAGTCAAAGACAAAAGTACCAGTAGAGTAACCAAACGTCAAATACTGTCTGAAGTCGGGCAAATTTTTGACCCTTTGGGATTAGTAGGTCCGGTCATTATTATAGCGAAAACAATTTTACAATCTTTGTGGCGTGAAAAACTTTCTTGGGATAAGTCAGTTAGCTTGCAGCTCCATCAAGAGTGGACAGATTACAGGCACGCGCTAATCTGGCTGAATCAATTAAAAATTCCTCGCTTCATGGGCTGCGAAGACATGTCATCCTTCCAATTGCACGGATTTGTGGACGCTTCCAAAATTGCATACGGTGCATGTGCTTATGTCAGAGCTGTGGATCAAGCAGGTGTTATCCAAACTAAACTATTATGCTCAAAAACGCGTGTCGCGCCCCTCAAGGTACAAACCATTCCGAGGCTAGAATTTTGTGGCGCTTTGCTGCTGGTAGAATTGATGGCAAAGACAAAAAACGCACTCAAAAACAAGATAGACAGCATAAATTATTGGACCGACTCCTCAATAGTGATCTCGTGGCTGCGCTTGCCCTCTAGTTCATTACCTGTTTTTATTTCAAATCGCGTTTCACAAATTCAGCAAAAATCGAGTATAAACGATTGGCGTCACGTACCAACTAAACTTAACCCAGCTGACTGTCTATCTCGTGGGCTAAATACCAAACAGCTGATAAATCATGATTTGTGGTGGAATGGTCCAGCTTTTCTCTTACGAGAGACAAGTCAATGGCCAGATCTACCAACTAGCCTTGCAACAAACCAGGAGGAACAGATTCCCCCTGTTGTAGCCTTGACTATTGTAGCCGAAGAAAACGAAACAATCAAGCATCTTGTCGATCGAACGTCAGCAACAAACAAGGCAGTTCGAATATTAGCGTATGTCATCCGATTTATTCGTAAACTGCAAGGCAAACAAAATCCGCAACCTTACCTTACCGCGTTAGAATTGGACAACTCTCTAAATATGCTAATTAAAACTTGCCAAGGCGAAATGTTTCCAAACGATCTAAAATCCTTGCAAACCGGGCAGGCCATAACTAAAGGAAAACTGGCTTCCCTATCCCCATTTATTGACGATCGCGGAGTGATTCGAGTGGGCGGCAGGCTCTCTAACGCAGGATTCTCAAATGACAAAAAATATCCAATTATATCATACTCCTGGCATAGGCTGACGGCAGGCATCGCGATTCAAGAGCACAGAAAATTGTTACATGCAGGTCCGCAGCATCTATTGCCCTCTTTGCGTGAAAAATATTGGCCAATACGAGGCCGAAATCTAACTCGCAAAATCGTGAAGCAATGCACAGTGTATTCCAGGGCGAATCCAAAACCGTTTAAGTTTGCAATGGGAAATTTACCCAAGGCCAGAATATCTCCAGCGCTGCCATTTACAACAACCGGTGTTGATTACGCTGGTCCATTTACGATCAGGGATAAAAAGGGTCGCGGAAGCAAATTAACAAAATGTTATATAGCATTATTCGTATGCTTTGTCACCAAGGCATTACATCTCGAACTTGTATCTGACCTCACAAAGGAAAGCTTCATTGCGGCACTGCGTAGATTTATAGCTAGAAGAGGTAGCCCCTCAGACATATATTCGGACAATGGCTCCACATTCGTAGGTGTTCACAACGAGCTACAAGGGCTAGGCCAATTCTTAAAAAACGAAATGAAAGAAATAGGTGAATCTATCGAGAACTTAAACATAAGATGGCATTTCATCCCTGCATACTCTCCTCATCAAGAAGGAATCTGGGAAGCGGGAGTTAAATCTGTAAAAGCGCACCTTAAACGCATTGCTGGGAATGCACACTTGCGTTTCGAAGAATTTTACACCTTGTTGACGCAGATTGAGGCAGTTTTAAACTCTCGTCCCCTGTGCCCGTTATCTAACGATCCCAACGACTTGAGTCCTCTCACTCCTGCTCACTTTCTTGTAGGAAGATTATACACGGCTGCAGCTGATCCAAGCCTACTGCATATCAACCCAGGTCGCCTATCGAACTGGCAACACGTCCAATCGCTTCAGCAACACTTTTGGTCTAGATGGCAAAAGGAATACGTCTCAGAATTGCAAAGACGAACAAAATGGACCAAGCCGTACCCAAATATCGAAAAAGGAGCTCTCGTACTAATAAAGGAAGACAATCTTCCCCCAGCAAAATTGAAAATGGGAAGAATAAAAGACGTCCATCCTGGCAAGGACAAAATAACTCGAGTAGCCTCTGTCCAAACCTCCGCAGGAATAATACGCAGAGCCCTAAATAATTTCTGTCCGTTGCCCAGCGAAAAAGAAGACTGAATAGGTTAAGAAACCTTTTTTTTAACGTACAATTTATTTGCCAAATTTAGACTCTCGCACAAATATTTGAAAAAGCTAAGGCTCGATCTGTCATAATACTCCTCAAGAAGGTCTAATTTCATTTAGGGAGTCACATTTTGCAGATTTTATCTTTTAATTTTCTTTGACAATTTACTTAAGGTGGTTCTTTACCTACTTCCCACCAAACTTGGATTTCAGAGAAGATTTTGAATACTTCTCGATGGGCTAAAAATCTGAAAAAAATCAGGCATGTAGAAGATTCTCGAGAGATTGATTTTGCACAATAATAATTCAAAAAAGTTATTAACAAATTGATGGAAAAAAAAACTGTTCAAGAAATTAGCCGATGACCCAACTTTTTTTTTAGGTGAAAATTATTTTCTAATTTTTCTGAATACGTATGATTTTTTTTCAGAATTTTGTTAAATCTTTGAAAAACGCGTTTTGTCAGGTATGAAAAACTCAATTTTCAAAGAGTTAACAAAATTCTGAAAAAAATCATACGTATTCAGAAAAATTAAAAAATAATTTTCACCTAAAAAAAAAGTTGGGTCATCGGCTAATTTCTTGAACAGTTTTTTTTCCATCAATTTGTTAATAACTTTTTTGAAATATTATTATGCAAAATCAATCTCCCGAGGATCTTCTACATGTTTGATTTTTTTCAGATTTTTCCCCCATCGAGAGATATTCAAAATCTGCTCTGAAACCCACGTTTGGTGGGAAGTAGGTAAAGAACCACCTTAAGTATGCATATGTATCTATATCACAATTGATAATCATCTAACGAAACTCCGGTCGAATCAATTAGTCTATATAAACCTATTAATTACTAAACAAAACAAAAGACAAGCAAAGAATTGCGCTCAAGAATTATTTATTAATATCTTATTGAACCTTAATGCTTCAATGCCGGGGAGTATGTTCCCGCAATTCGAGAGAGAGAGAGAGGAAGCTGCAACATTTGAGACGACTCGTAAGATCGAACACATTAAATTTCTCTAAATTGAATACGGAACAATCGAATCAATTACTCACAGTTGATTATTATCATATTCACCTCATACCCCGTACTGCTGAATGAAAAAGTTATTTTTTATTTCTATTATTTTTATTCACGTAAACGCCGGAATCGCCCCACACCTGTTTTCTATGTATATTCCAATAATAAGCAAAGTTGTTTTCCAATTGTACTTTCCATAAAATGATAATGAAATTGCACAATCCCCACGTCGACATGAACATGTACCTACATGAATTTAATTCTGTTCAAGGATTAATATTTCAATATGTATACCTCATTCATTTCTGTTTTGGTCAAATGAAAGAAGCTATCTGGAAAAAATCGGTCGTTTCGCATCGTTCCTCAAGTAAGTAAATTTCATTACTCAAATCCTCTTCGAAAAAGGACGTAACAAACGAACTACCCTTTGATGCTTACCTCGTGGAACCACGCCAATCTGTAAGTCCTTGGATTAGCTCTCACGTTACACTCAAAGTAGACATCGTCACCTTCTTTAATATCCCTCGGGTTGAGAGATGAACCCATCCTCAGTGACACGATCGGTGTAACTGTAAACAAAAATTTTATGGAAATTTTTATCCATGTCAATGAGCAGTGGGTGTTTACTGCGAGGGTGTTGATACATCCAGTCGAAATACAACGAACTACCGCTGAATTTGTCTTTAAAACGTCTCAGGAATATATCTATTATATCGTATTATGCTAAACAGAAAAAAAAAACATGCACTTTTTACAGTACAGGATTATATTTGTCAGGGTTGCGATTCTGTAACTTTCGCTAATTGGCTAATTCGCTAACTTTTCCCTTACTCAGCAAAGACAGTTGGTTGGCTGAGTAGCGTCCAATCGCAAATCGTTGCGGATCCGTTAGTACAGTCGTCCGGTGGCGCCGTGGGTCTTGCCCGGCCGCTAGTCGTAACAAACGCGAGGCCCACTTACACTTGATATACATATAATCATAATATTACACAAGCAGTTTTATAGCAGTCCAATATTTTGATTATCAAGTGTAAGTGGGCCTCGCGTTTGTTACGACTAGCGGCCGGCAAAGCCCACGGCACCACCGTACGACCGATTCGTAACGATCTCCGATTGGATGCTCCTCAGCCAACCAACGGTCGTCGCTAAGTTAGCGAAAAGTTAGCGAATTAGCGAAAGTTACAGAATCGCAACTCAGGTAGTTGGAGATCAATAACTCGCTCTCTGTTGAGGTTGAATGTGTGAATTATTATTCGGAAACCAGTTTAAGGGGGTATCCCCACCTTTAAATAGGTCAACATTCTGAGAAAGAGATTGATATTTTACAGCGAATTTGAGAGTCTGATCAAATCCAAAAAAATCATGAAGTTGAGGGAGGGTCTGACCCTCATTATCCATACTTAACATTGGATATTACTTTGAGTCTAATAGTAGTTACGCTGAATATAGATAAATACAAAATTACTCGGTTGTCGCAAAGAATCAGTAGTACCGTTGGATCGATTCTGGAATTTTTGGTCCTCAATTGTTGAGAAGAGATGCCTCTATCATATGAACATAGAACTTCTTGATATCGCGAAAATTGCCTGACTCGCTTAGTTTTTACTGAGATTTTTCTAATTCTTCAATTTTTTTTCTCTATTTTTTCTATTATCTCAACCAAAAATAGTCATATCAAAAAGTTCTATGTTCATATGATAGAGGCATCTCTTCTGAATAATTGAAGACCAAAAATTCCAAAATCGATCCAACGGTACTACTGATTCTTTGCGACAACCGAGTAATTTTGTATTTTTCTATATTCAGCGTAACTACTAATAGACTCAAAATAATATTCAATGTTAAGTATGGATAATGAGGGTCAAACTCTCCCTAAACTTCTTGATTTTTTTGGATTTGATCAGACTCTCAAATTCGCTGTAAAATATCAATCTCTTTCTTAGAATGTTAACTCATTTAAAGGTGGGGATACCCCCTTAAACTCAGGAGCCACAGACTGGTATTATAGACACTATTTTTCCATAATACGTGCATGAAATGAGCTTTCTTTCATGCTTGTCGGGCGTAGGGGAAATCACGTGTTTCGAACGTGAGTCCGGAATATCCACTCAGCAGGAGAAAATAATACATTACGATACGAGTCCGGTAAAACTTTTTCTGACGAGTGTGAGGTTGCAGCACGAGCCGAAGGTGAGTTTTGCAATCACACGAGATTAGAAGAAGTTTATCCGTCGAGTATTGTACAAAATTTTACTTTCGGAGGTGTGAAAATGGGTGGGTAAGACGTCCAAAATCACACTGAGTGAAGTAAAGTACTTTTTAAAATAAAACTGCACCGAGGAAGCGGAAACGTTGCTTCCGTGGTTCACACGATATTTTTTTTACACATGAGCGGAGGCCGATTTTGCCAGCTGTTTGAGGAAAAAGCGGTTTTACCGATTAATTTTTAGTAAATCGATTAAAGTTATGATTTATTTATTTGGTTGCTGCTTTAAACAAAACAGTATAGGTATGAAGTTGATCCTACTGTCTTCTGTTTTTTTCATGACGGAAAAAAGAGAATAGATGAATCTGGTGCAACTTCATATCGGGGAGTGAAGACTGACAGGAAAGACTTTTATGCCCGGTTTTATAAACCTGGGTTACGCCGTGGATTTATACAGGGTGTTACCACTAACTATGTCACCCCGACGGGTGGTGATAGGGGGGACCTTAACTAACATTTTTGATACAGGAACTCATATCCGGAAAGTTGACGTTACCTTGATGAGAGGGATTCAAAATTTTCGGTGAACGCCTGCAACGCTTGCTCACAGGCGCGGCGAAATCGTCGAGGATTTAGAAATAATCTGAGTTTGATTCAATTATTTATTAACAACATAATGAATCCAACTTAATGTTCCAAATATCACAGCGAAGAAAATTCTTCAACAAAACCTGTCGAATCCCCCCTTAACGACGAAAATACCTATTTTCTGTCATATTTGGAACACTGTGTTAGATTCATTATGTTGTTAATAAATAGTTGAATTAGATACAGATTATTTCTAAATCCTCGATGATTTCGCCACTCCTGTGAGCAAGCATTGCAGGCGTTCACCGAAAATTTTGAATCCCTCTCATCAAGGTAACGTCAACTTTCCGGACATGGGTTCCTACGTCGAAAATGTTAGTTAAGGTCCCCCCTATCACCACCCGTCGGGGTAACATACTTCATGGTAACACCCTGTATAACCCGTAGGTTACCCCACAGATACTACCTGTTCAACCTTCATGGACTGTTGGAGGTTAACAGCGATTCATGACAGCTGTCAGATGATGAAAGTTTGAACGGGTAGTATCTGTGGGATAACTTACGGGTTATTTGAACCCATCGGGTAATCCACGCTTATAAAACCGGGCATCAGAGGGGAAAAGCCGGGAAGAAAGACTTTCAGGGAGAAAAGACTTTCCGAGCTGCAAAACCGCTCTTTGCTCCCCAAGAATAGGGAGCAAAATCGGCCTTTCGGTTCATGTGTAAAGAATAGTAGATTACGTAACTAGTGCGCAAAATAGGTGAATCCCGCACGAGTCGGATTTGTCGCCCGAGCGTAGCGAGGGCGACAAAAGAGACGAGTGCGGGAGACACCTATGCGCACTAGTTACGTATACTATTTTTCCTAACGAGCTACGCAAAATTCTGCAACATTGGTATCTTGTATGAAATATTAAATTTTCAAGTATATACAAATTATTGTATATAAGATGGATGAAGTGTCCGCTTTAAAGAATCGGTAACGATGCCGATCGTGTTTATTTACGTTTACCAGCTCTATCTCCCCGCACCTAGAATTCTCTTTCTTTCATTCAACGTTACAATACACAAAGAAAAGGTGTTGCGTTTCAATTATATTTATTTTGCGCACTAGTGCGGGAAAGTACTATTTTGCACACTTAGTTAGGAAAAAAATATTTTGTATACACAAATTGTATTTTGCGCACGCGGTTCGCATTTTGTGCACGCTTACGAAATGGGTTAGGGAATGTGGCATTTTGCACACGCAAATCAGTACACAAAATCGAATTTTGCACACGGCGTTGGGGAAAGTTTGATTACATTTTGTGAGAGTTTGAAGGAAACAAAACCATTATCTGGTAATTGGTAGGCTTACTTACTTCTTTCTCTACAAAAAAACTAAAGTCAAACTTATCGGAATTAATAATTACGGTAAAAAATTGTTGTTTTGAAAATAAAGGGAAATTTCCCATTCTGCCCCACCCCCCGGGGTAGAATGGGAAATAAACCCGGGGCACGATGGGGTACTGATTATTAGAAAAATTCCAAAGCTGGAGGTATCTAGATACAAGCATCTAAGATACAGTATCTAGATTCATTTTGTATCTAAACAATGTATCTAGATACGATGTTTTTTTTATATCTTTATCTGTATCTAGATATTTTTAGGAGTATCTTTATATCTTGCTAAAGATACTCCTGAAGATACTTCAGGAAATATGAAGAAAGATTGAATCATTGAATGACTCTTGTAGTCTTGTACACGTCATGGCCAAACGCAATGCTCTAAGTGATGATTTGTTCGAAACTTTACTTTTCTTGAAAGAAATTATTCTTGCGCTCAAGCCCTACTGTGTAGTCAATAGTCTGTCGCTCAGTTACTAGCAATTTTATGATGTGGAATTCTTAATTTTGTTTCGTTTCAATTTTGTATTGAAAAATAAAGCTGATTGAGATCCAAACTTGTGCCTATATAATTATGTGATTTCATTTTATTTCAGAAAGTATCTGGCAAAATTCATTGTAACGTATCTGAATCTGTATCTAGATACATTCCAGCAGTATCTTTTACAGCATTGCAAAATTCACAGATGAGAACACTGTGAACATCAGCTTGAGGTTCATAGCATCTGCCCAGACAGCACAAAACTCTAAAAGATATCCATACCCAGGTAGCACACACGTGCATCGGCTTATTTTGGTATTCTACTCGACTGAAAGATGACTAACAGTGCACGAATGTCCGCTTTACAGTCAATCCGAAGACATTGACTGTAAAGCGGACACTCGTCGACTGTTAGTCATCTTTCAGTCGAGTAGAAGGCCAGAATAAGCCGATGCGCATGTGTGCTACCTGGGATACCAACTCTATAAGACGTCGATAAGTCCATAGGACATCCAAAGGACATATTTCGGAATGTTGTGCTATCTGGGTGTAGACCAGGACTGCTGGCAGATTTTTCTTATATACCTACGCACCATCTGCAGAGGGAATAAAAATGCCTCTTTATATGAGAAGTACAAATGAGCCGTTCTCTCGAAGAACAACCTAAGTGCAATTTGGTCGTTTCGAGAAAAAGCGATTTGAAAATTCAACATTGTACTGCTCATCGATAAATATAACTGATCAAATTTTTTTTATTTATTGCAAACATTATACTGTCGAATGATGAATTTAAAGCATAAAATCTTCAATAAACATTTTTTAACAATATTTTTCGCGACAGTTTATGCAAGAGCACTTAGGTCGTTTTTCAGGAGAACTACTAAAAATATGTTTTATAGCTATAAAAACACGATAAAAATGTAATAGTAAGAGATATTTGTTTATTTAATTTTATTCAAGGATATGAAAAAAAAACAAATAATTGTTATTTTTTTATTGTTTTTGTTAAATTTTTTTTATTTTGATTTTTTTTATTTTTTATTAATTTTATTTAATGTTTTTTTTTTTTTTTTGTTTTTGTTTGTTTCTGTTTGTGTTGTTTTTTGTTTTTTATTTATTTTTTGTCGAGCGGGAGACTACGCGGGCGATAATATGGTAGGCGCGTGGTTTCAAACACTCACAGTTTGCTCAAAAATTGATTAAATCTTATGAAATTTGGTATATAGATACTTTGTGACCTTGTCTACCTATTAATACGTTCTCCCGAAAAATGACCTAAGTCGCTTCAGGTCGTTCTTCGAGAGAACGGCTCAAATATTATCAGAGGCGGAACGAGGTATACCCTATTGTGCCCCACCCATTGTGATCCGACGCACCGTTCACGTAAACTCAAGTGTTATGGCCGGTTATATTTGTTGGACTCGAATTATCACTAGACTTTTAGTTAGTAAAAAGTATGTTCAAACATACATGTAATGTTAATATTCGAACAAAGAATATAGTGTAATTATCCTAGTGTTGCATAGCAATAATTAGAATTGGCATGCCTTTTTGTCGAGATTCGATAAAATTCGAACCAAGGGCAGTCTTTACTGACAACGGCCACTTCGTATAGCACGTCACAGCTAGACTGAACGTTGTGCACGATGTTCACACGTCTCTGTCACCTGTAGCGAGCACCCTTCCAATTTCCCGTTCCGCCCCAGTACCCCATTCTACCCCGGGTTCCTATTTTACCACTCAGTGGTAGCAAACAGTATTTCCGACATAACATGCATCTATGCTTCCAACCGAGGGATTATTCACTCAAACTTTCAGTGTACAAGTGATTCCGTGATTTCATATGATTTCGCATGATTTCATATGATTTCAACTGATTTTTATATGATTTTATTTGTCATCTCAGATGATTTCTGCTGATTTTCGATTCTTTCAAAGTGATTTCGAAGAATTTCAGCTGAATTCCAATAATTTCCGAAAGATTTCGGAAAATTTCCGCTGATTTTCAGTGATTTTTTGGGATTTTGAAGCGATTTTTTGTTTGATTTCAACTGATTTCAAGAGTGAATAGCCCCTCACTTCCGACAATACATCTTCATGTATGCCTAGGAAGGCGGCCAAGCTTGTAAAACAAAAAAAAAACATGAAAAAAAAAAACGCAAATATTATTTTGAACCCACTAATTCTGCCGCCTCTGAAATACTGCCGCCCTATGCTATAGCCTAGTTAGCCTGTGCCTAAATACGGCGCTGTGCCCATGTTATGAAAAATACTTTATTATTTCTTTTTCAATATTTTAATTCATTCATTTATTTATTCATTTATTTATTTTCTTTAATTTTTTTTTTTCAATATTTTGGTTTATTTTTTTATTTTTTAATTTTATTTTTTTCCTCTCTTTCTATATTGTGATAGTATTTTAACGTGTAGGCCGGGGCGCAAAAATGTAAACAAAGCACTTCTAATGATATATTTTTAAGAAGCTCACTTCTTGCTATTGCACTCCTGAATAAATATCTAGAATCTCATTTTTGATAAAAGTCTTTTTAATCATTTATGAAGTTTTAATTCGATTTTATGTAGTGGGGGGGTTCTGCCCCCCCCCCCCAACCCTCCCGCGGGGCTTCGCCCCCTGCACCCCTACCAGGGGCTGCGCCCCTGGACCCCCGTCAGATTGCCGGTGTTGTCGAATTTTGCACAGTTCGTTAGGGAAAATAATATACGCAACACTTTGCTGCGCACTCGTTAGGTAAAGTAATGTACAGAATATCCCCAAAATCTCTCTCAATTGTTGGAAACTTATGGGCAGTACACTCCTCTTGACCTTTTTGAATGTCCGAGATCGCGTCCACGACACGGAAGTGTGAAGGGGGGGGGGGATTTTCAACTCCAGATTAATTTTGCGTAATTTATAGGAGCAATCGATACCGAACTAGGCATGTAAGGGATTTCATGGTAACATATTAATTCGAATTAAGAACATATTTCCTCGATTTGATCAAAAAACATTCGAGAAACTACAGTTTCTTAAGACAAGAAATCTTTTGATTGGAACGAGCATTTTTTCTCTGTATGGTTGTGGATTCCGAATCTTAGGTTGAAATGCTGGAAGAACAAAACGGCGCTTCCAATGTATTAGTTGATTATTCTGAATTTCTCAAAATTGTGAATCAATTCTTTTTCTTTTTGATATTGAAGACAGATCTGTGACTTAAAAACTTCCTACATGTCTGATTCATTGCTTATCGGTACTCAGTATTATATGATCATCGAAACAAAGTTCATAATCATCCGCCATATTGGAGCTGCCATAATGTTTTTCAACGTTTCGATCTCAGATCCAGAATCTACGCCCTCCGATCCCAGTAAACTAAAAAGAATTGGAAATGAATTGAAAATGATTCATCGCCTCATCTTCCGATCCCGTTTTGCCCGAAACTCGAATTGGGTATCGCACATTTCTATTCTCGAATCCTTCCAAATTCTGTTCATCGAATTCATTTGCGTCTCACATAATCGAACGAATGCGTCTATTTGTTTCAATTCGCAAATCGGAATTGAATATATTTTCATAAACTGTCCACAGTTACGCTAGGTTATGAATTCCGATGAATTCCACACCGGGAATTTATCGTAGAGGGTTAGCGAATTGACTGAATGCGACTAGGGAGTAAGGCACGATCTGATCCGTCTGAATTCTGTTCTGGGGATTTGATGGGAAACATTTTAATTTGCATGAATCAGTTATCTTGATGTGAATTCGAAATAATTACAATCGAAAAATACACTTTCCGTAATTTCTATCCAAAAGAATTCCAGTGCACAAGTACTATAGATTAATGTGTTTGAATTCGTAACTAAGAATTACATAGACATTGATTCGTGTTCGTCTAATATATTCATCTAACTGTGCATAATTGCAAACGAGATTTTCATTCAATATTGCAGCAGTATTGCAGCTGCAACGAACATCGCGAATGAAAATAATAAAATACCTAATCCTCAATCTATAGAAAGAAGAGTAACAGTTTTCTGTAGATTTTCGTCGAAGGTTGTGAATTTTCTTGAATAAGTGGGAATGTATAGCATTGGAGAAAATGCAGAAATATCGTCTCGGACATTTCCGTAGGTATCCAAAAATTTTGACGTCGCAATAAATATCACAAGTTAAAGTTGATATAAATGTGCGAAACTCAGAACCATACGATAGCGTTATATTTTGGGAAAGTGTCATATTTGTCTACAAGAGATCATTGGAGCTAGGCGAATACGGGATCACGCGGGATCAAGTAAGTTAAGCAACGGTACGCAGGGTCGACACTTGGATGGGTGACCGTTGGAGAATTTGATGCAATTATTAAACTGCGAGTTTCCTTCATTCATCCTCTTCCCGGCCATCAATTTTTTTTGCAATCTTTCTGCAACATCGCCAATATTGCGGTGCAACACTGCAGTAACGCTGCAGGAATATTACGGTACCGTCTGGGATGGTGAAAACGTGAATACGATACGTCATATTTGGAATTCAAACGAATAGACTTTGATAGTAACCTTATGGGACCATTCTAGTTTGACGGTCATGAAAATTGCTCGTTTTCATGATTTTTTGTTTTCTAAATAAAATTCGATAATCAGTTTAATTTTTTTTTCATTAATTCAACTGATTCATCTTGTACATAAGAATATATTTCAATCTTTTGTTTTCATTTTTTATATAATATTTTCGGCCGCCGCAAAATAATGCCTTGAAGAAACAGCGTCTGATGGTGGAAAGTCCTACGCCTCGAAAAATTGTTCTGAAAGAAAAAAACCAAAAAGTTTATACATCAGTATGAAAAACTGTAGAGGCTTACGGAAGACTTTTTTTTTTTTCGATGAATATTAACAAAATGGTGGCCATCTCAAAATAAAATGTCAAATTATGCCGTTTTTATCGACAGTTTTTCGTTGAAAAAAATGTCAAATTTCGAAATAAACAAAAAAGCTTCCGTAACACGTTAAGGAATGTCGTGAAGACTGCTGTGGCAAAATTTGAGACAGATAGCTTGAAAACTCTTCGTTCAAAACCTTCCACCGTTTCGAAAAACTATGTTTCGAGAAAAACGCGTTTAAAGTTTCGAGTTCGAGAATTCCATATGAACTGTTTACTTACAATCAATCGGCGATGCCAGCTCCGTACAATATTCCTTCGGCTTCTTCGAACTGCTCATTTTGAGCAGAAATTTCAGTTCTACGCAATGTCCTGGCCTCTTTACAGTCGAAAGAGCTTTGGCGGTTAGCATGTGAGATGCGGTCTGCCTTATATCTTGCAGCGAATTCCACGGCTGTGTGCTCAAGATTTACACCCATTGTTTCCATAATTTTCAAAATTAGATCGTACCCCTCATTGAATGTACAAGCTGCACAATAGGTTGCGATTTCCACAGTTTTTTTTCCACATAATATATGCTTGGGAGCGAGTTGCCACACGCAATGATTAAAACTTTCGTTATTATTCTGGGTGTTTGCGCCTGTACATCTCTGTAGCAAATCGTCCGTGGTCAGATCTTCATAAATCGGCTTTAAAACTTCCTGGACATCTTCATCGAGATCTGGTGGATGTGAATATTTGTCAGAAGATTTCTCAGCCTCAGCTTTACGCCAGTTACACCATGATTCTGCTCCCGGAGGACAAAACTGATGCTGGGGGTTATTATCAGTTGAGATTTTATGGTGAAATGTTGCCCATATTGCATTTCTCATATCTTCGATTGAATCCGGGTTTCGGCGAACTGCTAATCCATAATACTCTGACAGATTTTTCAACAATTTGAGCGTCAATTGAGCTTTTTTGGGGGTAACAACAGCAGGTTTTTTAATCATATTTTTTCTAATTTTCGAAGTAGTCGGGTTAGTTCGTTTTTTGTTCTGTTTAGTTTCGGCTGTTTGCTTGTCTGAAATTTGCTTTCTGGCCTTCTTCAATTGAGTCAGCCTTTTCCTTCCTTCGTTTCCCCTTTTATATACGCGTTTTTTTACATGCAAAATGCATTCCTTCTTTTTTAATCCGAAATCAGCACCATAAGGCTTGGCATCTGACAACATCTTGAACGTCTTTGTACCTCCGTCTCCGATATAAAACCCATATTTCGCGTGGTGTAGTTCTTCAGATCTCTTGAAAATTTCGATGATGCCATCTACCTCCATTTTTCCGGCACTGCCTTTGTGGTTCACATTGCAATTTTTTTCGTGCGTCGCATACCATGCCTCGTACTCCACAGTGTTCTCTTTGCCCTTCCAAAGTGTACACGCTTTGCAAAAGCTTGACTTGATGGCAACGTCCAGAATTTTGTTAGTGTATTTCCTAATCACAGACACAATACCGATGAGTGAAGTGAAACCACGCTTCGACCAAGACCCATCACCAGACACTGTGAGTATATCCGCTGGATTTCCCGCTGCCAAATTCTGTTTCTTTTCTTCGTTGCTTGCTTTTCGGATAACGGCCTCGTAAATGGATTTTACTGCAATGCTCACAGTGTTCAGGATTCCATAATACGTTTGATTGTTGAAATTCGCTGCCAAATCCATCAAGCCAACAAAATTTCTGATGCCATGTATACCTATGCCGAGCATTCGCATTACGAAACAGAATTGACGGTTGATTTCATACGCATGTTCTATCAGCGGACAAGAATTGATTTCGGCAGGATCTGAACACGAACACTCGGAACAAAGTTTGAAACCCAATCCTCGAATTGATTTCTTGTAAAATTTTATGTCACCATCACACATTTTGCACTTGAGTAACCGTTGAAGAGCGCCGAAAACTAAACAAAATTCAACCAAGCAATAGTTGAAACTTGGATCAATTTTTACCTCGAAGTCCGGACTTTTCTTGGTCATTTTCGCCGCCGAAGTACTTGCAAACTCAGTATCGGTTTCCATGGAATGTCGATTTACTCCTGTGAATCTTTTTTTTCTTTTGCAATTAGCCCGTGTAGATATACTTCTAGAGCCTTTTCTACCCTGGCACATACGGACTCCGGTTGTCTTATTCGTCGACCTATCCATACTGGATGTCAAGAGGACGTACTGATTAGAGACGGGCGATGTTCACCGATTGATCGAATAGCTCGGCTGTTTTGTTTTAATAATTGTTATCGTACGTGCTCCAAATTTCGCGTGTTAGATTTTTTGCGTAGGAGGAGCCATACAATCGATGAGCAATCAGATATTTCAATAACAACATATATTGGATAAATTTGAAATTTCGAAAACTTTATTCCAGCTGCGGCAGCAATAAATATTGTCCGGCAACTCTCCGCTTTCACGTGACATACACTTGAGGCAAAGTCAACGAGGAATTCAATGAGCTTGTTACGTGCGCAACTTTCAGTATACCTAAATCTCTAAAAAATCTTGTTCATTAATTCACTAATTTCATTAATTCACTCTTTCTGTTATAATTCATTCTTTCATTCCCCTATCATATTTTTGAAACCGAATAAATATTAATTTCATTTCTAAACAGCGAGCAGTAGAGCTCTCGTTTACTTTCAAACGTGATTTAGAGCCCAAGAGCGAATCGCAGTAGAAACATAATATTAAATTGTAACTAATATTTATTCCTTCTTGAAATGGCTTATAAGTCACGTAGGTGTCAATGAGGGCGAAGCAGCGCTGGAGCTCCCAGTATTGCTGACCCCTCATCATCACACTACCTGATTAGTACGTAGAATTAGTTTCTATCTCTCTTTCTCCCTTTAGAAGAATAGGGAGAACTAAGTTAGTATGAGTGAGACTATATGTGAGGCATGGAGTAGCATGGGACCGCATAACGTCACCAGGCCCCCGCTCCTGCGCCTAACTGCAAGTACATTGTTGCAACCGCGGGCACCTCGTCGCTTTTGAACTTGAACTAGCGTCTTTCATCTGGTAAATCGCGAAGTGCGTGGACGCATCGACCCGTGTGCAATTTCGAGCCACGAGTTATACTCAATCTTTTCTTTGTCTTAAATTAAAGTGGTAGTATAAAGGACTCTGTACCCGTTAATAAATTCATACAAACGTGATATAATCTAGAAGTCTAGTGATCCGTTTAGACTTACATTAAATCTCTTCAAGATTTATGTATTTTAGAACATCGTTCAATACTTTGAAATACAGTAAACTCTGTATAGTTGCACGTCCTCGGGGCTGTAGAAGAGTGAAAAACGCAACTATACAGCGCCCCTTCCCATGTCTCCCCAGCCCCGCCTTCCGACCAATCGCGTGCACGCCGCTCGGGCGCGCCGGCATTCAAACACGTAACTTTCGCGCGAACGAAATGAATATCTTTCTTTTTCGACTTGGTAATGTTTGTACGTATATGTATTCGAAGGTGGAGTGAACGGAAGATTTATTTCAGACATTAAACAAATACAGAGATCCATATGAGAGAAAACTAACGATAAAAAAGTATTTGTATGTGTATCGTTAAAATGTTAAACGAATCTATAAGTACTATTTCAGGTTTCATTCTGACATTTTTTTTAAACATTCTCCCATCGTTAATTACGTAAAAAAATTCTCGCATCTGTTGTAAATGATCAAAATTGTTATAATTTGTGAACCAACAAATGGTATTTTTTTTTTTTTTTTTTCTTGTTTCAAAAAAAGGTGAGATTTTTCCGACGGATTTACATTGAAGAAAGTTGAAAAATAACAAGTTTTCGATTTTGAATGAATTTTTTAAGATATCGAGCTTTGCATCGCTGTAAAACCTGAACTATTAGAATTGAGGGTAAAAAATATTCAACATTATTTATGTAAAATTTTATGCCCTATGTTGTGTGGGGACGGGTTTATAACAAATAAGTTGGTTTTGAAGTCAATTTGAATGGGGCTTTATTATTGATATAAGCTGTTTGGCGGTTAGAATAAGAGTGAAAATCCGAATGTGGCAACTTACGTTGCTACCCATCGGTCAGCGAGATGCTGACGCAAGGTATTTTAGCATAGGCGTATAGGACGCCGTTAAAGTGTCTCAAAGGCATGAGCGCAAAAGGCAAGGTGTCTAATCTTGAACTACTCTCCACTGTAGTTCGCAGAAACTGGAGATTAATAAGAATAACGAAATGGAGAATTATCGGTATCGCGATGTTTTGTCTTCGGTATAGAAGGCGAGACATCCCGATCTTGTCTATAAATTTATGAATTTGAATTTATCGTTCAATAGCAATGATTTGATTATAACACCTTCCCCCTTAAGAATGAATGTGAAGCGAAGCAAAATATTCATCGGTTAAAATAAATATTTTAGGTGAGGATTACAAACCTTTCCTCAGCTGTTATACAGGGTGTCCCAGAATTCCCGACGAATAATTTCTTTCCCGTTTTCGATCAAGATTTACCCTGTAAATTATTCGTCACGAATTCTGGGACACCCTGTAAAGCCATATAATTATTCTTAATAAGAACGGTTACAATATTATTCTGTGCGGATGAGAATTTATAAAAGCTCTTCTCAGCCGTTTATTTGATTACATATAGTTATTCTTAATATTAATTATTCCTAATAAGAACGCATACAATATTATTCTGTGCGGATGAGAATTTATAGAAGCCCGTGTAAAAAAAATATTGTCTATCTAGATCTACGAAGGACGTCTATGACAAGTATGCCTACTGGGACGATCGTAGACGTGAATATAGACAGGTCGATAAATTATGACAAACGTCTACAGCCCGTTTACGTAGATCCACGTAGATCTACGTAGATCTACGTAGATCTACATCCCGTTTATGTAGATCTACGTAGATCCACGCAGATCTACGTAAACGGGCTGTAGACGTTTGTCACAATCGACATGTCTATATTCACGTCTACGATCGTCCCAGTAGGCATACTTGTCATAGACGTCCTTCGTAGATCTATCGTAGATCTAGATGGACGATTTTTTTTTTACACGGGAGCATTTCTCAGCCGTTTATTTGATTACATATAGTTATTCTTAATATTAAAAATCAATATTCCAGGTGAGGATTACAAAGCTTTCCTCAGCTGTTATATAGCCACATAATTGTTCCTAATAAGAACAAATAGAGTGCACTGAAAGAAATTCCCATGGTTGCACACCAATATTTTGTTGAGTTCCATGTAAATTTCTTTGAGTGTGTAACGTATGTTTATTCTCTATGATCCCTATCCATATTCTATTTGAATCGGTTTTATTGGATCAGTTGACTTGTGGTATGGTTTTAATCTGTTTGCATGCACTATTTTATTCTTCCCTTTGATTTTTACCTCATAATTCACTTCATTAATTTGATCAGTGATGGGGTATGGCCCCAGAAATTTTGGGTCTAATGGTCCGGCAGTTTCGTTACTCATCAGTACTAAGTCCCCAATTTCGAAATTTTGTGGTCGAGTAATTTGGTCATAATAGGCCTTGGATTTTTCTTTGGATTTATCTATGTTCTGTTTCGCGAGGGCTTGGCTGTTCATCAATTTTTTAGAGAGTTTCTGAGCATAGTCTTTATATGTTTCTTCCTTAGGATCGTGAGGCACACTACAAGGTACTCTGGCCACTTGTCCGAATATAAGTTCGTAAGGTGATATTTTAGTGGAAGTATGAGGTGTTGTGTTGTACGCGAGGATATAAATTGGGAGTGTTTCGTTCCAGTCGTCTGTAGTAGACATACACCTAAGGTAATCTTTTAACGTGCCGTGACTGCGTTCGAGTGCCCCGTTGGTTTGCGGGTGGTATGCAGTACTATTTAACTTTTTTATTTGTAGTATTTTTGTGACTTGGGTGAACAGGTCACTCATAAAATTTGTGCCTTGGTCTGTAAGGATTGATAGTGGTACTCCGTAGTTAGATATGAAATTTCGTATGAAAGCTTCTGCGGTATGTTCAGCGGTGGCAGCTCGGAGTGGATAGGCTTGGGAATATTTTGTTAGGTCGTCTTGTAGCGTCAGTATGTAACTATGACCTGACTTCGTAGTCGGTAAGGGCCCAACTATGTCTAAGAAAACCTTTTCAAATGGTTTGCTACTGTTGGTCGTAATCTTCATTGGCATTTTGGTCTTTTGTCGATCGGTTTTATTCTTTTGGCAAGTCGTGCAATTACGAATATATGTTTTTACATCGTTTTTCATTGAATCCCAGTGGTATCTTTCTTTAAGTCGCGTCATAGTACGACTCACGCCTTGGTGTCCACCTGAAGGGCTGTCGTGAAATTCTTTGATAACGTCTTGAATATGGTTTTGATTGAGATCGGTTTTTATGTTCGTACAGACAGTTATTTTAATTCCCGATCCTTTAAATATGAATCGTAACATCGTCCGAACCTTATGCCATTTTAAATTATCGATCTCGCAACCGATCCTGGGTATGGAAACTGTTTTGATCGAGTCTATTTCTAATTTTTCTTTGAATTTTATCAAACTTATGTATAAATCCTCATATGTAGGCTTATCCCAATAGTTTTGCTTCGTCATTATGTAATAAACGTTACGGTCTCGTAAGGTGAGTTTACCAGTCGTGTATAGTTCAGCTGATTCCTTCAAGTTCTCAACATTGCCGTATCTAGTTTTGAATTCTAATGCTATTCCTTGACTCATTTCCAGATCGGTGGGAACAGTGTGTGCGTAGTCAGCGCCGGCGACTTTCATATGGAGTGTATGGAGAACTCCATACCCAGGAAAATTCTGGGTATGGAATTCCACACCCAGAATTATGTAGGTGTGGAAAGGAAAAATCATGTTTTTCAAATATTTTTATTACTGATTGCGCATTGCGCGTCGATTAAATGGTATATTGTGCAACTGATAACCCTGGCGGCTTCTGTGACACGCTTGATATACCGTAGATATATCGTCTGTTCATCGTTTTATCACCGTTGTAATACGTATAAACATGGAGTAAATACGGTAGATTTGCGCCGAAAATGAACAAAGTTTATACCGTATGTATGGGTACTTAAGACTCTCAACATACGGTTTGAATACCGTGTACATACCGTCCATCCGCCTATACAATATGCCACCTTTTGTGGTCCCTCCCAAATATACGTGAAGATACGATATCTATACCGCGGTCATACGGTATCAGTACTTCACTGTATCGTATCCATACCGCATTCATACCATAATCATACCGCATTCACACCATAATCATACCGCATTGAGAACGAACCGTACCGCGATGAAAAAAAAAACTTATCTTAAATTTCAGCATAGGTATTAATAGCGACGTCTCAGTGAAAAAACATACATAGAGTTTTATTAAAAAATCATGCTGTTCCATATATCTTTATCGGACGAGACAGCATAATTTTAGAATTAAATTCGATATATGTTTTTTCGCTGAGGCGTCGCTATATTCTCATATTAGTAAAAGGGACATATTGAAATTTCAGCGAAATATGTATTTTATTCGCTGCTAGCGATATCCATACGCGATACATATACGGGTGATATATTACAATTAAATTCGGCCCAACACGGTCATTCGCATTTAGCATTCAATAAGAATTCAAATAACTATGCGGAAGTGTGTGATTCATAAGTGACGTTTAATGGACGACAAAATCTGACTCGATCCATACCGTATAAATGTGGTATTATATACGTCGTGGTTGCTGACCTTATACCCTTTCCATCCGTACTTTATTAGTACATTATGTCACTAGGCCGATTAAGTATTTTCCGACGAATTTGAGTTTATAATCCGAGCCGAAGGCGAGGATTATGATGAAATTCGTCAGAAAATACTTTTTCGGCCGTATGGCATACAGAATTTTATGTGTCCAGGCCAAAAACCGCGTTTAAACCGAGCGAAGCGAGGTTAAAATCGCGGTTTTACGGCCTATGACACATAAACGTACTTTATCCGTACTTCAACTGAAGCACATACAGTTTTCATATCGTATAATCACGTATACATACGGTACAAACTTTGTTCATTTTGGGTGCAAATCTACCGTATTTATTCGGTACAACAACGTTTAGATGCGGTCGTGCTACCGTCATCATACTCATACCGTATTTACCCGGTACATACAGCGTATATTCTACGCAAACCAAAAGCCGCCAGGGAAAGAACAGCGGGAGGAAATGTTCATTCCCTTCCGCCTCAATGGATATTCGGTACTCACGTTCAGAACACGTGATTTCCCCCACGCTCGACAAGCATGAAAGAAGGCTCATTTCATGCCCGTGTTATGAAAAAGTAAGGACCCTCCGAGCATTTTGTGCATACCATAGTTGCATTTATTACCGCATTCCAACTGATTTTCATTTGATCTTTACCAAATGTGATTTGACGTGTTTTTTCAAACCTCCGTGTTTCAAATCACAGATAATATATTTTGCAAACTACGGAGTTTTTAAATCATTCCAACTTCCTACTTCTTTCCCGCCTACCACCCGCGTGCGTTGCTGCAGGTATTTCGCGTGTCTTCCGCCAATATCGCTAGTATCGCATTCAGCTAGCACTGCTTACCGCTTAGCGCGTCGAAAACTGGGGCCACTTTTTCGGGCTTTTATAGCTTTAGTCTGCAGTCTGCACTCCTTTTCCTCCCGAACAGGTATGGTCTGAAATGTTGGGTCGCCCATACTATTGCCAGCAGCTCGCGTTCGATTGTGGAGTAGTTACTTTCTGCTTTATTTAGAGTTCGCGAGGCATATGCAACAGGCCTATCGTCACCTGGGACACCTTGAGATAAGACGGCCCCTAGAGCAGTGTTACTGGCATCTGTCGTTAGATTAAATGTCTGTGTATAGTCAGGGTATATTAAGACTAAGTCGGATATTAGGGCATTCTTTAGTTCTTCGAAAGAATTTTGCTGTAATGACGTCCATTCGAATGGTACGTTTGTCCGTAAATGTTCTGTCAATGGCTTAGCTATCATCGAGAAATTATTTATGAAACGTCTATAGTAACCTACAAGCCCGAGAAATGATTTTATTTTCGTAGGTGTGTTGGGTGTAGGAAATTCCTTGACTGCTCTGGCTTTGTCTGGGTCAGATTTAACTCCGTCTTTTGATATTATGTGTCCTAAGTAAGCAACCTCTTTTCTCAAGAACTCACATTTATTTGGTTGTAATCGTAAGTTATATTCTTTCAATTTCAGTAATAACCCCCAAAGTTTTTCTATATGGGTTTTAAGTGAGTCGGCGTGAATTATCAGGTCGTCTAAGTACACTAAACATTTCAATCCTTGTAACCCCGATAGAACGGTATTCGCTAATCTCTGGAATGTAGCTGGGGCGTTTTTAAGCCCAAATGGCATGAATGCGAATTCGAAATGTCCTTTATGGGTGGAAAACGCGGTTTTATGCATATCGTCGGGATTCATTGGAATTTGGTGAAACCCGCTGGCCATGTCGAGTACGGTGAAGTATTTAGAGCTTCCTAACTGGTCTAGGATATCTACTATATTCGGTAGCGGGTAAGCATCCCCTATTGTTTTATCATTCAATTTTCGGTAGTCTACGACTATTCTCCACTTCTTAATCCCTGATGAGTCTAGTTTCTTTGGTACCACCCAGATGGGTGAGTTCCATGGTGAATTTGAATTTCGAATTGTCCCTTTATTTAGGAGATCTTCCATTTGTTTATCTATTTCTGTTTTGTGGATTTCAGGGTACCGGTATTGTCTAACATGGACCGGTGTGTCATCGGTAGTTTTAATTTTGTGGGTACAGGCTTGCGTACCTGGCAATGTGTCCCCATCTAAATAGAAGAGTTCGTTAAACTTGGTACAAGCTTCTACTATACTTTCCTTTTCTTCCAAATTTAAATGGTCTAATCTTAATGCGTCTTTTAATTTTTTGATTCTGTCAGCTGAAGTATTTTCGTTTATACAATTAACTGAATGTATCTCGTCAGTTTCAGAGTCAGTTTCTAGAATTCTGTAAACTCTTTGTGGTTCGATATGGATAGTATGATCCGTGTCTGTTAGATTGATGATGCTTGTGATAGCTGTGTTATCGGGTCTAATTGTCACGTAGCTTTCGCTTATTACGACTCCCGGTTGTAACTCGACCCTATATATTGAGCCTTCTTTTAAGGAATCTTCGGCGATGGTTGGGATGTCTGCTAAAATTTCTGTCCTGGCGGGAATAGTAAATTGCTTTTGATTTTGCAATTTGTATTTGAGGCTACCTAATAGCAACTCGGGCTTATCCATGCCTCTGCATCTATAACTGATCAGCACATTATTGAATTGGGTTAAGAGGTGGTTGCCTATTAAACCATCTTGCGTTATGTCTAAGGAATCGTGTACTACGTGAAATTTTATCGGCCTAACTTCGTCTCCGCCATCGAGTGTAAGTTCAATGGTTCCTAATGTATATGCTTGTGAGTTGCTAGCTAGACCTTTTAATTTAATGCGCTCTTGTGGCTTTATTTGTGATAAATTTATGATAAATTTCTTCTTGATCAAACATGGGTAGGCTCCAGTGTCTAACATCAACAAGCTTTTAGGTTGGTTCAACTCGGGTATTGAGAAAATTACGTTATTTGGTGAGCCGATTAAATTTATCTTATGTTCTGGTATTTCTATTTTTCCGCCGTTTGTGTTGAGCGGTTCTCTATTACGGACTTCGTTCCGCTCGTCGACGCAGTCCGTTCCCCAAAATTCGAGGTTCCTACCTGGTTTTGATTAGTTTTCGCGGCTAACATAGCTTTCTTTTTGAAACAATTGTTTTCTATATGGCCGGGCTTTTTACAAAAGAAGCACCTAATTCTGGAACTATCGATGGGATAGATTCGCTGGCATTCGTCGCATGTAATCTCTTCTGTTATAGAATCATAGCCATTTATTATTTCGGAACAGTTTTGTGAGCAGCTGTTTTCTGATTGGTGGTTTAAGTCTGCGTACTGATCGGATTCTGAACTATAACCTGCTTCAATGGTATTTATTGGTTCGGATCTCTGTTTCCTAAAACAGGTTTTTGCTGTGTGCCCGATCTTATTGCAATTTTGGCAAACGAGGTCAGTTCTACTAGTAGCAGTGGTTTTTGCAAGATAGGTTATTTGATTTTCGGTTGCCCTCAATTTTTCTTCTTCTGTGGCCCAATTGTAAGCTTGAACTAAGTCTTTAGGGTCTTTCAATCTTAGGATGTCACGTAGTTTTTCGTTAAGTCCGTAAACAAAACAGTCTCGTGCTTCTGTCGTAATGTTTTTCTCATAAAATACAGTCTCTGCCTTAGTTCTTACCGGACCAGATTCTACTACTCTTATGCACAGATTTTCTATTCTTTGATAGAAGGAATCGACGGATTCCCCGGGGCTTCGCCTACAGATACTTAGTTCCAATTCCCATTGTCTATTTGTTCCCTTGGCTCCATAAAACAGTAGTAACTCTTTTTTCAGAGTATCGTAGTCTTGAATTTCCCTATTTTGAATCCTTTCATATGCCTTACCAGTGATTTTGATACGTATATATTCGTAAAGTTCGTCTGATTCTGTAGTAATGCATTGTTTGATCGCGCGATCGCATTTGTCGATAAATTCTCTGACGCTAATATCCTTTCCGGTAATTACGGGAAGGAGTTTGGCTAATTTTTCAGCTGATACTGGCATTTTCTAGGATTTCAATTACAAATTTTGAATATTACTATTGCTAGTTCGTAAGACTTACAGTAACAGTAGGGTGAGCCAATGCATAACGTTATCAGTGTTGAAAGCTCGAGTTTGCTGTACCGTCGGATCCGTAGTTGGCTGCTTTAGTGTTGGTTTACTGGAATCCTCTTGCGTTTATGTCTTGACGGATCTTGAGGTTTCTTGAGCGCCTCTTCATATAGGGCACGCAATGTAACTTCGGTATATTTTGGTTTGTCGGTCACATCACAGGGTTTTGTTAACGTTGATTTCGTGTAACGGTAAATTATATGTCAATCCACGGACAGTGATTTTGTTAACGGTGATGTATAACAACGAATAGGGTTTTGTTGACGTTGATTTCGTACAACGGTGAATTATGTGTCAATCCACGCACAGTGATTTTGTTAACGTTGATGTATAACAACGAATAGGGTTTTGTTAACGTTGATGTCGTACAACGGTGAATTATGTGTTAATCCACGCACAGTGATTTTTGTTAACGTTGATTTATTACAACGGCCTCTGTTTTCTAATTATTGTCTTCAATCCAATATCCCACTTCTGACACCACTGTTGTGTGGGGACGGGTTTATAACAAATAAGTTGGTTTTGAAGTCAATTTGATATAAGCTGTTTGGCGGTTAGAATAAGAGTGAAAATCTGAATGTGGCAACTTACGTTGCTACCCATCGGTCAGCAAGATGCTGACGCATGGTATTTTGGCATAGGCGTGTAGGACGCCGTTAAAGTGTCTCAAAGACATGAGCGCAAAAGGCAAGGTGTCTAATCTTGAACTACTCTCCACTGTAGTTCGCAGAAACTGGAGATTAATAAGAATAACGAAATGGAGAATTATCGGTATCGCGATGTTTTGTCTTCGGTATAGAAGGCGAGACATCCCGATCTTGTCTATAAATTTATGAATTTGAATTTATCGTTGAATAGCAATGATTTGATTATAACACCTACAACATTTATTTGAAACTATTTTCTTAATCTCACTTTGTTTACAAGCTTTCGGCGAAAAACGATTTCCAGGGGGTGTTTTGACGATTTACCACCCGACCCCGGGGAGTGAGAACTTTAGCACGTTACACCGACTTTGATCAGGGTCTCATGCAACTTATATAAAAAAAATACATGCATACATACATAGTTTAAATGCCTGTGCGACTAGATCGGACATGTATGTACACGCGCGACGGCTTCAACTATATTGTAGTGGGGGAATTGTGTCAGTAGGCGCTGTGGTGGGAGAGCGCTCACTGTGCTAGTGATAGTCGGTGTGAGGGGAAGCGTGCAAGTATACAAGGTGCAACTATACAGAGTTTACTGTATTCGATTTAGTGATCTTTCTTCCGTCAAATCGCGAGGCGCGTGGCTGTAAAGATCCGTGTGCTAATTAGAGCCAAGAGTTGGTATTCAATCTTTTATAAGCGTCGACCCAAAGGACTCAGTACTCGTCAATAAATTCAGTTAAAGGCGCGATTTAATCTTAATAACTTAGTGATCCGTTTTTCTCAATCTAAAATCTCTACTTAACGTATAGATTCAGTGCAGAGACACATTTAGACTATAATAAACTTTTCGTCACGCCTTATATCCTCCTGGATATAAGTAGTTTTAAGAACAATCATTCCATTCAAATCCAAGCCTTCTATTATATCTTAGAATCAGTGTAAACACTATTCCGAATTCCGGGTAAATATATATACAATTCAAGTTTTATCAACCATTAGACTCAGTTTTGAACAATTAACATTTGCTGTGCAATCGAACATTTAATAGGACTCTAAACAACTCCTAAATCATCCGTTAAATAAAGTCAGCAAGACTAAGCAAAGGCAACGAGGTTCCATCGAAGGTGAGGGCGGCTAACTATCCAACAATCAAAGATTAGTCCCATGCTACATCAGACCAACCAAAGATAAGTCTCTACGAATCGCTCACACGCAATTGCTCATTTTATTATATTTTATATCATATTACTCGTTGTTCTCCAGAATTCTTTAATTTTATAATAGTAATTATTCATTCGTCCAACTACAATTTTCTTAAATGTGTAAATTAACAATGGGAATATCGTCAGGCCAATACTAACGGTATTTAGGGTAAAACCCTAGCCAAGTACGAGACCACCCATTGAGCAGTATTATTCTTTATAACCATAGTTGGGCAACAATATACCAATATATATATACAGGGTGTCCCAATTTAAAGTACGCATTACGTTTTTAGCCGACCTAACGTTTCAATTGGAAAATGTGTCCTACAAAAGTTGTCTGGTTCGAAGGGGGACACATGAAGAATTTTTTTTTTTTTGCGGTCCAGCATCATAATTAGTGATGCTGTGGAGGATGGACCAGTTTTTAGGCACGATCGCATAGCGGAGTGCCTATTAGATTTGTCATCGCGAAAAACGTG
Source organism: Tenthredo mesomela (assembly GCA_943736025.1). NCBI lineage: Eukaryota > Metazoa > Arthropoda > Insecta > Hymenoptera > Tenthredinidae > Tenthredo > Tenthredo mesomela. The sequence goes on from OX031022.1 coordinate 12,949,136, forward strand.
CGACCGAGAAAAACAATTTTCTTCAGCTCAGAAATTTGTTTCATCACTCACACAATCATTTTCTAGCGTTTTCTAACATGTATGTATGTGAGTCAGTCCACGTCAAGCGGGACGGATTTGGCCAAAAATTCACCTCGATGTTTCTGATTCTTTTGTAATTTTTTTGCCATATTCTGTGGGCAAAATGAATGTATGAAACATTTTTTTTTTTTTTTTTTTACTCGAAGGGTTTAGAAGCTACAAGGGGTTGAATTTTCGAAAAAACCACCAAAAATCGGAATCGCGGTCTCCTTTAAGGGGAGGGTACACCCGTAGATTCAGGTAGGTGAAGGAAATGTGATACAGGGCTGTTGATTTTTTTTCTGGTGTGGTTTTTTACGTCGAATGCAACGGGGAAAATTGCAGAAAAGAAAAAATTATTTTGGCATGGTTTTTGATTTTTGAATTTCGAAATAATGAAGGTATCGTCAAACCCATACCCTTATTTCTTCGAAATATCATTTGAAACTAGTATAAAAAGTTTCAAATTTTGAACTCAGATTTTACGATTTTTGAAACGTTTTTTCGGAAATTAAAATGCGTTTTTGTCAATTATCTCTACAAATATAGGTTTCTCGACAAGACATCGTTTCACCAAAGTTGTAGATCTTGACAAAACGCGTCTTTTTTGTTTTGCACATTTTTCGCGTTCATCACATTTTTTTTTTTGTTAATTGCCTGGGAACCTGAAATACCGAGTTTTCCAGGAAAATACTAGTTCTACAGTCAAATTACATATGTAATAAAGATTACTGTCGGAAAAATATGCAACTTTATTTGGACCTGTTGTCTTCTGACGACGACGGTTTCAGAGATTGCACTGTCTTCTGCCATCTCGACGATGTGCAATTTGAATCATCGATTTCCCAATTCGCAATCCAATTGCTTTTTGCATTTCGGTGCAAGTCTTAGTGCAACCCTTGTTGTACTCGACTATTGCTTCGGCAGCAGCGATTTCGATGCGCTTCTTCGAAACGAATGATTCTTTGGGGCACCTATGCCATATAAGACTGTGCAGACTTTCGTTGGCGTTTTGGGTGCGACATTGTGTGCACCAAAGTAATAATTCATCCTCAGACAATCTGTGATAGACTGGGAGGATGTGACTGAACACCTTCTGGTTCAGTGGTGTTTTGACATTTTTCGTGTGTAAACCAGGTTTTAGATTTCGGGCTAGTGCTTTTTGGTAAAAGCACCACGACTTGTCGCCCGTAGGACAATACTGGTGTTGTGGGCTAGCATCAGTAGAAAATCCGTGGTACAGTAATGTTAATCGATGGTGTCCTAGTGGCTCACTGTTTTTCGTAGCCTTATTTCAGATAGAGATTCCCTTCTACAAATATTTTATTTGCTCATGACCAGTGGAGCAGCCGATCGGAAGTGGCAGAGTAACCACAACCTGTTACCTGCTTCACTTCGCGGCTGTCATATTCCCAATAACCTCAAAGTGTTGATTAAATACTTTTAGGTTATTTAACGAATAAATAAATAGTTTTAATTTTTTAGGTTACACCTAATCAAATAATATTATTATAAGAATATTATATTAATGTTATCAAATTATATTATATTATCTTGATCCCTATTAGAGGACGACGATGATGGGGTTAACCTTTGAAATTAAAGTTATTTATTTATTTAATTTTCATTTTTCAGGTTAACCCCAAATTGAATAATATAACTATAAGAATATTATAGTAATGTTATTTGATAATATCATATCATCTTCATCCCTAATAGAGGACGACGATGATGGGGTTAACCTGTAAAATTCAAGTTATTTATTCAGTCATTAAATAACCTAGAAGTTTTCAGTGAATTTTCACGCCCAATACATAACCACAAGATTTACAATTGCATGAATGTTATTATTATAGGTTAGCGAATTACAGAATTCAAAGCACCCGGAGTGATCCTTAGACGATGAATATAATTTGGTATAATTAAAGGACGACGATGATGGGGTTAACCTGTATCGTGATCATGAGAATAGCGAGCTAACCTTTAACCAATAACCTGAAAGTGTTCATTGAATAGGTTTAGGTTATTCGATGAACGAATAAATGATTTTAATTCTAAAGGTTAACCCTAAATTAGATAATATTATTATAAGAATATTATATCAATATTATATAATTATATAATATTATCTTTATCCCTATTAGAGGACGACGATGATGGGGTTGACCTTTGATATCAAAGTTATTTATTTATTTGATTTTCATTTTTCAGGTTAAGCCTGAATTGAATAATATTACTATAAGAATATTATATTGATGTTATATGATTTATTATATTATCTTTATCCCTATTAGAGGACGACGATGATGGGGTTAACCTTTAAAATTTGAATTATTTATTCATTCATTAAATAACCTAGAAGTTTTCAGTAAATTTTCACGCCCAATACATAACCACAAGATTTACAGTTGCATGAATGTTATTATTATAGGTTAGCGAATTACAGAATTCAAAGCGCCCAAAGTGATCTTTAGACGATGAATATAATTTGGTGTAAAGGACAACGATGATACAAATAGAATTGGGAATAAGAGAGGGTGGGATGAGGTTAAGAAGAATCAATCTGTTGGACAATTTTCAAAGTTTTAGAATCAGTTTCGGCTTGTTAATTCTCTTTATACCTGTTAAATACAAGTGCCTGGATTGGGTCTGTCTGAGTTAATTATTAATACAGAGAATTGGTGTCTGACACTTATGTCTGTCTGGCACTTATTGAGAATTGATATTTAATATGCAGAATTCATTTTTCATTATCGAACTCGAACTCAGATGATAATGAGTCTTACGCTCAGCGTCTTACTGTGTAAAGGGCTGCGGAGCAAGCCCAGGAGGGTCGATGACTGGGAAAACTGCTGGCAGCAATACGTAAGTGAAAATCTTCAATCTCGATTCAAGTGTGGCGTTCGAATAAAAAATGTACACAAATTATATTTATGTCTTTTATTCTAATTTAAGCAAATTCAAAGAGTGTAGATAGCTTCACTGTTACGGTTTTTCGAAGTAACACATTTATCTGAACGACATGAACAATATTTTATGAATTGTAGAAACACGTCTGGTAGGCAAAAAGATGTCGTCAAATGCAATGAGTCAATCTCGAATGGCTGCGAAGCAAGTTGAGGGGGTCCGATGAGTGCCAAGACTGCTCACAGCACCACGTCAGTGAGAATCTTCAATCTTGAATCGAATATTGTGTTCTGACGAGGCTGTGTGAACAAAACTTTGTAAGAAGAGAATATACGTGCTCCAAAATATCTTAAATAACCATTCCGTCGATACAGACTATAATAACAACAGGTAGCCTAGTTTGCTGCGAGCAGTCTTGGCACTCATCGAACCCCCTCGACTGCCTCCGTAGCCATTTGAGATTGAACATTCTTACTGACATAGTGCTGCGAGCAGTCTTGACACTCATCGAACCCCCTCAACTTGCTCCATATCTATTCAAATTTGAAGATTTTAGGCGCTACCCCGTTTCTGGACGGAACATGGAATAGATTGACGTGAGTAAATCACAAACCAAACCTCAACTTGCTTCGCAGCCATTCGAGATTGACTCATTGCATTTGACGACATCTTTTTGCCTACCAGACGTGTTTCTACAATTCATAAAATATTGTTCATGTCGTTCAGATAAATGTGTTACTTCGAAAAACCGTAACAGTGAAGCTATCTACACTCTTTGAATTTGCTTAAATTAGAATAAAAGACATAAATAAAATTTGTGTACATTTTTTATTCGAACGCCACACTTGAATCGAGATTGAAGATTTTCACTTACGTATTGCTGCCAGCAGTTTTCCCAGTCATCGACCCTCCTGGGCTTGCTCCGCAGCCCTTTACACAGTAAGACGCTGAGCGTAAGACTCATTATCATCTGAGTTCGAGTTCGATAATGAAAAATGAATTCTGCATATTAAATATCAATTCTCAATAAGTGCCAGACAGACATAAGTGTCAGACACCAATTCTCTGTATTAATAATTAACTCAGACAGACCCAATCCAGGCACTTGTATTTAACAGGTATAAAGAGAATTAACAAGCCGAAACTGATTCTAAAACTTTGAAAATTGTCCAACAGATTGATTCTTCTTAACCTCATCCCACCCTCTCTTATTCCCAATTCTATTTGTATCATCGTTGTCCTTTACACCAAATTATATTCATCGTCTAAAGATCACTTTGGGCGCTTTGAATTCTGTAATTCGCTAACCTATAATAATAACATTCATGCAACTGTAAATCTTGTGGTTATGTATTGGGCGTGAAAATTTACTGAAAACTTCTAGGTTATTTAATGAATGAATAAATAATTCAAATTTTAAAGGTTAACCCCATCATCGTCGTCCTCTAATAGGGATAAAGATAATATAATAAATCATATAACATCAATATAATATTCTTATAGTAATATTATTCAATTCAGGCTTAACCTGAAAAATGAAAATCAAATAAATAAATAACTTTGATATCAAAGGTCAACCCCATCATCGTCGTCCTCTAATAGGGATAAAGATAATATTATATAATTATATAATATTGATATAATATTCTTATAATAATATTATCTAATTTAGGGTTAACCTTTAGAATTAAAATCATTTATTCGTTCATCGAATAACCTAAACCTATTCAATGAACACTTTCAGGTTATTGGTTAAAGGTTAGCTCGCTATTCTCATGATCACGATACAGGTTAACCCCATCATCGTCGTCCTTTAATTATACCAAATTATATTCATCGTCTAAGGATCACTCCGGGTGCTTTGAATTCTGTAATTCGCTAACCTATAATAATAACATTCATGCAATTGTAAATCTTGTGGTTATGTATTGGGCGTGAAAATTCACTGAAAACTTCTAGGTTATTTAATGACTGAATAAATAACTTGAATTTTACAGGTTAACCCCATCATCGTCGTCCTCTATTAGGGATGAAGATGATATGATATTATCAAATAACATTACTATAATATTCTTATAGTTATATTATTCAATTTGGGGTTAACCTGAAAAATGAAAATTAAATAAATAAATAACTTTAATTTCAAAGGTTAACCCCATCATCGTCGTCCTCTAATAGGGATCAAGATAATATAATATAATTTGATAACATTAATATAATATTCTTATAATAATATTATTTGATTAGGTGTAACCTAAAAAATTAAAACTATTTATTTATTCGTTAAATAACCTAAAAGTATTTAATCAACACTTTGAGGTTATTGGGAATATGACAGCCGCGAAGTGAAGCAGGTAACAGGTTGTGGTTACTCTGCCACTTCCGATCGGCTGCTCCACTGGTCATGAGCAAATAAAATATTTGTAGAAGGGAATCTCTATCTGAAATAAGGCTACGAAAAACAGTGAGCCACTAGGACACCATCGATTAACATTACTGTACCACGGATTTTCTACTGATGCTAGCCCACAACACCAGTATTGTCCTACGGGCGACAAGTCGTGGTGCTTTTACCAAAAAGCACTAGCCCGAAATCTAAAACCTGGTTTACACACGAAAAATGTCAAAACACCACTGAACCAGAAGGTGTTCAGTCACATCCTCCCAGTCTATCACAGATTGTCTGAGGATGAATTATTACTTTGGTGCACACAATGTCGCACCCAAAACGCCAACGAAAGTCTGCACAGTCTTATATGGCATAGGTGCCCCAAAGAATCATTCGTTTCGAAGAAGCGCATCGAAATCGCTGCTGCCGAAGCAATAGTCGAGTACAACAAGGGTTGCACTAAGTCTTGCACCGAAATGCAAAAAGCAATTGGATTGCGAATTGGGAAATCGATGATTCAAATTGCACATCGTCGAGATGGTAGAAGACAGTGTGCGACTAAAAAGCGAGCCAGTGCGACGTTTCAGAAAATACGAAGTGCGAAGAGAAGAGGAGCTCGCCAACAAGAAGATCAGACCATCGCTCAGGAAGGTGAGACCTACAGGGCTGGAGGTTTCTAGAACATACGTGTTGTTCACCTAAGTCACATACCATATGAATTTTGTATCATAACGGAAATAGTCCAATAATGTGAAATATAAATACAGTAAATGTAATTGTTTTCCCGCAATCTCTGAAACCGTCGTCGTCAGAAGACAACAGGTCCAAATAAAGTTGCATATTTTTCCGACAGTAATCTTTATTACATATGTAATTTGACTGTAGAACTAGTATTTTCCTGGAAAACTCGGTATTTCAGGTTCCCAGGCAATTACCAAAAAAAAAATGTGATGAACGCGAAAAATGTGCAAAACAAAAAAGACGCGTTTTGTCAAGATCTACAACTTTGGTGAAACGATGTCTTGTCGAGAAACCTATATTTGTAGAGATAATTGACAAAAACGCATTTTAATTTCCGAAAAAACGTTTCAAAAATCGTAAAATCTGAGTTCAAAATTTGAAACTTTTTATACTAGTTTCAAATGATATTTCGAAGAAATAAGGGTATGGGTTTGACGATACCTTCATTATTTCGAAATTCAAAAATCAAAAACCATGCCAAAATAATTTTTTCTTTTCTGCAATTTTCCCCGTTGCATTCGACGTAAAAAACCACACCAGAAAAAAAATCAACAGCCCTGTATCACATTTCCTTCACCTACCTGAATCTACGGGTGTACCCTCCCCTTAAACGTTAATATCTCCGGTTCCCTTTGTCGTACAGACGTCACCAAAAACTCATTTTGAAGCTTTTGAATCGCACTTTCATGTTATGAATTTTGAATTCATTTAATAAACAATGTTCTATTTGTTATTAACAATTGTATTTTTTAAACGCGATTTTCGAGATGACTACCACCTTCGAAGTTTCCATCGGAGTTCCATTTTGAAACTTACAGATTTTGTAGAGAATGAATCAAGGAACACGCTCGTATTTTTTAAAGAATTTTCGAAGGTGGTAGTCTTCTCGAAAATCGCGTTTAAAAAATACAATTGTTAATAACACATAGAAGATTGTTTATTGGATGAATTTAAAATTCATATCATGAAAGGGCGATTCAAGAGCTTCAAAATGAGTTTTTGGTGACGTCTGTACGACAAAGGGAACCGGAGATATTAACGTTTAAAGGAGACCGCAATTCCGATTTTTGGTGGTTTTTTCGAAAATTCAACCCCTTGTAGCTTCTAAGCCCTTCGAGTAAAAAAAAAAAAAAAAAAATGTTTCATGCATTCATTTTACCCAGAGAATATGTAAAAAAAATTACGACGATTTTCAAGAACATGCGGTCAAAAAGGTGTCCGTGGATTGACTCATATACATAGATTTCAACTATATTGACAAATGAGTCGCGCGAAACAACTGAGAAAATTGAAAATAAATAAAATCACGTGTCATAGTAACTTGAATTGAATCCGCATGGTCGAATTCTTTCCAACATTAATATAAACTGAAACTCATACCAATAATCTGTATTGTGCATCAATTGCAAAATAAAAAAAAAATATGGACGAAGAAACACTGATTCTCATTGTCCAAAAGTACACAGCGCTTTACGACATGTCTGATTCTAGGTATTGTAATCAGCAAATCAAAGATAATTGTTGGCAAGACATGTCGAAAGCAATCAAAATACCAGATAATCACTACTTGAATACATCATGTGCCGTTATTTTTAAATTGAAAACATATAAAATATGGGTAAGCACCAATATTAATATCATGTTCAACGGTAACGTGAACGTCAATCGAACTGATTACAATTTACAAAAATAATAAAACATTGAACACCCATCGAAGTGAATCCATACGGGATCTTATATTTCAACACTATTATAAAGTTAATAATGATTAACAAAAAAAAAAAAAAAAATTCAAAAATATTATGATACTTATAAATATTATGATATTTGTGAATATTTTAATTATTATTAAAATCTTAGCCTGATGTACCGCTAAAAAATATCAATGAAATGTGTTTCACAAGATTACTCTTTGATCATTTTAAAAAAATCAAAAAACTTATTCAAAATTGAAATGACATTATTCCGAAATTCTACCGCGTCGTACTATTTCCGTTTGCCACGGTACTGAACCCTCTGCTGAACTAAAGTATTTCCTGAAATCGTCCCTAATCGACATAGCCTCTGCCGTTACGTGATTAGAAACATAAGTCACATCTTGTAGCATTTCATCTGTATTGTTCGACTTATTTACAGCTATTGGGTGTATATCTCAAATTAAAAAGTTATGCAGACAACATGTGGCAAGAGCGACGTTGTCTACGTTCTCTACTTTCAATTTAAGGGCTTTTGAGCGCTCTGCTGTTTTACCGACGGAGTAGCATTTTTGGCCAATTCTCATAACCGCAATTTAGTCCACGGATCACGTCTCTATTGCTCTACTAGGGCCGATTCACACTATAGATCCGCTCACTGTCCGCTCTAGCCTCGCTCTCGGTTCGATCACAAGCCTAATGCATTCACACTTGTCGATCAAGCTTCGTTCCTGAGACAATCAGTTCACATCAGATAATAATATAATAATATATAATATAATTCATCATTTTTGCCGTGAAAAAATGTCGAAATATTTAAAAGTAAAGGAATTAATGATGATTGCCCTAGCGCTAGATAACAAAAAAAAAAAAAAACGGAAATTGGAAAGCCAAAAAAAAAAATATCGCGAAGAAAAGATAAGAAAAGAGGATTCTGGGTTTATCCGAGTCCAATTGATAGGGAATTAGAAGGGAAGACACTGTATTTTGCTGCGGTTCATTAGAATGTTATTACGGCTAGATGCAAATTAGAACTGCTTTGAAGATCGTGCCTGGACCTTCACCGCAATGCCAGTGATTCACACTATGGGTCAGGTATCGGAACAGTACAGGCTCGATTCGGTCAAATATTGTCTCGACTTGATTTTGCCTGACCGAAACTGGAACGAGACGGGAACGCTACCCATAGTGTGTATACCACCATTAAAAACAACGAAACAATATTTTACTGGACCGAGACCGGAGCTAGAGCGGACCGTGAGCGGACCTATAGTGTGAATCGGCCCCTAATCACTCTCAGATTTCGTAGGGGTGATCCTCAGATTATCAGCTACACCGCGCTGGTATCCGACAAGTAATTGCATGAAATTCCAATTAATAATAGATTTATTCGTACGAAGCTGTGAAATCAGCTGACACTAATACCATGGCCGATACACAGACACAGGGTATTAATAACATTATTTTCTGCACTTTATCTGGAAAACTGGTGCTAGGACAACCAGCGCGGTGTACAGGCTCTCGTTAGCAATCTTTTAATATTATTCCGCAGTAAATCAGAGCAGCAGGAGCGATAACATCCGTGGACTAAATTCCGAAGTGACAGGCTAGCGTCGACACGAACACATACAGAGATTGCCCTATAGGTGTACCCATTTCGATAGGTTTCTTCAGCTGACCGCTAGAGGCGCTCTTCCGAACGAGGAGTTGTCGGAGCTCGCTCAAAAGCCCTTAAGTAGGTAGGCTAGGCCGGTTCTGGATCAACGCGTGTTAGTGCACACGTACACGCACGCACACACACGCACCCTCCCGTGTCCGTGTGAGGGTGGTAGAGGGGGAGTCACGCTCGCGGACTCCTGACGTCACCCTCAAAATGGCGTCACCCACCCTCAAAATGGCGTCATACACCTCGAATTGACGTCACACTCCCTTGAATTGACGTCACACACCCTTGAATTGACGTCACACTCCCTTAATATGACGTCACACTCCCTTACATTGACGTCACACACCCTTGAATTAACATTCCGATATAAAATTCCGAACCCCTGCGTCAGAACCTTCCAGAAGCTTCCCCAAGGTCATTTTGGAGGGCAGACAAACAGTTCCTGGAATTATTCGGCACCCTGTGAGAAGTTTTTCTTCAGATCGAGTTACTTGCAAAAATATGATTATCGGATCGAGTTACTTAGCCTAATGATTCTCAGAAGAATAGTTCTCGGAATCGACTCTGGAAAGATCTTTTGGAACGTTCTAGAAATTTGGTGGAGGGAAACATTTTGACTCCGGAAAGATCTTTTGGAACGTTCTAGAAAATTAGTGGAGGGGTTTTCAGCTATAAAAGAGCGAAAATTTCAGGGATGAAAATTAGTATTCAACCGATCTTCAAGTAGTAAAGAATCTAAAAAATATCACAATGGAGATGATTTTGGATATGCAAGGTTTCGAAAACTTTTACGACGAATTTGTGGTAAAGGAGCTGGCTGCAATCAGTGTTCAAGCAGATGACGCAGGCAGACATGGTATAACTCGCATCTTGTTCAAACCACCCTGTTCTTGGCAAACCTTACCACCCAAATGCAGAGCTACCAATTCCTGGTTGACACGAAATTATCATGGATTAGAGTGGAATGACGGTGACATGTCTTACGATAATCTGCAGACAGCATTGAAGAGAATTGTTGAGCAAGCAAGTTATATACAGGGTAAGGCATTTAAAGTGTTACGGAGCAATAGCACTCAAACTATTGATCATATCCAAAAATGTTTCAGAGAGAAGTTTTATTATTCGAGAAGGCCGTCATACTGGATCACCCTATTTTTTTATCGGTGGAGGCGCTGAAGCTACGGCAAGGTCAACTCCACTTTTTTAAATGAAACTACGCATTTTTTATTACGTTATTTTATTCTACTTGGAAAACCAAACGACTTTCGTATGAAACATTTTTTGGTGAGACATCAATTTTTCGTGATATTCAGCTGAACAACTACAGATTTTTGAACGTTCAAGAACTTTTTACCTCTGAACTATCAAGTTTGGAGAAAAGTTGCTGGTGACAAAAAGTGCTCAATTTTATGCAAGGAATTTCGGAAAATAATTGCAGAATTTTTCCCCGTAACTTTTCATCGCTGTTTCTTCAATTGCGTAAAAAAATTAAAAATTGTTGAAAAATTCGGAAAAAATATTCTTCAAGGTTCTTTGCATGGAATTATGGAATCTTCGTACGTTGCAATTCTTCTCAAAGCTTGATAGTTTAGAGGTAGTAGGTTCTTGAACGTTCAAAAATCTGTAGTTGTTCAGCCGAATATCATGAAAAATTGGTGTCTCACCAAAAAATGTTTCATACGAAAGTCATTCGGTTTTTCAAGTAAAATGAAATAACGTAATAAAAAATACGTAGTTTCATTTGAAAAAGTGGAGTTGACCTTGCCGTAGCTTCAGCGCCTCCACCGATAAAAAAATAGGGTGATCCAGTATGACGGTCTTCTCGAACAATAAAACTTTTGTCTGAAACATTTTTGGATATGATCAATAGTTTGAGTGCTATTGCTCTGTAACACTTTAAATGCCTCACCCTGTATATGTCAAGGGAAATGAGAAGAAACAGTGGCTCGAGAAGATGATCAACGACGATTCAAAGCCAGTGATCGATCTGGAAGAATTGGGGTGTCCGAGTCTTGGATTCTTGCAATACATCAAAGTGGGTGGTTGGCATAAGGACTATCACGGGAAAATCGTCGGATACCGGTGTGCCTGGGAAAACGTTCAGCGATTGAAATCTTGGTTCTTGAAGAACTGTACCGAATCTCTACATAAATCTTTGCAAATATATATTCAAGTGGGAAGTTTGAAACGAATGAGGAAGGAGGATATCGCATTTTTAACGAAACATCTTATCCTCATTTACGCATCGGATATCATTGACGAGGTGTGGGGGAAACTATCAGAGGCTATGAAGAGGGACGAGGACATCATAAACTGTCGGAAGCAAAGAAGCAGACATATCTGTTACGACGAATTCGATGGACCTATAACAAATGAATTTGTAAATTTCCAACAGTAAAATAAATGATGAAATATTTTACAACAGTATTAATACTAACTCTCTCCTTCCTTTCTAAGCTTAATCTAGAGTAATAAGATACCGCTGAGCGGCAGGATGGAAATGATTGAAGCGTCACATATATTCAAAATCTTTATTTGCAGAAATACATATAATTATACCAATTTCTTCACTCCACCGCTTATGGGATTGTATTCAACTACCCGATCGTGTAAAATCAAGCAGTATGCCGACGTATCGGCAGGCAAGTTGTCTTTAGCTTCAAACTCGAGACGAACATCTACAGGTCCAAACTTGAGCGACTCGTTTTGTTTCGAGCAGTCGATGACGAATAGGGGAGCGTACTGTAGGAATTCACTCTTTTTCAGCAACGGTTCAGGTTCCTTGCCGTAATAGGAGGTTCGGAAATTGGCGTACATTTCATATAACAAAGCATACTGGTTATGACTCATATCGAGATTAAGGTTCCCATAGGGATAGCATTGAGAATTCAAGAAGAGTTTAACGTCGGTGATGTTGCAGTGATCGAAATGGCTAGCGTTTCGATTCAGCTTATTCTTCCGACTTGTTTGGAATCCCAGTTTAACGTAGCGAGGTTTCTCCAGCTGAGTCGATGTCTTCACCGTCCAAACGTACTTCAAGGTAGTGGGAAGTACAGGATACTCGTACAATTCCCAATTGCGAAAACTCATGGAGATCGCTGGATCTTTCTCGATGAAATTCAACAGCTGTATTTTGCGTTGATCCGCGAGCTTCACATACGGTAACAACCATTCGACCTTATCGATCAGGATTTTGAATTCCTCATCTTGAGCTTGTAGAACCGCATTCGTATCGGTCTTCGAACGGGTCAAGATCAACTCGTGTTTGGCGTTCACGATTATCTTGCGATAGTCTTCGGCGAACCCTAGCATTATCTTCAGCGGTACGCATACTTCGAAATTACCAGCGGCATCCACATGGGTCGTGTTCACATTAAGCCAACCGGCATTCTCCATCATCCAATTCTGTCCAGGTCTCAGAGAAGGGTAACCTTTCATAAGACTGGTGAGACCGACGTTCTTGCTCCTATCGATCTCAATAGCATTTATCTCGTAACGCATTTCTTCAAACAGATGACAAACACCGTTGTTGACCAGTGTTGCGGTAGTCGACGGAGTTCCATCGGCCTTGACTATCTTTCCATACACATGCAATGAACTCTTGCACGGTAATACGCACAGGTCTTGGTGTTGAACAGCGATACGAATCTCGTCACTGTTATTAAAACTCGATGAGGCATAGGGCTTGTGTGTGTGAACCTCGTAGTGTGCGATAGACTCGTCAAAGACGACGGGTGTTTGAATGTCTAAGATTTCCTCCTCCATGGTATGCAGCAGATGACACAGATGTAAACGAATCTTATTTTGCGAAAATTCCTCTTCCAAAAGGTGTGATCTTGAGACCTAAGCTTTTCAGAAGCAGCACGTTCTGAGGTGTCAGCTCTTTGAGAACCGGTTGACGACTGACGTGTTCGGGGCATCTTACCTTAGTATTATAGCCACTTCTGTTATAAACTATTCCCATTATTGAGTCTTGATATGCAACCTGATAGTTATAACCTCTCCACGGAAATTAACCAAATCACCGTCCTGATCGACTATGCGAAGTTGGATGTGATCTATGATCCTTACGGTGACTGGAAGGTAAATGACGTGAGACGGTACTTCAATGATCTTATATCCAGGTGGAACAACGGGAAAAAACTCATGAATGGTGTGTACTTTACATTCATTGACGTAGGCACCCGTTGTAATGTTACACTCGACTCGTAGTGCGTTGACTTTGAGAATAGTTACAGGAAGCAGCGCTGGCGACTTTTGTGTGGATGGTGTGGAGCACTCCACACCCTGAATGCCCACCGTGTGGATATTCCACACCCTGAAGGCCTTGTTTCAAAATTGAAATTTTTGAATGGATTTTGACAATCTTTTGATAAAAACAAGTATCCAAAATTTTCCGAAAATAACCATATTAGGTATATTTCCCTATAATCAACACTTGCGAGCCCCCTAGCAGATTTGAATCTCGACCATATTGATGCGCTTTGGCGCCATTTCGTCGCTTGGCACGTGATTCGCAAAGAGTAGTGTCTACCGCGCGAGTCTGGTCCGTCTGCTATACGGCCCACGGTACAGTCAACGCGCAGGATTTTTCGCTACTTCTAGCTCGCACGTGCCGCGGCGGAATGTACGGTGTCGGTTCGTGAAGTTTTCGGTCGTGCGTTGTGCCCAGACTGTACGTTCTTCACTTCTCAGCGGCCAGTTTGAATTTACCCTGAGCTCACCATTGAATTGGTCGGTGAATGTGTGAGAGCTTCTTAATTTATCGTTGTGTGTTGTGTGTGAAAACCTTGTCGTACAATGGATAAATACTTGTCGAAAAAGAGAAAGAAAGAGGACGAAGAGGCTGCAGCTGTTGTGCCAGCAGAAAATTCTAACCTACCACCGTCCAACCTCACAAGTCATTGTCAGAAGAGTTCAAACTCAGACACGTCGGAGGCAGGACCTAGTCAATCGACGAAAGAAAATAATTCAAGTCACGCTAATATTGGAAAATCAGGTAAGCATACATCCGTCGCGATATTTTTATATCGACTATAGGTTAGACTGTTTCAAAAAAAGCGATTATTTTATTTTTTTCAAAGAACATTGAACAATCGTCAGAGTATGTCTAAACAAAGACCCTGTTCAAATGTGAGCCCTTAATATTAATACTTAGGGGTGGCGCTCTTAAATTTTCTATTTCCGTTTAAATAACATGGGAAATTTTTTTTTTGAACTTTGGAATTCTATTACTCAGAAGCACACTACCTTATAGTAATAACTAAGATGGCTTTTTGTAGGAAATTTGACGCTCTATAAAAAAGGTTTGAATGGAAATTTGCGTGAGGCGAGCCGTTTCGGAGTTATCAAGCCTCAACCATTGAACTGTTCAAAATTCAAATCAAAATTAAGATTGAATTAAAATAAATTATTGATACATTGTAAATAAAATTGATGATGAAATTTCATCATTTATATGTGATATACCCGTATTTTTGATTATTGATCAAGAACATTAATCACTTATTGTTGATTAAAAATTTTTTTTGACCAACATTGAATCGAAAATTTATAGATATTGGTTTTAAAGTTGATAATAGTGGGTATTTAGGTTATATGAGTGATTTTGTCGCGTATGAGTGGAAATTATCATCATTTTGAACAGTTTAATGGTTGAGGCTTGATAACTCCGAAACGGCTCGCCTCACGCAAATTTTCATTGGAACCTTTTTTATAGAGCGTCAAATTTCCTACAAAAATCCATCTTAGTTATTACTGTAAGGTAATTCGCTACTATAGGTACATAAGAATTATTATTTTTGTCAGTCGAAAGGAATAAGGATAGCGACATATCACATTATTTTGTAGATGCTAAATTGCCGAGTTTCTTTAAGACATGGCAAAAGACGCATGAATGGCTTGGATCGAAAGACGGAAATGCGATATGTAACATTTGCACAGAAGCAGTGGAAAAGAAATTATTCCCAATTATTGATGGTCGCATCAAATCTTCTGTCTCTGCGTTTGTAAAGGACGGATTCAGTTGTTGGAAGAACGCGTCTAAACGTTTGCAAAATCACGAAAAGTGCGAATTACATCGCCAAGCTTTTCTAGCGGTGCAAAGTTTAAGAGAAAAACCCATCGTAGCTCATATATCGGATGCTAAACGAAGAGAAATGGCAAATTCCAGAATTGCTCTCGAGAAAATTTTCGATACAGTAAATGTATTAGCTCAACAAGGCTCTGCATTTCGTAGTGACGAGAACGACAAAAATTCCTGTCTTATGAAAATTCTGCGAATGAGAGCGCAAGATGTGCCACAATTAGCTTGGTGGCTTGGCAAGAGTGGGTACAAGTGGTTACACCACGATTCAATAAACGAAATATTGGAAATTTTGTCCACTGCAGTACTGAATCAACTTCTCGATGAGATAAAAGCAGCTGAATGTTTCTCTGTAATAATGGACGAGACGGCTGATATCTCCAGAAAAGAACAAGTGTCCATCAGTTTCAGAATCACGACATTTGACTTTGAAATTAAAGAAATATTTGCAGGCTTCTATCATACCCCGAATACTAAATCAGCCACGTTACTCACGATTATCGAAGATGTGCTGTTAAGATACAATTTGCAATTTTGTAATCTGAGAGGACAATGTTACGACGGAGCAGCTGCCATGAGCGGAAAAATATCGGGACTACAAAAACGAGTCAGAGAAATTGAACCACGAGCGCTGTACGTTCATTGCACTGCACACTCGCTCAATCTAGTCGCACAAGATGCAATGAAAAACATCAACGTTGTGAATAACTTCGTTGGAGTATCAAAGGATTTGATAAATTTTGTACGAGATTCACCCAAAAGAATGGAAGCCTTCAAAAATATACAGCTGCAGTGTTCTGAAAAAGCATCTTCCATGACTAATCTCTCACCGTTTTGTCCTACTCGGTACGTAAGAACTAAGATAAACAAACAATCATTTCGATTCAATTTATATAAAGCAATTGATAAAAACTAATGCCGGAAGATATTGTGTTTGAAAAAACATTTCCATTAGTATTTTAACATTCAGTAGTGAAAATTACCTGTATTGTGCATTCTCGGAAGTCGGTATTGCATTTATTCACGTCTTTTATATCAGTTGCTCATATATTCAACTTTCAAGATTTCGAATTTTTTCCAGGTGGTGCATGAGAGTAAAGTCTCTGAAAACTATAGTTTCTAATTACGAGACTATTATATCTTTCCTAGAACAGATGAAGGCTGAACGAACCGAGGACAGTGGTAAAGCAGATGGTTTTTTAAAATATGTCGAAGGTTTCGAATTCTATTTTCTCGCTCTATGTACGATTAAAGTATTAGAGAGAATCGAAGTTTTGAATACGGAACTCCAAAGCAATGATTTAAGTATCAATGAATCGCATGCGAAAGTAAAGCTGGTTCTGGATGCTATGTTAAAATTGAGGGAATCTGGTTTCGAAACATTATGGGAAAAAGCGACGGCGGACGCGGAGGATCTTAACCTCGAAGAACCACGACTACCTCGTACCCGGAGAGCACCGAAGCGAGTGGAAAATGCGACCGTTCACAATTTCAACGCACCAAAGGACTACTACCGAAAAATATATTTTGAAACAGTAGATCAAGTGATTTCTTCTTTGAACAATCGATTTCAATCTGAAACGATTGAATTCTTGAATTCCTGTGAAAATTTCATTCTTGGCAAAGAAACTGGATCAGCAGTAATATCAGATTTTTACAGGGATGATTTCAATCCAGTTACTTTGCAATTGCACAGAGATATGTTTGTAGATGTAGTTCGTCAGAGGAATCTGCAGGTAAAAAACTTGAGAGATGTTAGAACAGTTTTGAAAAACGATCAGCCTCTAGCAAAGCTGTTGCCAGAGTTATCAAAGCTAGTTCGCTTACTCTTGACTATACCAGCGTCTTCGTGTACCGCGGAAAGATCATTTTCCGCGTTACGTAGGCTTAAAACTTACCTGAGAACGACAATGGTACAGTCGCGCTTAAATAGTATTGCGATCTTACACGTCCATCAGGACATAGCTGAACACTTAGATTTAAACACACATGTAAATACCTTTATCCTGAAAAATAATACTCGTATATTGCACTTCGGAAAAACTCAATAAAACTTCGAGCAAAACTATTGTGAGTGTATTCCCCCCCCCCCCCCCCCCCCCCCCCCCCTCAGCCCCCGTCACCTGAGCTACTCCACACCCTGAAATTTCGTAAGTCGCCGGCCTTGACAGGAAGGTCAGACTCATGAACTCGATCAGCTTGCAAAATACGTGGAGTGAAACCCAATAGGCTGCCTATAGAATCGCCGGGCACAAAATTTACAGGGTGACTGCATTTGATTTCGCTACACAGTGTATTATTATTCGGTTTGATGTTGATGGTGATACCCTTATTCGACAAGACACCCTGTACATAACTCTCTATATCCTCTATTTCATAGCTACCGGTGGGTATAGTGACTATTTCTTCACCTACGTAAATCTTGTTGTGACCAACATCTACATTGGGAATCGAATTAAAAGTCAGTAATTCAACGAGACCGAGGGAGTAATTCTTGAGATAAGAAAGTTCGATAGGGGGAAAGTATTGAGTCTCATGAACCGAGGAGTTCCCCGATACGGTTAGTGTGAACGAATCATCCATGACTACTGCGAAAATCAAACTGACTTCGAGGAATTACGCTGCATGTTTATATAGAAACTCGAGACACAAGTGACCACAGTTGAACGTATCGTAGTCTTGATATCTTTTATGGTTATATTTGACGCTACCAACACCAAGGTATCTGACGAGGTCCGACGGTGGACGAAGATTACCGAAACTGTCAAAGTAAACTACTTCGTTACCGATCTTTCGGTACGCGACCCAATGTGTTCCAGGACCATCTTTATCATCTAGATTGACGATCCCCGATTCAAACCTACGCGGTCCATCTTTGGGCAAATCGTTTCGCATGAAGACGCCGCGGAAATGTGGAATGTCCAGGGTAGTCGCATACTTTAACAGGTCCGCGTCAGTTAGCGCTCGTTGTGGCAGCGTCACTTTTAGTTTTTTGGTTTCAGGTGGAGACTCAAGCCTTCTCTTTACGGTTTCAGATGGAGCCCCTTGCCTAGAGCGATAGCTTCCATGGTCTTGTTGTGCCGTTGACTTTCTTCCAGTTGTCTCTTGGCGGAGCTTGCGTCATTCACCGCTTTTGCAATACCTGCTGCCCCACCAGCCAACGCGCCCGTAGCACTGAGCCCGGCAAAGAGGAGTATAAGGAATGGTAAGAAACCACCAACTTTAGCTGGGACAGGTAGAATCCGTGGAGAACGTACATTGCGTTTACCACCAGCTTTTCTAACAGCGCCTCGTGCACCCTTCAATGCAGACTTGATGGCGACTTGCGCAGTCTTTCCTGGAACCATAGACCGTTTGGCGGCATTGATAACTGTTCTCAATACCACCGGCTTTCGCATACCCATACCGAGCTTAGTTTTCGCTTTCATCGCGTTTGTCACTGCCCAGGCGGCTGCTTTCTCACCGATATTTGCGTCTGAAGCCAAAACCCGTTTCCAGGCTCTCTCAGCCAAAATTTTATCTGCCGCACTTCTAGCTTCCAGATTTTCCCGATTCTTCGAATAGGCGATATCGTGTTCCTTGCAGGCTGCGTCAAGCGGGTTGATATCTGGATCACCGCGCGCGAGTCTCTTCGCTAATTTGGTACCAGGTCCGCAGTATTGATAACCAGGCAGATGTAACTCTACAGGAAGACTGTTAATGATTCTGTTGACCAGACCTTTCCCACAACGTTTAGTTCGCTTACGACAGGCTTTGTGCACGATCATGGCTGCGCTCTGACTGAGGAATCTTCTTTATAAACATGCTATTTATACCATTTACCGTTAGTCAGAGTCGAGATGAGGTTCGAGACGCAGCCTGTCAAGCTACCTGTAATGAATTTCGATAAATTTGTGCAAGAGAATGTTGCAACTGAAAAACGGCACGGTGATTTGCTTCCGAACAGCGTGCGCGCGGTATTTTGCGGTCCGTTCAACTGCGGCAAGACCAACGCGCTGCTCACCCTCATAACACACCCCAACGGATTGAGGTTCGAGAACGTTTATATCTACTCGAAATCATTGAATCAGCCCAAGTACAAGTTGCTGCAACAGTTACTCGAGGAGGTAGATGGCGTTGAATACTTTCCATTCGACGAGCATGAACAAGTAGTCGTGCCAGACGAGGCATTACCCAATTCGATCATCGTTTTTGATGACGTGGCTTGTGAGAAGCAGGATAACATCCGAGCTTTCTTCTGTATGGGAAGACATAAACACGTGGATTGCTTGTATCTCTGTCAGACCTACGCCCGCATCCCCAAGCATCTCGTGCGCGACAACACCAATCTATTGGTACTGTTTAAGCAAGATGAGATGAACTTGAGGCATGTGTACGATGATCATGTGAATACCGACATGACTTACACGCAGTTCAAAGACTTGTGCTCTGTGTGTTGGAACAGCGGCAAGTATGGATTCGTTGTAATAGACAAGGACAGTGAGTTGAATGACGGTAGATATAGACGGGGGTTTGACTGTTTTGTGAGCATAAATTGAGGATATTCCGGAAAGTAGAATCAGTAGCCTCTCAGATACAGCTGCGTCAACATGCAAGATACGAAAATTCATGAACAAAAAGAAGTGTTGCGTCATATCGCTAAAGCCAGCGCGGCGATTCGACGTAAACACAGAATGATAAAGTCGGGTAGGGAGACCGCTGAGCAGACAATGAGCAATGTTTTCAAACCGGTAGTAACTCCGCTGCGGCAACTGGTGAAGGTTTCTCAAGCTAGCGCCAAGTCCATCAAAGAAGAGCCGATTGAAGAAGAGCCGATCAAAGAAGAGCCGATCAAACAAGAACCGATCAAAGAAGAACCTCGAGAAGACGATGATTCCTTTTTAACAGCAGATGAGGATACAACTATACAACCGACGGATGAGTTTCTTGAACAGGGTGGCAACGAGTATCTCGAAATGTTACGAGATGAGAATAGAAAAAAAGATCTGGATAACGTGTACGGTGTACGCATATTTTCTGACGGCAGGTTGATGATGGGTGACGCACCGATAAGTTTTGGGAGTGACTTTATTCATGCGGGCGGCAAGCGTTATACAGGGACCGAAGGTTTGTTGGAACTACTATTCAAAAAGATACCCGATGAGACCTACGTGACTTCAAATGATATAAAAAATTGTAAAGAAATCGTAATTGCTACCAACGCACATCGAAAATACTATAGAAGTGATCAAGCTATTCGAGCAGTGGATAACCCCAAGTTTAAGAAGTTCATCGCCACCGGATCACACACGGGTGGAGGTGTGCTTCCACAGCTCATGGTTGCTCAAGAGGGGAGAGGAACGGATTACGTTCACTGGGACGACCCCAACGAGCTGGTGGACCGTTTTCGTTTACTCCTGGCATCCCAAGAAGCTGGAAACTCGAGTCACACCAACGAAATCGTATCGATAATCGAAGAATTGCGTGAAGCTGACATCATTTATTAATCGATCTCCCATCGTTTCCACAGTCATTTCCAAAATGAGCGTCGATGTGTTTGGACGACAGTTGAACAAGAGCGCCGCCCCAAGCATTCGCGGTCCTCCCGGTATTGGGTTTAAATTCACCACCGACGGGCATTACGATATAGATAACAAGCGACTGTGCAACGTTGCCAATCCTGTGCAGCAAGGCGACGCTGTTACTATGAACCTCATGCGTCAGGAGATCGACGTTGTGAGAAACGAAATCCTCGCAATGATACATGTCTTGGACTCTCGCATGACGAATGCTCTGCGGAACCTTGTTGTTGATATCGAAGCAGTACAAGACTTATCGACTCGCACCGCCGAAATCATTCTCAAGCTGGACACCAGACTAACGGTGTTGGAAAATGAACGAGAAAAAGCTAACGCTCGTGACGGAGCTGCATAGACCAGCTCGAAAGAACTATCCGCGTCGTCGTGTAGATGTTCGCGGTTTGGATGAAACCTGGCAAGCGGATCTCGTTGACATGACACTGTACGCGGGAGAAAACAAGGGCTACAAATACATGCTCACCGTCATCGATATATTCTCAAAGTATGCCTGGGTCGTGCCAATGAAGAGCAAGACGGGTAAAGACACGACGAGTGCTATGGAATCTGTACTCGTACAGGGACGTACCCCGAAGAAATTACACGTTGACAGAGGCAAAGAATTTTATAATTCAAATTTCGATTCTCTCATGAGACGATATAATATTCAACTATACTCAACCTTTAGTAACTTGAAGGCATCGATCTGTGAACGCTTCAATCGTACGCTGAAAAACAAAATGTGGATGCAGTTCAGTCTGCAAGGAAATTACAAGTGGACGGACATTTTATCTGATTTGGTTTCGGCTTACAACAACTATAAACATCGGACTATTCGCATGAAGCCAAAGGACGTATCCCCTAGAAACGAGCGGACATTATTGCAGACTGTATACCAAAAAGTTCGAGTCAGATCGGTTAAGCCAGCAAAGTTCAAAGTTGGAGATAAAGTCCGAATCGGCAAATATAAGAATGTTTTTGAGAAAGGATATACACCAAATTGGACGACTGAAATATTCACGATCATCCAAGTAGTAAATACTGATCCAGTAACTTACAAGCTTAATGACTATCAGGATCAGCCGATAGCGGGTGGCTTCTACGAACAGGAACTTCTCAAAGTCAAGAATTTCGACATCTACCTGGTGGAGAAGGTGCTCAAGAGACGTGGAAACAAGCTATTTGTAAAATGGTTAGGTTTCAATAATACACACAATAGTTGGATGAATAAGTCTGACTTGTAAGGTTTATTAATAAAGAAAGATAATGTTTGACAAGTATGTTTATTTCATTCTACACAGTCTTATCGTAACCCCACGGAAGCGTGTCCGTCGTATCAGGAAATATGGTCCTCTTGTCGTCGTTCCAGCTCAGCGCTATCTTCCTCTGCATCACCGTATGAACCTGATGATTCTTACTTTGAATTAAATTTTGACTTTTTGTCAGATTTCGATGCTGCAGAGCACATTGTATGTAGTCATCGAACGTTATGGTTTTCAGTGTTGCCCCTTTGATTCCCTTGGCACGTTTCTACTCTCTATTTTCACCTCAAACTTTGAAGGCATATAATTTAGCTCTTAAGCCTATAAACTCAGTCATTATCTTCCCGTTATTTTCGTCTTTCATTAATCCCAACGCTTTTTTGTTGACTAGCGGCATCTTGTAAATATTTTCTAAAGGATAGTCGGAAGTATCAAATTGGTTCAAATCGCGTTTCATGAGCTCATATATGTCGGGTACGGTGAAGTGATATATGAGTCAGTCCACGTCAAGCGGGACGGATTTGGCCAAAAATTTACCTCGATGTTTTTGATTCTTTTGTAATTTTTTTGCCATATTCTGTGGGCAAAATAAATGTATGAAACATTTTTTTTTTTTCTTTTTAACTCGAAGGGCTTAGAAGCTACAAGGGGTTGAATTTTCGAAAAAACCACCAAAAATCGGAATCGCGGTCTCCTTTAAACGTTAATATCTCCGGTTTCCTTTGTCGTACAGACGTCACCAAAAACTCATTTTGAAGCTTTTGAATCGCACTTTCATGTTATGAATTTTAAATTCATGTATTCAACAATATTCTATTTGTTATTAACAATTGTAGTTTTTAAACGCAATTTTCGAGATGACTACCACCTTCGAAAATTCTAAAAAAATACGAGCGTGTTTCTTGATTCATTCTCTACAAAATCGGTAAGTTTTAAAATGGAACTCCGATGGAAATTATATTCAAAAAGCGATTGATCCGTCCGGGACGTCCCGCGCCACTGACGCGCCCGCGTAGACAGTCGCGCGCGACGTCCCGGACGGATCAATCGCTTTTTAAATACAATTTCCATCGGACTTCCATTCATAAAACTTGCAGATTTTGTAGAGAATCAATCAAGGAACACGCTCGTATTTTTTTCAGAATTTTCGAAGGTGGTAGTCATCTCGAAAGTCGCGTTTAAATAATACAATTGTTAATAACAAATAGAAGATTGTTTATTACACGAATTCAAAATTTATAACATGAAAGTGCGATTCAAAAGCTTCAAAATGAGTTTTTGGTGACGTCTATACAACAAAGGGAACGGGAGATATTAACGTTTAAAGGAGACCGCGATTCCGATTTTTGGTGGTTTTTTCGAAAATTCAACCCCTTGTAGCTTCTAAGCCCTTCGAGTTGAAAAACACAAAAAAATGTTTCATCCATTCATTTTGCCGACAGAATATGTCAAAAAAAAATTAAAAAAGAATCAGAAACATCGAGGTAAATTTTTGGCCAAATCCGTCCCGCTTGACGTGGACTGACTCATTAGTACATGTTTGGCCTCACAAATAGCTAAATTAGTTATAAATTAACACTTATAAGTGTTAATTTGCTATTTTTTAATATCAATTGAAGCGAAATCTTACGAAATTAGGGTTAAATTCGTAGATTTCAAAAATCGATAACTACTAAATTATTTAGTTTAAAATTCTGAAATAATTGATGTATCATTATTCTACACTGAGAGAAAAGTTCAGTAGAGACTACCGATGTCAGAAGAGTAATGGTTACTTCCTATATGGCAAGTAGTAGCTACCGGAGTTTTCGGTTGCTACAACTTGCCGCATGCACAGCAACGCCATACAAGCTGAGCGTGCTTTGTGTTGGCAAGTACTAGCTACTTGCCAACCGAAGTAGCCACAACTGAACCTATGCCTACTTGTCAGAGGCAGGTAGTAGCTACCCGAGTCTCAAGTTGTGACTACTGAACTTTTCTCTCAGTGTATCAAGCACTTTCACTCATCAAATTTTAAAGAATTTTGGCGATTTCTGATTATCCATCCAGTTATACCTTAAGAAAAAGGAAAAAAAAAAATTCTCAAGATAGATTGTGAAACTTCATATTGAAAACCACCACCACGATTTTTACACCTACTGTGAGACGGCCATCAGTGCAGGATTTAAAGGAGGGCGTACTGGGCGGCAGCCAGGGGCCCCCGCAATTGAGGGGCCCCCACAAACGAGGATTACATTTTTTTTGGCAATTCTTTTTCGTTCAATTGCCAGATCTTCCTTTACTGTCATGAGAAAGATATTAAAATTATTGATATTGATCGATAATTAGAGTGCTACACAGTAAAAAAGAATAACTTGGGCCAAGCATTTTTTCTTGGGCCAAGCACTTTTTTTTGAACAACCGACAATCTCTCGAGTGAAGTAAAATTCTCTGAGACCAAGTAAAATTTTTCTTGAATCATGAAAATTTTCTTGGTTCCAGAGAATTTCACTTCGCTCGAGAGATTGTCGGTTGTTCAAAACGGTTCGAAAAAAAATGCTTGGCCCGAGTTATTCTTTTTTACTGTGTAGAAACGTTGAGCTTACAAGCGTCACATTTAATGGGTTATATCTACACTGTAAAAAATGATTGTGAATTTACAACACACTTAGTATACAAAAGTTTTGCAAAATTACAAATGTGCCGTAGCAAAGTGAATTGCTAAGCTTGTTCTGTGAATTTCCAAATAATTTCTTGATTGTGCTGAAATTTTATACGAAAAACACAAAAATTGTACTTGAATTCACAAAATTGTTTTAAATACCGATAAAAAAGTTTTGTAAAATTACTTCACCCGATTTTAATTTTGGCTAGATGTTTTGCCTATTAGCTTCCAATACATTCTTTGTGGAACTAGCATAGAAATTTCTAACAGTGTATACAGAGAAAAAACGGTTTTAGCTTCCATTCAGTCACAGCCATCTCGGCCCACTCCAGGTTTTTTCGTCTGTTTATCGCAGGCCGACCATCTGCATTTTTCTATGGTTGAATTGATTTGCTTTCGGGAGACATCGATTCGAAAAAAAAGAAAAGTGGATGGCCAGCCTGCAATGAACAGACGAAAAACCTGAAGTGTGCCGAGTTGGCTGGGACTGAGTGGGAACTAAATCCGTTTTCTCTTTGTATGCCTATAATGTCAAGAATCAAATTCACTACTGCAGTTTCGTATTTACTGCCAACTTTTAGTTTCAATGATTAGCGGCACTGGCCGAAGTAACACAGGGCGCGTTACGGGACGCGGCGCGAATACTGAGAGGTATCAACCAATCAGAGCACTGTTTTTTTTGAGAGAGTACGGGACACTACGCACAACGATACACGATTCGGTAAACGTAAATACCCGTGTAGAAATTTTCCCCGGGCGCTAATGAGGGCCAAGTTAATTTTCCACAATAATGTATAGGCCCAAGTTTGGTCACCAATATTGGGCCTATATCGATTTGTCCCGCTTTTTTGTTGTGGCCCCATATACGGTGTCCACTTTGGGCCCTACTGGCTGTCCAAATTGGCCCCAGTTTGACCACGCATAGGGGGCCGAATCAAATACGTGTGACAATCCAACATTGGCCCAATACAGGCGACCTTACTTGGGCCTGAATAATATCGAGCCAAATTAACTTGGCCCCTGTTTGCGCCCAACAAAAATTTCTACACGGGATATATATAATATATATGGGCTGTCCAAACTCGGAGCAACATTGGGTATAAAAGGTGGGCCATTATGGGATACCGAATTTGGGCCAATATTGGTTTTAAAATTATCCTGCGAGCCTGGATAAACCCTGACTCGGGCCAACTTTGGCAGAGGTTAGGCAAGCCCAGACAAAATGAGTCCAAATGCCCAGTTAACCAATTTTGGCAAAAATTAGATAAGCCTGGACAAAATGAGTCTGAATGCCTGGCTACACCCCGACCCTGCTATATCCAGAGAGATAATTTTTTCTCAGATTAAATGCTATTCTATTGCCCGACTAGTTAATTTCCGTAGTTACTTTGTTAGCGAGAAAGATTTTTAGACAAAATGGCGTTTACTGTAAGTTGACCGCGCCGTGGTAGATGGCGTCTGATATGGTTGACCGAATGCCTAATTAACCCCCGACTTGGCCCGAGTTTGGCACAGATTGGGCAAGCCTGGACATGATGAGTCTGAATGTTTGGCTAAACCCCGACTTGACCCAAGTTTGGGACAGGTTAGGCAAGCCTGGACAATATGAGTCCGAATGCCTGGCTAAAGTCCGACTTGGCCCAACGTTGGCACAGATTGGGCAAGCCTGGACAAAATGAGTCCGAATGCCAGGCTAAACCCTGACTTGGCCAAAGTTTGGGACAGGTTGGGCAAGCCTGGACATGATGAGTCTGAATGTTTGGCTAAACCCCGACTTGACCCAAGTTTGGGACAGGTTAGGCAAGCCTGGACAATATGAGTCCGAATACCTGGCTAAAGTCCGACTTGGCCCAACGTTGGCACAGATTGGACAAGCCTGGACAAAATGAGTCCGAATGCCAGGCTAAACCCTGACTTGGCCCAACGTTGGCACAGATTGGGCAAGCCTGGAAAAAATGAGTCTGATTTCCTGGCTACACCTCGACTTGGCCCAAGTTTGGGACAAGTTAGGAAAGCGTTGACAAAATGAGTCCGAATGCCTAATTAACCCCCGACTTGGCCCAAGTTTGGGACAGGTTAGGCAAGCCTGGACAAAATGAGTCTGAATGCCTAATTAACCCCCGACTTGGCCCAAGTTTGGCACAAGTTGGGCAAGCCTTGACAAAATAAGTCTGAATGCCTGGCTGAACCCCGACTCGGCCCAAGTTCGGCAAAGGTTTGCCAAACCTGGCGAAAATGAGTCTGATTTCCTGGCTACACCTCGACTTGGCCCAAGTTTGGGACAAGTTAGGCAAGCGTTGACAAAATGAGTCCGAATGCCTAATTAACCCCCGACTTGGCCCAAGTTTGGCACAAGTTGGGCAAGCCTTGACAAAATGAGTCTGAATGCCTGGCTGAACCCCGACTTGGCCCAAGTTTGGAACAGGTTAGGCAAGCCTGGACAAAATGAGTCCCAATGCCTAATTAACCCCCGACTTGGCCCAAGTTTGGCACAAGTTGGGCAAGCCTTGACAAAATAAGTCTGAATGCCTGGCTGAACCCCGACTCGGCCCAAGTTTGGAACAGGTTAGGCAAGCCTGGACAAAATGAGTCCCAATGCCTAATTAACCCCCGACTTGGCCCAAGTTTGGCACAAGTTGGGCAAGCCTTGACAAAATGAGTCTGAATGCCTGGCTGAACCCCGACTTGGCCCAAGTTTGGGACAGGTTAGGCAAGCCTGGACAAAATGAGTCCCAATGCCTAATTAACCCCCGACTTGGCCCAAGTTTGGCACAAGTTGGGCAAGCCTGGACAAAATGAGTCTGAATGCCTAGCTATACCCTGACTTGGGCCAACGTTGGCACAGATTGGGCGAGCCTAAACAAAATTAACTTGGATGCCAAAATAAACCCTACTTATGCCCCAGTGAGGCAACAGTGAGGATGCCTTTATAGTGGATGCCCTGTTGACGCCCAGAAAGGGCCTCTTTTCTAATTGGGACGCCCTAACAATTTTCTACACGGGTAAGCCGTTCACGTCAGACTGAACAAAATAAATCAAAAATTGACCTCGATGTTACCGATTTCGCTATAATCTTCAATCAAACAATTTTTTTTCTTATTTTTGGCCAATATTTTCCAAGCTACACCAGGGTGAAATTCGGGTAAAAGAGCAAAAATCGAAAACATAGTCTACTTCAAACAGTCATATCTTTAGTTATATTTCTCCTAAAGACTTCATTCGAGAACCATTTCAAAGCTCTTGAATGTGACTATTATTATATATTCATTCGATTTTGCGGCAACGAACAATTTCTTTTGTTATGCACAAATATACTATTCAAACGTGATTTTCAGAGCAAAAACCAGGCGTAAAAATTTAAAAAAAAAAAAAATGAGCGTATTCCCTGATCAATTCTCTAAAAAATCGTTAAGGGGAGGCACCGGTGAGTTTTCAGCCTGGTGATATTCAAATGGTCGAATGCAGAATGACATTTTTTTAGACCTAATTTTTGCTGAGGAATCCGATGGCGCACTCAGAAAAAAAAAAAAAAAAATCATCTTCCACCATTTTGAAATTTTTTTTTGGTTATCGATTTTCAATTCTGGTTCTATAGCACGCCCAGCTGAATCCATGCGATAAGTTGTTTGAAATCATTTCAGGAGCCTGCAGAAAAAATTTCAGCTAAAAATACGAAAACCTGTGGAAGAAGTTCAATTTTTAGTGCGTTGCGGTCGCCCACGAAACTTTATTTATAAAACATTTTTATGAAAATAAGCTTGAGAATATCATTTGCAAAAGTAAAATGGCCATCCAGGGCCATAAAATTAAGAAAAGAATCATAATTATCGAGATAGTCGCCGCGTTGCGCGCCCTGTATGAACAACTCCGCGCCGGGCAGATGGATTGCGCGGGCGACCGCAACGCATTGAAAATTGAACTTCTTCCACAGGTTTTCGTATTTTTAGCTGAAATTTTTTCTGCAGGCTTCTGAAATGATTTCGAACAACTTATCGCATGGATTCAGCTGGGCGTGCTATAAAACCAGAATTAAAAATCGATAACCAAAAAAAAAAATTCAAAATGGTGGAAAATGATTTTTTTTATTTTTTCTGAGTGCACCATCGAATTCCTCAGCAAAAATTAGATCTAAAAAAATGTCATTCTGCATTCGACCATTTGAATATCACTAGGCTGAAAACTCACCAGTGCCTCCCCTTAAGTAAACGGGATGGAGAACCGATGGTAACCATGTCAAAACGATTTATTTATAAGCGACGGCGCGCGCTGCCACCGGATATTCGTCGAATAATAAATATTCGTCATTCTTGCGTTGCCATCTGACATCTCATAAAATTTTAGTTACAGGGTAGTATCAGCTTGATACTATTTATTCGCCGCATTGCTGGTAAGTCCAAAGGGGTTGGATCCCAGATAACAATATGCGTGGCATATGCGACGCAATACGCACCCACGCGTGCGGGTCTATCCGCACGACGTGCGCGCAGATCACCACGCAACTGAGTCATCAATTGATGTACATATGCCTCGCACGACGTGCCTGTCGCATCCGTGCGGGCATGATGCGGGCACGTAATGCGAGTGCATTGGGACTTGCAAATACGTTCATTGAAATTGTAAAATCAAAAATAAAATTAATTTCTCACAACATTTTTATTGAAAATAGTAATATCACATTTATATATAAATAGTAAGATAGTATAAAGATTAGGGTGCTTTCGAGGTGCTTTTTTTGAAACGACCATTTTTTTTTTTGCAACTCCCCATTGAAAATCTATTGTTGTAGACGTCGAAAAGGGAATCCTGTCCAATTTTTAGCTCTTCATTCCAATTCCAGCACTCGCGCTTTTCTTTTCAAGTTTTCCCATGCTAAAAGCATGTAAACATTACGACTTTTTCTTTCGCCGCGCAAAACTCAGCCGCATTTCAATGGATTGTTCTTATCCTAGAGTCATTCGACAGAGAATTTAGTGTTCTTCAAAAGTGCCATTGGTAGTTTGGCTGTGGTTTCAACCCTTTTCCCTTTTCGACGTCTACAAGATTATCAATGGGGAGTTACAAAAAAAAAAATAGTCGTTTCAAAAAAAGCACCCTAATATAGATATTATATATCTATAGGGGAGAGCGGGGCAAAGAGGGCACCTCGGCCAAAAAAAAAAAAAAAAATTCTTGGAAAATTTTCGACTTTTTTTTTTTTCAAGAAAAATCGTTTCCCGAAGGAATTTAATTTTTTTGAAATTTAATTTTGAAAATTTGGCGGAGGTGCCCTCTTTGCCCCGCTCGCCCCTATATATATTATTCCACGTTATACACAAATATATAGGCGCATGTGACTTGAAAAAAAAAAAAAAAAAAATTAAAATCACATTTTTTACTATCGCTTTGATATGTCGTTCGACGTAATATTTTTCTTCGATCCATAAAAATCCAATCAGTACTCGCAAATCATTTTTAATTTAACTCATGGTACGTTTATAGGTTATTTTCTGGATTATATAATATTATAGCTCATCAACATTTCAACATCCAATTTGATTATGTAATGATTATTTTAACTCTATAATATTATATTATAATATTATATATAATATCATATTATATTTACTGATGGTGCAGTGCGACGCATTACGCTCGCACTGAGATGCGTCTCATGTCGTGCAACGCATTACGCTCGCACTGAGATGCACCTCATGTCGTGCGTGCGAAAATGCTGCGTTTTCGCACGCACAGCGTGCGTCGCACGGCGTGCGGGTAACGTGCGACGCACGATTGTTATCTGGGATCTTTCGTCAAATGAGTACGCACTTGCCTGAGTAGTGATTAGTAGCTGTTCGATAATTAATGAATCACTGATAATGTAGTTTAAACGATCGAGCAAGCATAGCGAGCGAGTGAACACCACACAGGTAGTTGACATTTTTTTTTTAATTTACGAATCGAGGGCCCCCACTTATTCACCCGCCCAGGGGCCCCCATTTTCTAAATCCGGCACTGGAGGAGACTGGAGAAGAGAATAGACTGAAGACAAAGAAATAGAGATAAAAATAAGATAGCGGAACAAGGAAAGGAAAAAAATACGATAAGGAAAAACAAAAATACGAGATCAACAAAGAAAAAGAGAAGTAGAGAGCAAAGCAGAAAAAACGAACGAGAAAAAGGCAGAAGGAGAAGAGAAAGGAAAAGAAAGAAAGCAGAAAATGGAAATGCTAATAAACAAATTAGAAGAAATGCTAAAAGAACTGAGAGGAGAGGAAAGCGAAGAGGAGAAGAGAGCGGAAGAAGAAAAGAAGAATAGAAAGTAAGACAAGAAATGTAAGACAGGATAAATTTTAGAGCTTAAGCAATATACATAGAATAAGCAAGATAAGATATAAATAAAAGATGCAAATTACAGGAGAACAGATATAAGATATAATATTATAATAGAAATATAAGATATAGAATGTAAACATAGAAGAAGAGCAATAAGGCATGAAAAATGTTATCAAACAATG
The DNA here is from genome assembly GCA_943736025.1 of Tenthredo mesomela. Classification (NCBI taxonomy): domain Eukaryota; kingdom Metazoa; phylum Arthropoda; class Insecta; order Hymenoptera; family Tenthredinidae; genus Tenthredo; species Tenthredo mesomela. Next base: position 12,980,633 of record OX031022.1, read on the forward strand.
TTAGATACGAAGTAAATACGAAGAATTGCAAGTGTAAAATGTACAAGTGTAAAAGCCGCAAGGCAATACAATAAAACCTTACTACTAGTATATTGTGTAGCAAGGGCGTAAAGTGGGCTTTTTTAGACCGAGTGTGGAGTTTGCGGTACTAGTCGGAGGCGAGGGAGCACGAGTCGAAGATTAGTGCATCTGCGAGCCGAAGACGACCACACGTATCTATGTATACAATATATACGTATAGTATGTATATATATATGTGTGTATATATGTATAAATATACACATGCGGTCGTTTTCGATAACTTTCGAAAAAGCGGGCAATAATGAAACCATTATTGCCCGCTTCTTCAATAAGCGGGGAATAAAGGATTCATTATTGCCCGCTCTTTATAGGCGGTCAATAAACGGCTACTTTTGGCCCCATTTTTAGGTTAAAAGAACGCAGAAATCGTGCATGTGTTACAAAAAAAAAGTTTTGACGAGGTCAAAATTTATTTTTACCGGATTTTTAAATAATTTTTGAATATTCTTGAACTTATTGACTTTTCAATGCTTCTTATCTATTTAACACTAATGAGAGAGTATAAAAACATACATTCAACCTTTAAATAGATGAGAAACATTGAGAAGTCAAGAAATCCAAGAATATGTTCAGAAATTGTTGAAAAATACGGTAAAAGTATGAAATACTCAAATAGCCCGCTATTTGAAATCTAATGGTCAACGTAGTCATTTGAAAATATCACCTAAGAAATCAAAACAAGATATATGGTCAAGGAGTTTCCGCCTTCTTCTAGTTGTCACTTGCGCATTACTCAGAGTAGAGTCAACACGTATTATATATATATTACATATCTTAAATGATATTTTATTAAAATCAAAAATGTTACTATAGCTTTATTATAATAGATCAAATCGTTTAAGAATTAAAGAAAATTTGAGATCAATATGTAAAGAAGAGAAACATCGAAGAAGATTCAAAATAGATTTGAAAACTACGAAAACGAAATCTGAATATCACACTGGCCATATGTATAATGGACGATCATATTTGAGATCAATAAAATTAACGATCTAAATGAGCTAAGTAACAATTTTATGACTATCTACAAATTCACAAATATTAAAACCTAATTATATGGATATAACAAATGATAAAAATTTAAATAAATATGCCAAGTAATCAATTTTAACCCTAGAATGGTAACCTTATTTTTTTTTACCTATTCCGGTAACCTGGGGTCATAAAATACCCCAATTTTGAAAATTCATATCTCGGGTATAATTTCACGTAGAAGGTCCTACGGGGGCTCTTTCGGTTCGTCTTTCAATGCAGAATCACGTGAGCCTATGGACATTTTGCCCGAAGTCTGTAAAGTTGGTCAAAAATTGGGTAACGGGGTAGGAAACGTGAGAAAATCGTAAAAATGCCTGTTTTCATCAAATCGTTGGGGTCCAAAAAGACCCCAGGTTACCATTCTAGGGTTAAAAATGTATAAATGTAGTATGAATGTGTATATTAGATCAGGGGTCGGCACACTCATTAGTCGAAAGAGTCTAAGCTTTTAATCCACTTAACTCGGTCACCGGCACTAATCCTTTTAACGCCATTTCTTGGATTTTGGTAGGTATGAGTGGGGATATGCAGGTATGAACAGACCTAGACAGTCTAACGCAGTTGTTGCCGTCCCAAATAGACCGCACACCCCTTAGTTCCTTTTATTTCTCCTGAACGCTGCCCCTACCATTGCATTTCCAGGTAAGGACGACTGACCATTTTCAGGTAGACCGAGGGGATTTACGGTCGCACTAATTGACACTTAGAGCCGGGCTGGCTCGGCGAGCCGGCGTGGCCGACTCCTGTATTAGATAATAAGCGTGATTGTTTTACACTAGAAATATATTATGTCAAAACTTTGATAATTTAAAAAGAAAAAGAATATAACTTTAAATATTTATTCCCTACAAATATTTAAATAAAAAATAAAAAGATTATTTGAACAAATGAAATTAAACATTTTATCTTTGAAACCTAATTGAACGATATTATTTTAATTATTATTATTATTTTTATATAATTATTTTTAAAAATAAATTATAGCGAAAAATTCGTTACATTTTGGCGCCCGAACAAGCGACTTGAATCGAAATCGATTTAAAAAAAAAATTCTAGTAAATATTTATTGGTATGAATGGTTTTATGTTAATTTTAAGTTTATTATTAAATGAGTAGTAATCCAGTTACACCTGTCACAACTAGGTCAAAATCTGCTCTTGAACCAAAGAGATTAGTACCAGAGACTACTGAATCAGAAAAAAAATTATCGAAAAAACAAAAAAAAGCTAAAAAGATGGAGGAGGAATTACAGCGTTTGAAAAAAGAAATGGAGAGTATGATGGAGTTGAAAAAACAGATGGAAGAACTTCAAATTTCAAGACAACAGGAGATAATGTTAGTAGATGAGGTACAACAATCAAAAGTTATAACTCAACAGCAAAGTGAACATATAGATAGATTACAAAGTCAAGATAGAAGTAGTACAAGTAATAATAATGGCGAGTTAATGACTGGATTGGTAAATCAATTGCAAAAGAATAGTATTGATATAAAACCACCTGAATTTAGTGATGAGGAAACGTTGAATCCAATAGAGTTCATAGAAGATTTAGATAGATATTTTAATTTAAAAAACATAACTGATACAAATAAGTTGGCAGTGTCTAGAATTGCATTAAAGTCTAAAGCTAGAGTGTGGATTGATACGTGTATTGCGCAATTACATAATTATGACGATTTTAAACGATTTTTTTTGAAAGAATTTAATTCAATACCGAAGCAAGTAAGAGCAAAATCGAGATGGAGTTTAAAAAAATACAAATCACAAGACGGAACCTTACATATGTATTATATAAGACAATTCAAAGAAGCGAGATATTTTGTTCCTAAATTAGAGATTTATGAAATTAATTATACAATAATACAACAATTGCCTTATAGAGCCAGAGATGCATTTGTGTCAATAGATTTTTCTGATAGTAAACGAATTGAACATACACTTTCACATTTAGATTTAGTTTTTGAAGAAAGAGAAAAAGATCGAAAAAGATTTCAAGGCAATAACGAGAATCAAGTTAGAAATATTGGAATAGGTTATAATAGAAATAGTAATCAAATTCAAGGTTATAGAAATAAAAAAAACAGTTATTCGAATTCAAACGGTAATAATTCAATGTTTGTTTTGCCTGATATAAGAAATCCGCCACCAAACTTTAATAATCAAAACAATCGAGGAAATAGTTTCAATCGTTCACATTCTTTAAACTAAATAACGATGCGAATGTAACAGGTCCATCGTCGTGTCGTAATTTTTATGATTTTATTGATGACCTGGGGAGAGATATAGTGGAAGAGTCTGATGAAGGTATAAATAAAGAGAATGGTATTATAGAAAAAAGTCCGTATCTTAGGTTTAGTATGTTTGGAAAGTTAATGTTAGGTTTAATAGATACTGGAAGTGAGGTGACTGCTATTTCAGAAGAGTTATATAATACTATTTTAAATTCAGATTCATTTGAAGAGTTGCCTGTTAGTAATTTAAGGATTTTAGGTGCTATAGGAAAAAAATCTACACTTGTACGTAAACAAATTTTAGTTGATATTGTGATAGACGGTCGTGTAATACCAACTGCCTTTCTTGTAATCCCTTGTTTATCTAGTGGTGTAATATTTGGTAATGATTGGCTTTTATATAACAGAGTAATAATTGATTATGGGAATAAGACATTAACTATTGATGATATTCGAATTGCTTCATCGAGAGTGTTGTACGATAGAGTTCCTTCAGAAAAATTGAGATTTATATCCATAAAAGAAATGTCGTATGTCCAAATTATTAAAATTAATGGAATTGATCAAAGTTTGAGAGAAAATGAAAAATTAAGAAATGCAAATATAATTGAATATGATGATAAAATGACATGTGATAATAATATTGTTATTGACAAGGTCATTGAGACTGATAATATTGAGATTAAGACGTGTGAAATAATTGATAATGATATAAATATTATTGAGTATGTTTGTAATGAAAATGATATAGATGAAAATTTGAATTTGAATAATTTATTTTGTGATGATAAAATTTGTGATAAGAATAATATTTTATTGAAAAAACAAGAATTTGAAGATACGAATCTTAATAATGTAACATTAGAAAAAGTTGATGATTTGAATTTTAATGTTCTCAATAATTATGAAAAAATTAAAGATATAAATAGAGAATTTGAGAAAGGAGAAGATCAAAATTTTTTTGAAGAAATTCAATCGATCGCGGCTTGCCTTACGACGCTTAACGTGGAACAGAGACAGATGTTGATGGATTTGTTGAATAAACATAGGAAATTATTTTCAAGTTATGCCGGATGTACCAACATATACGAACACAGGATAAAGGTGGTTCAAAATAAGGTTTTTGTAAAAAGGTCATATCCAATACCGATTAAAATGAGAGAAGTTGTCGATAAAGAAATAGAAGAAATGTTGAAAGCAGGAATTATTGAAAGATCCACAAGTCCTTATTGTAATCCATTAAGAGTAGTAATGAAGAAAGATGGAAGAGTTCGAATTTGTTTAGATGCGCGTTTTTTAAATCAAATAATAGAGTCGGATAATGAATCGCCACCACCAATAAATGAATTATTGCAAAAATATGAAGGAGTACAATATATAACAACAACAGATTTAACTCAAGGATACTGGCAAATTCCATTAGAAACATCATCAAGACCATATACTGCATTTTTACATGGGCAGACGTTATATCAATTTTGTAGAGTTCCATTTGGCCTAAAAACTGCAGGTAGTGGATTTATTAGGGCATTAAATATGGCATTCGGAAACGAATTCAAATCTTTTTTAACTCCTTATGTGGATGATTTATTAATTGCTTCTTCAACATTTGAACAACACATAAAACATTTAGATTTAATTTTTGAAGGATTAAAAAAGTTTAGATTTACATTAAGATTAGACAAATCATTATTTTGTAGACAAGAGGTACCATTTTTAGGATTTATACTTTCATCAAACGGGGTTTTACCTAATCCACAAAAATTAAAAATTATATATGATTTTCCTGAACCAATAAACAAAAAACAATTGCAAAGTTTTTTAGGAGTTTGTAATTATTATCGTGCATTTAGTATCAAGTATTCAAATTATATCAATCCATTTCGTGATTTGTTGAAACAAAATATACCATGGAGTTGGGAGGAAGAACATAAAATAGCTTTTAAAAATTTGAAAAATAATCTGATAAATAGTATACAACTGAAGCATGTTATTCCTGATAGAGAATTTAAAGTACAAACTGATGCAAGCAATCTTGGAATAAGTGGTATACTATATCAAATTGACTCAAATGATCATCATAGAGTTATATCATTAGTCAGTCGATGTTTATCAAAAACAGAATTAAATTATAACACTACTGAAAAAGAGCTGTTAGCCATTGTTTATTCAATCACGAAATTTAGAATTTATTTATTTGGTAACCAATTTGAAATAATAACTGACCATAAAGCATTAACCTTTTTAAATAATACTACTTATCATAATTCACGTTTAATACGTTGGAGTTTACTGTTACAACAATATGATTTTCGAGTCACGTATTGTAAAGGGTCAGATCATATAGTTGCAGATTTTTTTAGTAGAAATATTGACGGTAAAACAAGCATCGAAACACCGAATCAATTAGTGATATCATTTTTAAATAATTTTAGAACAATAGAAAATCAGGAACAAGATGTAAAAATATTAGAATCAAGAATAGTTATGGATAAAAATTTAGTTGATCAATTAAAAACTTTAAAACAACAACAACAACAGGAACCGAGAATTCAAAAATATATAAAACAATGTGAGAACAATCAAGATAATTTAAGATATAAAGTACATCAAGGTATCTTATTTTCAAGACATAATGACAATGATAATTGGAAAATAGAAATTCCTGATAGCTTAGTAAATTTATTAGTTAAATCAACTCACGAACAGCTCGGTCATGCAGGTTGTTATAAAACATTTCATTATTTGAATACATATTTTATTTGGCCAAAAATGAGACAAATTATTAAAAAAATAGTTATAACTTGTGATCTTTGTCAACGGGTTAAACCTATAACGTATAGTATGGAAGGTTCATATTGCATGGTGCAAGCTAAAAAACCAAATGAATTATTAACGATAGATTTTTATGGTCCTTTACCTCGATCAATTGGAGGAATACAATATATACTTGTAACAATTGATGCATTTTCAAAATATGTATCTTTGCATTTATTAAAAAAAGCGACAACTCAATCTAGTTTAAATAAATTAATTAATTTTCAATTTCCAATTGTTGGTAAACCAGAAAAAATTTTATCAGATCATGGAACCCAGTTTACATCTCATAAATGGAGAACCCGACTTGAAAAAGAAGGAATTAAAGTATATTTTTCGTCCATTAGACATCCTCAATCAAATCCCACTGAAAGGGTAATGAGAGAATTAGGTAGATTTTTTCGAACGTTTTGTTCTGATAAACACACAAAATGGGTGAAATATATTTCAACCATACAACAATTGATTAATTTAACTACTCATCATTCCACTGGATTTACACCGTATGAATTACATTTTAATAAAAAACCAGATGAGCAAATTAGAGAATTAATTAGTTTTCCAGAAAATTTAGATACAACACATGAATTTAAAATAATAAAGGCAAATGAATCACTCGTTAAAAATTTTAATAATAGATGCAAACAACAGAAAACTAAAACAAAAATTAAATTAAAAGTAGGTGATTTAGTATTACTAAGAGTACCATATCAATCCAATGCTTTAAATAAAGAAACACATAAATTTTTCCATCTATATAAGGGCCCATATCAAATAAAAAAGTTAATCGGTATGAACTCTTTTGAATTAACGGATCCAAATAAAAATGACGAAGTTCTACGAACATATAATTTGACGAATTTGCGAAAATATTATCCATCCAGTTATTAATTACCTATTGTTTAAAGCTTGATATTCGTAGTATAAAATAAATACCTCCATTTAAACCTGTGTTTCCTCTTATAACCATCTACCTTAGGTCTTTATATAATGTCAATAGTATTTAGTTAGGACAAGTATAAATTTAGTATAAGACTGCACCTGTAAAGCAAGACTGGGATGACAACGATTTTTTGTAAAAAGTAATGTTTCGACGGTGGTATGAAATACCCAATATCAATGTAAATAAAATAATTTTAAGATGTAGGTATATGTATAAGTATGAATGAGTATGAAGTATGGATGAAAATTTAAAAAAGAATAGGATAATATATTTAAAAAAAAAAAGGTTTAATACAAGGCACATAAGTTAATATGTTTTTGAATTGTGATAAAAAATATCCCATATCAAAACCAAGGGGGATAATGTAATACTCAAATAGCCCGCTATTTGAAATCTAATGGTCAACGTAGTCATTTGAAAATATCACCTAAGAAATCAAAACAAGATATATGGTCAAGGAGTTTCCGCCTTCTTCTAGTTGTCACTTGCGCATTACTCAGAGTAGAGTCAACACGTATTATATATATATTACATATCTTAAATGATATTTTATTAAAATCAAAAATGTTACTATAGCTTTATTATAATAGATCAAATCGTTTAAGAATTAAAGAAAATTTGAGATCAATATGTAAAGAAGAGAAACATCGAAGAAGATTCAAAATAGATTTGAAAACTACGAAAACGAAATCTGAATATCACACTGGCCATATGTATAATGGACGATCATATTTGAGATCAATAAAATTAACGATCTAAATGAGCTAAGTAACAATTTTATGACTATCTACAAATTCACAAATATTAAAACCTAATTATATGGATATAACAAATGATAAAAATTTAAATAAATATGCCAAGTAATCAATTTTAAAAATGTATAAATGTAGTATGAATGTGTATATTAGATAATAAGCGTGATTGTTTTACACTAGAAATATATTATGTCAAAACTTTGATAATTTAAAAAGAAAAAGAATATAACTTTAAATATTTATTCCCTACAAATATTTAAATAAAAAATAAAAAGATTATTTGAACAAATGAAATTAAACATTTTATCTTTGAAACCTAATTGAACGATATTATTTTAATTATTATTATTATTTTTATATAATTATTTTTAAAAATAAATTATAGCGAAAAATTCGTTACAAGTAAATTCCGACCTCTTCAAAACTTTTTCACACCAATGTAAAAATTTGTCCATTTGAATAGGTCAGAACAGTAGTAGAATCAACAATACTGATTGAGGTAATGAATATAAGTAAGCGGAAAGAAATCAAAGTCTGAAAAGTGCAAAAATCCCATATTAATCAAATAGGAAAAGTATCGTCATTCAGGCAAGGGTTAATGGCACTTTAATAGTATATTATGTGGCATGCCCGTAAACCAAGTGTTTTTCGGCGAGAATAATGATTTCAGGACGAGCTAAAGGCGAGCCGGAAGCGAGTTCTGAAATCATTATTCGAGTCAAAAACGGTTTACGGGTGCGCCCCATACTGTATTTTTGTCGAAATAGGCATGAAAAGTCACTTTGACGCCTGTTGAGATTCGCTAGAGGAAGAGTGAGGTTATGGTGCGATCTGTCGCGCACTTCGAACCGCGCATCGAAACTGCCGTATAAAGACTTTATACGGCAGCTTTGGAATGCGCACTTCGAACTGCGCATCCAGACTGCCGTATAAAGACTTTATAGGGCAGTTCTGAAACCAACCGTATAAAGTGACACTTTGTGGATCGAAAACAGGCGTCAAAAAGTGACTTTTCAATGCCTATGCCGAAAAAAAAATTTTTACTTTCCATAATTGTTTTAAGGCTATGAACTAATAATTTGGAGCATACCAAAGTGGGAAAAGTCAATTTGGGAAATATCGGACACCCTAATGCAGTGGTCGGCACACTCATTAGTCGAAAGAGTCTAAGCTTTTAATCCACTTAACTCGGTCACCGGCACTAATCCTTTTAACGCCATTTCTTGGATTTTGGTAGGTGTGAGTGGGGATATGCAGGTATGAACAGACCTAGACAGTCTAACGCAGTTGTTGCTGTCCCAAATAGACCGCACACCCCTTAGTTCCTTTTATTTCTCCTGAACGCTGCCCCTACCATTGCATTTCTAGGTAAGGACGACTGACCGTTTTCAGGTAGACCAAGGGGATTTACGGCCGCACTAATTGACACTTAGAGCCGGGCTGGCTCGGCGAGCCGGCGTGGCCGACTCCTGCCCTAATGTAGGCCTACTTTATGCTGCATTATTCTTCTATTCGTTGAATTGAGTGCTGAGAAGATTAGCCTCCGAAATGACAGCCTAACGTATGAGTACGATGTTGACATTCTTGCGTTACCTATGATTTCCTATAATTTTCATGGTATTTTGTAATCAAAGTATAAAGTGCCGCTTGTTTCATAATATGTAAGCTTACAAGTGAATTCTTTTCGAACTCTGCCTAATTATGATATCATTACAATATGTTAGTTCAAACATTTTTGTAGGCCCTCAAAAATGTCGTAGGTGATAGGCACAGTGCCTACTGTACCTACTGCATAAGACGGCGCTGCTGTGAAGGGTTAAATTGTATTAACCCATTACCGGTTTATGAGGCTGCTTGTCAAACCTGTCCCACACATCGACAACTATCGTTTAAACTTTTTGTCATTTATTTCGGGCTCTACGACCTGAAGCAAATATAGCTTCATTGCTGACAATAAGTGAGCCATAATATACCGAGTAGAGCTTTCACCTTTATCTGGACTTTTATGTATGTAAAAAGCTGCGAAACAAAAAGGCAGAGGTAACTATAGTACTTTTCATAAGTTCGGGATCACCTTCTGAGTTCTCGACAGAAGCTTGACAGAAGACAGAAACTTGAATATCAATGAAATTTGAAAATGAAAGGAACCAGCTTTATTCTTTTTTTCAATGTTACACGATGTTTTCCGCACTCAGTAGATAATTTTGAACATGACAGTTTTTTGCGATTTTCGTACTTTTTGAAAGTCGCGTGTAATTCTTTGGGAAATGGCAATGAAATTTTTTTCTCAGTGGGGTTTGAAAGTGTTAGGATTGAGCTGTGAGTTGGTATTTCGAAAAAAAATCTGCGATTTCTTTCCGTTAAGTTATTCGACTTTTCGTGTGGAAAGTCAGTTTTTAGAAAATGCGTCGTAATGTCAGTTTTTAGAAAATGCGATTTGAGAACTGTGGGGTTTCAGATAAAATGTCACGATATGAATAATGTGTATTTTTGAATGTTTAAGGGGGTATATACACCTTTGAATTTTCAAAAAATCGTTTTTGTTTTTATATTTTTTTTGGAATGCTAGTGACCTACTTTACCTGCAAATAAATTGGCGACAGAAAATCTAGAGGATTTGAAAAGTTATAGCCCTGACAGTCCCGAGTTGCGAAAAAGCGCCGCCGCGCGGCGCGCGGACGCTCATATTCATCTCGTAAATATTCTACACTATCTACAGTACCGCCAACACCACTGTCTCACTTTTTTTTACGTTTTCATATATTTTGCTTTTGAATTTTATTCTGTGATTTTTCAATTCTTTGTAATTATGATTTTTATACATATTTAATTTTCAATATTCTTTTGAATTGTGATCATTGACAGAACACATGGCGAGCGGCGCGAGTGAATGACTACAGTTGTTCATCTATATGCTAGAGTATGTTTATGTCAAAACTCGAGGGAATCCCCTGAATACAATATTAGTATAGGAAAGAGTAGATGAAGAGTAGCGATATAGTGAATAAAAGTTGAAGTGCTGGAACGCAATGCTAACTTAGTAACCTGTCCCTGTCATCCAATTCCAACCATTACGTCTCGTGTAAGAACTTAAAAAAAAAAAAAACAGAATTTTTGTTGTTTATTGCCTTTACTGCAGTATCATTAATTTTACCGCTTATACGCTTTTATCTTTTCTTGTTAATTGTTGTCTGTTTGTGCGTCCGTCTTTTGTGATTCTTATTTATTACCGTTACTTGTCACTTTTTTACTTTTACGTTAAATACACTTTCCTGTTTATTCTTATGTATTTCTTTCGTCCTGCTTCTATTTCGAATATCTGAATTATTATATAGTTGTACTCTGTACATAACTCCGTCGCCTCTGCAAATTGCCTGTTGTCCTGAGGTAGCATTGCTCCAGAGACATACAAAGTTTCTTCTTCTTCTTCGCTCTCTCTCTCTCTCTTTCTCTCTTTCACATGTATTTTTATTTCTTTTTTGTTATTTCTGTGTTTTTGTCTAAATTTCTGACGATTTTCACTATATTTTCATTTTAATTTTATTTCAATTTTATTTTTAGTTAACTTAATTTTAATTCATGGTTTACTTATTATGTCTTATGTTATCCTTTAATTTTTCCTATTTTCTGTATTTTATTGAACTCTGCCAAGGTCTTATAAATACCGCTCTATCTATCTATCTGTGTATCTATTCATTTTTTTATTTTTGTCTGTGTCCGTCACTGATATACATATAACTGGATGGCGGATAGCCTGTCACCCGTGGTTCCTAATGGGGTTGAATACGCAAAGCTCTCCAGGTGGCGCTAACGAGCCAAGTAACAAAAATGGCGCGGATTATCAATACATATCTGTTATTAGTGTGTGTCAGTGACTATGTGTGTAAATGTGTGCGCGCCACTAATGGCGCTTCATTTGAATTTTGAAACAAACAGCGTGCGCAGCCCAAAGCGCGATACCGCTCGTGTTCTACACACATAGTCACTGACACACACTAATAACAAACATGCATTGGCAATCCGCGCCATTTTGTTACTTGGCTCGTTAGCGCCAAAGTTTAACAATTTTACCGGTAGCCAACTCCATTGAACCGAGAACCGACACCATCTTTGACGCCCAAAATTCAACTTCAGGCCATGAAATTTGCTTCATACCTAACGTCATTCAGCCAACGCTAACCTATACACTTGACACTATCAACATAAAATAATGGGTGTATGTATAATTTGTTCAACTCGGACCGGTTGAAGTTCAAAAAAGAGTTTTTATACGTAAACTATGTTTAATTTTCAATTTTCCTCACAGAAAATATGCAGTTAGATTACAGGCGTTGTTACAGGTTGTGTAAATTTACGCGAAAATGCAATTATTTTATGCAATAGATTTCCGTTCAAAAAAAATCCTGCTATAGCAGAGCAATGGGTAAACTGGGTACGTAAGATCAAGGAATGCTGCTGGAATCCCTGCGAAAAAAGTATTATATGTTCAGACCACTTTATAGCAAGCTGTTTTGATAGATCGACATGTAGAGTAGAACCTAATGTTCACAGCGCGCCTACAATCCTACTCCCCACTAACATCATACCTGGTGAGGGTTATCCCATCTACTACTAATAAAATTATCCCATCATCTACTAATAAACTTACCACACATCGACTAACTTTCAAGTGATGTATTCTATCTGACCGATATGTGCTCAATTCTAGAGATTCAGAGATCGAAGCGAAAGTCCTACGTGCATGGAATGTGCATAGCGAGTCCTTTTAAGAAGCACTCTGGAGATGATGGTAATATCATATCCAGATCTCCTTCTGATTTACCAGTACTGGAGATTTTCAGCACACCGGATCATTATTTCTATAAAATACCCGAAATCGCGGAGGTGATCATGTCAGCCTAGTGATAATTAATTGCTATTCTTGAAATGGATGTCGACCTCTATAGAAACGTTCAATAACACGTAAGAAAACTGAACGAGTATCACATGTTTTAACCAAGTTAAAATATACATACATACATGTATGTATGGGGAGTTCCATATGAAATATACAATTGGTTGTCCACACCCCTTTCGATTTGTCTCAAACTTAGTCAAGTTGAGTGATGGGTTGAAAGAAAAATTCCTCTAAATATTGAAAATTCTACCTTTTACAGGTCGCGAGTAACACCGAATCACAAATTTTTTATTATTCTGCTCAAACCACTGTAGCTCCCGAACTACATGTCCGCGCCTAAAAGTCAAGGAGGTAAAAAGTTCTGTAATTTGATGTAATTTTCGATGGTGCCGCGGGACAAAGTCAATGTTCGGTTTTAGGTATAAAAAACGCCAAAAATGCGATATTAATCTCGTTCCCCAGATTTTTTGGGGTCCAACTTTCATCACAAAATGCGGCCATTTCTCCCGCAAATTTCCGTGTAAAGGAAAGTCACGGGACTCAACTGGTTAAAGAGATGATTTAGATTTAGATTTATTAGAATGCCCATTGCGATATTGGGCAACAATACAGGTAAATGTACATGAAGAGAAAAAACAGAGGTAATACAAAGAAATTGTAACGATACGATACTCCTCACTATCACCTCTCATATTTATTTTGACATGTTAGCCATATTGAGAATAATTAGATCAGTATCGCCTCGCTACAAGTTGTCGCAGCACCTTACGGGTCGCCACTAGCGCCGCAACCAATTACGGAACTACGCTAATCACTGATCTAGCCACCAGGCGGCTACGCATCCCACGATAGAATCATCACGAGCGCCGCATATAAGCATACGCTTGACCAGGCTTAGGCAGATCTCGCTCAGCCAACAACCGAGCAGATCTCCGTCTGCAAAGACGTACGGACCGCGGGATAAGACCCCGGACCGCTAGGCGCGTTCGCGTTTCCGAGTACCAGGCATCACCTATGCTTAATTCCGTACCGCACTAGGTTTCATGTAAATTCATAACTTCACGTTTTACAATTTAGAGACAACCGTATTTAGTTTAGGACCTAGCATGACTTTATATTTCTTAGCCGGCCTCCAGAGCCGAAGCGAATCACTTTATAGATTCTAGTAACCCACACAGGGGATTAATGTTTTAGAAGACATGGTCTTGCTGATAGTCTTGCTGGTCATCTTGCTGGTCATCTTGCTGGTCATCTTTCTAACCAATAGTCAGCAAGATGACCAGCAAGACGGTCAGCAAGATGACCAGCAAGACCATCAGCAAGATGACCAGCAAGATGGTCATCAAGATTATCAGCAAGATAACCAGCAAGACTATCAGCAAGATGATCAGCAAGACGGTCAGCAAGATGACCAGCAAGAACACTGTTGCCTTATATTGATAAACGATTCAAACGATGTCAAAAATACCACGAAATAATTTAATATCACTTGAGACTTATGCGTCACTTTGCCTAGACTAGACTTAGGGAAAATACATTTTAGTACTACCTTATAGAGAATTATTTTTCATATCGTAGAATTTTTTTTCTCTACATTATACGGCCATATAAGTAATATCACCTAAAATATTCTCAATAAACTTATTTTTGCTTCATTGCTCGCTTCACTCGATTCAAATAAACAAATACAAATCTATCAAAATTCAACCAATCAAAAGTTTTAGCTCCTCCCATCTTTTGTCTCTCTCTTTTAAGAAAACTAAATTCCTGGCCCTACTGATCACGTACAGATATATTCATTAAAAAAACTGAGTGACACACGTTGGGAGGCGAAAATAAGTAGTGTCAAAGCTGTTCGTTATCAAGTTGGTGATGTTCATGATGCTTTGATCACGTTGTCTGAAACTGAGGGATGTGATCCTGATACAGCACACGAAGCAATCACACTAGCTGAACAATTGAAAGATTTCAGCTTTCTTGTCTCATTAATTGTTTGGTACGATGTTCTTTTTCAAATAAATATTGTTAGTAAGACGCTCCAAGCAAAAGATATGGACATCGCTGCATGCGCAAAAATGCTGAAGAAATGTTGTTCATTTTTGGAAGATTATAGAAAAAACGGGTTAAAAGAAGCCATTATTACAGCCAAAGATTTAGCAGAGGAATTACAGATTGAGCCGGTATTTAAACCACTGAGAAGAATCAGACGTGTGAAACGTAAGTTCGACGAAACTGCCCAAGATGAGCCCATCGTTTGTCCGGAAAAAAAGTTGGAAGTTGAATTCTTTAATGCCCTGTTGGATACATCTTTATCGTCGATGAAAGAAAGATTTGAACAGTTGGATGAATATTCAGAAACCTGGGGATTTTTGTATGATGTAGACAATTTACCAGAAAGAAAAGAACTTCTTAAATTCTGTGCCGATCTTCAGATTAAACTCACGGCGAATTTCAAATCTGACATTGACGGTACTTTGCTTTGTGATGAACTAATTAGTATTAAAACTTTTCTTTCTGGTAAAGTCAAAGATAAAATTACTCCGCAAATCGTATTAAACTTCGTAAAGCAGCATGCACTACAAGATTTATATCCCAATGTATGGATTGCTATGCGCATTTTATTAACAATTCCCGTGACCGTAGCGAGTGGGGAACGAAGTTTCTCGAAACTGAAGTTAATCAAAACTTATCTGAGGTCTACCATGTCGCAAGACAGACTGTCCAGTTTAGGAACGCTATCGATCGAAAATGATATCGCCGAAAATCTGGATTTTTCGGGTCTAATTAAAGATTTTGCAAAAAAAAAAAAAAAAGAGCCGAAAAGTTAATTTCGGATACTAAATTGTTGAACTTGACTTGATGTAAAAAATTGGTTCGGTTCTTTGTAATGAATTATCATTTTTTGTATCTGAGAATTAAATGGTTTTCTTTATGGACATAATCAATGTGTTTTTTTTTTTCTTTGTACTAAAAATCAATAGAATATTTGCATTTTCGCCTTTCAAAAGGGGCGCCCGGAAAAAGCCCGCCCGAGGGCGCAAAGGAGGCTAAGGCCGGCACTGACGATTTGAAAAGTTCTTGGACGAACGAAAAACCTTAAGACCGACTCACGATGTCAACCTGATGCCAGACTATTCAAACAAATATTATCCGGAACACAATTTGAGACCACCCGGGAAAAAATGATCAGGCATGAAATTAGACATGATCATGCCTGTTCGTGTATGAGCAGGCCTGAAATTAGACATGCTCATGTCTGTTCATGTCTGATCATGCCTGATGTCAGACCTGATCCTGTCTGTTCATGCATGAACAGGCATGATCATGTCTGAATCGCTAAATACGTTAAGGCCTGTTCATGCATGATCATGTCTGTTCATGCATGATCATGTCTGTTCATGTCTGATCATGCCTGATGCCAGACCTGTTCCTGTCTGTTCATGCATGAACAGGCATAATCATGTCTGAATCGCTAAATACGTTAAGGCCTGTTCATGCATGACCATGCCTGTTCATGTATGATTATGTCTGATGCCAGACATGATCCTGTCTGTTCATGCATGATCCAGCCTGGAAGGTTTAAAACCTCCAGCTCTGATCAGGCCTGATACGTTGATTCATGTCTGACTAAACATGAACAGACATGATCATGTCTGATGTTATAAATTGATTCGAACATGATCATGCATGACCATGTCTGTTCATGTCTGATATTTTGGAATATCTGTATAACTTTAATAGATACTTAAAATGAGTAATTTTTTTTTTTTTGCTGAAAAAAAGTGGAGTGGGTCATATTGCCTCACATTCCCTAAAATACGAAAACAATCTTAGAATCGTTCGATCATCATAATCAATAAAGGGCATCGTTAGGATTAATAAAAACTTCGTGACGAATACCATATATACTACACATTCTAAAAGTTTCAATTATCAAATACGTGAAGTAGCGAAGTGGTATAAGCTTCGATTGATACGCAGAAGGACCTGGGTTCGAATCCCAGTACTAAACAGTGAAAAAATTTTGATCCACAAAAAAAAGTTAATGATCAGAATTAACCATAATTTCCGATCACTGCGACATATAGAAGATATAAAAACGATAGTTCATATAATTTTTTAATTCAATCAACTGTTTTTTTTTTTCATTTGCCAGGCAAAAAATGATCAGGCCTGATCAGACATGAACGGGCATGAGTCTTCAGACCTGATCAGACATGAAAATGACCGGGACTGAACAGGCCTGATCAGGTCTGTTCATGTCTGATCAGGCCTGTTCGGTCCCGGTCATTTTTCATGTCTGATCAGGTCTGAAGACTCATGGCTGTTCATGTCTGATCAGGCCTGATCATTTTTTCCCGGGCAGAATCTCAAGTTAGGCTCTACTGTAGTTATTGTAAAAAGCCAGGCCATACCATTGACATCTGTGGTCCGAGAGAACGTGCCGGCAAACACTGCACGTTTTGCAAAGTAATTGGTCACACATTTGATAAATGTCGCGTGCGGAAACCACAGAATCAAAGAAATCCCTAATTTGACATTTTCAGTATCAATCCTCAGAACACACAGTGCAATCAACGCGAGCAAAATAACCGCGGACCAGGTAACGGACAACCATATAACCGCCAATGAAATGATAATCCACGCGGACGACCTAACCATTTTAACAACCGAGTCGATAGCGGCAATCGTAGCTATAACAGCCGAAATTACGGACAGTATGCATCTAATTGGCAAAGAAACGACACACAGATAAATGTTGCGGTAGGCGGTAGCGCAGAGCAAGCTAATGAGGATTTAAACGAGCAACGGGAATATCGCACGGACGCCGAGACATCCCTATCGATGAAGAGCGTCCGACCATGATGGAGGATTACTTCTCGGCTCACCAATAATTGTATTAAAATCAAAGCAAATTCTTCGAAAAACTGCCTCACTTCTAGTAGATACGGGTGCGAATATTAGCGTTATTAAAGTCGGACTCATCTTACTACTATCGGGCCGTAAAGTCGGGGCACTTGGGTTTGACACATCATATCTAACTAGGAGTCGACCATAACTCCGGGTCACAGATCTTGACCCAACTTATAGGGGTGTTTTGTCGTACCAAAATATGAATTATCTGATAGATAACTCTCCGGAATGGGCCTTCGACCCATCAATTTATTAAATTATATAATAAAAAATCAGCGTTAAATGGGTTTTCCAAATTGTCCTGAAATAATCTGTTTCTGCTTGACGTCTGGACTTCCTATACTGCGGTGAATATTTATACATCGAACGCAGTGGTTATTGTACATTGAATCCCTGAAATTTATCCTCCCAGGTATGGAAAATCATTTTATTCTGCGTCGATTACATCTATTAACACATTGCTTCTCGTTGTTCATCATATGTACAACATTCATTTGGTGAATTTGACTTCTTCCCACGTGAAAAATGTTGAATATAGTCAGTTTCAATACCTCACTGGCAGCATACAAATCCTGTAAATTACCACATAATATTAATTTTACCACAGTACTATAGTTCATATTTCGGAAGAATATACTTATATACTCATCTAATGGAACGACGTTTGGTCGGGATAAGTGAGGTTAATTCGTACGATTAGATATCTTCGGGCTATACTGCCGAATTTAGAATCGAACTGCTGCAATAACGCCTTCCATATTAAGAGTTGGCAAACATTTTTCGCTACATATTACTGTCTCGTTCGAATTAATTTTGCACGGCTTACATAAAACTGACAAACATAGTGCATACACGGCTCCGCACGTTTGACAGATCTTGATCGGTAAACGGCAACAGCTCATGTCGGTCATGTCATGTCATGTCAGATGGCGTTCTGTGACGGCCAGATGTGTTACCTTACCGACATGAGCTGTTGCCGTTTATCGATCAAGATCTGTCAAACGTGCGGAGCCGTGTATGCACTATGTTTGTCAGTTTTACGTAAGCCGTGCAAAATTAATTCGAACGAGACAGTAATAAGGTAAAGGACCCAGTACCGGAACGACGAAGGGTATATGACTGATTTTTCTTATTTTTAAAATACTTAAGTAGCTGATGAAAAAAAAAAAATTAATTCACTGGATGGAATGGACATTTAGCTATTCAGGCGTAATTACATTGATTAGTTTTACCGAAATTTGATATGTTAAAAAAAAATTTTTCGAATGAGTCTAAAAGACCCAGTACCGGAACACTTAAAGAGCCCAGACCCAGTATCGGAACATAGTTGACCCAGTACCGGAACGGTGAATAAAATGAGTTCATTTTAATGAAAGAATTATGCTTACCGTAAAAGTGATTGAATAATTGCAGGTAATTAGAAGAAATAATTAATGATAAATGAGTGAAGGCAATAATAATTAGTGATATAAGCATTTAACATCGAAAAATTCTATAATAAAAGGGTTTTATTATTCTTTTATAATAAATTAAGTTTTTTATTCAAACTCAGACCTCAAAATAATAATGTAACTCATAAATAATTTAAAAAATAATTATTTAAAAAGAACCAAGTATAATCTATGATTTCTTTTTTTTCTTAGTATTTTGAACTTTTGTCTCTTTCTCTTTCTTTAGTAATTTTTTGAGTTCTCTTTCCTTTTTTTTTTGTTCTTGCTCTAACTGTTTCGCTTCTTTGGCTTCGAGTCTCTTCTTTTTTCTATTTTCAATATCTAATCTTTTCTGAATTTTTTCTTGATTCTCCTTTTCGTGCAATTTTATCCATTCATCTTGAGTCAAAACAGTCGGAAATTTAATTTTTGGTTTTCTTTTTTTCACGTGGGGGGAAGGATTTGGCCAAAACAGCTTATCTTTGAATAACTGTGAAATGCCACCAGGTATTTGACATCTTGATGAATTTGAACTATCTGAAAAGTTTTTAGAATTTTAATAAAATAAATACAAAGAGGCAGTTGAATATTATGTATTTATTCTGACAGTTTTGTTTACGTTTTTAAACCAAAAAATGAAAGTGAGCTAACCTTTCAAACAATTATCGGTCGTGGGAGCTGGGATTGTCGTTGTTGTAGTTGACGATGTTATTGGAACCGATAAAGAAAGTGCTGTTGATGTTTCCGAAGAATTGAGGAAAGATGCTGTTGCTACTGTTGTTGCTGAAGAACTCGCTGTTTCTGTTGTTGACAAAATCGTTGCTGAGGAACTCGCTGATACTGTTATTGTCGAAGAAATAGTTGTTGGTGATGTAGTTGTATCTAAAGAACTGCTCAGATTTGCAATTTCTAGGAGAAAGTCGTCGTTCACGTTACTCGATTCAGTAGAATCAATACAGATTGGTAATAATATACTATTGGTACCATTACTCGGGCAAGTTACCAACTCTTGGTTATCTTCAACATTATCAATAATTATAGGAAAAGAGTGACTCTCAAAATCATAGTTGACTTGGTTTTTTTCATGTATACTGTTTACATTGCCTGTCTCAGCTAAAGACGTAATTAAAATGTTCTCCTCCATTTCATCATTTTGTTCGACGCTTACCTCCGCATTCTCGAGAATTTCAAGAACAATTTTTTCTCCTAAGTGAATTAATAAAAAAATCACATAAAATTAGTTAAATTAATCTGTATAAACAAATACCATTTTCAAAAAATCTAAGTAAAAAATTATAAAAAAGTGTGATTACTCTTAATCTAACTACAAATTAAATTGATCAAAATTGCTAAATTAAACGACATAAATACCACTGTTTTTTTTTAAGTAGACCCAATATTCAAATAATCCTTTGTATTGTTCTGTACCGACGTAAAATCCATCCAGCTCTGAATTTTTAAAACTTTTCAATACATCAATTTCCAAATAATTTTCCAAAAACTCTAAGTGTTTTAGGTATTCAGTAGCATCCTGTTTGGATTCTAAGTTTTGATTTCCAACCGAAGGATTATTTTCTGCGGCTCTCTTATTTTTATTAAAAATATTATAATTCACTGCGTCAGCATTAAACGGATAAAGTCCACATGCTTCAAAACCATGTTTTATTATATCTTGCAATGAATTCATTGATTGTAAAGCTTTATTAAGCAAAGGTGCAAAGTTATCTTTCTTCAAACATTTTCCATTGCTTTGAATCCTATGACCATCAACAGTTTTTTTCCACGCAGTTTTGACAGGATGAAACACAGCAACATCCAAAGGTTGCAGCATGTGTGTCGCATTAGGGTAAAGCGCAATCAGTTCAATTTGATTCGTGCGACAAAAATTTACTAGTGGTAGTGTCAAGTGAGATGAATGACCATCTACATATAATATGACAGGGAATTCAATTTTTTTTTCCAGTAGCCATGGATAAAAACAGTTTGCCACGTACTCAAAAAAATTTTCAGCGGTCATCCACCCTTTTTGTGATCCACTGATGAACCAAGTTTTCGGCACGTCTTTGGAAACATTATGAGGAATACGTTGGTATGGATAAATGATCATAGGTGGGACCATGTCACCTGCTGCGTTTACCATGAATAACGTGGTGATGTTTTCCTTATCATTCGTATTTACAACTTTATAAACCGCTTTTGTGCCTTTTCTTGTGAATACAGGCTCAGCTTTAGGACATAATTGAAAAGCACTCTCGTCCCCCATGAAAAAATTTATATGCAACATACATATCAAAAATATAGTTCCTGTATAAAAATTATATGTGTCACATATATGCTACATTTATGCACTTACATTATACATATAAATAACATATACAACTTTTCGTCGCTTTTTCTTATACATTACATATATGCAAACTACATGAGCCATATACGGACCATATAAATCTCATATAAGTGCGTATACATGAAAAATATATATTTGAGATATGGATTTTACATGTCATGTGCAATCTAATATGCATATAAACATTTACATACATGTACGCGCCACATAAGCCGTTTGCATATGAACTCTAGAAATCCATATACGTATTATATCAGTCATGTGTATGAGCGTTCCACAAGTGAGTATATGCGTCATGTATACGCTACATATGTGGAGTAGGGGAGAGTGGGGTAATTACGAACACCTAAGGGAAATGTCGAATAATTCGGAATGGTTTATAGCTAACATATTTCTTATTGCTTACATTGGCAGTCGGGTTATCTGTCTACTTATAACTGTAATGAACTGTATTAGAATTTGACATAATTAGACTCTGTTAACAAAACAGCAAAACGCTGCGTGTGGGGTAATCCCGACTACCGTGGGGTAATTGCGAACAGCACTTGGGGTAGCCCGGACGACTAGACTTTAGGTAAATCCAATAATAAATAGGGGTAAAACATCAAAACTCAACCGAGTACCTGCAGATAATCAGTATTCTAACAACACATGGTGAGAAAACATCAGCTCGGATCAGCACGGGGTAATTGCGAACCTGTTATTACGCCATTCCCGATTACCCCAAACGATCAAATCGATAGAAAGTAACATTGCAAAGAAACACAGCCTCACATTCTGAACTTGAGGTTGGGCAATGATATCGGCATGGAATGTACTTCCTGAAGCTAAATATTCAACACTCTATTACATGAAACCAGGTCATTTCATCGATTTGAACACCTAAGAATAATTACATCAAATTCATTGAAATGTTTTCTCGGTTATTACCTCGAAGAGCTTGCGAGTTTTTTTACATTTGACGGGGCGTCAACACTGCAATTCAAGACAGCTCTCCATATGCACCGGCTTGCGTAGATTGGGGAAAGGAAACATAGAGAAATGACGCTGTTCGGCTTTACCCGCCGTTCGCCATTACCCGACTCTCCCCTACACACTTGTATATACGCACCACATACATCACTTACGCACAAAATATATCTTCAATATTTACGGTTTATGTAAATCTTATGTCTGTCTCATGTAGATCATCTAACTAACATAGCCGGCAGATGGAGTAGGAATTGGATTCAAGTATAAGTTTTTTTTTTTTTTTTTTATTTATCATTGAATAGTATATTATGCACCTAGGGAATAAAGTGTTCTTTTTGACGAGTGTGAGGTTTGTCTCCCGAGCGAAGCGAGGGTGACCTTCACACTCGTCTAGAAGAACACTTTATGCACCGAGGGAAGAAAGTTCGTACTTTATTCCCGGTTGCGCGCATAAAGAACGCGCTTTCTGCCCTTGGATGCATAAATAGTATATTATGCACCTAGGGAATAAAGTGTTCTTTTTGACGAGTGTGAGGTTTGTCTCCCGAGCGAAGCGAGGGTGACCTTCACACTCGTCTAGAAGAACACTTTACACCATGGTGCATACGATATTTTATGCATCCAAGGGCAGAAAGCGCGTTCTTTATGCGCGCAGGCGGGAATAAAGTACGCACTTTCTTCCCTCGGTGCATAAAATATCGTATGCACCATGGTGTAAAGTGTTCTTCTAGACGAGTGTGAAGGTCACCCTCGCTTCGCTCGGGCGACAAACCTCACACTCGTCAAAAAGAACACTTTATTCCCTAGGTGCATAATATACTATTACACCATGGTGCATACGATATTTTATGCATCCAAGGGCAGAAAGCGCGTTCTTTATGCGCGCAGCCGGGAATAAAGTACGCACTTTCTTCCCTCGGTGCATAAACAATTTTAGTATACATATTTTTGTATGAATAAGATGATTTGAGGGGGGCCTATACTGAAATTTGTAAAAAAATGTTTTTTTTTATTTCTCAAAGGTGTAGAAGAAGTTCCAATTAAAAAAACCCAACGTCAAGTTGTGAATGATAGTATAGTATAGTATATAGTATCTATATTTACAGAAAAATTCAATCGTAGAAATTCTTTCGCAGAACCTTTTCTTCGCTGCGCTGCAAGGAATGAAATAAAAGTTTTCTACACCTTTGAAAAATGAGAAAACATTTTTTTTACAAATTTCAGTATAGGCTCCCCCTTAATATGAGACAAGTCGAGGATGCCGACGCTTCCGTGTTCCAGAGTGGCGATCTAACTAAATGAAAAATAAAACCATCAAAATCAAAATGCTGTGAGTAAATGAATCCTTCTCATGAAGCTTTTTTTACCGCCCTGCGTAGAGAAACTATCTTATTATTGATAGCAATGCCAAGACCCGTTTTATTGAACGTATTCTTGTGTTTCTCTTCGACTGCATCTAGAAAATAAAAATCTTTCAATAATATTTCGTATTTGCGACAAAATTTTAATAATTCTATATTTTAATATCTTAATTTTATTATTTTAATATTCGAAGGTCGCTCAAAAATTGAAAAAAAAAAAAAAAAAATTCAAATAAACCTTCATTTGTCTTGAGCGACCATTAAATATTGATATCTTGACTATAAATTCCAGTATGTTGCTATACAATCCACCCATAAAAGATTGAATCAGTCAGCTAATGAAGAATGTTAAAAAAGTTAAAAAATTAAGGGGGTATATACACCTTTAAATGGGTTGAATTACTTGAGTTATTGAATTTTTTCGATTTTTTTTCTGAATTTGAAAAAAAATTTTGCTTATTTTTCTAATATTTTAACTAAAAATGGGTTTATCAAAAAGTTCTATGTTCATCTGATAGAGGCATGTCTTATGAACTATTAACACCATTATTCATCATCGTGATTAGTGTTAATTATTATTTTGTTGAAACATTACAATATTACGTGATGTATAGTCTTATTTACCTGGATAATTCGCTGATATTCACCTTCGCAAAAAACTTTTACAATAAACAACTCCACAAATTTGCCATGACAACTAAATAAAACTCGCGACAGCAGCAGCTGTTACTTACATGAAGTCGGTGGTCTGCTTCAGAAAAATATCTTACATGAAGTCGGCAGTCTGGATCGTTTGGCGTAATTGACGTGTCAAAAACTTCAACAATTTATTTTGCAAAAACTAGGAATCCTAGAACATGAGTTCTCACTTTGATTTTATAGAGAATTTCCGCCGCTACAAGCGGGTATTTTTTTTTTTTTTTTTTTGTTTCATTTGATATAGTAGAATTCAAACTGTGCGTGATTTGGGCGTTGAATCCCGAATTATTCATAGTTTTTAATTATTTAAATAATTCGCGGTCAACTTGGTGTGGACATCTTTTGATATATTGTTCGAAAAATTTTTTGGAATCGATTGATACCTTTTTCAACGCGAGGGGAATTATTTCGACTTTTACATGATAAATAAATTCCAGATTGACTGGACTGAAATAGGTATCATAGATTTTTTATTTGGTTTTTTTTTATTTTATTTTTTTTATTTTTTATTATGAACCAATGTTCGATAGTATAAATTTTTGTGTTTGATCGCAAAATGAAATCTTTAAAAAAAAACGCATTAGCTGAAAGTTGATTTCAGAAGCGCGCAGAGCGCGCTATTCTGAGCTAATAGGATAAAAACATACAATAAAAATATACGTATAGGTATATTTTTAAATATCCTATATATATATATATATATATATTGGTATAACTTTAAATTTTATGCAATTTATACAATCTCTATGCGCACATTAGAGTAGTATTCTATGAATTATCAAAATCGCATTCATCAAACATGTACGCCAATGTATATTTCTCTTGTATGTAGCTCATATGCTTCATAAAAGACAAATACATTTTGTTTGCAAAATTTTTTTAATAAAAATTGCAGTTTTTTTATGGGGATCATACATCGAGCATACATTTTACATATATGCTGCATATATAATTAATATATACGATTTACACAACTTTTTGGCGGAATATATGTACATATATGTACACACATAAAATATATGCAACATATATGCAACATATCTTTTTCGTATATAACCAACATATATTTATTTTCATGGGGGGTCTGCATTGAAAATACGACTAGGAGGAATGTTAAGCAAATTTTTTGGAACGAGATGAGTTTGGACTTCTTGAAACCAGCTTCGGAGAGATTTTTCAGTAACAGAGGCTCGAACACTTGTCAAATTTTGCACTACTCGTTTAGAAATATCAGGATGTCGATTTAAAAATGCATGATACCAATGTTTTCCGGGTCTGTTGTCAGTGAACGGTGTTTTTCGGTCCAACTCGTTAACTACGTCGCGCACACTATCAAGTAATTGATTTTTAGTAACCGGGAATCCACGGTCACTGAGATAAAAAATCCATTTAACGATTTGGTCTTCTTCTGTTTTAGTTAAATATGACTGTGGTCCTTTTTTAGCATCAATTGGCACTTTATTCTTGACCTTGGAATGAAGAGTTGTCTTGGGTATTCCATATTTTCTACTAGCAGCACCTAATGGTACACCTTTCCGAACTTCTTCCACAGCTGCATTAATATCATTAATATTATAGAACTTTTTATTTGAATTGACCTTCGGCATCTTGCAACCTGTAAATGAGTGAATAATTAATATATAAATGAAATGCTATGTACTCCATTATAGTGAGTTTCAATAATTATTTAATATATAGAAATATAAAATGCATTTTATATTTTTAATGATTTCATATTTCATAAAAAAAGATATATATATATTTTATCAAGTGAATATTAATAAAATAAAAACAAATGATTTTGAGGTTATGCTAGAATTAAGTAGTTTCCGAATAAAACATTTAACACAGAGATTAATTTTTACTATCTAAATTAAAGTTTATGTATATTTGATGTATTTTTTATAACAAACGTACTTACTGCATTAAATATCGAACCAGAAATTAATTTTTTGGCCTCACTCGATCTCTACGCCAAGTAAAATGCACTGCATATGTCATGCGATAAAAGCAACACGGCTGGCTGTTCCGATACTGGGTACGGCTCATTTGTAGTGGACCAATAAAGGAACGGTAGAATTTAAATGAAAAGGGAATTTTGCGCATATCATAAATAAATTATTATGATTTTGAAATACTTCTATGAGCACATAAAAAAAAAAAATACCCGAAAAGTTTTTTTATGCACTTTCTACAAGCTTAAGATCATCGACTGATTTCTTAACAAAACCATTAAGGAACTTGGATAAGTCGTAGATCTGAGACTACTGCTATATTTAACAATTTTTATTTCATACTTTGAATATACTTTCAACTCACATTTATATATGTTATATAAATAAAAGATTGAGGTTTCAAATAAACAAAGATTCGAAAAATTCCATCGAGCACGAGATTAAATATAAATTATCAAGTGTCAAATCGTTCCGATATTGGGTCTCGTTCCGGTACTGGGTCCTTTACCTTATGTAGCGAAAAATGTTTGCTAACTCTTAATATGGAAGGCGTTATTGCAGCAGTTCGATTCTAAATTCGGCAGTATACACCCGAAGATATCTAATCGTACGAATTAACCTCACTTATCCCGACCAAACGTCGTTCCATTAGATAAGTATATAAGTATATTCTTCCGAAATTTGAACTATAGTACTGTGGTAAAATTAATATTATGTGGTAATTTACAGGATTTGTATGCTGCCAGTGAGGTATTGAAACTGACTATATTCAACATTTTTTACGTGGGAAGAGGTCAAATTCACCAAATGAATGTTGTACATTTGATGAACAACGAGAAGCAATGTGTTAATAGATGTAATCGACGCAGAATAAAATGATTTTCCATACCTGGGAGGATAAATTTCAGGGATTCAATGTACAATAACCACTGCGTTCAATGTATAAATATTCACCGCAGTATAGGAAGTCCAGACGTCAAGCAGAAACAGATTATTTCAGGACAATTTGGAAAACCCATTTAACGCTGATTTTTTATTATATAATTTAATAAATTGATGGGTCGAAGGCCCATTCCGGAGAGTTATCTATCAGATAATTCATATTTTGGTACGACAAAACACCCCTATAAGTTGGGTCAAGATCTGTGACCCGGAGTTATGGTCGACTCCTAGTAAGTGACAAAGAATCGGACAGTCTTCGGATATGAATCATTTTCAAGCTTGTCCTATTCCCCATTAGATCAACCATAGATCATTGTTGTATGAGAATCAGGAGGGAAGTTATCGCTCAATGTATGTAAAAAAACGTGGTTTTTACACATTTATTTCCGTAGCTTAACTTCAACTCATCGCCATCCTTTCAAAAGAGCCGGGAAAAATATTTAAAAAATCATGCTCAATCTTTGAAGCCTCCTGAATGTACGCTTTTTGAATTTTAGAGAAATTTTTAAAATTATGGTCACGGCAGTGGAAAGTAGCCCAGGTGGTGATCTCGGAGACGGGTAACAATAGAAGGTTCATCAATGGCTGAAAATTGAGGGAAAACATATGGTAAGCAATTGCCATTGCGATTCAATATTATCGATGTGTTGTTAAACAGTAATTGCAAAGTTATCGCTCCTGCAGCCATGGTGCCGCGCGCCAGATATGAATACTTTGCAATAACTGTTAAACAAGACATCGAACATATTGATTCGCAATGGCAATTGCTTACCATAATTTTTCCCTCAATTTTCAGCCTTTGATGAACCTTCTATTGTTACCCGCCCCCAAGATCACCACTTGGACTATTTTCCACTGCCGTGACCATAATTTTGAGCAATTTATCTAAAATTCAAAAAGCGTTGCATTCAGGAGGCTTCAAAGATTGAGCCTGATTTTTTAAATATTTTTCCCGGCTATTTGGGAAGAATGGGGCGATGAGTTGAAGTTAAGCTTCGGAAAGAAATGTGTAAAAGCTACGTTTTTTCACATACATTGAACGATAACTTCCCTCCCGATGTTCACACAACAATGGTCCATGGTTGATCTGAAGGGGAATAGGACAAGCTTGAAAATGATTCATATCCGAAGACTGTACGATTTTTTTTTTTTTACTTAGATATCGTGTGTCCAAGCCAAGTGCCCCGACTTTATGGCCCGATAGTAAACAGTCGTTTTACACCAGCGAACACGCGAAATATCAGGGGAATAGGTGAAGGATTTGTAAAAACTCTAGGAAGTATCGATCTAGAATTTTCCGGGACCCGACATAAGTTTAATTTGGTAGATAATTCATTTCTGATTAAAGGCCTGTTCAGACCAGCCGGAATCTTCTGGAACAGAAGGAAACGGAAGAGTACGGAACCCAAGTGATGGAAGCGTGTGGAAGTCCGTGGAAGCATCAGATGTTTTCTGATTGGGCGAACGATAGCCATTTAGCCATTGAAAACATCTGATTGCTTCCACGGACTTCCACACGCTTCCATCACTTCGGTTCCATACTCTTCCGTTTCCTTCTGTTCCGCAAGATTCCGGCTGGTCTGAACAGGCCTTAAAGAGGACGAAATTCTAAGCGTGGGCTTTTTGCGATCTGAAAATACGACTATATGTTTTAAAACGAATCAAATTTTCTCACGAAACACAGGCACAATTCCATCATCTTATCGAAATCACGGTGCTAATATCAACTCTTGTCGCGTATTAACAACATCTTCTCTACACACGCCCAAGACTAGGGTATCAACTCCGCAACTCGTGAACGAGACCACTACGTTTCTTCTTGACATGAAGCCGATATAAACATAATAAAGCGCGGCGCGGTAACGGATGACACACATACGCGCCCCGAGAAAATCAAAATAATAGGCATTACAGATGACACTCCCGGGAAAAAAAATTTTCATAAAATTTTATGAAATTTCATAAGTTTTCATAAAATTTCATAAAATCTCGTGAAATTTTATGAAATTTTAGTATTCAAATTTCATAAAATTTCATGAAATTTTATAAGTTCTTATAAGTTTTTATAGATTTTCAAGAAATTTTATCAAATTTCATAAAATTACATAAAATTAGAATCGCGTACAAAAAGTATTGCTTTTATGAAATTTTATAAAATCTCATATAATTTTAAGAAATTTTGTGAAATTTTACAAAAACTTGAGAAATTTCATATAATTTTATAAATAAGAATCGAATGCAGACAGTATTGCTTTCATGAAATTTCATAAGTTTTTATGAAATTTTATAAGTTCTTATAAGTTTTTATACATTTTTAAGAAATTTTATCAAATTTCATAAAATTACGTAAAATTAGAATCGCGTACAAAAAGTATTGCTTTTGTGAAATTTTATAAAATCTCATATAATTTTACAAAATTTTGTGAATTTTTATAAAAATTTGAGAAATTACATATTTTTATCCTACATGCGTCAAAATAACCCCATATCGAGCGTGTCTTACGGGACAGAAGACGCACATATCTCCCTCGGCCGTCATATGTTGTCGACGCATGCGCAGTCACGCGATTTGGTTACTTATCAAACCTAGGGAGCAAAAGTGCGCGTCATAGGCATGAAATGAACGCATTACATGAAGCTGTCAGGGAGACAGGCGCGATTTTGATTCGGGTGTAGCTGCCCTCGCTTCGCTCGGGCAGCAAACTTCACCCGAATGAAAATCGCGTATGTCACCCTAACAGCATCATGTACTAAAGGCCAACGCACACCATTGCCGCGCGGCACCGCACGGCAGCGATCGGGACCGAATTTTATTGTTTTAAACAATGAAATTCGGTGCCGATCGCTGCCGTGCGGTGCCGAGCGGCAATGGTGTGCGTTGGCCTTAATGCGTTCGTATTGTCATGCCTACGCGCACGTTTGCTTTTAATTTTATATCAAAAATATGAAATTTTATATCGAAAATCATTTGTTAGAATTTTATGAAATTTCATAAAGTTTCACAAAAGTTCACAAAATTTTATGAAATTTCATCAGGCCATTTTCAGCATGAAATTTTATGAAATTTTAATAAATCCTATACCCGGGAAAAAATTTGTTGGAATTTTATGAAATTTCATGAAGTTTCATAAAAGTTCACAAAATTTTATGAAATTTCATCAGGCCATTTTAAGCACAAAATTTTATGAGACTTCATGAAAATTTTTTTTCCCGGGACTGCGGAGACTTCGGGAACGATAGATTAGTCCAGGCAATGAAGACATACAATATGGCTTTCGCTGCAAAAGTTCACGGAAAGTTCTAATTTGGTAGGTTTGTACAGTTTGGTGTCCTGATTGATATTCTAAGTTTTCGACCTTGAGCGACCGCCGCTCGCGCCGCCATCTTGAAAAATGGTCACGAAAACAGTTTTTCGATAATATCTTCTCTCCAGCGCCATCTAGGCTGTAAATAGTCACTATCGATCTTATAGCCCACAAAATTCTCTACAAAATTTCTTCGTTCACCGCTTGTGTACGATCGATAGCTTTCAAGATAGAGCGTTCCGAAGAAGGGGCAAGAGTCGAAAAGCGCGTCGTCCGCCTACCCGGGTGCCGAATTTCGTTTGTATCGTCATACAGTCGAACTGGTACCTCTGATCTCAAAATGTCCCGAAAACTTTTTATAGATATTGAATCGCCCTCTGAAATGCATCTTTAAAACTTTCGATAGTTTTAAAATGCTTCAAGTTATAGGCATTTAAAGTTGCGAGTACTCTCAAAAGTGTACGAGAATTTACTCTCATTTATGCGCTGATGTTTCTCGAACCTTGTGCGGAACTCGCAAAATCTGGCTGGTGCAAGTTTTAGGGAATTTCATGTTCGTAAAATTATATCTCTTGCATTACCCGTCTAGCGCCAACAGTATTCGAATGCGAAGCGAATAAACCAAAACCGGCGCCGCCGGCTCGAGACCCCCAAAGCTGCGTCGGGTCCGCGCTGAGGTCAGCCTATGGGACTGAGTATACACGTATTCAATAGAATAATAATACACGTATGTGGCGGGGAAGAACGATACGACGAGCCGGCCATGCGGTCACGCGTCACTCAGTCCCATAGGCTGACCCCAGCACGGACCCGACGCAGCTTTGGGGGTCTCGAGCCGGCCGCGCCGGTTTTGGTTTATTCGCTTCGCATTCGAATACTGTTGTCGCTAGACGGGTAATGCAAGAGATATAATTTTACGAACATGAAATTCTCTATAACTTGCACCAGCCAGATTTTGCGAGTTCCGCACAAGGTTCGAGAAACATCAGCGCATAAATGAGAGTAAGTTCTCGTACACTTTTGAGAGTACTCGCAACTTTGAATGCCTATAACTTGAAGCATTTTAAAACTATCGAAAGTTTTAAAGATGCATTTCAGAGGGCGATTCAATATCTATAAAAAGTTGTCGGGACATTTTGAGATCAGAGGTACCAGTTCGACTGTATGACGATACAAACGAAATTCGGCACCCGGGTAGGCGGACGACGCGCTTTTCGACTCCTGCCCCTTCTTCGGAACGCTCTATCTCGGAAGCTATCGATCGTACACAAGCGGTGAACGAAGAAATTTCGTAGAGAATTTTGTGGACTATAGGATCGATAATGACTATTTACAGCCTAGATGGCGCTGGAGAGAAAATATTATCGAAAAACTGATTTTCGTGACCATTTTTCAAGATGGCGGCGCGAGCGGCGGTCGCTCAAGGTCGAAAACTTAGAATATCAATCAGGACACCAAACTGTACAAACCTACCAAATTAGAACTTTCCGTGACCTTTTGCAGCGAAAGCTATATTGTATGTCTTCATTGCCTGGACTAAGATATCCAAATCGGAAACAATACCCACAAGTTCCATATAGTAGATGATTCATTTCCCATTAAAGATGCAGGCATATAAGCATGACATTTTTACGTAACGAAGACGCTATGATTTCTTTCCCAACGAACACGGTGACCTCTAGCAGCAACGAAACACTAAGAATTTTTAATGAAGACATCATATCAATTCCTGCCCGAACTGCGGTAGTACAGTACTACCTCGTTATAAGCGACAGTTGGGGCGGTTAGGGTAATAGGATTCCAAGAAATTCGTCGCCGAAGCGCTCCCCCACTACTGGGAAATCGCACCTGTGTCAGTGGGTCAGTGAGCATCACCACTAGGAGTACCTTACGTATACAGGTAGAGTGGGGGAAGATATAAAGCTCACTCAAGCGGAACGAAAGGGAAATTCGCTTATAACAAGGGCGCTCATAACGAGGTAGTACTTTAATAGAGTTGGAGGTAACAAAACTGTCACCAAAAACGGGAATAATTAACAAATTAGACTTAGGCCCAAATATCCTATTAGGCAATGCTCTCGTGACGAATAGACAAAGTCTGGTGTACGCGTATGCCATCAACAGCAGCGAAATAGCTGTGGAGATAGGACGACCTGTGGTAACTCTAGAAGAGGTCGACGAACGTGCGGCAAACACGGATTCACACATAACTTACAGCGAAGCAAGTCGAGTTTCACGTGACCATCGCGCAGCGCCGTGGCTAGGGGTGGTGCAATGGAGCAACCGTACCAGGGCGCCTGCAAGCAAGGGGCGCCCAAAGGTGATTGATCCCGGAAAATTTCACCACAGCGTCAAAGTGCCCCTGTGTCCTCCAGTGGGCAACTCCACCTCAAATCGGCCAATTTTTGGTGTTTTTTGACCTCGTATTTTTTGAATTGATTTAAACTTTTTTCACGTGAAATCTCCGTGAAAAAAGTAGACCCATATTCTTTCGTTGCACGGAGAAACTTTTAATATGATTATTTGTTTGATTGCATATGAAAAATTAACATAAAATATAAGAATTTAGGGATAATCGAGGTACTGTGAAAAAAATTCACATCTTCATATTAAAATCTGTAATGGACTCGAATAACAAAAATTAGTATAGAGCTTTGCAAAGAGTGAAATTAAACGTTGTACGTTTCAGTATAAACGCGTTGCGATCTTTCTAAACCACTATACGAAAAATGGAGGTCACGTGGTGTGCTGAGTATGCGAGAAAAACAAAAATTAATTTGTTGCTAAATTCGGGGGGGGGGGGGGGGGGGGGGAAAGGCGGCTTGAACAAAGCGGTTAGCCAGTGAGCGATGGTACCGGTCGAGCCTGGGTATTCCGATGTCGTACCTTGATGTCTGTATATTGTCATCACCACCATAGGATCAGTGCTGTAGCGGGATCAAGCCATGCTTGTCGATGAGATCTTCCGCCTCTATATATACTCACCAACTTCTATAAGTGGCACTCGCGAGAATATCGAAAGCGCTGGTCGCCACCTTACGAGAAAAGATAGAAGTAATGTACATGACCATTGTTGCAGTTTCTTTCACTGCTAAGTTATACCCACACAACCACACAACCACACCAACACAAGAGAGCGCGCGTCCTCGATCTGAGAGCGGTCTGGCCCTTCGACTGAATTCGGAATAGCTCGGAAATATTCGGCCGTTTTTCGTATAAAGTTTTAGAATTTCTCTCAAGCCCCAGTAGCAGAAAGTATCAAATATATACTAATGTTTCATATGATTGTAGGAAGGATTATCAGCGTGACTCGATTATCCCTAAATTCTTACATTTTATGTTAACTTTTCATACGCAATCAAACAAATATTCATACTAAAAGTTTCTCCGTGTGGTCCAAAATTTTTTTTTCTTAACACCTGCACCGAAAGTAGCAGTTTTTTGTCCTCATTTGAGAGCGGAAAATAAGTCTTTTTGAGTCAGGATCCAATTCGTTGGTTTTTTAGGTCCGAGGACAAAAATGCTGGTCAAAAATGAAAATATTTGTCCTCCAGTTCCGAACGTCGCCACCATGCGGCGACATCGATTTTGGTCGATCGGCTATCCAGTTAATAGTACTTTTCGATACTAGTGCGAAAGTGTTGATTCTCGGACGAGTGTGAAGTTTTTCGCCCGAGCGAAGCGAAGGTGATAATCACACTCGTCCGAGAATCATCTTTCGCACGTGTATCGAACTTCATTTTTCAACACAGTGCGCGTTAAGTTGAATTTTAAGCACGCGAAGCGTGCGCAAAATCGAACTTTGCGCACGCCGTGTGGAAAAATATATATCAGTGGGTTGATTAAATCCTGACTCAAAGACTCATTTTCCGCTTCTGAATAAGGACAAACCCCACTGAACTGTGGCTCGGGCTTCGTCTTCGCCTTCGTCTCGTGCAGCCAACTTCACCCGAGTAAAAAATTACTGTCAATCTATCCATGCTGCATACCATATTTTTCGTAACAAGCGCACGAAAAGTGGGGTTTGTCCTCATTTAGAAGCGGAAAATGAGTCCTTGAGTCAGGATTCAATTAACCCACTGATATACAAGGTGTAAAGTCTCCGGGGTCTGATCTGGGAGGAGCTTCGACGTGCCGAGGCTCCGCCTTCTTCTATTCATACTCGTTCGCTTCAGAATAATAGTGTGTGCTTATCAAGCAGATACCCTCATCTCCAAATTTGTTTACATTCACACGTATAGTACACGAATAGAAAAAGGCGGAGTTTCGGCACGTCGAAGCTCCTCCCAGATCAGACCCCGGAGAATTTACACCCTGTATATTCCAACTGGATAGCCGATCGACCGAAATCGACGTCGCCGTATGGTGGCAACGTTCGGAACTGGACGACAAATATTTTCATTTTTGACTAGCATTTTCGTCCTCGGAGCTAAAAAACTAACGGATCCTTACTCAAACAGATTTATTTTCCACTCTCAAATGAGGACAAAAAAACCCCTACTTTCGGTGCGCGTGTTACGAAAAAAAATTTTTGGACCAACGAACAAATATGGGTCTACTTTTTTGACGTAGATTTCACGAAAAAAACGTTTCAAACGATTATAAAAATACGAGGCCATTTCTCGGCTGATTTGAGGTGGAATTGCTCAACTAGCAAATAGTCCAGTAAATAGGCGCTCCCATGGAAGGTTGCACCAGGCGCCACATGCTTTAGCCACGGTGCTGCCATCGCGGCACTAACATTGCTAAAAACCTACATACACTTCAAGCCTCACCTAATCATGATGCGAAACGCCTTGTCATCCTCAGAGAAAACCTCAGACTAAATCATGTAAACGAAGAAGAAATACAGTCAATAATCGATCTCGTAATTGAACATAATCACTTATTTTTCTTACCGGGTGACAAACTAAGACACACCCAAGCAGTCAGCCACACTAAACCAACCACAGACGACATACCGATACACACGAAACAATACCGACACCCACAGGTCACAAAGACGATATTGAAAAACAAGTGACTAAACTCCTCGATCGGGGCATTATCCAACATTCCACGTCCCCTTACAATTCTACCGTCTAGATGACCGCCACTGTGCGCGGCGGAAAGGAAGTGACGGATCGGGTGGTTGCTGGGAAAAAGAGGAGTTACGACGTAACATAACAATAAATTTCTTAATGATATAATAACAAAAGAATCACAGAACTTAGTGTTAACTTCATATCGGATTCATTCATGTAATAAAAAAAAAGTTGAAAAAAATGAAAAAAAAAAAAAAAAAAAAAATTACAATTTGAACGAGTGAAAAATTGAAAAATACACATTTTTCATATCGTGACATCTGATTTAAAGCCCCACAGTTTTCGAGTTACGACGCGTTTTCTAAAAACTGATTTTCTGCACAAAAGGTTGAATAACTTGACGAAAAGGAATCGTAGATTTTTTTTCCAAAAAACCAACTCGCAGCCTAATCTCAGCACTTTCAAGTCCTACTGAGAAAAAAAATTTAATTGCCATTTCCTAAAGAATTACACGCGACTTTTGAACAGTATCACTGAGAGAATTATATACTAAATATCCGCAAAATAATATGGTGATTTACTTCATACAGTATAGCCGCGGTGGGATTTCCCTGAAATATGAGAAATATCAAAATACAGTATAGGAAGAATCCGGACGGGTTTTATAGTATACAGGTTATATCATTAAATCTGTGCCTAGTATAATATAAAGAAGCACAGAATATATGTTTATTCGTACTACATCCCTGTATAGTAGATTATATTATACAGGATGGAAGAAAAATATATACTGGGGTACAGTTTTCGACTATACTGAGTATACGGGATATTCTTATACTCGACTCGAAGGAATCGTTACGCGTATACTAAATATCAGTATACTGATCACGAGTGGCACCCATACAGTATGACAGATACCCGAGCAGAAAATTATTCCGGCATAATTCCGGCCCTGGCGAAGCAGCCTGACTTGCTGATCAGGTCCTGAGCAGGCGAAGATATCCGGCGTGGACCAGAAATGTAACGCTTTGCGCGCTCCGCCCCTGATCAGGCATTCAAATTGGGCCCAAATGAAGAATTTCAATCATGCCCTGATTAAATATTTCAGTCGTCCCCTGATCGAGTATTTCAGTCGGGCCCTTATTTGGGACCTTAGTTTACCCTGATCTGGTGCCTGAGGTTACTCAGAATTAGGTATATAATTCAATAAAGATAATAATTCCACAAATGAACTTAAATGGAGGTCACAAAGTTTATTGATATCATTTGTACTTATCAATTAAGGTATAATCTTAGCATAGATTCTTATTCTCTAATATTGCCACAGTGTCATAATATAATAAGTATATAAGTAATATGCATTAGGGTAGTTCAAAATAAGTCCATTTTTTTTATAAAACCCATTACATGAAAAATGTTAGTACATGGTATAAAAGGAAAATGTTCTCCAAACATGAGGTCCATAGATTAATTTCAGGAGGGAGCTCGAGCTATGTCTAACATATTCTCCAAATTTTACTTAATAGTATAGTTTTTTACAATTCAAATAAAAACAATTATTGTACAATATGTCAAAAGAAACTTATTTCATCATACATAACTCAAAAGTATAGAGGAGAGTTATTCATTAACATTAATAACTTAATAACTTATTATTATTATTATTATTATTATTATTATTTGTCATTTATTAACAATAATAACTCAATAACTTCCGTTATATATTTTGAAATTGTTTTTATCTAAGATGTGAAAAACCATAATATTAAGTACAATTGGGGAAATAAGTTGAACATGGCTTGAGCTTCCTTTTAAAATGAATCTATAGAGCTGATGTTTGAAGAACATTTTTCTTTTACCATGTATTCACATTATTCACGTAATGAAAAAAGAGGTACAATACGAAATAAAGCTAATAGTACGATTGCGGAAGCAAAATGATTTCTATACTTTAAAATTACCTATCATACAAATTAGTTAGGCATAAAATATTTCGATCAGCCATCAACAGGAAATAATTTCGGCGGCAGGGATGTGATCACATAAGACACTAGCGAATAACAAATTCTATGAACTCATAACTGTACGTCTTTTTGTAGCTTATTGCTTAACGCCTTTGGCGGTTTGTCGGCTTAGTCGATGACCATCCCAATCCTTGGCAGAGTTAATGATGGCTCCAAGAACATCCCCTACCTGCTTCTCTCTTATAGGCGGTACTGTAGGATTACCTTTGAATTGAGATAGAATCGCGTCTGGAATTTTTAAAACATATTCCACCATATATAAATGAAAGAAGATTACAAATAAGTCATAAAGTTTTTGATAAAAAAATATACCTTTCAAACAATGGTAGAATTGGGTGTCATCTTTAAGTACATATTTTCCCTTCTGTTTAGATTTCTTTACGGCCGTATAATGAAGTAGAACATCCCTTGTTAAAAATGTCTGGACGATTTCTCGTACCGATACTACCAAACGTTTGGGATCTTCGTAGAGAAGATCTATCATACCAGATATCTGAAACCGACGAAACATATATTAATATATTGATCACCTTATTGATTTGTACCAGGTATTGAGCCTGTAATGCTTACAATTTCCTTACGAAGTGACAGATTTGACTTGAGTTTACCGTCAAAATCTTTGAACTGTACTATTGTTTTAAAAGGCTGATCTCCAAGTTCGTATTTTTCAGTAACGGCACTAATCCCACTGACGGTGAAAACTCTAGAAGCTGTCTGTTTCTCTACCCGTAACTTGATCCCACTCAATTGTCCTTGAGTCTGGCCAATTTGACTACATAGACTTCGGTAACATCTTATGATCAGTGTCTTTACATCACAATTTGCATCAATCTGCTCACTTAATGTATCTGTATGAGCAGCGACAGCTTTGTTCGATGCAGCTACGTGGCATAATGATGTCGGATTCAAAGTGGGCTGTTGACTGGGCTTCACTATGTTCGCGTTTGTGCCAAACTGAGCTGCATCTTCTTTGCGACTTGCAATATCCATACTATGATACTTGGCAGATCCTCGAGTATTGTCAATACATCTATAATTTGCATTTATGTCGGAGCTTATTGTTATTCTAGGCACAGCTTCAAATTGTCTCGCTACGTCAATGTCCGAAGTAGAACCTTCTGCTTCTGCTCCTTCACTTGATGATACATCAGTATCATATTTTCTGATACTCGATGTATCATCACCGCTAGAGTCATCCACTGGAGATTGTCGCAATTCTTTGTATGTTGCAGCTGAATATCGAGTTCGCTTTCTCTTTCTGCCCTCTCCACTTTTTGGTTTAGACTTCGTGCTTATAGTCACAAGTGTTCTTTTCTTCATTGACTTGGAATCAATCTTCTCTGGTTCTGTGAAAATTAAATCGAAATACAGTAACACCATGCTTTCTTGAATGCAGAAAAATCCGACATTTACTAGGCTCGAAATATGAATGAATAATATACTAACGCCTTGTTTTCTTTGGTATGTTTTTCGCTGCGCCAAATGAGTCATCCACATGGTCATTTACTAGATCGAATAGATTCTGCACACTTTCAGTATTTTTTGAACGACTCTTCAGCTTATAATTCTTAGTTAACTGTAGCTCCGTAGACTTGGCATGACTCTCATTGTCCGTTGAAAACACATGAGATTTTATCTCAAGATCTTTCAATTTTCTTTCGGCCTCGGCTATAGTTGCTAAAAAATTAATTATT
Source organism: Tenthredo mesomela (assembly GCA_943736025.1). Lineage (NCBI taxonomy): Eukaryota > Metazoa > Arthropoda > Insecta > Hymenoptera > Tenthredinidae > Tenthredo > Tenthredo mesomela. Next base: position 13,020,060 of record OX031022.1, read on the forward strand.
CATCAACTTTGGATAATTTATACTTTTTATCACGTAAGGAGAAAGAAAGTATTGGTTTTGTGTCAAAAACGACTCTTGCGAGTTCGAAGAAATTTCGACTTCCAGACCCTTTAGTTGACATTCATTACACATGATTCTAAACGTATGGTGGTCTATTTGTCTCTCGGTCTGTCTGCAATATAAATAAGCCAAGTGTTCTGGAGAACGTCCAGGCAGAAATTTTTGAAACTTTGCAGCTTTATAGCTTGTACCTTGAAGATGAAAAACTATGTCAAGAAAAAATAAATGGTGATGAAAAGTCATGGGCAACCTGGTTGACCACATGTTTAATGCGTATATTTGTAATACACTTTCTTCCACGCAAACTTTGCCTTGCCTAACCGATATGAGTGATTTACCAAGTGAAATTTCAAAGATTCTACGTACTTGCACGTCCTTTGATGGAGATGCGGTGCGTCTCCCATACAGACAGTGTCTCACCCTCAGCTTTGATAAGTGCAGTTAGTGTGCGTATATCATCTGCATTAGATGTAGAGATGAAGGGTGTGACCAGGTGGTCAGCTTCTTCATCAAAAAACACCCAATGTGCTGGCACAATATCAATGCTCTTTAGATCCCCGGGATCATCCACGAACAGGACGAGCAAGAATTTTGGTGATCGAGGGATTGGATCTTTATTTTGGGACATCTATATCATCGGAAGTATGTAATATTACAATACACAAATTATTCCAAAAACATGCAACACAATTCATATAGTAACAATAGAGTGTTGAAATTACCTTTAAAGCAGCGTATAAGTAATTTATGTAAAACGCGAACTACGTGCAAAGTTTTTCTGCCCTTAAATAAAAGGCCTGGAACAGATAGACGGTCAAGTGTCATTCTTTGGGTAATAGTAAGTACTGAGTATGTGAATATTACTGTAATTTGGCACGGGCAACGAGGCTGAAGCTAGCAGCTAGAGTCAGCAGCCCAACGCTGCTGCGCATAGGCGTCAACGTTGATCTTGGCGCAACGTTTATAAGCTCACCCTGTACACGGAATTTTTTTATCTGAACTGACTTAGTCACTGACCCTCGACATTGTTGATTTTCCCAGTTTATTTTATATGATAGTTGCGATGACTGAAAAATATATACCATATGTACAGATTTTCATCTCAATCTGTTTTCGCGTTTTAAATTTCCAGAAAATTAACGGAATTATAAATTTGTTCACCTTCAATTCAGGTAGTTGTGCTGCAACACTATGTCCTAAAATTCCTGCGCGCAGTGCGTGTTAAAATCACCGAATAGTATAGGCTACATGCCGAAAACTTCCCCAGATAACAATCGTGCGTCGCACGTTACCCGCACGCCGTGCGACGCACGCTGTGCGTGCGAAAATGCAGCATTTTCGCACGCACAACATGCGACGCATCTCAGTGCGACGCATTACGCACGCACGACATGCGACGCATCTCAGTGCGACGCATTACGCTCGCACTGAGATGCGCCTCATGTCGTGCGTGCGAAAATGCTGCGTTTTCGCACGCACAGCGTGCGGGTAACGTGCAACGCACGATTGTTATCCTGGGTAAATTATTTATGAAAATTTTATAATTATAAAGAAGATTGTATTGTATTGTATTTCTGAGGTTTTACCGGGCGCTCAGTCCTTCTGGACCATTGTGCCCGAGCCCGTGAGGGCGCCTTGGGTGGTAGGAGCTAGGGTCGGTCGAGCCGCTTTAGCGAAATGCCGTAGCCCTCCCATCCCCATGTCCTCTAGTCTCTTGTGGCTGCCTGAGGATCAACGTCGCCGAGGGGCCCCGATCCCGTCGCCGAGCGCGGTGCTCGGTGCTCCCTCCTGCGTCGCTGTCTCAGCCCCCCTTTCTTGTGCTTACGCTGGGGAGTACAGTGCCTCCTGTCCCTTCTTAGCCCTTCGATGAGCCGCTTTGAGAGAGGCCCTCTCGTGGGCCGTGGTGGGCCAGTGGTCCCGCTCCCCCTCAGTCGCAGCTTTCTCTTTTTCTCATTCGTCTCTTGTGGCTGCCTGAGGATCAACGTCACCGAGGGGCCCCGGTCCCGTCGACAGCTACGGTGTCCGGTGCTCCCTCCTGTGCCGCTGTCTCGGCCTCCCTTTCTTGTGCTTACGCTGGGGAGTGCAGAGCCTCCAGTCCCTTCCTGGCCCTTCGATGAGCCTCTTTGAGAGAGGCCCTCTCGTGGGCCGTGGTGGGCCAGTGGTCCCGCTCCCCCCTCAGCCTCAGCAGATAGACAGGGCTTGACGGTCCACCCCCACAGAGCCTGCTATGCGGGGGTAAGGCTGGATACAATGAGAGTTTGCCTGGCTCCCAAAGGCATCGTTTTCTGCACTGTTCCCCAGTGCCATTCAGCTTTCGGCACGATAGCTCCCACCTCGGCATGGGGAGTTGGTCCACGGCCGAAACTTTAGATCCCCTGGGCCGGTTTTTACGTCGGCCGGTTCACCTATAGCCCCGGCTAACCTGGGCGTACACAGTCTCCGTCTCATGTCCCGGTACCCTGCGGTCCCCGGTCCTCGAGACTTCCCCCGTGTACCACCCTGGCCGCTCTCCTATCCGCCACCCGGAGACGCGCTCGGTTGGCGCTCAACCCTGTTCCCCGCACTCCTCTACGGAGATAGGCGAACCCGAGATAAAGAAGATTATTGATAGAAAATAAGATGACGGAAAATTTCACGATCCATGAAAAAAAAAAAATCATCTTGAAATTAAAATGCGAATAACAATTTTGTGATACAAAAAAAAAAAATTATTCCGAAAATGAACTATATTATTATAAAAGTTTGAAAAAGTTATCACAGAGCACATACTAAATATAACGCCTGCTTTATAATATAAAATTACACAAAACGATTCTCATCAATTTGGTACATACCATCGAAATTAAATATGTAGGGGAAGGTGGGGCAAAACGGACACTAAATCCAAAAAAAATATTGTGGTCGGAAATGATTTTTTATGAAATGTGGCGACGTATTTTGGATAAATAATGACAAAAAAAAAAAGAAAAACTGAATTTTTTTTTCACTTTTTTTTTTTTTTTTTTCTTTTGTGTCATTATTTATCCAAAATACGTCGCAACATTTCATAAAAAAATCATTTCCGACCACATTATTTTTTTTGGATTTGGTGTCCGTTTTGCCCCACCTTCCCCTATAGGGATAATATTTCATTGATTCCTATTTTTCACGTTCAAGACTCAGGAAGTACTTTTAAATTACGCGCCCTAATCACTCAAGCAGTTGCGCGCGCTCTCACCTTGCACAGCCATCTTATAGCGTTGGCTGGGTAAGCAAGCGGCAGTGCTAATTGTGTGACCGTTTGACGCGACTTGTGAGTGTAAAGTTTTATATGCTGTTGATCCGGTGTTCAGACTTCTAAAATTGCAGTTTTACGAAAGTGTCAGCCTGATTATAGCTATCAAACCGTGTATCCATAGCTGGGCACAGTTAATCCAAAAGTTAACTTCGTTAATCGTTAAATCGTTAATTGAAAAGTTAACTTCGATAATCGTTAAAACGTTACATTTTCGAAAACTTAACGCAAGTTAAAGTTAACCGTTAAAAGTTAACCATCCAAAACTTATACTGCTTTTGGGCCGGGATACATAGGTGAATAAGACAAAAACAAGTAGGTGGATTAAAATTGAACACAAACTTATTTTAAAAAAATGCTTTTTATTAATCGTAGTTTTGGGATAGGTGCATATTGCCCTTCATGAACATGAGCATGTTGAAATTGTCATCTGACAGCGATGATCTCTTAGCTCTCAAAATATCTTTCCCCGTAGAAAAAAGACGTTCCACTGCAGCACTAGACGGGATAGCAGTGTTATATCTAACAAATAGATTTATTAAAACTGGTTCACCTAGAAAGGCAGCATCCGTAAAAGATTCTTTTGACTTTGAGTCCAGCCAAGTTCTCACCAAATTCTGAGCTTTGCTTTTCAGAGATTTGTGGCCTCTAGACCTATCTTCTTCAGACTGAGTAACAGTGCTGAAAAAATCATCCCCTTCTTCTTCATTATTGCTGCTTCCGCTAATACTAACATCCTTTCCGTCCGATTCCCTTTCTCTAATCAGAGCGTCTTCAACTTTTATTTCCATAAGCTTCTTGACTGTTGAGAGCTTGCTGCTATCATACTTTCGCAGCCACAGTAGTCGAAACTTTGGGTGAAAGGCTGCAGCCAGCTGGCATTCTTCGTCTTCCATAAACCGTTCAAATCTCTTTTTCATCCCAGATAATAGGGCATTAGCCAAAGGGGTACAACAATGCACCAGGGGTCTGAGATCTTGCAGTTTGAACACTGTTGTCGCGATAGTTGGTAGTAGAGTCCCAAGATATGCTTGAGCTTCACCCTGAATTAAGTCTAGCGCCCTAGCCACTGGTGACATGACCTGCAGGAAAATTATGAATAGAATTATGTTTATGTACTAATTGTACTTACGAGTAGGTAAATTGAATGATTGAATTGACTAAATAAAAATACGATGTCACGTTAACTAGATTATAGATTAGATATATAATAATAATATATATATATAGTATATAGATTAGATATTAACCTTCACATACTCCTTCATTATAGCCACATCTTGATCATTGAAAGCTGGTAGGTTCATCTGAGTCATAACTCTATGAAGAGCAGGTCTTTTTGTATCCAAAATTGTGTTGAGGACTACAAGAGCATCATAGGTGGAGTTCCATCTTGTTGTATTCGGTAGAACCAGTTTCCTTCCCAATTCAGATGCAATATTGTCACATGCCACTGTACTACGAGACTGTAAGTTCCAAATAGCGCGAGCTTTTGCCATAGCAGCTCTGTATGGAGTTTTAAAAATAGATGATTTTAGGGCAGCATCAGCATCTTTGCTTGCTATTAAGTTGAATGTGTGAGCAGCACATCTCATGTGAACTGGCAAATCACGGCCTTCCATCATGTCATCTGCATTGGTGTTACTAGCATCAGATGTAGCAAACACATTTTCTAATGAAATAAACTCCAACTCTTGTTCAATATCAGATTCAGTTAAAAAGGCAGCAATAGCATCATCAGTATGGGAGTTGACATCATGGGATGTTGATGGCAATATATCAGCCTCTGTGCCAAATTGCACAAACGCCTTCACAAAGTTGCTGCCATTGTCCGTTGTTGTCCTGAAAGTAAATGTTAAAGTTGAGGTACAAGATATTACAAGACACACAAGACCTAATTAACGATTTCATACCAACTCACTTACCTAATAACTTTTTTTTCAATACGGAATTCATAATGAATATTAATCATCGCCTGTGCAAGTACATCATATGAATGAACACCTTTCATTCTCATGCAAGCTAACACTGCATGCATTCTCATTCTGGTAACAGAATCTATCCAGTGGACAGTCATTCCCAAATAACTTTTGTTATGAGCAGACCAGCAGTCTGCTGTTGTAGCCAGCCAATTGATTTTGCTAAATGTACTGAAACAATATTCAAAAGAATTTTTTTTTCAAAAAATGAACCGGCTACAAAAAGTATAAAATAATCTTTATTCTTTATACCAGGTAAGGTGCAAAATAACCTGTTTTGTTTGTTTTTCATAAATAAAAGGTACTTACTCAATCAAATATTGCTTCAACTTAGCGTGTGAATCAACTATACGTCTCCCCAATGTCCTCCTGGAAATTGATTTCTTACTGGGGTTCAGAGTTTCAATGAGCTTCTCAAACGTATCGGATTCTACAGCATGTAGTGAAATCATATTGGCGACAAAGAAGTTTACAATGCATCGGTCCACACTAGATTGGGATACGCCACTGCCGGTAGCCGCGATGCCAAAAGATTCACCAATGCTTTGTTGACGTAACCTTTTATTAACAGGCAGAAGTGAAAACAAATCACTTCGGCTGATATCTTCATCTACATCAGAAGAATTGGCAGCACTTGAAGAAGGCTTGGGATCGGTTTTCTTTTTCCCACGAGTTGACCCTGCTTTTACTTTTTCTTCAAACTGTACATATTTGGATGCATGCGTCCTTTTCATATGTTGTTTAAGATTATTGAGGCTAGACACGTGAGCCTTTATAGTACAAACTTTAGGCAAACACAGTTTGCATTCATAAATCAACTTCTGTTCTCCGAATCTTGATTGGAATACGAAGTAATCACTTAAATGTGGCCAAGGATTGGATTCAGTTTCAGTAGATGTAGAAGTAGTAGTATCCATGATTTAAATGTAACGAAAAACGTCGTAAACGTCAATTTGATCAATTTCACAAATCACCCCACCAACCAACACAAACGAAAGACTATAAAAAACGGCACTATCAGCATATGCATAGCAGTATATGAAAACTAAAAAGTTAGGTTATAATTGTCGTATTCACTATTCACTGACACTGATGCCTCGTTTGCGGCCATTTTAACCTTTTCATTTTCGTATATGGCGCATGCGCATATCGTTATATTGGTATCCTTACACCAAATAAATTAAAATTTAAAATAAATAACAAGTATAGCTACAATATGAAATAAACACCGAAAAAAAGGTTTTTTCAGTAAATGTAACGGACTAAATTAACGGAAGTACAATTTAACGGAAGTTAACAAGAGCGTTAACATTTTTTGAAGTTAACTTAAAAGTTAATCCGTTAAGCAGATTGTTAACTTCGTTAATTAACGATTAACGGATTAACGAGTTAATGCCCAGCTATGCGTGTATCAACATAATTACACGTGCCACGTCTACGTAAAATATACTGTAAGTATCATATACTGATGAATTTGATTCCTAACCTCTTTTACCTCACTTCTGTTGCAATAATACTCCACGTGTTTTTCAAATCCTAAAAATTTCTTTGTATTTCAACTAATGTATGCGGAAGTGTTATACGTTTTAAATTCTTGCTTCTGCATTTTCAACATCATGATATTCACGTAATTATCGTATTGTTCATTGTTCGGGCAAAGTATAATCGATCGCTTAGATCAGCTGGCCGGCCAGTACCTATCGAAGGCACACACACTATCGTGCAGTGTTTACCTGCCTAAAATCGTACGCCTACTGTCTCATTGCGCACCGAGCGTAAGAACGATTCAATGTATGTATGTGTGTATTCCTGCGGACTAAATCAAAGTCCATATATATGAAAAATCAGTATGTCTCAGATCTCCCTGTGGGAAACATTGTAAATTTCTCGGCCTCGTGGTCAAATATCTGTATATATCTCATCGTGAGAATCAAAAAATAAAGACACGAGTTTTAAGTAAAGATAAGAAAACCCGTGTTAGCTTTTCTTAACCACATTCATCCCGTAGGTCACTCATCCTAAGCCTCTCTCTTACTAATTCGTTTACCCATATCTAACGAACCTCTTTATCATCTCTCGCAACAATTTTTGGTCCTTCGAGCCGGATCGGTCGCGAAGTGATTTAAACAATCTTTGAATCGTCGCGAATCTCGGGGAATTAATTAGTGGGTGAGTGACACGGTAGTGTTGTGAAAAGTTCATCCAAAGCGTTACGGAAAACGCTAAAAGTGAAATCTCTCTGTAGAATATAACTAAAAACGGTTAATTTCAAACTCGTATCAAAGTCGCTGATCACCTTATCGAGACTCGTAGTCAGTGTGTGTCAACAACCCGAGTGTAGTGTGCGTGCAAGTAAGTGTGTCGTGCGCGTCTATCTCTCTCTCGCAGTTTAAATACTCAAGTCAGATTCCCGTAGAATCGTTTGTTGACATATCTCGCTGTCATGTCTCTCAGCGAGCTAATCGATCGTCAAAACGAACTTTTATGGCGCGTCTCGCGCACAATAGAAAACCTCCAAAAACTCGGGGAGGCAAATATCACCTACGGCCAGGTGCAATCGCGACTCAACGCTCTCGAGTCAACCTGGACAAAATTCCAAGCGAATCACGACCTGATGAGCAAACACAAATCCGCGGCCGATGAAAAGCAGCTTGCATTGATCGAGCAACGATCGTATTTTTCAAAAGACTACTTCGGGCAGTGCGAAGAAAAATACCTAGACTCGAGGGGACACATGCTTGATCTCCTGGAGTCACTCAAACCGACACCCGCACCTCAAGTGGATGCATCTCTAGCTTCAGCGGCTAAGACGACTTTACGACGGCTACCTCCTATCGCGTTGCCATCGTTCTCTGGTAGTTTTTCTGAATGGCAACCCTTTCACGATCTCTTCAACTCAATCGTTCGCGAGAACAAACAGCTCTCGGATGTGGAAAAACTTCATTATCTAAAAACCAGCTTGACCGGTGAGCCCTCTCAACTAATCAGAAACATCGCTGTCACCGGTGACAATTTCTCTCGTGCCTGGAACACTCTCGTATCCCGCTACGAAAACAAGCGATTAATCACAAGCTCTCATCTCGGAAAACTCTTCGCGATTCCGCGAATCGGGAAGAAATCATCTGCAGAAATCAAACGTCTGCACAGTGATACTTGCGAAGCCATCGGTGCTCTGGAAGCCCTCGGTCGCCCTGTCAAACAGTGGGATGACATTATCGTGCACATGACAATAAGCAAACTCGACTCTGGATCTCTCGAAGAGTGGGAAAAGCGCGTTAGTGAAACTCGTGACCCTCCAGCCTTCACAGAGCTCGAGTCATTCCTTCTAGGTCGCATTCACACCCTCGAGGCTGTGGAACAAGCCCAAGGTCAGAGTGCATCCAACAAGACGCAGGCATCACCAGGAAAGCTTAGCGGTTCCACCACAAAATCTCACGTAGTTCAATCAAAAGAATCATCGTGTTCCTATTGCAAGGGAAATCATTACATCGCGGCGTGCAAATCATTTCAAGGGAAACCGCTCGAACAAAGAAAGGACTTCGTCGCATCTCACAGTCTTTGCTACAACTGTCTTGGTCCACATCCAGTAAAAGACTGCCGATCAGACAAGAGATGTCGTACTTGCGAAGGTCGACATCACACTCTACTTCATCGCAGATCCTCCACATCTGCATCAGCATCTGGCAACGATGCTCTGCAAGGACAGGCTACCGCAGGCCAATCATCTCAGCCTGCATCAAGCACCTCATCACAGGTCAGCAGCCATGCAGCTCAACCGAAGAACGCGCAGTGTTCACCGGTCCTCCTTGCAACAGCTCAAGTTCTCGTTTCGAACCCCGAAACAGGAGAATGCATCACCGTTCGAGCCTTATTGGATCAAGGCTCCGAAAGCTCGTTCATCTCGGAGTCGCTTACGCAGCGATTGCGATCAACTCGGCGCCACGTTTCAATCCCAGTCATCGGAGTTGGAGCTCAACAATCCGGAGTAACTCGCGGTATTGCGACACTCCAGATAAAATCTCGTGTAAACACCGAGTTCTCGTGTCTCGTGGAAGCCTTTATACTCCCTCGCGTGACATCCTTCCTGCCATCTTTCCGAGTTCACGTGGAAGACTGGCCTCATCTACAAGGTCTCACTCTCGCAGACCCAAGCTTCGCGGAACCTGGTCAAATTGACGTCATCCTCGGTGCTGATGTTTATGGCCACGTGCTCATCCAAGGAATAAGTAAGGGAGCTCCTGGCACACCAATCGCTCAAGAAACCCAGTTCGGATGGGTATTATCGGGTCCTGTTTCGTCAGAAGCAGCAAGCATCTCTCATACCGCAGTTCAAGGGCTGCAATGCTCTCTAGACACCGAACTGATCGATCTCGTTAGGCGTTTCTGGGTGCAAGAAGAAGTGTCTACTCCAGTCGCACTCACAACTGACGAAGAAAACTGTGAGAGGCATTTTCGCGAAACAGTGTCTCGCGATGCGACTGGTCGCTACATCGTTCAGTTACCAATCAAAGACAGTTCGGTCGATCTCGGTAACTCGCGTATCCCCGCGCTTCAAATGCTCCTACGGATGGAGAAACGGTTCGTGAGTGATTCGAAACTAAAGGAAGCTTACTCGAACTTCCTTCGCGAATACCTTGACCTCGGGCATATGTGTCGCGCCCCCAGTGGATCAAACAGTGACTCTCGCGTGTTTTATCTACCACATCATGGTGTCGCGCGCGAGTGCAGTTCAACTACCAAGTTACGTGTGGTGTTCAACGGGTCTCAGAGAACGGAACTGGGACTCTCTCTAAATGACAATCTCTACGTCGGGCCAAAAGTGCAGACAGACCTGGCCGACGTGCTCTTACGGTGGCGACAATATCCTGTCGCTTTCTCCTCAGATATCGCCAAGATGTACCGACAGATTTTGGTTCACCAAAACGACTGGGATCTTCAGCGGATCCTTTGGAGAGAAAACTCACAGCTCCCAATCGAGGAGTATCAACTTCTTACGGTAACGTATGGTCTCGCCAGCGCTCCATATCTCGCGATACGTGTCCTTCATCAACTCATTCAAGACGAAGGGCAACGTTATCCCCTAGCAAATCGAGTCATTATCGACAACACGTACGTCGACGACGTACTCTCGGGGGCAGACAACCCACTGCAAGCTCGTGAAAAAATAGTAGAGCTCAATCAGCTGCTCAGGGCGGGCGGCTTTGAACTCAAAAAGTGGACGTCGAGCCACCCCGAAACTCTTGTAGACATTTCACCAGGTGATCAGGAAGTCGCAAAACAGCAGAATCTCGATCAAAGTCCATTCTTTCGTGCACTCGGCCTCATGTGGAGACCCGAGATCGACTCATTCGCATTCGCGCCTCAAGCTGTAAAGGATGAGCACATCCTTACAAAACGAAAGATCCTCTCGGAAACTGCTCAGCTGTTCGATCCTCTAGGTTGGCTCTCGCCAATCACGATCCGAGCCAAGATTTTCATGCAACTGCTGTGGGCAATCGGCCTCGGCTGGGATCAGCCACTCCCCGAGCCACTCGCGTCGCGCTGGAACACCTTCCGACAAGAGCTACAAGATGTTTCCTTAATCACAATCCCTCGGTGGATCGGGCTCAGCTCAGAGTCTCCAGCGGTGGAAATTCATGGGTTCGCGGACGCTTCTCAAGAGGCTATCGCGGCAGTAATATATTTGCGAACGTACATCGACACTCACGAAGTGCGCGTCTCGCTAATGTGTTCGAAAACAAAAGTCGCGCCTCTCAAAAAAGTGACAATTCCGCGTCTCGAACTGTGTGCCGCGCTCCTCCTCGTTAGACTCGTGCGCCACGTGGAAAGCACTCTCAGTCTCGCGAAAGCTCCGGTTCATCTGTGGTCGGACTCGACAGTCGCGCTCGCGTGGATAAAAAGTCACCCTTCTCGCTGGAAAGACTTTGTCCGCAATCGTGTCACCGAAATACAAGAGTTCGCGCGTGCTCGGTGGCATCACGTATCGGGTTCGGAAAACCCAGCGGATCTCGCGTCTCGCGGTGCCTCTCCAGAGCAAGTTCTAGCCTCAAAACTCTGGACTGGTGGTCCATCATGGCTTGCCAAGCCTTCAGTCAGCTGGCCATCCTCATCTCCCACGTTGAAGGGAGACGAACCTCTCGAAGAAAGAAAGCAGGTAGCAGCTCATCACCTCGCGGAAACTGATCCGCTACCAATCTGGGATCTCATCGATCGTTACTCATCATTAACGAAATTGGTGAGAATCACCGCTCTTTGCAAACGTGCTGCAGATTTATTCTTATCAAAATCGGTCGCGAAATTTCCTAAGAAAATTGTTTCGCGCGGCCCGATCATGACGTCCGAACTAGAGGACGCTCGCATCTTTTGGGTTGCAACAAGTCAAAACGCCTACTTCGGAGCCGAAATCAGATTGCTCAAACAAGGTTCGCTTCTCACTCGGCGCTACTCACTCTTTCGGCTCGCTCCATTCGTGGACCGAAACGGACTTCTAAGAGTTGGAGGACGGTTGCAGCAATCATCTCTAACTTATGACGAGAAGCATCCTCTCATTCTCCCTCGAAAATCGCCATTCACTACGTTAGTGATTGATCATTATCATAAAGCGACTCTCCACGGGGGACCACAGCTCACCCTCGCCACCATCCGACAACGCTTCTGGATCATCGGTGGAAGAGTACCGGTCCGCTCGTACATCCATCGCTGCGTTTCGTGTGCGCGTCAACGCGCTACTCTTAGCGTCCAGCAGATGGGTCAGCTCCCTCAGTCTCGCGTTTCACCGGCAAGACCCTTCTTGCACTCTGGTGTCGACTACGCAGGGCCTTTCGCAATTCGAGCCTCTCGCGGGAGAAACCCAAAAACTTACAAGGGCTACATTGCTGTTTTTGTATGCTTCTCCACATCAGCAGTTCACCTCGAACTAGTCTCGGACTGTACAACGGAAGCCTTTATCGCGGCATATAAGCGCTTCACCTCGCGACGCGGAATCTGTGCGACTATCTCAAGTGATTGCGGTAAGAATCTCGTTGGAGCTGATGCTGAACTTCGTCGCTTACTCGCGGCATCATCGAAGGAATCCGCACAAATCGCTAACATCCTCGCTTCACATGGAACACAGTGGCGCTTCAATCCTCCGTCAGCACCTCACTTCGGTGGCAAGTGGGAAGCCGGGGTGAAATCAGTGAAGTTTCACCTCAAAAGGGTAATTGGCGAAGCCAAACTCACTTTCGAGCAGTTTGAAACCTTCCTCGCGCAGGTGGAAGCTACCCTTAACTCGCGACCACTGTGTGCACTCTCGGACGATCCAACAGACTCGAGTGCCTTAACTCCAGGGCATTTTCTCATCGGCACAGCTCTAAATACCGTGCCAGAACCCTCGCTCGCGGACGTACCCGTCCAACGCCTCTCGCATTGGCAACACTCACGCCATATGCTCGAGCATTTTTGGAAACGTTGGAACACGGAATACCTCCAGACGTTTCAACATCTGCCGAAGTGGCAATCAATCAACGGAAACATCGAAATCGGAGCCATCGTTCTCATCAGGGATGAAAACCTACCACCATCAGTCTGGCCACTCGCGAGGGTCATCGACGTCCACCCAGGATCGGATGGACTAGTTCGCGTTGTGACAGTGAAAACGAAATCGTCGGTGTTGAAAAGACCGATAGTAAAATTGTGCGTGCTACCGGTTAAACTTCAAAATGAGCCCCTCACGGCGCACAGTGGTTCCAAATCCCGAATTGCTGGCCAAAAACCGAAAAATGAAGTTTCTATTCAAGGAATTTTACCTGTGGGGTCAGGTAGAGGGGTATTTCGGGGAACCCTTCCAAGGGTCGGTAGGTTGCAGGTGTTGCATTTAGCCGTTGGGATTTCATTCGTAACGGAGCGCTCGAGCAGGTATAGTCGGTCGTGCGCTACGCTAGAAAAATATCGTTGTGTTCAAAGTGATATATCTTCAAGTAGAATTGAGTTATTTTAATTCTGCAAAATGGAGTCTCTTCCTGGATGTAAGTACACTTATTATATCATTGCGATTTCTTATATTAATCATACACCGAGCGACAAAAATTGTGAACATCTACCGTAAATTCTCGTGCTCGCTGCGGAAAAAAGTTATGTTCATATTGAGTAAAAGTTAATAATTCTAAATAATTCTAATACTGGTTAAGTGCCACGTTATTGTATACACTCTTGAGTAATACCTCACCAAAAAATTAGGTGCACCAAGTTGCCCCTCTGGTAATAGTGAATTTTTTAATAAATGGACGCGGGAATTCAGGCACGGCGCGTGCTGGCGCGGCATGTATACTATACTGCACGGAGAAAAATTTCTCGTAGAAACTACCATACAATTATTGCAGTTTGAAGACAGAACGGAGGTATAGACAGACCTACCATATTTTTCTGGTAGTTCATTCAATAAAATCTTGTCCGAGTCACAATAATATCACGGCTGTGACAACATTTTATTGGTCGAACTACCAGAAAAATATGGTAGGTTTGTCTATACCTCCGTTCTGTCTTCAAACTGCAATAATTGTATGGTAGTTTCTACGAGAAATTTTTCTCCGTGTGTGCGAAGTGCACCACAGTAGGGTGCGAATTTAAGTGATTTGTTTCTCATAAATATAATTATTATTGTACCGGATTCGACTATCATTTTCATTAACAAATCATTACTGATTCTTAAAAATGTTCTATTATTGTCTAACTTTTTAATTGATTTTCCAGGCTCTCGTGATAGCAGTGAGGCGGTCAATTTCACGCGAAAGGAGTTGTTTGATTTATTCGCTGATCATTTGAATGATAATGCGAATGACGTGTACGAAATCTTGGAGGTCGAATTGTCTAAAAAATTCCATTGCTCATACACATTATCTGCGGATGAAAAACAAACAATTCGCAAGTTATTATATGATATGAAAGACAAATGGAAAATAGCTAGAAGAATGAAGGCGAGGTTTATGGACAAAAATACGGATTGGCTAAGCAGAATCGTCACCTTTGGAAACAATACGGAAATTTCGAAGGAGAACAAAGATTCAGATGCAGTTCGTGGGCCTGGTCGACATTCGCTGAGCTTCGAGGACTCCAGTGAGCGGTCGAAACGGAGAAAAACTGCAGCAATTCGTGAGCAGTCCAGTGCCGAAGAGCTTGCATTTGCCACCCACTTGAGTCTTCGAGCTGCAGGAAAATTGGATGCCGCAAAAGTGGTAAAAGAGGTTGCTCTGGGCAGTCCTACAAAAGCGTCCAAATACAAGGAAGCCTTACGCACTGTTACGGACATGACGACCAATCGTTATTCCGCTGATGCTGCGTTATCTCTTATAATTGAATACCGCATGTCTAAACATGTATATCAGGGAATACGGTCTGGAGCACTGGAACTAAATTCGAAGATATACCCACCGTACAAATCTGTGTTGGAGGCGAAGAAAAAATGTTATCCACCCAAAGATGACATCACGATTACTGAGAGTAAAGCTGCGGTCAAACTTCAAGCACTGTTAGACCATACAGCGAGTCGCATTTTAGCAGTGCAAAGTGAAGTTTTGCATCTCCTCCCATCCAGCGAAATTTATAAATTGAATTTTGTCTGCAAATGGGGATGCGACGGAACATCTGGGCAAAGTACATTCAAACAAAAATTTGATAATGACGACGGAGATAAAACAGACGCAACTATTTTCTTCACTTCCCTCGTGCCACTGCAGCTCGTGTTTGTTGACGGGGGTGATAACGAAGGAATAATCGTGTGGAAAAATCCACGACCCTCCTCCCCTCGATTCTGTAGGCCAATAAAAATCGAGTTTTTGAAAGAGACTGCAGAAGGCACCCGAAATGAAGTTCAAAACATCAAGGAACAAGAAGAGCAGCTTCAACCTTTTCATACGATTGTGAACGGAAAAGAAGTCACTGTATCCTACAAATTGGCCTTAACAATGGTTGATGGAAAAGTCTGCAATTCACTAACATCTACTGCATCAAGTCAACGATGTTATCTTTGCGGTGCTACATCCAAAGAATTCAACGACATCGACAACATTTTGAAGAGGAAAATAAATGAAGATCATTTACAATATGGGATATCATCACTGCACGCGTGGATTCGTTTTTTCGAGTGCCTTATACATATTTCATACAGATTAGAAATTAAAAAATGGCAGGCCGATAAGAAAAGCATCGAAAGTCGGAAAAAGACCATCCAAAAAGGTTTCCGTGAACGATTGGGACTTTTGATTGATCAACCAAAACAAGGATATGGCAGCACGAATGACGGTAATACTGCTCGTCGTTTCTTCCAAAATTCCGATGTTTCCGCATCTCTAACGGGAATAGATGAGGATCTAATCAAGAGATTCCACGTGATCTTGCAAATAATATCGTGCGGGTTTGAAATAAATGTTGATGAATTTGAAAAATACGCTGTAGAAACAGCCCGTAGATACGTGCTACTATATCCTTGGTATTACATGCCGACTACTGTGCACAAACTTTTAATTCACGGCGCAAAAATAATAGGGGTTTCCATGTTGCCGATAGGACAGATGTCCGAGGAAGCCCAGGAATCTTGCAATAAATATATAAAATCATTTAGACTAGACTTTGCTAGAAAATTTAGTAGGAAACAAAATATGGAGGATGTTTTTGCGCGGCTTTTGATTTCATCTGACCCTGTTATCTCAAGTTTGCGTAAACTACCAGCTAAGTCAAGCAAATCATTATCGCGTGAAGCCATGGCTTTGTTGGAATCGCCAACTGCAAACAAACCAAGAGTAGTTGCAATGTCTGACTGCAACGACTCTAGCGACAATAACGATAGCGATTCGGATAGCAATTGGAGCCTTTAAGCTTTACATAATTTTATTATATGAATGTAATATTTAATGTAATTTCTTAATAAATAAGTATTTGTATTCAAATTCGTATTTACATTTACATACTTTCCCAATGTACTATATTCTACACATGTACGTAAAAATAAATTATTTCTATTCAAAACCCCCTGGTAGCAAATTCCTTAAAGATTGAGTCAAGTTTGAATGAAATTATCCGTCATTTTTGGGCCATCATTTTGTTTTTTGAAAATTTGACTTCAGATTCGTGTTCAGCGACCTCAAAAACCCCCCGGTATCAAATTCCATAAGGATTGATTCAAGTTTCAATAAAATTATCCGCCATTTTTGGGCCGCCATTTTGTTTTTTGGAAATTTGACTTCAGATTCGTGTTCAGCGACCTCAAAAACCCCCCGGTATCAAATTCCATAAGGATTGATTCAAGTTTCAATAAAATTATCCGCCATTTTTGGGCCGCCATTTTGTTTTTTGGAAATTTGACTTCGGATTCGTGTTCAGCGACCTCAAAAACCCCCCGGTATCAAATTCCATAAGGATTGATTCAAGTTTCAATAAAATTATCCGCCATTTTTGGGCCGCCATTTTGTTTTTTGGAAATTTGACTTCAGATTCGTGTTCGGCGACCTCAAAAACCCCCCGGTACCGATTTCCATAAGGATTGATTCAAGTTTCAATAAAATTATCCGCCATTTTTGGGCCGCCATTTTGTTTTTTGAAAATTTGACTTCAGATTCGGGTTCAGCGACCTCAAAAACCCCCGAGTAATAAATCTGATAGCGATTCGATAATACCTTCCATTTTTGGCCAGCGATTCGGGATTTGGAACCACTGTGCGGCGGGCGGCATATCATGATTTCGCAATCGTCGAACGATAGCGAGGCGGGCGGTATGTTCGGGCAAAGTATAATCGATCGCTTAGATCAGCTGGCCGGCCAGTACCTATCGAAGGCACACACACTATCGTGCAGTGTTTACCTGCCTAAAATCGTACGCCTACTGTCTCATTGCGCACCGAGCGTAAGAACGATTCAATGTATGTATGTGTGTATTCCTGCGGACTAAATCAAAGTCCATATATATGAAAAATCAGTATGTCTCAGATCTCCCTGTGGGAAACATTGTAAATTTCTCGGCCTCGTGGTCAAATATCTGTATATATCTCATCGTGAGAATCAAAAAATAAAGACACGAGTTTTAAGTAAAGATAAGAAAACCCGTGTTAGCTTTTCTTAACCACATTCATCCCGTAGGTCACTCATCCTAAGCCTCTCTCTTACTAATTCGTTTACCCATATCTAACGAACCTCTTTATCATCTCTCGCAACATTCATATTCGGACGATTAGTCGCGGCGATTTTTATACATTCCTATAACTTTGCCTTTCCATGGGTTTCCAAACACGTTTTGAAAAACATGTTTGAAATATTTTTTCGCCGTTTTCAAGTACTTGAAAATATGTTGAACTGATTGCAATGTATTATTTTTCTTTTTCGCTATTTTAACTAAAAAATCTGTAACAATTCGATGAGCCGATAAATTTTGGTCCTAATTATTGTACAGAAACCAAAATGTTTAAAACATACTTGAGTATATTGTGAAATTGCAATATAGAAAAAAATATAATGTATACACGTTGCGGCAGTTCTTGGTTTGTGACGAGCGAAACTCTCAAGATATCACATACATGACTCATCACCTATTTGAGATGAAAGATAATTTACACCGGAAGTAATTATCCCTGTTTCAAACTTATGAACTTATATGAATTTCATTGATGAATTGATAAAATAACTGGTTAGTATTACTACTCTCGCTATTTCACTATCCATAAAGTTCAACATTTCATCTAACAATATTTGAATCCATTTTTATAAAGATCTGACGAGCCATCATCTGCGACATGAATAGAAAAAATAAAAGGTTTCAAGACCTCAGTATAAGTCAAAAGCAGAAACGCTTGCGTTTGGTTCGTGACAGGCGACATGTCGAGCTGCAAGATAACAATGATTCCGATTCAAGCTCAGGAGATACAGGATCTGACATCGGAGTACAACAAATACCTGAAAACGTAGAAGATGCACCTGATAATGGAGTTCAACCAATACCTGCTATCGTAGGAGACGTACCTGATGACGAAGTACAACCGTTACCTCAACTTGGGATAGAAAATGAAGCGCACGCACCTGATAATGAATCCCTACACTCTGGTCAAGAAAATGATTCGGAGGATGACTCAGCAACTATGAGTTCTAACCAAGAAGATAGCGATGAAGACATTCTGAACAATATTCCTCTTATCAATGTCGAAGAAGCAGATGATGATACAGATGAATCAGACACTTCAGACGATGACATCGCAGGTGTTGACGTTCCTCAAAATGCAGCAAATTTAAGAAAGAGAGCATTAAAAAATGCTTTTCTAGCGGCTAATCTAAAACACAAGCAAGGCAACATCATATTGAAGGCATTGAGAGAATTTCCATTTAACTTGGTTTCTCTACCAAAGGACTCACGAACTTTATTACAAACTCCCACTATCGTTGCCAGTACATTTGTTCAACAGCTTGCAGGTGGCGAATACCTTCACCTTGGATTCAAAAAGACGCTCAAGAAGAAGCTACAAAGTCTCCCTGAGGATCAGCTGCCGGAACATGTAGAAATAGACTTTAGTACTGATGGTGGTAAAGCAAACAAAGGCGCAGACCAATTTTGGCCACATCAGTACAGAATTGTCAATATCACAGATAAAAGACCCATCATTGCTGGTATATTCAAAGGTAAAAAAAAACCGACCAATGCTTTTGAATTTTACGAACAGTTTGTCCAAGAAATTATCCAAATTCGCAATGAAGGAGGGATAATGATAAGAAATCGACGACTTCCACTACATGTACGTTGCTTCATTGCTGACGCACCTGCCAGAGCATTCGCCTTGAACCATTATGGTCACACATCGGCACACGCATGTTCGAAATGCAAGATCGAAGGTCATCGTTGTACTGTGGAAAACTTTCGAGGAACAATGGTTTTCCAAGGTGTTAGGCACGCTCCAAGAACAGATGAAGAGTATGAGAATCTGATAGATGAAGACCATCATAAAGGAAGAAGTCCATTGGCTCCGATAATGGGACTTGTATCACAAGTTCCTTATGAAAGTATGCACCTAACTTGGATAGGAAACGGTAAGAAAGTACTATCCGCACAAGTCGATGGCAAGTTCGGGTTCCGTAGGCTAAATGCTAGGAAATTGGATATTCTTGATGCCAGAATGACTCAACTAAGAAGTTACTGTCCCTCTGAATTTAATCGGCGTCCGAGTGAAATAACACGGTTTCATGATTTCAAAGCCACGGAATTCAGACAAATAGTACTGTACTCTGCACCGGCTATTTTCAAGAATGTATTTTTTGATAATTACTATGATCATTTCATGATATTACATTCTGTTATGCGCCTGCTATCGTCTAAAGACACAGTACCAGAAATGTACGATTTTTGCCAGGAGGCCTTAGAAACGTACGTTGTCACATGTGAACAGTTGTACGGAGAACAATTTCTTTCGTACAATGTGCACGGATTATTGCACGTGGTAGACGACGTAAGGTAAAGGGCCATATTATGGAACACCTAATGAATAGGGGTTGTATATTTTACATTATTTTAAAGAAAATAGATTTATAAAATGGAATTTTTCGAAGTTAATTATTTATCTAATTACTACTGAAGCGAAAATAATTATTATCAAGTGATTTTTAGCTGAAAATATAAATAAATTGAGTAAAAAAGAAGATAAGTACTGATGGCCGTATTTATGAAACAGTTTGAAGCAACATGTACGGGTGTTCCATCAGGTATGTCCCAAATTATGGAACACAAAATGAACTGAAACATTTGGATTTAAAAATTGTTTTTTAATTTAAAATTCACTTATTCATAACATCAAGAGTTGTTTAATATCATTATTAAATATTAATACAGTTATATTAAAAAATTAAATGAATTAACAAGCAATGAAGAAATATTCACTTACAAAATAAGTATCACAAGAACAGTTTCAAATCTTTGGATTAAGGGGGACCACTAGTGTGAAATTTTTCAAAAATCGATTTTTCATTTATTTGCTGTTTCGATAGTCTATACCTTTCAAAATGACATTCTAAAATTTCAAGTATACATCTCAAAGAGTTTTTGAGCTACAGCCATCATTTATAACCATGAAATCAGTAACTTAAATTTTAAACGCGTTTTTCCCGAAACTACATTTTTCAAATTTGCTGCAGTTGTAACTCGAAGACAAATCATCCGATCGATTTGATTCTTATTGCAGTTTCTATTATAGATGTTTCTCCGTACCATGAACCTCCAGTTTTCCGATCGAATGAAAAATGTAATTTTGGCAGGCCAAAAATCATCAAATTTTCGCGCGAAATTTGAACTTTTTTTTTAAAACTCTGCCATTTTGTTGAATTTCAATTTTTTTCAAAACCCGAGGTTGATGGTACGGGAAATACCTTCTAGTTTCATAAACTTTTTGGTTTTTTAGATTTCAGGCACTGTGAAGGTCTGCATCACTGCAGCAGTGGGGGTACTTTTTTTTTTTGAGCCTTGGGAGATTGCGGATAACTCCCTGAATTTTTAATTTTTTAATCTAAAAATTTTATGAGAGATTCAGTATGTATCTACAAATATATACTCAAAACATTAAAACATTCCATGCAGTAGTTTTCTTTAAAAAAATTCCCAAAAATCACCTTTTTTTCAGGTGGTCACACTAGTGGTCCCCCTTAATAATTAAGGAATAAAAACAAGGCTACTTAAAATTAAATTTCGAATTCCGCTATTTCGTTTCTTCTTTGATCTTTTGTTGTATTGCTTTCATTTTATCTTGTAGTTTTTTCCGTTCTTCAGCTAACAGTTTTTTCTCCTCTAGTAGCTTTTTTCTTTTTTGTTGCTTTTCCTCTTTTATTTTACGATCAGTTTCTTTTTTGGAGTGGTATTGCATCCATTGATCAGATGTACCAGCAGAAGGTAGTTTGGGCTTACCTGATGACTCTACTTTGATCCGTTTTTTCTTGGGTAAATAATTTGTGGGCATCTTGAAAGCGTTGTCAAAAGGGTTTCCAACATCAGTTTCGACTGGAAAATATCACAAGTATTATTATTAATGTTAACGTGTTTTTACAGTAATTTTTAAATATTATTTAACTAACTTTTATTAGCAGATATAGAGTCATTCTCTTTGCCAATAACTGATTCACGAAATGTTTGACATCGTTGAGCCTTTGAATGTTTGTCCATAGCTGGGGTGGCAAAAGCAGCGGTCGCAGCAGTTGTGATAGCAGACGTAGTGTCAAAAGAATCTGAGGGAAAAAAATGTTTTATTTTTTTATTCGTGAATTAAATATAGATTAAGTATGAAAGATTGTTTTTTAATTTATTTACAAACCTGTTTGATTATGAGCATTCGAGACATTCCAATCAAATATTAATTCATCATCAACATTGTGTTCCAAAATATCAGCTAAATTTAGTAAATTTATATCACTACACGGAAAGACCCGTGGGAGCGCGCTTCAACTTAGCGTTGTATAACCATTCTTCCTTGGAAATTGTCATGCAAGTCTTCGATTCTGGGAGAATTTTTCGCCCTCGCGCGAAAAGATGACTTGAACATAGCAGTTCTTTCAATCACTCACGTCGACATTTTATCCCAAAATGAATTAACTGTTAGATCAAGATTCAGAGATATCGATTCTCCGTGAATTTGGTGTAACTTATCGACAAAAAATTTCGCGAAGGAGAATGGTTATCCCGCGGGTCTTTCCGTGTACTTTCATCAATACCTGACTGAGCTTGTGAGACAGTTTGTAAAGGTTCATTTTCTACAATAATTTCGTAAAGCACTTCAGGAGATGCTGCTTTGTTCAGTCTAGGATTATTTGTTAGAGGAGGAAACTCTTGATTAGAAGAATGACTATCATCGTTAGGATTCACATCATCGTTAACTTTATCATTCGAAGTAGAGGCTTGATTATTAATCAAATTATTTTCGGACTGTTCTTGTCTTATTTTATTTAAATTTAAATTTACCAACGTCACTTCTCTGACAGTTGGTTTATTTTTTTCATAAGAACCTATATACCAAATTATAAAAATTATATTAAAAAATCTTTAAAATAAACATATCTAATATGAATCTATAAAAAAAAAAAATCAGCATAAAAAATTCATTAATTCAAAAAAATAGCTATCTATAAAAATGTTAAATGTATATCGTCAAAATATTGATTAAAATAAAGTGTTATTAATTCTTTCACCAGGTTTTCCACTGATATCAAGCCAGTACTCGTACAAGATTCTCATTTTTAAGTCCCTGGGCCATGTCTGATTCAATCAAGCACTATTAAACTCCTCCAAAACATCCTTTGATAAATTGTTTTCGAAGGTTGATAAATGTTTTTGTTTATCTTCAGTCAATTTATCTTGCACTTTTTCTTCAGTAACCGTTGTTTTAGATTTTTTTCTTTTATTAAATACATCATAATCAACGGCAGAAGGATCAAAAGGATACAAGCCTGCAGCTTTGAATCCACTGATAACTGCATTTTTTTCTTCTGTCATATTATCCAAAGCAAACTGTAGAACTAATGGAAAATCTTCTTTTTTTACTCGGGTAACATTCTGAGAATTTTTCCATCTTGGTACAGCTTTTTTCCATGTTTCTTTGAATGGGTGAAAAAAATTAATGTCGAGTGGTTGCATTATGTGGGTTGAGTTGGGAACAAGTCCAATCAACTCAATACCCTTTGCACGACAGAATGTAACCAGAGGCATAGTCATGTGTGATGAATGATTATCCAAATATAACACAATTGGAAACTGAGTTCCTTATTTTACTAACCATGGATAAAATATATTTGTTATATACTCATAAAATGACTCAGAAGTCATCCACCCATTGTCTGAGAGGCCAATACCCCAGCCTTCGGGACAATTTTTGACAATTTTTTCTGGCACTTCTGTTTTATAAGGAAACATGAGCATGGGGGATGCACGATCACCATTAGCACTGTACATGAATAAAACAGTGAAACCTTCTTTTTCAGAATCTACCACCTTATAAGCAGAACGGGATCCTTTACCTAATAATACTTTCTCAGATGAAGGGCATAAACTTACATAAGTCTCATCACAGTTAAAAATTCTCGTAGGAGGAATCTCTGTTAATTTTTTTTCACTCAAATATTTCGCTTGTTCATCAAACCAATCTTTCAAGTCATCACCAGTTACAGCTGCTCTACTGTGAGTCAAGTTTTGTGGTTTTCTAATTGACAACTGAGGGTGTCGTTTTCGAAAGCCTTCATACCAATGTCGACTCGGTCGACCGTCCATAAACGGAGTTTCTTTTTTAGATACACTGTTAAAAATTTCTGTGTGAAACTTCCTATACATTTGGAATTGTATTGGAAGTTTTTTGGCAGATACATGAGTAGTGAATTTACAATACATTTCCTGTAAAATCAATTCGCAAATACTTCAAACTTACTAAACAATTATTAGAAAATTCAAATACAATTTTGTGTTTTTCCTATGAAGGTTCAGTAAAATCAAGAATTTATTTGTAAATTTACAGAACAAGCTTAGCAATTTACTTTTGCTACACCACATTTGTAATTTTCCAATACTTTTGTTTAGTAAGGCATGTTGTAAATTCACAATCATTTTTAACAGTGTAGTTTCACATATTGTTGAATGGAATCCAATAGCTCTGTTTTAGTTACTGGTAAACCACGTTGAGCTCTAAAAAGAATCCAGTCAACAATTTTTTGCTCTTCGGTATCAGAAAACACTGTTGGTGGTCCAGTTTTGAGTTTGCAAGCCTCGGGGTTTCCTTTCTTTCTAGAAAGCGTAGCAATAGGCACCCCGTACGCTGCAGCAGCTTTTCTTAGTGAAACACCTGTGTCAACAGCTTTCAAAGCGTTGGCTACATCGTCAGAAGAATAATTTTTACGCATAGATTTCTTTTTTTTTGAAATCTTTTTACTAGTATTAATTAAAACAACACTCTTTTTTTGAGCCTTGGAACTTGAGTCAATTAAATTCACGGATTTAACTTTTTTTGTCTTGCAACATTTTTTATTTTCTCTTTTTTTTTTTTGTAGTTTTTCCCATATTTAGGCAATTGGAATTCTTATCTGCAATAGAAAATAATAAAAATAATAAAATAATTGATTAAATTAACATAAAACAATAGATATTATCCAACTTATAAATTTTTGAGGTTAGTTTTTTATTTTGATAGAATTTTTAAATTTAAGTACTTACCAAAAGCCAAATTTATATAAATATACACTGTAGTAACATTTATCTTGCATAAACTGCTTTTTTTATAACTAATTAACAATGACTATAACGAAATTTAATAAGTATTGCTCTCACGTGTTAATGTTTCATAATTATGGACCACATGGAAAAATGAACGTACGGGTGACATGGAACACTGAATATACTGTTCCATAAATACGGACTATTTAGAAATTTTAGTACCAATTATGAAACACCTAAATAAAAAATAAATACTTCATTAAACTACTCGAAATTCGTTATCAGTAGGTAGATAATAAGTCAAACTTTTGATTGACAAGTTTCATGGATTTTTGAATCGTTGAAATGTATCTCAAAAAGTTGAAACAATTACAATGACACACGTCACTGTTTCACTCCAAACGACAGTTTTTTTTCATGCTACCTGACACGGGCATTTAATCTATTTTTTTTTTTTTTTACATTTTTAAGTATTGACAGAAATAAATCAATGTAATCAATATAGTAGTTATTAAAAATCATAAACATAATATTATAAATACTGAATACGGGCAAAATTATTTGTAATTTAGATTTTTATCATATGTTCCATAAACTAGTACAAAGTTCCATAATATGGCCCTTTACCTTACGCCAACTGGGTCCTCTGGAGTCGTTCAGCGCATTTCCTTATGAGAATAATATGCCCGAATTCCGCAGACAAATTAGGAAACCACATCTTTGTCTACAACAATATTACAAAAGAATGTGCGAACTGAACAACTTCACTCCTCAGCCTTTAGACAACAATGTTGTCATTCGTCCATCAAAATCTCACGCCGAGGGACCTCTTCCAGAATATATTCATCCTAACGCTTGGCAACAGTTCCACAAATTACAAGTCGGCAAATTTACATTAGCTACTTCTTTACGTGACAGCTGCTGCGTCCTTCGAGATTCGAGAGTTTGTATCATAAAGAACATCGTCAAAGTAGAAGAGGATATTCTGTTGATTATTCAAGCATTCCAAACGACAGCTGAATTATATGATGTTGGAGTTTCATCGGATACTGTAGGAGTATATCGTTGCACAAACTTGTCCCGGCAGCTCCAAGCGATCCATTTGGACGAAATAAAGAGCAAAAGTTACAGAATGCCAGAATGGAGTAATGTGGACGGGGAAGAAGAGCGTGTGCTTGAAAATCGATGGATTTGTGTTACTCTGCTGACACCGCTAGGATTACCACTCAATTAGATCTTCGAGTGGAAAACCTTCCATTCAATAAACTACACAATCAATAGTAAGAAGTGAGTAAATAAATTTTTCTTCATGTCTTCGGTTACACGTCGGAGGTATTTTCTCAGAAGGGATATGACTCCTTAACTACCGTATACTAGACATTTCAACGCACACCTAATATGAGATTGAAAAGAAATCTGAGTCAACTAGACCTGCCGTGCATTATCCGGGTTATTTGGCATGGTAGGCAAGTGTAGCGCCCGTCGGACGTGCTTTCCCAATTTTCACTCTTACAGCTACCCCCATTTTCGTAATAAGATTCATTAGTCATTACGTTATTGTCTTAAGCAAGGTACACACTTTCATATCCTCAATGCAGATCCGATATTATACCTTCTTGTTCATTGTATTATTTTGGACTTGGAGTTGACACATTTTGATTGAATGAATTTGTCTTACACTCACACTTTGTATCTCCACTCATCTTTCTTGGGCTGCACGGCTCAGTATTTTAGTTACGACAGAACTCTTCTCAAAATACGTGCATCTTTTGATTATAATGATACACAGTATACTACCTCCACAAATACAGGGTGTCCCAGAACTAAGTGCAATAAATGATAGGGGTAATAGAGGGGGCCGAGCTGAGTAAATTGACCCAAAGAACATGTGGCCTCCGAGTCCGCGTTCGCGAGATACAATCGATTAAAAAAACTCATTGGGCGCCGGCATGTAGGCAACCGCGGACACAGCAGGCAGCGGTTAGCAGTCTTTTTGATAAGCACGATCTTTCTAAAGCGAGTCATAACACTTTTGAATTCGAAAATTTCAAACAAAAATACTTTTGATATGAAATTTTATTGTGGAAACAAGTAATGTTGTTGTGTTTGGCGGAAAATCAATGTCGAAAGTGTTTCTGTTTGAAATTTTCGAATTCAAAAGTGTTATGACTCGTATCAGAAAGATCGCGCTTATCAAAAAGACTGCGAATCGCTGCCTGCTGTGTCCGCGGTTGCCTACATGCCGGCGCCCAACGCGATTTTTTAACCGGTCGCATCTCGTGAACGCTGACTCGGAGATCACATGTTCTTCAGGTCAATTTACTCAGCTCGTCCCCCTCTATTACCCCTAACATTTATTGCACTTAGTTCTGGGACACCCTGTAGAGTTATCACCCACTTGTTCCTTGATATGCAAACTTCCATTGCAACACGTTGTTTAGTTGAATATATGGGGAATTCTCCGTCAAAACGTACGGAAATAATAATTCGAAATTTTGATTCCATCAACATTTTTATGGGTGATTACACCTAATGAGAGGAGCTTTCATGATTCATTTCGATTTTTTTCATTCACGTGTTCTTGAGATATGAATTTTTGAATTTTTATTTTTTGAAAATTCATAACTTCCTCAAAGATTGACCAAATGAGATGTTCTTTTTTTGAAAAGTTTCGTTTTTAACTATACTTCAAGAAAAAAATTACAAGAAACGTGAATATTATCAATTGCGGTATGATTTTTTCATTTAAAGATCAAACTTCACGATTTCGAGAGGTTGGACACTTTTTTTTTTTTTTTTTTCCTCCTCATAGAAGCGCTTGTTTTTTTCACAAATTGTGCCGTTGGATTCATCGTGGGGTCACATCCTATTCTATTGTTATTTTCAATTTTAAATTTCGTTCTGGAGAATAAGGCTTCTGTATCAAATCAGACAGGAAGATTTCGTTAAATTTTGACTCCCTCTGGAACTCGGTCACTTAAGTTCACTATTTTGAAGACTAGGGACTATTTTTCATAAAATTTTCGCGGGTTGAATCCCGCTATCAATATCAAACAATCTGTCCATGCTGCGATGAAAATCGAATGGAAATTCCATGTATTGTGCGCCATTGTCATTAAGGCCCATCCCTAGTCGCCCACCTCCTTTTGGCGAAATGTGTCACATTTTGATTATTATCCGAGCCCAGGCGTCAAAAACGCAAAAAAGGCCAACTTAGCGCAAATTCTATTTCAATTCCGAACACATACGTCCAAAAAAATTTTCGTTTCGTGTGAAAATAGAGTCTAAAAACCGATTTTACATTGTGTCGAATTCGTAAACATTCGTACACATTTTTGTAAACAAAAGGAGGTGGGCGACTAGGGATGGGCCTTAATGACAATGGCGCACAATACATGGAATTTCCATTCGATTTTCATCGCAGCATGGACAGATTGTTTGATATTGATAGCGGGATTCAACCCGCGAAAATTTTATGAAAAATAGTCCCTAGTCTTCAAAATAGTGAACTTAAGTGACCGAGTTCCAGAGGGAGTCAAAATTTAACGAAATCTTCCTGTCTGATTTGATACAGAAGCCTTATTCTCCAGAACGAAATTTAAAATTAAAAATAACAATAGAATAGGATGTGACCCCACGATGAATCCAACGGCACAATTTGTGAAAAAAACAAGCGCTTCTATGAGGAGGAAAAAAAAAAAAAAAAAAAAGTGTCCAACCTCTCGAAATCGTGAAGTTTGATCTTTAAATGAAAAAATCATACCGCAATTGATAATATTCACGTTTCTTGTAATTTTTTTCTTGAAGTATAGTTAAAAACGAAACTTTTCAAAAAAAGAACATCTCATTTGGTCAATCTTTGAGGAAGTTATGAATTTTCAAAAAATAAAAATTCAAAAATTCATATCTCAAGAACACGTGAATGAAAAAAATCGAAATAAATCATGAAAGCTCCTCTCATTAGGTGTAATCACCCATAAAAATGTTGATGGAATCAAAATTTCGAATTATTATTTCCGTACGTTTTGACGGAGAATTCCCCATATGTGTATTATTTTTTCTTCTGAATTATACGTAGGTCATTTAATGCATTTTTATTGGTAGCACAATTTTCAATATCTGTGGATTCAAATTTGATAAACCAATGAAGATACCGTGAAGAAAATTCTGATTATTAATTAGCCAAAAAATCAACACAATTTTGTATCTGTTTTCATTTCTTTTCAGCAAAATGGAAAAGATTCCGGAAAATAAAGAAAACAAAGCTCCGAAACGAAAATCAAGTAGAGAAGTAAGGGTTTCAAGCAGTGGGAGAAATATCACGACGCCAAAACACCTGCAATCGTCATCAGATGAACAGCCTCTGGTGAAGAAAGGCGTGTCTTCAAAAAATCTGAAGGCTGAGATTGAAAGACTGAAAAGTTACGCAGCAGTCATCAAGAAACAGAAGGGTACGAAGAAAAGTGGAAACGGAACCAAAGATTCAGAAGATAATAAGGATTCAGAAAATACGGATGTCTACTCTACTCGTAGGGGCAGCGATCCAATTGATCCGTAAGCACATTATTACTTATGTTGCGAAAGATTTCTAAATGAATGAATGCAGAACACTTAAAAATTGTTAAAAACTTGAAATTGAAATGGTAAATACAATCGTTGTTAGTATACTTGTAAAAAATTTTTTATTAAGTGGAAATCTAATTTCAGGTCTTCGCTGGACGCCTTTAATTCTGTAGAGGTGAAAACCAAGAATCATTCGCTGCCGAAAACTAAGAATACTAAATTCTTCCCACCCTCTGAAAAAGCAGCAGCAATTTTAAAAAACATTACGGCAAAGGATGTTGACGACTCTAATAATGGGCCCTCTGCAATTGCTCATTCAGAGATCTCACCTCCACTGATAAAAAAAACTAAAAAGACCAGTGAAAATACGCCTTTGACGACACCGATAATGAGAAGCCCACCTTCTCCGAAAGATGATACAATTCAAAGTCAAAGCGACGAAGTGTTCGGGGAGACGGTACCAATAAACTTCCAGAAAAACGTTGAGGACAGATTAGAGTGAGTCAAAACAGTATTTTTTCAACCATCTTGTCGATAAATGACGGTTGATGTCGCATTTTCTTTCATGCATTGTTTTTATTCAATGCACTTCATTATTACAACCTGATCGACATGTTACATTAATTGGGTATGTATGTATGTATGTAGGAAGATCGAAAAATCGAACGAGACCTTAATCAAGCAGAACAAGAAGATACTAAAGATATTAAACAATCAACATAGTATCGCAGGAGAAAAAGTCAGCAAAACCTTTTACGAACCTCTGAAAGGTTTCCCAATAACGACAATTGAACAATTCAAAGAATTAGAGAGTGACACAAATAAGGAAGCACGTCAAAAAATCGTAAGCCTTTTTTTAATTACACATAACGACAGCTTCCTACACTCGCAAATGAAAAGAAAAATAGTGATACCACAGGTCATCGCAAATAGTATACATAGAGAATATTTTTCAGTATGACTACTTGCTTTGCTTGGGGGGCAATGCATTGAGAGGCTTTCTTCTCACCAGTCTCCAAATAATCATGACCGATGACCTGGTATGTCGATTCACTTGGAACGGAGATGCGAAGACTGAGAAATTTGGTGACACGAAAGTCTCAAACGTTCTGTATCGTAAGTGATTTTGAATCAGTTGAACATCAGCGTTAATATCCCATAGTTTGTGCTAATGATTTTGGAAATATATTTCCTAATTATTATACAATATAATCTCTAATTCAATCCTATAAAACGCAAATTTCATTGATACACTATCACAGAAATAAATATGCGTAATTAGTCATACTGCTAACAATTGATTTCAATTTCTTTCAGAAGCAGCGAAAAAATGTCCTTTATTCCAAGGCCCAGATAACAAAAATTTGTTCAAGACGGAAATGCTTCAAGTTTTGAGAACTACAAAGCAGCGGTTCCGAAACTCGCAAAAAAAAGAATTGACCACAAAGGAAAATAGAACGAAAGAAACGGACGGCATAGAGCATTCAGAAGGGACAGCAGAGGACATACAGCGAAAAATATCTCAATTGGAAGAGATGCTCGAAGGCAATTCAGATGCTGATGATGAAGGGGATGCTTTATCGTCAAATTCTTCGGATGACGATCAAGACATTGAAAACTTTGAGGGATAATACTTTCACACTCCAATTCCATTAACGTTTATAACTATACACATATGGATGAATAATTGATATTTTTGTATAACTGAATATTTCCAGTACAAAATATCCGGAGTTGAATCTAAAAACTCATTTTTTTACGGTTTCCAAAACTTGTTTTTTTAATACATTACTTATTTTAAAACCTGATATATTATACTATACATATAGTTTAGCGTGCGAGAAGTAAACAGCTGTGATGTAGACAGTATTATATAACTGAGAAGTAAACTGTGATGTAGACATTATTCTATAACTGTTATGTAAAATAAATGTGTGTGTTATATCGAAAACTGACTTTTTATTACAAATCGTCTTCAAATGGGTAAAAATAACTAACCGTTCATAATAATTGTGATGTATGTAATTCTTAGTAACATGAAAATCATCCAAATAAGATTCGTCATTGATGTTTTACAGTTTATTGAAATAATCAACGTAATAACAACGTCAAACTGGAAATTACTGTACACTTCTATGTATATAGTACATTTCTATACTAGAGTGGGAGAACAACTTTTTACACGCGTATTGAACAAAATTTTTCATCACAAACGTGCGTAAAGTCGGATAATACGCACGCGTGCGTACAATCCTACTTTACCATACGGAGTGATGAAATGAGATAATTTTCTATAGTTCTTATGTAACTCAAACTAACGTGACAAATCCGCACTTTGCCGGCACGCGTGCGACTTGCACGTCGTGCGAGCAATATGTCCATCAATTGCGCGCGCAAGTTTCTACTTAATGGCCCGCACGTCGTGCGGATTAATCGGCACACGTGCGTGCATAATGCGTCGCATATTGCACGCATTTTGTTATCTGGGTCGACTCTGTACTTCGACATAGGAATAGGTAAAAGAATACACGACGTAAGATGGAACTTTTGTATACTTTCGAAGCATAAAAAATCATGTCTCATCACGTACGATCTCGTCGATTTTTGTGAGAAAGTTGGTATATTTTTTAGTCATCGATAGCTATCATATAAAACAATACTGGGAAAATCAACAATTTCACGAGTCGGCGACTAGGTTAGTTCGCATGGAAAGGCCCATATACTAGTGAGTAAAATTTATATTCACAGTAGATACGATTATTGATAAAAACGACCGCCAATCATTTTTATAACGATAATTGAATCAGCAGAAGAAGCCAGAAACCTCATGGCCACGAGAACGATACATCGTTCCCACATGTTAAAATTAAACACAGCCATATTTGCTAGGATCTCACAAGGCCCAACTCATTAGAATCGCACGCTTTATACATTCGGAACATTTGTACAAACACACAACATATTTACCTTTAATTTGCTCAAAATAACCCAACACAGTAAAAAGGCGTCACTTGTATGCTCACTTGGAATCACTTGGAGTCACTTGGAATGGACGACGGACGCGTTCTAGGACGCACGCTACGTTGGACGTAGGGGAGTTCTTCTTCATCGGTGGTTGTATCGTGTGGGGGGGGGGGGGGGGGATTGCTAACAGCTATTTAGTACCGCACGATTTGGCTACGTCACGCGGTGCGGTAAACAATATGCAGCAACCAATGGGAGGGCTGCTTTTCATGCGCCAAGTTCAGAACGCAAATTTCTTGACTAAACGTATGATAATCTCTGAAAATCGTAATTTATAATTAGGTTCAACAATTGTTTCGATCATAGTGTGTTGGGTGGAATAGTCCTCCGTAGCCGGTGAGTCCAACAATAAGAGATACTATTTCACAGTCAAAATAATATGACAGTAGATTGTAATTAACCCGCACGGCGGCTATGTAATGATGTTTTGTGTCAATTCTCAACAGTGTTCAGCCATCTCGGTTCTGAGTTTGGGTCACTTGTAGGTCTTACCATATAATACTTTTGTCTTAATATTCATAATACATCAAATACTAAGCTTATAATCATTTGATAAGAAACTAGTGTAATTAAAAAAGAGTGTAATGATGAAAAATCATTGAATGAACATTCGAAACGTAAAATTGGTAATTCAACTTCATATAATATAATTGATGTATGATGGGTAGTAGCCTAGTCGGATTAGCATTTCAAATTATAAAAAATGCAACGTATACATTTTTTATATTTCAGCGTTTTTTTTTCTCTAACCCGACTGAGCCATAGTGGAATTGAAAATCTAGCTGGTAACTATTATTCCTGTTTAATCTGTCATAATACGTGAATAAATTCTTGTTTGATTTGACTTTGGACATTGGCTGAACAATATCTGTTTAACTTATAGTTTTTGTTATATTACAAACAGCCAAATAATGGAAAATCATGGAGCACTTCAAAAAAGAGAAATGACACGTCTAAGTGTACAACGACATAGAGAACTAAAGAGGAAGAGAATAGAGGAAGCCCCAGATGAAGATTGCGTAGAAGTTTCACCGTCATCAATTTCAGTAAATAATCAAATTGAAAAAGCTCAAAGAAATTAATACTTGGCGTTAATTCATAATAGAATATAGTTCTCTCCTTTTTCACGTTGAATGTAAAAACATTTTTTATGCTCTACGCTGTATAGTAAAATTCCGCTCTAGTACCAAATCAACTGCACAGTGTTATTCTCTCCGTAAGAGGTTTTTTTTTTCCAACTTCGATATACGTTCCATTTATACCTTTGCTGGAAAAGTATGTTACTTTTATACCAACCCATTTTACATTATTGGTCATTTCTGCATTACATCAATTAATTTAATGTTTTCATAATGAAGATTGTAACAATCCCATACCCACATGTCATGGAGAGCTCTGTGATTCAACGAGTCTAGTGGATGCATATAACTGTTAATTTTCAAGAGAATATCAGGTATCGTACATAATCCTTTTTTTAGTCAATACTTTCACAATGAGGCTTGGCATGATTAATTCATGTTTTCATACCGTACTAAATCTTCTTGGGAAACGAACAACATTCTGCGCAGTGAATTTGTTGCCCCGGTACAACTTTGAACTTATGCTCCAAAAAATGAAGAATACTTATGATACCAAAGTTAACCACTCGCTACTCCAATTATTAAATTCTCAACTTTTTATATTCATTCAGGGTGATAATGAAAACGACCAAGAACGATTGCAACCGGACGAGCAAGAATATGAACAATGCAATGGAAATGAATTAAGTGATGATGGACAAGATGAACTTCACAATGAACAAGAATTTAATAGCGATGGTGATACAGACGAGCTGAACAGCGACGCTCTACAGAGAGAAGATGAGGATAGCGAATATTCGACTGATGATGCAGATGAATTGGACGAAGTGCAGGAGCTGCGTTTGTGGGCACAGGAATCAAATATCTGTCATGCACACCTTGATGGTATACTGAAAATTTTAAGGAGACGGTTACTGCCAGAATTATCAAAAACTGCTAAAACATTCCTCAAGTCAGCATATCCAGAATATCACATTCGCAAATTCGATGGAAACAATGGGAGAGATGATGGTGGGGAGTTTGTATATTTTGGAATTGCCAGGTATCTTGAGAAAACCATAAATATTAGGCTATGTGAAGAACCCTTACTGGAGTTATTAATTAATATAGACGGGTTGCCCCTATATAAATCAAGTTCAAGACAATTCTGGCCAATCTTGTGTAAAGTTTACTCAAAGCCTGACATACACGTTCCATTTCCAGTCGCTATATTCTCGGGCGTCGAAAAACCATCAAATTTAGAACAGTTTCTTGCAGATTTCATAACAGAGTGCAATCAGCTAACACAAAATGGCATCAGGATAGAAAACATACAATTTATCATTCGCATCAAAAGTTTCATCTTCGACCGGCCAGCTCGTTCGTTCATAAAAAACATTATTGGACATGGTGGATATAATGCATGCGAACGTTGTACAGTTAGAGGAGTACGTGTTGAAAATAGAACGGTGTACCCGGAAGTTCATGCTGAATTAAGGAGCGACAGATCCTTTCGGAATCGAGAACATCCCGGACATCACAAGGGCCTGTCACCTCTCCTTTCACTCGTGCCTGAAATCGACATGGTCAAACAATTTTCACTCGATTTCATGCATCTGTGCTGTTTGGGTGTCATGAAGAAGATGCTCGTCGACTTCTGGCTGGGCAATAAAACGGCTACGAAGATCAGTCAAAATAGCAAATTGAGGCTCACCAATTACTTGTTACAGCTGTCATCACAAATTCCAAACGAATTCCAGCGAGCCACCAGATCACTAGATGTTATTGCTAAATGGAAAGCAACTGAATTCCGTTTTTTTTTGCTTTATGCTGGTCCCGTGCTTTTGAAAAAAGTTTTGTCCAAGGATCTGTATCGACATTTCCTTCTCCTTCACGTGGCTTGCCGAATTTTATGCAATGAGCAACTTGCTTTGACGAACAATGCGCAAGCAAAGAAATACCTACAGACCTTTTTTAATCTGGCTGCTCATCTATATGGTAGGCAATCCCAGATAATGAATATGCACAGCCTGATTCACTTAGCGGACGACGCGAAGAACATGAATTGTTCGGTCACACACTTGACAGCATTTCCATTTGAAAATGCGCTGGGAAAATTGAAAAGATTAATTCGCTCAGGTAACCGACCCTTGGCTCAAGTGTGTCGGAGGCTACATGAATCCTTTTTCGCGAATTTGCAAAAAGTAAAACTGCCACCAGATATTGTTCCCCTAAACGAAGGACGTCATGAGCTTGATGAATCAATAAGGATTAAAAAAGTTCAATATAAAGGTTTCCTAATCACACCGAAAACACCCAACAATACTGTCCTCTTGCAAAATGGAAAAATTGTACAGATCCATGCTATATATAGAAGACCAGACGACGACACGATTTGGGTAGAAGGAAAGCTCCTGCGTATGAAAAAACCTATTTTCATCTATCCATGCGATTCATCGCATTTCAAGATGTGGCAAGTGAAGAAGACACAAGTTCCGGAAATACACAGGCTTAAGTCAATTGCTTCGAAAATGGTGACTCTGGTCTTGAACGACGTAATAATAGAAACAATGTACGCTATTTCCCTCATTCATTTTTGAAGTGACATAAAATACTAAATTGTGTGTATGATATGACGTTATGTCAACGGATGTTATAATATATTTTATCTATTGTTGGCTCTTGAGGATGTTGGTCCTATCACTGGGTATCTTCACTTATTCCTAGTTTATATAACATTTTGTAATATTTTCTCTTATAATTCCTAGTGTGTGGTATTTAATAATATTTATCTCATTTTAATTGTGTTCTATAAATAGTTGAGCTCTAATTATTTATGTCCCGTTGTACTCTTTCGATATATCAGTAATAAGCTCTCTCGGACCTCTGATCACATTTGTCTTATTATCGTTGAATCGATTTATTTTCTTGGGCTTGCTTTATTCGCTTATGTGGAGCGCTCTTAGTCTCAGGCATTTCTCTGTGTGGTTCGCTAGTTTCTTGACTGTGTCTACGTTAGGTATTCTGTTATCATATAATTATACTCAGAAAATAAAATTGCTGTCCCATCTCGATGCTCCATTAACCATTTTTCATAAATATACTTGCAACATATAGCATGCTGTAACTAACAGTTTCGATTACTGAAATTCCGTAGTTAAAAAAATCTCCATGGAGGCGACTGAAATTTATATCTTTAAAAACTTGAACAGATATTTCTGTTTCACGAAACCGTAGTTCTAGTAGGATTCCTGTCTCATAATTATGAAGTTTATTTTGATGCTTTATTTGACGTACAGGCAAAAAATTTGTTCCAGGCCGATTACAATAAGTCATATGATAAACAGCAAAGCATGTCTCATATATTATGTAGCACGTCTGAATCAATTCCTGATCGAGTCCCGATCTGAATTCGATAAACTATATTGTAAAATTAGATATGCCTAATCCGTTTAATAGGCTCCGATCCGAAGTCAATCAGGCAAAATGCGTCGGGCATGCCTGGACCTCCACTGATCAGGCCCCGAGCCAAAGTCTATCAGGCAAAATGCGTCAGGCATGCCTGGACCTCCACTGATCAGGCCCCGAGCCAAAGTCTATCAGGCAAAATGCGTCAGGCATGCCTGGAGCTCCACTGATCAGGCCCCGAGTCAAAGTCTATCAGGCGAAGTGCGGCAGGCATGCCTTAACCTCACCTCATCAGTCCCTGACGGTGCCTGATCGGGCCAGGATCGGGACCCGATCCGGCTAGTCTGATCAGGCAGCCCTGAGGGATACCTGACTCGGGCCGGACCAGACAACAGGCAGCCTGATCAAATTTCTGCTCGGGTATCTGTATACCATAGAGTAGATATTTCAATGCTGCATTGCAATATTCTTGATGCTATAAATATTGTAAATGAAGGAATACACGGAATAGGAATTTCGGAATGTGACTTTTACAATGTAGTATAATGATATGAATTATAATCTGCATGTATCACAGAATTATCTTTGCAAGTGAGACTGTTCTGTAAAATGTGATACAAATCGTATTTGATTTATAATTCAATCATTCTCCATTGTAAAATCTTCACGAGGAAATTTCTCAAACGCAACACGCTTAATAGTCGTAACAATTTATTTATGGATATCAAGATATTATCAATCATAAGCTTAATTACTAGTTTGTTTTTACTTATGAAGTAAAATGAACCACTTTCAAATCCATTTCTTACTTATATAAAAAAAGTTTGTGTTTTTCAGACGAGCTTGAAATCTTGCAAATAACCCCTACCATATCAGTGATCTAAGTATATATAACTAACTGAATTATCCCTGCAGTAATGTACATAGTGCAAAGCAAAATTTGTTAAATATTTTTCACGGTCGTTAAAACTTTTTCAAACAAAGAATTCAAAAAGTATATATGAGGAGGATATACTATGTCATTCAAGTATGCAATTGAAAAAAAAAGTCATAAAAAGTAAAGGTGCCCTGATGGGCCGATTCAACGAAATTGTCGTTGGAAATGTGTTGAGGTGATTGAAATATCGTTGATCATATATTGGTGAAACATTGTGGACGTTGGAATTGTATTGGACGCGAGTTCTTCGTTGGCCCGTCGTTGTCAGCGCGTTGGAGGACAACTATTGCCGCATTGGGCAAGCGTTGGAAATCTGTTGGCTCACCAATATAAGATACCGCGTTGGCCCATCGTTGACAGCGCGTTGCAGGACAACTATCGGCAAGTTGGGCAAGCGTTGGGAATCTGTTGGCTCACTAATTTAGATACCGCGTCGGCTCGTCGTTGACAGCGCGTTGGAGGACAACTATCGCCGCATTGGGCGAGCGTTGGAAATCTGTTGGCTCACTAATATTGGATATCGCGTTGGCCCGTCGTTGACAGGGCGTTGGAGGACAACTATCGGCGCATTGGGCAAGCGTTGGAAATCTGTTGGCTCACTAATATTAGATACCGCGTTGGCCCGTCGTTGACAGCGCGTTGGAGGACAACTATCGGCAAGTTGGGCAAGCGTTGGGAATCTGTTGGCTCACTAATATTGGATATCGCGTAGGCCCGTCGTTGACAGGGCGTTGGAGGACAACTATCGGCGCATTGGGCAAGCGTTGGGAATCTGTTGGCTCACTAATTTAGATACCGCGTTGGCTCGTCGTTGACAGCGCGTTGGAGGACAACTATCGCCGCATTGGGCGAGCGTTGGAAATCTGTTGGCTCACTAATATTGGATATCGCGTTGGCCCGTCGTTGACAGGGCGTTGGAGGACAACTATCGGCGCATTGGGCAAGCGTTGGAAATCTGTTGGCTCACTAATATTAGATACCGCGTTGGCCCGTCGTTGACAGCGCGTTGGAGGACAACTATCGGCAAGTTGGGCAAGCGTTGGGAATCTGTTGGCTCACTAATATTGGATATCGCGTAGGCCCGTCGTTGACAGGGCGTTGGAGGACAACTATCGGCGCATTGGGCAAGCGTTGGGAATCTGTTGGCTCACTAATTTAGATACCGCGTTGGCTCGTCGTTGACAGCGCGTTGGAGGACAACTATCGCCGCATTGGGCGAGCGTTGGAAATCTGTTGGCTCACTAATATTGGATATCGCGTTGGCCCGTCGTTGACAGGGCGTTGGAGGACAACTATCGGCGCATTGGGCAAGCGTTGGAAATCTGTTGGCTCACTAATATTAGATACCGCGTTGGCCCGTCGTTGACAGCGCGTTGGAGGACAACTATCGGCAAGTTGGGCAAGCGTTGGGAATCTGTTGGCTCACTAATATTAGATACCGCGTTGGCTCGTCGTTGACAGCGCGTTGGAACTCTGTTGGCTCACTAATATTAGACACCGCGTTGGCCCGCCGTTGACAGCGCGTTGGAGGACAACTATTGGGCAAGCGTTGGGAAATTGTTGGCTCACTAATATTAGATACCGCGTTGGCTCGTCGTTGGCAGCGCATTGGAGGACAACTATCGCTGCATTGGGCGAGCGTTGGAAATCTGTTGGCTCACTAATATTGGATATCGCGTTGGCCCGTCGTTGACAGGGCGTTGGAGGACAACTATCGGCGCATTGGGCAAGCGTTGGAAATCTGTTGGCTCACTAATATTAGATACCGCGTTGGCCCGTCGTTGACAGCGCGTTGGAGGACAACTATCGGCAAGTTGGGCAAGCGTTGGGAATCTGTTGGCTCACTAATATTAGATACCGCGTTGGCTCGTCGTTGACAGCGCGTTGGAAATCTGTTGGCTCACTAATATTAGACACCGCGTTGGCCCGCCGTTGACAGCGCGTTGAAAGACAACTATTGGGCGAGCGTTGGAAATCTGTTGGCTCATCAATATTAGATACCGCGTTGGCCCGTCGTTGACAGCGCGTTGGAAATCTGTTGCCAACGCTCCCAACAGGATTCCAACGCGTTTTCAACGCACCTCCAACGCGTTTCCAACGCTCGCAACAGGTTTCCAACGAACCTCCAATGCATTTCCAACGCTCCCAGCAGGATTTCAACGCGTTTCCAACGCACCTCCAACGCGTTTCCAACGAACCTCCAATGCGTTGCCAACGCTCCCAACAGGTTTCCAACGCGTTTCCAACGATATACCGGCCACGGAGCCGGTACCAACGCGTGTCCAACGCACCTCCGACGCGCTTTCAACGCTACCAACAGGTTTCCAATGAAAAAGTCGTTGGAAAAGAGTATTGGATTTGAAACAAATCAACTGATCTCCAACG
Source organism: Tenthredo mesomela (assembly GCA_943736025.1). Taxonomy (NCBI): domain Eukaryota; kingdom Metazoa; phylum Arthropoda; class Insecta; order Hymenoptera; family Tenthredinidae; genus Tenthredo; species Tenthredo mesomela. Next base: position 13,059,930 of record OX031022.1, read on the forward strand.
TACTTCATCCGTTGACGTCCAATGATCGCTCAACGGGATATCAACGGTTGGAAATACGTTGGAAAATCGTTGAACTGGCCCATCAGGGTGAAAAGGTACACTAAATTATATAAATTGATTGAGAAGGGTTAATTCATACAGAAGTAAAACTAATGATACGTTTGGAATTCAAATAGCAAAAGTCTTGTCATTTTTTGCAGCGATTAAAGAATAGCATATATCAATATGTTATGACGATTAGTATTTACAGTAGAGTCCCGCTTCTGTCAGCCCCGATTCTGTCATGCTAGACGTTCCCCTACCGCCCACTCGACTACCGCTACTCTCCTCCGCTCGTGCGTCAAGCCACTTCAAGCGAGGCGAAGGCGGAGACCCCAGTGGCGCAGGAATGAATGTAAACGAACCACGCTTAGGCCCTTTCAGTTCGCAAGAGTTATACCGCAAAATGTCAGCAGACAGTAAGAAGCGTAAGGTACTGTCTTATTCCGATAAAATCAATATACTAAATGAAATTGACAAGAACGTAAAACTGACCAATATTGCGAAAGAATACAATGTAACGAGTAGTGCAGTAAGCAAGATTAAAGCGAGAAGAAATGATATTTTGTCAGCAGTAAAAGCATCTAATGATAACCAGTTATTATTTAAAAAAAGTGCAGAAAATGCGAGACTCGATGCAGCAACGTACATGTGGTTTTCTCAGAAAAGATTACTCGGTGAATCAATCAGTGGCCCTATTCTATGCGAAAAAGCTCGGATACTTAATGCAAAGATGCACGGACCGGATTCCTTCAAGGCAAGTCTTGGATGGCTTGATAGATTCAAGAAACGACATGGGATTAGACAACTGTCCGTACAAGGTGAAAAACTTTCGAGCGATATTGAAGGTGCCGCAAGATTTACAGCTGAATTCAACGATTATATCGAAAAAAATAATTTTACTGCTGGCAACATCTATAATGCAGATGAAAGTGGATTATATTGGAGATCTCTCCCACGAAAAACCCTTGCATCGCGTCTTGAAACTGCAGCAGCAGGAGGAAAGGACAGTAAAGATCGAGTAACGATAATGTTCTGTGTAAACGCTAGTGGCAATCATAGGCTACCCTTGTTAATGATAGGGAAATCACAAAAACCGAGATGCTTTAAGAACGTCGCATGTTTACCTGTTATCTACAAGTCTCAGAAAAGTTCGTGGATGGATCGTGCCCTATTTATAGACTGGTACAGCAATCACTTTATCCCAATGGTGGAAAAGCGACAAGAGGAGTCGGGAAAAGGGGAAAAAGTTCTTCTTATTCTAGACAACGCTCCATCTCATCCACCCACTCACACGCTTAATGCTGTGAATGAGAATTTTGAAGTGATGTACCTCCCGCCAAATGTAACAGCAATAAAGCCGCCGATGGACCAAGGTGCAATTGAGACAACTAAAAGGTTGTACAAGCGCAAGCTGTTGAGACGCCTTTTATTTCAAGACGAAAAAACAGAACTCTTTCTAAAAAATCTTTCATTAAAAGATTGCTGCGAAATGATAGCTTGTGCTTGGAGTGAAGTAACTGTTTCACACCTAAAAAAAATATGGAAACCACTGCTTCAAAATAATTCAAGTGTTTATGACGCAGTCGAGTTGGCTGAAAACGTTTCTCTGTTACAAGGTTTGTCTTCGTCGTGTAACCGAATTCCGGAGAGTGCCGCATCACAGGAAGATATTACAGCGTGGTTGAACGACGAGCATAGTGATCACGGATGGGAAGTACTTTCAGATGAAAGCATACTAGCCGAAGCGTACCCTCCAACCCCTACGGAATCTTCTGATCGCGGCGAGGTATCTGAATCCGATAACGATTTTGAACATGATACGATACATGAGGAACTATCCACACCTGACATTGTTCGAAATTTGGATCAAGTATACCACTGGTTGGAAAATCATCCGCAATGTCGTTCGGAAGATCTCGAGTTTTTGACGAGAATTCGTAAATTAGCTTCGGAAAGTGCAAATATCATTTAATTACGACGGATATGAAAGAAAATCGTTGAAGCGGTGGTGTACTTCATGTTTCAGTGCCAAAGATTAGGAAACAACAAAAATATTTAATTTTGCTAAAATATATATATATATATATGGGTATTTCTCTACAAACAGGGCGACTTTGCGTGTAAAAGTGTCCCGTCTTTTTTTTTCTCTGATGAATGCAAAAAAGTGTTCTAGAATGAAGATAACAATTAACTAAGTACTATCCAGCAGAGGGCACAAAAAAATTCGCAGTAATATATGATTTATTGAAGATTTTAGAAAAAAAAAAAATTAGCCAGGGGACTGCTACATGTAACATGTAACAGAGGACTGTTTTTGTATGAAGAAAAATGAAGTTCGAATGGCACGTAAGAAAGTTTTTTTTTTTTTAAATTTTTAAATTTTTTTAAAATTTTTTATTTGATTTAATTTTTTTTTCATTTTTTTTTTCAATTTCTTTTTTTTTTTTTGTCTCTAGTTAATTTATTCTTCTTCTTGGATGCCAATGCCTATAAAAACACATGAAAAAGTCGGTCCTTTGGTATTAGAAATGGCCCTCTGGCTTCATTAAGAGCAGGGGACTGTTGCCAGGGGACTGTTGAATCGGGTTTGATTTCAAAATATCGTGAAAACTAGTAAATTATTGACTTTTGTTAACGTATACAATGTTTGATGTTCTTTGTTTCAATACAATAGAAGAAGTTATAATTGTAATTATAAAAACCGAATATACATTTGTCGCACCAGGGGACTGTTGTTTGTAGTGGCCCTGACACAAGTTACTGTGGCAAAAGCTTCCGTGGGGCTGAACAAAATAGCGACAGCGTGCCTCTGACTTCATGTGGACCAACTTTACACCGGCTACGTTCCGTTAAACTCAGGATCATCGTTTTATGTAACATAGACAACACTGGGCATCATTTAGAAATTGAGCCAGGGGACTGTTTTTCAAATTTCGAGACAATATTCAGCCTACTTTTTACACCAATTGATATCAATTTAAAAATACGGAATTAGTGAGTTCACAAATAATAATTATTCTTCTTCAAAACAGTGGTGGTGCATTCAAGATTTCGAATGTTGTATTTCTCAAATTCGATCCTCTGACAGTTATTCTGGTTTGGTGACTGACCAGGGAACTGTTTTTTCTGTATTCAGATGAATATGGAAAAATTACAGCGCTTTAATTCTAACTTTATATGATATGCACTAATGGAATAACTTATAAATGTTCATGTTTGCCAATAATTTGAGCAAAAAAGCGTAATTTTGTAATGAAATCGGTGTGAGACACCGAATTTCCCAGTTTGTGGAGAAATACCCATATATATATATAAGTGTTTCACTCCTTGCAAAGATTTATGTAAATGGTTTAGATTCATGCTGTTGCATAATTTTAAATACATAATGAAGATTTAAGGGGGGGGGTTTACCCAATCAGTTACCGATTTGTCTATTTTCTCCGAAACGGGGCAATCAATCGACTTGTCCTTTCGGCAGCCGATGTTTGACGAGTAATGAGTCCGAACTGGTACGTTTGATCGGATGAAATCGAGATTTTTTTATTTTTTTCGATCGAAAAGTATTGGCGTGCCATTTATTACGACTTATATCAAAGCCCACGCATCAAAAATGCAAAATCGACTCCCTGAGCCCGATTCTGTGAGAAATTCTGAACATAACCATCCCAAAACATCTTTGTTTTCGACAACGATGAAGGTGGAAGTTGTATTCTACGTTTTTGTGGTAATTTTCGCGATTGTCAGAGACTCGGGGCGGCCATTGCCGCTACAGCTGCTGATATAACGCGGTAGTTCTCAGAATTCCCGTGAGATATCACCACGCGCGCATCTGAAGTTCATCCTTTTACTATAGTATAGTATACTTTTATGGTGACATCTCACGGGTGTTCTGTGAACGACCGTATTAAATCAGCAGCTGTAGCGGCAATGGCCGCCCCCAGTCTCTGACAATCGCGAAAATTACCACAAAAACGCGGAATACAACTTCCACCTTCATCGTTGTCGAAAACAAAGATGTTTTGGGATGGTTATGTTCAGAATTTCTCACAGAATCGGGCTCAGGGAGTCGATTTTTCATTTTTGATGCGTGGGCTTTGATATAAGTCGCAATAAATGGCACGCCAACACTTTTCGATCGAAATAAATAAAAAAATCCCGAATTCATCCGATCAAACGTACCAGTTCGAACTCATTACTCGTCAAACATCGGCTGCCGAAAGGACAAGTCGATTGATTACCCCGTTTAGGAGAAAATAGACAAATCGGTAACTGATTGGGTAAACCCCCCCCTTAAGAAACATTGTTTGATTATGCTACCCAATCGAAATCAAATTTCCTTAATTTTTTACGTTATTCAAAATTTTTTCGAAAGTTTATAATAATTTTATTCAAGACTAGTCAAACATCCATACTACATAGTTGAAAACTGGTTGAATGTCGCTGCATGCACAGGTGAAAAAAATAAAAAAATAAAAAAATAAAAAAATAAAAAATAAAAAAATAAAAATGAGTGTGTATCTCTCCTTAAGCGGTTATGATTAGCCTTAATCTGTATGGGTTCAATTTATTACGAATCCGGCGCACCGCTTCACTTTCGCTACGCCACACAGTGGTTCCAAATCCCGAATTGCTGGCCAAAAACCGAAAAATGAAGTTTCTATTCAAGGAATTTTACCTGTGGGGTCAGGTAGAGGGGTATTTCGGGGAACCCTTCCAAGGGTCGGTAGGTTGCAGGTGTTGCATTTAGCCGTTGGGATTTCATTCGTAACGGAGCGCTCGAGCAGGTATAGTCGGTCGTGCGCTACGCTAGAAAAATATCGTTGTGTTCAAAGTGATATATCTTCAAGTAGAATTGAGTTATTTTAATTCTGCAAAATGGAGTCTCTTCCTGGATGTAAGTACACTTATTATATCATTGCGATTTCTTATATTAATCATACACCGAGCGACAAAAATTGTGAACATCTACCGTAAATTCTCGTGCTCGCTGCGGAAAAAAGTTATGTTCATATTGAGTAAAAGTTAATAATTCTAAATAATTCTAATACTGGTTAAGTGCCACGTTATTGTATACACTCTTGAGTAATACCTCACCAAAAAATTAGGTGCACCAAGTTGCCCCTCTGGTAATAGTGAATTTTTTAATAAATGGACGCGGGAATTCAGGCACGGCGCGTGCTGGCGCGGCATGTATACTATACTGCACGGAGAAAAATTTCTCGTAGAAACTACCATACAATTATTGCAGTTTGAAGACAGAACGGAGGTATAGACAGACCTACCATATTTTTCTGGTAGTTCATTCAATAAAATCTTGTCCGAGTCACAATAATATCACGGCTGTGACAACATTTTATTGGTCGAACTACCAGAAAAATATGGTAGGTTTGTCTATACCTCCGTTCTGTCTTCAAACTGCAATAATTGTATGGTAGTTTCTACGAGAAATTTTTCTCCGTGTGTGCGAAGTGCACCACAGTAGGGTGCGAATTTAAGTGATTTGTTTCTCATAAATATAATTATTATTGTACCGGATTCGACTATCATTTTCATTAACAAATCATTACTGATTCTTAAAAATGTTCTATTATTGTCTAACTTTTTAATTGATTTTCCAGGCTCTCGTGATAGCAGTGAGGCGGTCAATTTCACGCGAAAGGAGTTGTTTGATTTATTCGCTGATCATTTGAATGATAATGCGAATGACGTGTACGAAATCTTGGAGGTCGAATTGTCTAAAAAATTCCATTGCTCATACACATTATCTGCGGATGAAAAACAAACAATTCGCAAGTTATTATATGATATGAAAGACAAATGGAAAATAGCTAGAAGAATGAAGGCGAGGTTTATGGACAAAAATACGGATTGGCTAAGCAGAATCGTCACCTTTGGAAACAATACGGAAATTTCGAAGGAGAACAAAGATTCAGATGCAGTTCGTGGGCCTGGTCGACATTCGCTGAGCTTCGAGGACTCCAGTGAGCGGTCGAAACGGAGAAAAACTGCAGCAATTCGTGAGCAGTCCAGTGCCGAAGAGCTTGCATTTGCCACCCACTTGAGTCTTCGAGCTGCAGGAAAATTGGATGCCGCAAAAGTGGTAAAAGAGGTTGCTCTGGGCAGTCCTACAAAAGCGTCCAAATACAAGGAAGCCTTACGCACTGTTACGGACATGACGACCAATCGTTATTCCGCTGATGCTGCGTTATCTCTTATAATTGAATACCGCATGTCTAAACATGTATATCAGGGAATACGGTCTGGAGCACTGGAACTAAATTCGAAGATATACCCACCGTACAAATCTGTGTTGGAGGCGAAGAAAAAATGTTATCCACCCAAAGATGACATCACGATTACTGAGAGTAAAGCTGCGGTCAAACTTCAAGCACTGTTAGACCATACAGCGAGTCGCATTTTAGCAGTGCAAAGTGAAGTTTTGCATCTCCTCCCATCCAGCGAAATTTATAAATTGAATTTTGTCTGCAAATGGGGATGCGACGGAACATCTGGGCAAAGTACATTCAAACAAAAATTTGATAATGACGACGGAGATAAAACAGACGCAACTATTTTCTTCACTTCCCTCGTGCCACTGCAGCTCGTGTTTGTTGACGGGGGTGATAACGAAGGAATAATCGTGTGGAAAAATCCACGACCCTCCTCCCCTCGATTCTGTAGGCCAATAAAAATCGAGTTTTTGAAAGAGACTGCAGAAGGCACCCGAAATGAAGTTCAAAACATCAAGGAACAAGAAGAGCAGCTTCAACCTTTTCATACGATTGTGAACGGAAAAGAAGTCACTGTATCCTACAAATTGGCCTTAACAATGGTTGATGGAAAAGTCTGCAATTCACTAACATCTACTGCATCAAGTCAACGATGTTATCTTTGCGGTGCTACATCCAAAGAATTCAACGACATCGACAACATTTTGAAGAGGAAAATAAATGAAGATCATTTACAATATGGGATATCATCACTGCACGCGTGGATTCGTTTTTTCGAGTGCCTTATACATATTTCATACAGATTAGAAATTAAAAAATGGCAGGCCGATAAGAAAAGCATCGAAAGTCGGAAAAAGACCATCCAAAAAGGTTTCCGTGAACGATTGGGACTTTTGATTGATCAACCAAAACAAGGATATGGCAGCACGAATGACGGTAATACTGCTCGTCGTTTCTTCCAAAATTCCGATGTTTCCGCATCTCTAACGGGAATAGATGAGGATCTAATCAAGAGATTCCACGTGATCTTGCAAATAATATCGTGCGGGTTTGAAATAAATGTTGATGAATTTGAAAAATACGCTGTAGAAACAGCCCGTAGATACGTGCTACTATATCCTTGGTATTACATGCCGACTACTGTGCACAAACTTTTAATTCACGGCGCAAAAATAATAGGGGTTTCCATGTTGCCGATAGGACAGATGTCCGAGGAAGCCCAGGAATCTTGCAATAAATATATAAAATCATTTAGACTAGACTTTGCTAGAAAATTTAGTAGGAAACAAAATATGGAGGATGTTTTTGCGCGGCTTTTGATTTCATCTGACCCTGTTATCTCAAGTTTGCGTAAACTACCAGCTAAGTCAAGCAAATCATTATCGCGTGAAGCCATGGCTTTGTTGGAATCGCCAACTGCAAACAAACCAAGAGTAGTTGCAATGTCTGACTGCAACGACTCTAGCGACAATAACGATAGCGATTCGGATAGCAATTGGAGCCTTTAAGCTTTACATAATTTTATTATATGAATGTAATATTTAATGTAATTTCTTAATAAATAAGTATTTGTATTCAAATTCGTATTTACATTTACATACTTTCCCAATGTACTATATTCTACACATGTACGTAAAAATAAATTATTTCTATTCAAAACCCCCTGGTAGCAAATTCCTTAAAGATTGAGTCAAGTTTGAATGAAATTATCCGTCATTTTTGGGCCATCATTTTGTTTTTTGAAAATTTGACTTCAGATTCGTGTTCAGCGACCTCAAAAACCCCCCGGTATCAAATTCCATAAGGATTGATTCAAGTTTCAATAAAATTATCCGCCATTTTTGGGCCGCCATTTTGTTTTTTGGAAATTTGACTTCAGATTCGTGTTCAGCGACCTCAAAAACCCCCCGGTATCAAATTCCATAAGGATTGATTCAAGTTTCAATAAAATTATCCGCCATTTTTGGGCCGCCATTTTGTTTTTTGGAAATTTGACTTCGGATTCGTGTTCAGCGACCTCAAAAACCCCCCGGTATCAAATTCCATAAGGATTGATTCAAGTTTCAATAAAATTATCCGCCATTTTTGGGCCGCCATTTTGTTTTTTGGAAATTTGACTTCAGATTCGTGTTCGGCGACCTCAAAAACCCCCCGGTACCGATTTCCATAAGGATTGATTCAAGTTTCAATAAAATTATCCGCCATTTTTGGGCCGCCATTTTGTTTTTTGAAAATTTGACTTCAGATTCGGGTTCAGCGACCTCAAAAACCCCCGAGTAATAAATCTGATAGCGATTCGATAATACCTTCCATTTTTGGCCAGCGATTCGGGATTTGGAACCACTGTGCGCCACTGGCGTTCGCTGACTCGTACGCCTCCTTAGGCGGGGCTTGGACGTTCCCGATTCTGTCAGCAGTCCTCCCGTGAGGCTGACAAAAGCGGGACTCTACTGTATATTATATTATACGTGCGAAAAAGCAGAAATGCCCTGCCTGAAAAAAATAACAGTGTTCACATGAATAGCTCGTACTCGGAAAGAATTTTATAGTAAATACTTCCATCAAATTATCGTAAAAACACACTGACCGATTTCAATGATAGCGGAAACTATTTACATGATTGAATGTACAATATGTACAAAAAAACTTCACCATCCTTATGATAATCTTTATCATCTCTTCTGTTAATATGAGATTGTAATTCTTATTTTAACAAATTATAATTATAAACATCTGTTATCATATATTAAACTATCCAAACTTGGTTTTATTTGTTAGAATGTTATTATTTCAGTTAATTATCAACTCTCATAAAATTTATTATTAAAATAATAACCTTTAAGAACTTTATTTATAAATTCAACGATCAATGATGGTAATCATTACCATCATAGCTAATCTTAGTTTTCTTTTAGTGAGGTGTTCAACCATAGCCTGAAAGTGCGATCCATTTCTTCTTTTATGTTTATTGCGTAGTATTTTTTGTATGTCTGATAGCTTTGACTAAGCCCAATGGCGAACGTTACCATCCAGATAAAAAATCGTACAATCGCTTCATTGTAGAAATTTCTATCCAATGATTGTAGCAACTATAACCAATAGATGATTCATAATCTTCACTTCTACAAATTCAATTACCATTGCAGTCTTTGAACTATTTCAGATAGAGCCGCATGCGTCTTTGTATTCCTTGAAATCTTCATTAAATAATCCTAGAAAGAAATAAGGACAAGCAAGCAGTAAAGCAACACATCTACATGACAGTTAATTATCTAAACTAATGTTCAGAAATGGAAGATAATAAATTGTAAAATATAATACTTACTTTGGAAAATTATCCTCCAGAGCCTATATTTATTTCTTGATACTTTCACAAAACTATTAATGCGTTCGCTTCGCCAGCAGAAGAACAACTGATGTGCAGTGCTTGGAAAGGGAGGGGAGGCGGGTAGGTAGACAAGCTACCTACGAAAAAGGGTTTGGAAATTTACTCGAAAGAGTATAACGACAATTCTTATGCTAGGTAAATAATATTCATAGTCAGACTGGGTTAAAATAAAATATCCGTCGCGTAAATTTTTAGGCTTATCCGATTGTAGAAATTGGCGTCAATATTGTCTTTACGTTCATACAGTATAAGAATAAGTCACAGACAGTCTTGGAATTGGTAGAAGATTCTTCAAATTATTTTGTATAATACCCAAGATGGTACAAATAAATTTTCGTTGCTGCAAATAATCTTTATAATATGTTGCCCATATTACTCTACCGGTGTTCTTATTTAATGCTATACAACGATAATATTAATATTGGAATATATTTTGAGCAGGGTCTGCTATACTTTTAACAAAATTGAATATAGACATTGCAAATTTTACATAGCGATGTCTCATTGATGCCGATGCGTATACTAAAAATCATATAAGGATTTTAAGAGACATTATAGCAATATTCGCTTTACTCGGTCAACCATTACCTGTTAAACTTATGACAAAATTCAGTGAGCACATCGTTCTGACCCTTATACTGACGGAAAATCCCACTAGTACGATACAAAATATAGTAGATTTTCGTATATCCTTCTCTCAGTGTACGAAAATCGCAAAAAACGGTCATGTTCAAAATTATTCACTAAGTGCGAAAAACATCGCGGAAAATTGAAAAAAGACGCGAAATGAAGCTGGTTTTTTTCACTTTCAAATGTCACCTGGACCATTTGGCTACGATTTTTTTTTTGACCGAGATATTCAACTTTTTGTTTTGATCGAGAATTCGGAAGGTGATCCCGAACTTATGAACGTCACTGTATGTCGTTGAATGACGTAAAGATCGGATTGTGAGTAAGATTTGAAAGTTGCAAGTGCTTCAGATAAGATCTAAGCTGTCTGGTGATCGTTGGGTAGTATAACTAGCGATAAATTTGTCGTACTTACAATGTACCTCCAGTTTCCATCTGTCCTCAATTCCAGCTTCAGTTAATCTCGGGTTTTCTGCTCTGCAGACTATGTGCTTTCCCTCATCCTCGACACTCGGAGTCCACTGAACTATGCTCACGCTTGTACCGCCGTCCTGGATCTGATAAAAATTCAAATGATTAATTGAGTCATCGAAGAGATTTGCAGTCAATCTCAAAGTTCAAGTCTTTTGCAACTGGTGAATCAAACTTCAATAAATATCGGATATCGGGGCACAAAGTTCACTGCCACGAAATTCAGATTACAAAAGCCCTCACGTTCACGTATGGGATAGGATCTTTTTTTTTTTGTTGTTGTCTTTTTGCCGCAAGAGAGCTCAAACAAGTAAAACCGAACGTGTTACAGATATATTTGTAAATCAAAGCCATCTGCTTTGACTTGGACTTGCTATGTGGTCTCACCGATGTATGTGACACAATGAGTGTATAAAACTCTGTGAAGTCTATTGCAATCGGCAAGCGCTGTGCTTGAGGGTTATTATTGGCAGCTCTCGGCTGATTATGACAAAGTTGATAAGAGGGTCTCGGTGAAGTTCGAAGCTGAACCTTTATAGTTGGAGCCTGATGAGGAATCAGTCTTACAAGGTGAATTGCCATACTGTGTATATATATACCCCTGTCTCTCGAGGCACGTGCTTGCTGGCAAATAGTCTTGGGGAAAATGAAGTGAATCTGTATGGAAGGGAGGAAACGAGAGTGAGGTAAAGAGAGAAGACGCTCTCGAACCACCCTTTGCGTCACTGCTTTGCCCGCTCTTAATTTCCGCCACCTCTCTATACTCATAATGGGCGGTTGGTATCTTCTACAAGCAGAACACTGCTGAAGATACATCTAAACTTCTAGATAGGAACAGAATGCCGGGTTACGCAGTTGCGTTCGTTAAGGCACAGTTACTAACATGACACGTTGTAAAAGCTCTATGAGTTTGTTAAGCCATGTCTTTACGAGACGTGACTTCTCTGAGTCTTCTCTCGCAATGCCGGGTATGCCTGAGTTGAAATTTAAAGAAGAACGTCCACCGCGGAATTTTTGCTAGACTGTAGAGGTCACGTGGATTCCGTCACCCGAATGTAACGCGGTGAATTCGGTAGGAACCCGCGCAAGATCCTGACGACGTCGCGTTCCCTCTGAGGTTAGACCTCCTGTCCCAACCAATCCTGAGCCTAGTTAGGAGATCGGGCCTTGTCCAGAAACTTTGACGTTGAATTATCTCCAAAGAGGTTCGCCCTGCCTACCAAAATGGAATTTCAAACTTGGAAATCAACGGCCGGAATCCAGTGAATTCCAAGTTTCGTTGATTAGATTGAGAAACTCCTTTTCCATCCTTTAATCATCTCGATGCGGTCGTCGAAAATTTTTCGAAGTTTTCTTGCAAATAATTATTGCCTATATGAGTCAGTCCACGTCAAGCGGGACACCTTTTTGACCGCATTTGAAAATCGTCATAATTTTTTTCACATATTCTCTGGGTAAAATTAATGAATGAAACATTTTTTTTTCTAACTCGAAGGGCTTGGAAGCTACAAGGGGTTAAATTTCCGAAAAAAACACCAATGATCGGAACAGCGCTCTTCTTTGAACGTTAATATCGCTGGTTCCCTTTGTCGTACAGACATTGGCAACAACTCATTTTGAAGCTCTTGAAGCGCATTTTCACGTTATTAATTTTGAAGTAATAGAATGAATGATTTTCTCTTTGCTATAATCAATTATATTTTTGAAACGTGATTTTCGAGATGATTACACCATTCGAAAATTAAAAAAAAAAAAAAAAATACGAGCGTGTTCCGTGATTCATTCTCTACAAAATCTATGAGTTTCAGAATGGAACTCCGATGTAAACTATAATTGAAAAGCGATTGATCCGTGCTAGTCCATACGCAATACCCCCTTTCTGTATGCAATGGTAGGTCCGGAGCCATTTAGGGTGTTTTTATATGTTTTCGATCGGTGTTTTTTTCATAAAGTTGGGCGAACACATTGTTATTAACAATCTTCAGTGTTCTTCCGACAACAACGACGTTTTTCGCAAAAACTATCATATTTACGAGAAAAATTGCAGTTAGCATTTTTATTCCTAATATTTCAATGATCAAATTCGTTTTTTGTTTTTCCAAATCGGATGATTCGTTCCGAGGTTACGCGCATTAGTTTATGAAAATCGCGTGCTCCGACGTCATCCATGGCCGCGCGCGCTTCTGTCCGCCGAGAGAATTCTTATTTCTCACCGACTTGGAAGCTATTACCAAAATAATGAGACGATTCGATTTATTGTTAGCTTTTTTCTTATGCTGTAAGTAAATTGTTCACTTACCGGGTTCACACTGTCAGTATTTACTTACATCTGCAACCTTATCTCACAAAGTACAGTATCTTTGAGGAATGACAACAAAAAGATATGAAATAGGAGGAGACTTCGCACATTAGTAGTCGATATTAGTATATTTTTTTATTTTATATTTTAGTATATTTTTTTATTAGTTTTTTTTTTTTTTTTCTTTTTTTTTGTTTTTTTTTTACCGATGGGTTCGGATTCCACACCCCCGAAAACATATTATAAGGAAAACCAATTTGGAATCCATTTGATTTCAAGCGTGCGCGAGCCGTGGATGACGTCGGAGCCAGCGATTTTCATAAACAAATGCGCGTAACTCCGGATCTAATCATCCGATTTGGAAAAACAAAAAACGAATTTGTTTATTGAAACATGAGAAATAAAAATGCTGAGAACAATTTTTCTCGTAAATATGATAGTTTTTGCGAAAAACGTCATTTTTGTCGAAAGAACCCTGAAAATTGTTAATAACAATGTGTTCGCCCAACTTTTTGAAAAAACCACCGACGGATTCGGATTCCTCACCCCCGGAAACATATAAAAACACCCTAAACGGCTCCGGATCTACCATCCCGCACGGAAATATATATATGCGAAAAATATATGCGACATATTTGTTTTTTGCGCTAAAATATAAGTAACATTTATTTTTTATAAGTTTGATATAAATGTCAACATACATGTAGTGACATGTATGTCGACATAGATGTCGACGTAGATGTCAACACTATGTAAAATTCATCTAACATATAGGATACATATATGTAAATGCGTACATATATGTTATAATATATGCGAACATCGTTGGATTTTGCGCACATATATGTTATAAGTGCGACATATATGTTGCATATATTTTTCGCATATATATATTTCCGTGCGGGATTGCATACAGAAAGGGGGTATTGCGTATGGACTATGCGGTTATTTTCAAGATTTGAGTCAAGTTTGTACCTCTATACTTATAGTCGGAGAGCTGACGACCAAAGAGGTCAGGTAATTTTATCGTCAAGGAAACTCAGGATATTACTTACCTGAAAGACCCTTATGAGTCAGTCCACGTCAAGCGGGACGGATTTGGCCAAAAATTTACCTCGATGTTTTTGATTCTTTTGTAATTTTTTTTACGTATTCTCTAGGTAAAATGAATGCATGAAACATTTTTTTTTTTTTTTTTAACTCGAAGGGCTTAGAAGTTACAAGGGGTTGAATTTTCGAAAAAAACACCAAAAATCGGAATCGCGCTCTCCTTTAAACGTTAATATCTCCGGTTCCCTTTGTCGTACAGACATCATCAAAAACTCATTTTGAAGCTCTTGAATTGCACTTTCATCTTATGAATTTAAAATTCATGTAATAAACAATCTTCTATTTGTTATTAACAATTATATCTTTAAAACGTGATTTTCGAGATGAATGCCCCCTTCGAATATTCTGAAAAAAATACGACCGTATTCCTTGATTCATTCTCTACGAAAGCTGTAAGTTTAAAAATGGAACTCCGATGGAAACTATACTTAATAAGCGGTTGATTCATGCGGAACGTCGCGCGCGGGCGCGCCGAGACAGAGGCTTGCTCGCTTTACATGCAAGGTATGGGGAGCTGGTATGCGTTTAAATTCATTAAGTCCGATAATTTGCAAAATTTTTATTACATTCCATACTGAATACTCGACTTGAAACAACAAAAATATAAATATAGAAATATACACTTAACTAAAATCTTGGAAAATATCACAAGTTCGATAAATCGAAAATATCACTAGTAAATTAACTACTAGTAGAGATTTAAATTTGCGGCTAACTTTAAGATTTTATTTAAATGTATATATATATTGTGATGTAGTTTCGTGACCGTGTGATGTACAGGAAAAAAATTCGTCGGATACAGTCAATGATACTTTTCTTTGTGTGAAACATTTTTATTTGCGACGTTTCGGCTGGCGACGGCCGGCCATCTTCAGGCTAAACATACATAATATAAATTAGAATAAAATTCTACTGACTAGATTAACTAGGATTAGATTAAAGTGTAAGATTACAATAATTGACAAGAAGAAAGAAGAAAAAGATACATGTGGTTGTAGAGGTTGGAATTAGATTCTAGGTACAACTCAATAAATATATCATTGTTGTTATTACACTTAGAGTAGGCTATGTTTTGATACAGAAGAGATTGTAAACGTAAGTGAGATAAACAAGGAATTGATAGATTACCAATTTTGACGTTCCTCATTGCCTAAGATGTTGTTGGTTCGGCGATTAGTCGGGAAGTGACAGTTCTGATTTGAATTTCAAGATGGTGGAGTGAGATAAGAAAAAACCGGAAATATGTAATATCACGATAAATAGTTAGTCACACCTTGGCAATTAGTTAGACTTAAGGATGTCAAAGTATAGATGGCTAAGGTTTTGAATATCCATCCTTTTGTTACAAGCTGTTTCATTAAATTTAGTAATCTGTATCATCTCCTTAATTAACCTTTTTTGAGTGTTATTCTCAGTACATAGAATTGTGGTGTTGTCAAAATCAAAAACATGCTTTTGTGTTAGCGAGTGCGCAACTAAGGCTGATTTGTCCGGATCTCTGGACTTAAGGTCCGCTTTGTGTCCTCTGATACGGTTCTTCAGGTGTTGTGAGGATTGTCCAATATAGCAGCCGCTGCAATCAGCGCAAGGAATCTTGTATACCGCGTGGGTTTTATCAACTAGTTCAGTTTTTGATTTGAGGTTGGTAAACAGACTGGAGATGTTATTAACAATTTTGTACGAAGTGTGGATGTTTTCTTTATCAAGAATAGCCTTGATTTTCTCTGACAGACCTTTAACATATGGTATGGAGTTAACAAACTTGTCTTTCTCTAGTGTTGTGTTGTCTTGAAAATTAAGAGTATTGTAAAGTTTATCAACTCTTTGTTTTTTAATCAAATCAGTAAGAGGTATAGGAAAGCCATTTTCTTGTAAAGCTTTGGTTACGATACGAATGTTCTCTTTTCTGAAGCGAGGATGTGCAAGTTTCAGACAGCGATCAAAGAGACCTATGGCAACGCTTCGTTTGTATTGGTGAGGATGATATGAGTCAAAGCTGAGGTATCTACCTGACCAAGTGGCTTTCCTATACCAATTAGTGATGAGATGATTGGACTCTCTTATGACATATGTATCTAAGAAACTGATTTTTCCGTTGTTTTCTAGTTCAGAGGTGAAATTGAGTCTAGGATGAAAATTATTAAAGCTGTTGACAAGAAAATCAACCTTATCCTTGTGTACACATGTGATGATATCATCTACATATCTCTTGTAAAATGGAAGATTAAAAGGAAGATGTTTTATGACCTTTTGCTCAAGAAGTTCCATTACCAAGTTTGCAGCGACAGGACTGATCGGAGAACCCATTGCAACACCAAATATCTGCTTATAGTGTAGATTTTCATAAGTGAAAAAAGTAGAATTCAAACAAAGCTTGACCCCTTCAATAAAATCTTTTTTATCAAGACTAGTGTGTTCTTTGATGGAATTCCAATTTTTTCCTATAGCAGCTAAGGTTAGATTAACAGGTACATTAGTGTAAAGCGAGGTGACATCCAGTGAAACCAGAATGTGATCAGGTGGGATTACCACTCCTTTGACATGTTGTACGAAAGACCACGAGTCCTTGACGTGGTACTGGGTTTTTCCTACAACATTCGAGAGGATTGACGCTAGAAATTTAGCAAGCTTATAGGTAGGAGAATCTATATTAGAGACTATAGGCCTGAGTGGTGTGTCGGTTTTATGAATTTTAGGTAAAAAATACATTTTAGCTGGAAGAGAGTTGTGTGTTTTAAGATGTTTTCCTAGCGAAGGTGAAATGGAACCTTTTTTTGTCCAATCAGTAATGAGTTTGTTCACAGCGGTTTCAGAGATTTTAGTAGGATTTTTCTTAAGTAGTTCATAGGTATCATTTTGATTCAGTAGAGATTGTGCTTTAAGTAGAAAGTCCTTCTTATCCATGACCACCGTTACATTTCCTTTGTCAGCTCTAGTTATCAATAAATCATTATGTTTTTTTAAAAACTCTCTAGCTTCCTTGAATTTAGCAATCTCAGGAATCCTATATTTGGTAGGAGGATTGTGTTGTAAATGATTAGAGATGGTGTTAGAAACTTTTGATCCGACTAAGTCTTTGGTAGTAGTGTCTTTTTTTGACAGCGCTGTCTCTACTGAACAAACTATTTCTTCAACATTGGAACTATTACAAGATGGAATTGAATGTTTGGGACCTAACGCTAGCAAATTGTGTACTGTCGAAGGCAGACTTGTATTACTCAAATTCACTAACCAGTTCTTAGGAATATCTTTAGGAATGTCACTTTCAAGCTTTTCAAGTTTTTTCAAGTTACTATTTTTTAAGTTGTTGAAGAGAGCCTCAGACCTACATGCATCTGACTCAAATTTCCTTTGTTCAGAAGAAATTGGATCAGTGCTATAGAATTGAACTATGTGATCATCAAGAAGTTTGGAAAGATGGTGAACTTTTCTATAGCAGTGGTCAATTTCTAAATTGATAATGGTTTTATGAAATAGTTTAAGACCAATTTGAAATTGTTTTTTATCCATTAGGTGAGATAAATTTTTAAGATTAAATTTTAAGAAATTGGGAATTATCCCTTTAGAACGACATTTAAGAAGGAAAACACGACGGTTCTTAGCTTTGCTTAAGTTGTTCCGTAGTTTGGTGATTGCTCTTCTTATGCGAAGAGACTTGAAGAGGTATGGAGACCCAGAAGAAGGTTTGGTGTGGCGGAGACATCCACTGTTTTCATCGATGAAGTGCATATTGTGATGTAGTTTCGTGACCGTGTGATGTACAGGAAAAAAATTCGTCGGATACAGTCAATGATACTTTTCTTTGTGTGAAACATTTTTATTTGCGACGTTTCGGCTGGCGACTCAGGCCTATAGTCTCTAATATAGATTCTCCTACCTATAAGCTTGCTAAATTTCTAGCGTCAATCCTCTCGAATGTTGTAGGAAAAACCCAGTACCACGTCAAGGACTCGTGGTCTTTCGTACAACATGTCAAAGGAGTGGTAATCCCACCTGATCACATTCTGGTTTCACTGGATGTCACCTCGCTTTACACTAATGTACCTGTTAATCTAACCTTAGCTGCTATAGGAAAAAATTGGAATTCCATCAAAGAACACACTAGTCTTGATAAAAAAGATTTTATTGAAGGGGTCAAGCTTTGTTTGAATTCTACTTTTTTCACTTATGAAAATCTACACTATAAGCAGATATTTGGTGTTGCAATGGGTTCTCCGATCAGTCCTGTCGCTGCAAACTTGGTAATGGAACTTCTTGAGCAAAAGGTCATAAAACATCTTCCTTTTAATCTTCCATTTTACAAGAGATATGTAGATGATATCATCACATGTGTACACAAGGATAAGGTTGATTTTCTTGTCAACAGCTTTAATAATTTTCATCCTAGACTCAATTTCACCTCTGAACTAGAAAACAACGGAAAAATCAGTTTCTTAGATACATATGTCATAAGAGAGTCCAATCATCTCATCACTAATTGGTATAGGAAAGCCACTTGGTCAGGTAGATACCTCAGCTTTGACTCATATCATCCTCACCAATACAAACGAAGCGTTGCCATAGGTCTCTTTGATCGCTGTCTGAAACTTGCACATCCTCGCTTCAGAAAAGAGAACATTCGTATCGTAACCAAAGCTTTACAAGAAAATGGCTTTCCTATACCTCTTACTGATTTGATTAAAAAACAAAGAGTTGATAAACTTTACAATACTCTTAATTTTCAAGACAACACAACACTAGAGAAAGACAAGTTTGTTAACTCCATACCATATGTTAAAGGTCTGTCAGAGAAAATCAAGGCTATTCTTGATAAAGAAAACATCCACACTTCGTACAAAATTGTTAATAACATCTCCAGTCTGTTTACCAACCTCAAATCAAAAACTGAACTAGTTGATAAAACCCACGCGGTATACAAGATTCCTTGCGCTGATTGCAGCGGCTGCTATATTGGACAATCCTCACAACACCTGAAGAACCGTATCAGAGGACACAAAGCGGACCTTAAGTCCAGAGATCCGGACAAATCAGCCTTAGTTGCGCACTCGCTAACACAAAAGCATGTTTTTGATTTTGACAACACCACAATTCTATGTACTGAGAATAACACTCAAAAAAGGTTAATTAAGGAGATGATACAGATTACTAAATTTAATGAAACAGCTTGTAACAAAAGGATGGATATTCAAAACCTTAGCCATCTATACTTTGACATCCTTAAGTCTAACTAATTGCCAAGGTGTGACTAACTATTTATCGTGATATTACATATTTCCGGTTTTTTCTTATCTCACTCCACCATCTTGAAATTCAAATCAGAACTGTCACTTCCCGACTAATCGCCGAACCAACAACATCTTAGGCAATGAGGAACGTCAAAATTGGTAATCTATCAATTCCTTGTTTATCTCACTTACGTTTACAATCTCTTCTGTATCAAAACATAGCCTACTCTAAGTGTAATAACAACAATGATATATTTATTGAGTTGTACCTAGAATCTAATTCCAACCTCTACAACCACATGTATCTTTTTCTTCTTTCTTCTTGTCAATTATTGTAATCTTACACTTTAATCTAATCCTAGTTAATCTAGTCAGTAGAATTTTATTCTAATTTATATTATGTATGTTTAGCCTGAAGATGGCCGGCCGTCGCCAGCCGAAACGTCGCAAATAAAAATGTTTCACACAAAGAAAAGTATCATTGACTGTATCCGACGAATTTTTTTCCTGTATATATATAGTTCTCATAGCTGGGCACAGTTAATCCAAAAGTTAACTTCGTTAATCGTTAAATCGTTAATTGAAAAGTTAACTTCGATAATCGTTAAAACGTTACATTTTCGAAAACTTAACGCAAGTTAAAGTTAACCGTTAAAAGTTAACCATCCAAAACTTATACTGCTTTTGGGCCGGGATACATAGGTGAATAAGACAAAAACAAGTAGGTGGATTAAAATTGAACACAAACTTATTTTAAAAAAATGCTTTTTATTAATCGTAGTTTTGGGATAGGTGCATATTGCCCTTCATGAACATGAGCATGTTGAAATTGTCATCTGACAGCGATGATCTCTTAGCTCTCAAAATATCTTTCCCCGTAGAAAAAAGACGTTCCACTGCAGCACTAGACGGGATAGCAGTGTTATATCTAACAAATAGATTTATTAAAACTGGTTCACCTAGAAAGGCAGCATCCGTAAAAGATTCTTTTGACTTTGAGTCCAGCCAAGTTCTCACCAAATTCTGAGCTTTGCTTTTCAGAGATTTGTGGCCTCTAGACCTATCTTCTTCAGACTGAGTAACAGTGCTGAAAAAATCATCCCCTTCTTCTTCATTATTGCTGCTTCCGCTAATACTAACATCCTTTCCGTCCGATTCCCTTTCTCTAATCAGAGCGTCTTCAACTTTTATTTCCATAAGCTTCTTGACTGTTGAGAGCTTGCTGCTATCATACTTTCGCAGCCACAGTAGTCGAAACTTTGGGTGAAAGGCTGCAGCCAGCTGGCATTCTTCGTCTTCCA
The DNA here is from genome assembly GCA_943736025.1 of Tenthredo mesomela. Taxonomy (NCBI): domain Eukaryota; kingdom Metazoa; phylum Arthropoda; class Insecta; order Hymenoptera; family Tenthredinidae; genus Tenthredo; species Tenthredo mesomela. Next base: position 13,080,626 of record OX031022.1, read on the forward strand.
TAAACCGTTCAAATCTCTTTTTCATCCCAGATAATAGGGCATTAGCCAAAGGGGTACAACAATGCACCAGGGGTCTGAGATCTTGCAGTTTGAACACTGTTGTCGCGATAGTTGGTAGTAGAGTCCCAAGATATGCTTGAGCTTCACCCTGAATTAAGTCTAGCGCCCTAGCCACTGGTGACATGACCTGCAGGAAAATTATGAATAGAATTATGTTTATGTACTAATTGTACTTACGAGTAGGTAAATTGAATGATTGAATTGACTAAATAAAAATACGATGTCACGTTAACTAGATTATAGATTAGATATATAATAATAATATATATATATAGTATATAGATTAGATATTAACCTTCACATACTCCTTCATTATAGCCACATCTTGATCATTGAAAGCTGGTAGGTTCATCTGAGTCATAACTCTATGAAGAGCAGGTCTTTTTGTATCCAAAATTGTGTTGAGGACTACAAGAGCATCATAGGTGGAGTTCCATCTTGTTGTATTCGGTAGAACCAGTTTCCTTCCCAATTCAGATGCAATATTGTCACATGCCACTGTACTACGAGACTGTAAGTTCCAAATAGCGCGAGCTTTTGCCATAGCAGCTCTGTATGGAGTTTTAAAAATAGATGATTTTAGGGCAGCATCAGCATCTTTGCTTGCTATTAAGTTGAATGTGTGAGCAGCACATCTCATGTGAACTGGCAAATCACGGCCTTCCATCATGTCATCTGCATTGGTGTTACTAGCATCAGATGTAGCAAACACATTTTCTAATGAAATAAACTCCAACTCTTGTTCAATATCAGATTCAGTTAAAAAGGCAGCAATAGCATCATCAGTATGGGAGTTGACATCATGGGATGTTGATGGCAATATATCAGCCTCTGTGCCAAATTGCACAAACGCCTTCACAAAGTTGCTGCCATTGTCCGTTGTTGTCCTGAAAGTAAATGTTAAAGTTGAGGTACAAGATATTACAAGACACACAAGACCTAATTAACGATTTCATACCAACTCACTTACCTAATAACTTTTTTTTCAATACGGAATTCATAATGAATATTAATCATCGCCTGTGCAAGTACATCATATGAATGAACACCTTTCATTCTCATGCAAGCTAACACTGCATGCATTCTCATTCTGGTAACAGAATCTATCTAGTGGACAGTCATTCCCAAATAACTTTTGTTATGAGCAGACCAGCAGTCTGCTGTTGTAGCCAGCCAATTGATTTTGCTAAATGTACTGAAACAATATTCAAAAGAATTTTTTTTTCAAAAAATGAACCGGCTACAAAAAGTATAAAATAATCTTTATTCTTTATACCAGGTAAGGTGCAAAATAACCTGTTTTGTTTGTTTTTCATAAATAAAAGGTACTTACTCAATCAAATATTGCTTCAACTTAGCGTGTGAATCAACTATACGTCTCCCCAATGTCCTCCTGGAAATTGATTTCTTACTGGGGTTCAGAGTTTCAATGAGCTTCTCAAACGTATCGGATTCTACAGCATGTAGTGAAATCATATTGGCGACAAAGAAGTTTACAATGCATCGGTCCACACTAGATTGGGATACGCCACTGCCGGTAGCCGCGATGCCAAAAGATTCACCAATGCTTTGTTGACGTAACCTTTTATTAACAGGCAGAAGTGAAAACAAATCACTTCGGCTGATATCTTCATCTACATCAGAAGAATTGGCAGCACTTGAAGAAGGCTTGGGATCGGTTTTCTTTTTCCCACGAGTTGACCCTGCTTTTACTTTTTCTTCAAACTGTACATATTTGGATGCATGCGTCCTTTTCATATGTTGTTTAAGATTATTGAGGCTAGACACGTGAGCCTTTATAGTACAAACTTTAGGCAAACACAGTTTGCATTCATAAATCAACTTCTGTTCTCCGAATCTTGATTGGAATACGAAGTAATCACTTAAATGTGGCCAAGGATTGGATTCAGTTTCAGTAGATGTAGAAGTAGTAGTATCCATGATTTAAATGTAACGAAAAACGTCGTAAACGTCAATTTGATCAATTTCACAAATCACCCCACCAACCAACACAAACGAAAGACTATAAAAAACGGCACTATCAGCATATGCATAGCAGTATATGAAAACTAAAAAGTTAGGTTATAATTGTCGTATTCACTATTCACTGACACTGATGCCTCGTTTGCGGCCATTTTAACCTTTTCATTTTCGTATATGGCGCATGCGCATATCGTTATATTGGTATCCTTACACCAAATAAATTAAAATTTAAAATAAATAACAAGTATAGCTACAATATGAAATAAACACCGAAAAAAAGGTTTTTTCAGTAAATGTAACGGACTAAATTAACGGAAGTACAATTTAACGGAAGTTAACAAGAGCGTTAACATTTTTTGAAGTTAACTTAAAAGTTAATCCGTTAAGCAGATTGTTAACTTCGTTAATTAACGATTAACGGATTAACGAGTTAATGCCCAGCTATGATAGTTCTGAAGTTTGTAATTGAGTAATTTTTAGTTAATTAATTCAGTATATAATCAAGTAAATAATAATGTGATATATTCCATTTGATGGAATCATAAAGTACTTTATATTTACCACTTATTTTACTCCTAATACACAAAAAAAAAATTTCAAATCGAACGGTTGGTGGAAAGGTGTTGCCAGCCTTGATTATGATTGTAAAAAAAATAATAATTTTGAGGTAATAGTATCGTAACTAATTTTTTTTCTGCCAAGAGTTTATTTATTATATAAGCCGAAAAAAATAAAGCCAGCCAAAAATAGTGAAAAAAAAAAATTAAAATAAAATTATCATTTTTTTTACAATCATAATCAAGGCTGGCAACACCTTTCCACCAACCGTTCGATTTGAAATTTTTTTTTTGCGTATTAGGAGTATAACGTAACTGTTTGCAACAAAAATTAAAGACGATACTTTTGCCTTTTTTTTTTTCCCCCCCACCCCATAATATCTGAACCCACCAGGAGCGGCCTGCCGGATTGACGATTCTCGCATAAGGGTCTTTCAGGTAAGTATTATCCTGAGTTTCATTGACGATAAAATTACCTGACCATTTTGGTCGTCAGCTCTTAGACTATTATATTTTTTGTAGTTTAAAGTCGACTATTCAGCATGAAATGGAATAAATAATTCCGTAAATTAATGGATTTGATGAATTTGAACGTATGATATGCCGCCCTATATTCTTTGTATGTAAAGCTACACTGTAAAAAATTGATGCATTAAAATCAATGAAAAGTGCATGAAGCAAAAGTTATGAACGCACATGAAATCAAATTAATGTTCATCTTCAAAATTTTGTATAATGTATAATAATTTCAATGTCTGATCATTAAATTTCATGCATTCTTGTTTTGCGAGATGAGCGCGTAGTTTTATGTATTGTATATGAAAATAAATGTGCACCACAGAATCTTTACGCGTTTGTAAAGATTTGTTTTTTTTTTTTTTTTTTTTTTTTTCTCGTGCGTAGATCGGAGCGAGAGTATATGAAAAGCGACTCGCACTTCCTGAAAGATGAGAAGTACACGAAATCAGAGTTAATTATCAATCCTTTTTTATATGTAGTATGAATTTCGATTCATATTTTACGTTACATGAGAATGAAAGTAGAAGTCCTTCAATATTAATTGCCGAGTACCCGAAATATCTTTCATTCACTTCAATAAATTTACGGTACATAATCATGGATTTCAGTGCAAAGACATTGAAAATTGTGCATGAATTTCAATAACATTATGACAAAAGTAATGTAAGAGTAAATTATATTTAATGTTCATGTACATCAAGTACCATTGCAAGCACTGTACTGAATTTTAGTTACCATATTTATCATTTTTCATGCACAAGATCATGAAAATAAATGAATACCTGTGATTTTTAATGTAAATGCACATTAATTGATAATTTCTGAACGTGTTCTTCAAAATTAATGTGCAAATGTGCATTAATACTGCATTAAAAGTAATAAAATTTTTTACAGTGTAACAAGCCTCGGTCTCGGCGCGCCCGCGTAGATAGCCGCGCGCGACGTCCCGCACGGATCAATCGCTTTTCAAATATAGTTTCCATCGGAGTTCCATTCTGAAACTTTCAGATTTTGTAGAGAATGAATCAAGGAACACGCTCGTATTTCTTTCGAACTTTCGAAGGGTGTAATCATCTTGAAAATCACGTTTGTAAAATATAATTGTTCAAAACAAATAGAAAATTATTCATTTGATGAATTTGAGGAGGAACATCAGCTTGGCGCGTGAGGGGAAATTAATAGGAAGGGTCGGTAGTGTTGAGCTACAACCCCTCCTGAAATCTCTTAGCTGTAGGGGAAAGTGTTGTACCTTGAACATAGTGTACCTTGAAACACGTCCTCGATTTTGTAATTGTAGTGACACCTTTAGAAAAATCACCATAGTTTGTTATCAATAGCAGCGTACAGTGAACTATTAATCGAAATTCGCATCATTTTCTCCGTCACATCGGCGTTTATATCGATTGAAAGATTTGGGCGTCAGAATCCAAGAGTTTTGTGATTTCGTTAGCGATTTTTCAAAGTCGTAATAATGAATTTCCGGGAGATCTCTTTCGAGGATTAGATACATATACACCTTGTAAGTATACCGTAAAATATATGTTGAATATAAACACAAGCTCCAAATATGCACACCTTACTTCTAAAAACGTGTACCCTCTTGTACCTTGAGACACACAAGCATCGCGTACCTCGAGACACTGTTCTTATGTACAATTAGATATTTTTCTGGTTTTTCGACTGTAGATCATCACGCCATGAAGGAAAACGCGAAAAAAGTTGAAAAAAAAAGTAAAAAAAAAAAAAAAAAATCCCCCCCCCCCCCCCCTCCCCCCCGCCAAAAAATGTATAAACCGAAATGTTAATTATTCGTTCAATTCACAAATAACAATCTGTCATAAATTTCACTCCGCGGATGGCGTTTCAAGGTACAAGAGGGTATGTTTCAAGGTACATGATGGTGTTGTACCTTGGTGCATGTTCCAAAAAAATTTCAAAAATTCCTGACCAAAAAACTACTTTCAACGAAAGAATGAATCCCAGTAGGGTTTGTCATGAAAAGGTTGTTCTTCAAAATGATATCAATGACAAGTCAAAATGTTCAAAAATTTCCATCTTATAAGCAAAAATCAAAAAAGTGTCCCAAGGTACAACACTTTCCCCTACGTTGTACGCCAATCAAAACGACTCGCGAAAGAAAAAAAAACACTGTACACGGAAACGAGTGTGCCACGATTGCCCTGCTTTAGCGTGAGAAACGACAAGATGTCGCATTTTTTTTTTTTTTTAGAGTTTCTGTTGATTATAGAAAAATGGCAGAATGAAAACACCTCTGACTTTGCATATAGGTTCTTGAGTGTTTGAGCTGTTCAGTTGTAGTTTTTTTTCTAACCCATCACCATTTTTTTATCTTACTATACTATGAATATTTAAAGACGTGGCCGACGAGTTATTCGCTATGACCTTATGTAAAACGTTCAAAGTTAGCAAATTATTTATAAGAAAAAAAAATGGCTGAGTGAAACCGTTTGAAAATTTAAAAGGCTATAGTCATACCCAGGCCTCGCTGTGCTCTCCGGAGCAAGCCCAGCTCTAAGTGACAATTAGTGCGACCCGAAATCCCCTCGGTTTACCTGAAAACGGTCACTCGTCCTTACCTGGAAGTGTGATGGTAGGGGCAGCGTTCAGGATAAATAAAAGGAACTAAGGGGTGTGCGGTCTATTTGGGACGGCAACAACTGTGTTAGACCGTCTAGGTCAGGGGTCGGCACACTCATTAGTCGAAAGAGTCAAAGCTGTTAATCCTATTACCCCGTTTACCGGCACTAATCCTTTTAACGCCATTTCCTGGAATTTGGTAGGTATGAGTGGAGATATGTAGGTATGACAAGACCTGGACGGTCGGACGAAGTTCTTGCCGTCGCAAATAGAGCAAATCACCCTTTAGTTCCTTTTATTTCTCCTGAACGCTGCCCCTACCATCGCATTTCCAGGTAAGGACGAGTGACCGTTTTCAGGTGGACCGAGGGGATTTACGGTCGCACTAATTGACACTTAGAGCCGGGCTGGCTCGGCGAGCTGGCGTGGCCGACTCCTGATCTAGGTCTTTTCATACCTGCATATCCCCACTCATACCTACCAAAATCCAAGAAATGGCGTTAAAAGGATTAGTGCGGGTGAACGGGTTAAGAGGATTAACAGCTTAGACTCTTTCGACTAATGAGTGTGCCGGGGTATGGGCTATAGAATATATATTCAAAAATATATTCTGAAGGTTTCATTTAGTTAACACCATTTTTATCAAGCTGATGTTTTTCCTTAAAATCAATAGCGTGAAAGTGCGATTCAAGAGCTTCAAAATGAGTTTTTGCCGATGCCTGTACGGCAAAGGAAACCGGAGATATTATAACGTTTAAAGAAGAGCGCGATTCCGATTTTTGGTGTTTCTTTCGAAACTTCAACCCCTTGTAGCTTCCCAATAATCCACGGATGGTGTAAGATACGTATTCTAAACGGAAAGTCGGTATAAAACTACAGTCCGATCCCTCAATAAGCCCGCTTCCCCAGTTTCTCGCCCGCAGCGTTCCCCCACTCCGCCTATCAACCGGTTCACTGGTAAGGGCACATATATATCGCACACCTAGATCTAAACTAGGACAAGTCAAAAAACTTGAATTTTGAGTTATTAATATTTTTGTATACTCCGATACCATACGCAACTAACCACAAGAAAAGATTTAACTTAATGTTCATAATCATGACGACAAATTGCGCTAACTTATTTTTGCTGAATTAATAAATAATGAATAATAATTATATAGTAATATAATTACAACAATATTATTAATAATAATCAATAATAATCATTATTAATAATATTATGTAATTATATTTATCATTAATAATAATTAATTAATGAATTATTTATCCAAAAGCATAATTGGAGCAAAACGTTTTTCCCTTATACTGAAAAATGAGATTTTTCGACTTGTCTCAGTTTAGATCTAGGTGTGCGATATGCAAAAAGAAAAAGTACCACAACTGGTAATGGCACATATATCGCACACCTAGATCTAAACTGAGACAAGTCGAAAAATCTCATTTTTCAGTATGAGGAAAAAACGTTTCATTCCAATTATGCTTTTGGATAAATAATTCATTAATTAATTATTATTATTGATAAATATAATTACATAATATTATTAATAATGATTATTATTGATTATTAATAATAATATTGTTATAATTATATTACTATATAGTTATTATTAATTATTTATTGATTCAGCAAAAATAAGTTAGCGCAATTTTTCGTCATGATTACGAACATTAAGTTGAATCTTTTCTTGTGGTTAGTTGCGTATGGTATCGGAGTATACAAATATATTAATAACTCAAAATTCAAGTTTTTTGATTTGTCCTAGTTTAGATCTAGGTGTGCGATATGTGCAACGTGGATATCTCTGTCAGTTTTGAACGGATTTGCATCAAACTTGATGTTCCTAAGTTTTTTGGGCTTCATATTGAATACGAAATTATTTCCTTTCACCAGTTTTGGCACAAAACGTTGATTTCGGGTCCACCAGTGAACCGTTTAAGACATAGCGTAGCGAGGAAAGAGAGAGACGGAAAACAATTGGTGCGACTAGCGAAGAAGGCAAAGTGGGGGTACCTCATTTCGTGGAAAAACTCTTCCCCTTGGCGGCTTGGGAGGGCTTATTGAGGGATTCCACTGTATTGGATGAGGCAGAAGAGGATGCGGAGGAGGACGACGATGACGTCGATGTCGATGACGAAGCATCCGAATCCATCACTTAAGATTTTGATACTGCAAAATTTTGAACAAAAAAATAATAATAATGATAATCATCACTGTGATAAATTTTATTAAATCGCGTTACTAATGCCATAAGGTCGTAAGCGCCAAAAATTCGATTTAAGTGCCAGAAGGTCGTATAATTTTTTTTTTTTTCTGCATTCGCTTCGGAATTAACAATAACGTGTAGATCAATTGAAATTGGGAAAATCGAAAATTAACAGCAGAAGGTCGTATATCCGAGTACATACGACCTTCTGGCTTTAATTTTAGGCAAAAATCAGGAAAATTAAAGCCAGAAGGTCGTATCGACCTTTTTTTTCTTTTTTTTTCTCGGACTCGCCATGAAATCGATGGAAACACGTAGATCCATCGATTCCCGTAAAAAAAAACATTTTTGGCGGATACGACCTTCTGACTTTAGTTTTACGAGAAAATCAGGAAAGATAAAGCCAGAAGGTCGTATCCGCCATTATTTATTATTTTTTTTTTTTAATCGTCTGGAAATTGACGAAAACGCGTATTTCCATTGAAACTCCCCCCCCCCCCCCCCCCCCCCCAAAAAAAAAAATTTTGGTCGATACGACCTTCTGCCTTTATCTTTCCTGATTTTCTCTCAAAACTAAAGCCTTAGGTCGTATCGACCAAAATTCATATTTATGCTCTATTTTATCTACTATGACTTCCAATTTATGTTTTTCTCATGGATGATGTTATTTCTAACATTTTGGTCGATACGACCTTCTGACTTTAGTTTTCGTGATTTTTTCGTAAAACTAAAGCCAGAAGGTCGTATCGACCAGAATTTTCGATTTTCGAAATTGTGACGGATTTATTCATATTTGAGAATTTTTAGGCGAATGGCATAAAAAAAAATTATACGACCTTCTGGTTTTAAGAAAACCAAAAGGTCGTATAATGTCGCTTACGACCTTATGGCATTCGTAACGCGAAATGTTATCTAGTTGAGACTTGAACTAAAACCCGTTGATGCCTTACATTATTGATAGATACACTGACGTTTGTACAATTATCTACTTACCACAAATCTACGTGTCGGTTCGTTAAGGTTGTTCGTTTATTATAGTCACAGTCAAAAGTTCATTTCAGTTGACGATAGTTCTAGAATGACTATAGTAATAAATGAGTCACAAAATCAAATATACACACTATCAATCACATGCTATGATATGCAAACCGTATCAAAATGTTTTGATGGTTAAACAAATTCTTTCTAATATTTCTTAAGAATTTTTTAAAACGGCCAAGCTGTCAAACTTTTGTCAAGGTACAGTTCACATTTTTTTTAGGCATAGGTACACGCACATTGAGTCGAAGTTATGATAGATTGTTCAAATTGCAGCGCGATTTTGTAATTATCAGCCGCAGATCGTCCCAAACAACCTCCCAAATTGTGGTAATTCTTTCCTCAAATATCTTTTGAGGTTGTTAGCTTGTAAAAGCGGGTTTCGACAGATTTGTATGAAATTTTACTGGTGGATAGCTTGAATCAAGTTCTACAACATGAGACGGAGTTCATTGACTTTGACCGCATATTAGTGATAAAAAAATTATTGAAGTTTACATTATTTGCATACGTACATAGGGAAAATGCTAACTTTCATCACTGTAACGTTTTTTTATGATTCAACTAGTCGACAGATTTCAATGAAAAACTGGTATGTTATGAATTGAAATTTAACTAACATTTTGAGACCAGAAAGAAACGTATTTACCGTGTAATAAGAAAGATATTGTTAGTTAACCCTTCGTAGTCACACTTCTGTAGAATCACACGGCAGTCACACTTGGGTGAAATTCACCCAGTCAATTTTCAAATGGTTGCTGTGCAAAAACTATCAGTTCGATCAGGATCGAAAAAATACTAGAAAATACTTCGAACATTCTAGAACATGTACACGGGAAAAAATTTGGCATTGCGGCAATGCAAAACGAGAGAACGCTGTACTACGTTATGTTTGGTATAGCTGCATTCTTCTAGTGGGAGCATGGCGCTCGCACTGCGAGAGGGCCACAATCTTAGTTCTCTTTCTTCTTCTTCTTGGTTATGCTGCACTCTCATTACTGGGAGCGTGGCGCTCGCAAACTCGGAGTATCTCCGCGCTCTGTTACGGTGGCATTGCCGCGAAGCCAAATTTTTTCCCGTGTATCAAGAGTCGGTATGTCAAAATTCAAATGACAACATATTTAAAAAAAAAATCGTAAATATCTCAATTTGTCAAAAATATATTTGGGCCAGAACGCCTGAGTGAAATCCGTCCAGAGTGACTACGAAGGGTTAAACTTAAGTCTCTTTTAGATATTTGCGTGTGAATCAAATGCTGATGTGATAGACGTGGCAACAGTGCTCACGTATCTCAAACGGACGACTCGAGCGGATTCTTCCGTTATACCGCGACAATCAGGTGAAACCGAATGGTCCATCAGCGTAGTCGCCGAATATTTTGTATGGGGAATAGCCACTCGTTGCGCTGAAAAATCCCTAGGGTGATTTTGGCGCACGGTCGATGCAACTCGGCAGCCATTGTTGATAGAAGCCGGCTGACTGTCAATACATCGCCGAAGGTAGACATGTGTGGTTAATTTAGGGTGGTCAAAAAAAAACATTTTTAATTTTTTTTCAAGTCTCATCATCTCAAAAGTTGCTTTCAGGTATAGAACAAATTCCCCTAAAAGCGCAGCTCGATATCTCAACTCCACGAGACGCTCGACGATTTTCCGTTTTCCCATATTATGAATAACACGTAAAAAAATTTTTTTTTCCTAACTAAGTGTGCAAAATTCGATTTTGCGCACGCAAATGAGTGTGCAAAATAGTACTTTCCCGCACTAGTGCGCAAAATAAATATAATTGAAACGCAACACCTTTTCTTTGTGTATTGTAACGTTAAATGAAAGAGAGAAAATTCAAGGTGCGGGGAGATAGAGCTGGTAAACGTAAATAAACACGATCGGCATCGTTACCGATTCTTTAAAGCGGACACTTCATCCATCTTATATACAATAATTTGTACATACTTGAAAATTTAATATTTCATACACGATACCAATGTAGAATTTTGCGTAGCTCGTTAGGAAAAATAGTATACGTAACTAGTGCGCATAGGTTTCTCCCGCACTCGTCTCTTTTGTCGCCCTCGCTACGCTCGGGCGACAAATCCGACTCGTGCGGGATTCACCTATTTTGCGCACTAGTTACGTAATCTACTATTTTGAAACGCGTTGCGCAAAATTCGACTTTTCATGCCTATTTTGCGTGTGCAAAGTGCCCGTTTCTCGCACAAAGTAATTACTTTGCGCACTGCTTTGCACAAAATACACGATAGACACTTTTTATTGCTCTAAAGTCAGGTGAATCGACACTGCTCTCAGTCAAAACATTGAGAAGGTCGTCCGCATCGTAGTTTTCGTCGTCCGGGTCGTAACCTTCATCGTTTTCGTCGTCCAGGTCGTTAGCTTCGTAGTTTTCGGCGCCCAGGTCGTAACCGTCATGGTTTTCATCGTCCAGGTCGTTAGCTTCGTAGTTTTTGTAGTTCAGGTCGTTAGCTTCGTAGTTTTCGTCGTCCAGGTCGTAACCTTGATCGATTTCGTAGTCCAGGTCGTTAGGTTCGTAGTTTTTGTCGTTCAGGTCGTCCGCACCGTAGTTTTAGTCGTCCAGGTTGTTAGCTTCGTAGTTTTCGTAGTCCAGGTCGTCCGCGTCGTAGTTTTCGTTGTCCAGGTCGTAACCTTCATCGATTTCGTAGTCCAGGTCGTTAGCTTCGTAGTTTTAGTCGTCCAGGTCGTTAGTTTCGTAGTTTTCGTAGTCCAGGTCGTCCGCGTCGTAGTTTTCGTTGTCCAGGTTGTAACCTTCATAGCTTTCGTCGTCTAGTTAGTCCGTATCCATAGTTTTCGTCTTCGAGGTCGTAACCTTCAGAGTTTGTATCAGGTTTCATGATTGTCATGATTTTATGATGAACGTCTTGTCCTCGATAACGAGTAGGCGTTGTTAGTTCAAATGTTCTTGTCGTTGCTATGGACTCGTAAATAAATCAACGAATCATACAGTCGTGTGTTATTATTGCTGTCAGCTGCATTTTAAATAATAAAAAACTCCTAATATACATATTAATAATAATATTTATATTTATATTCAATTGAATTACGCGAAATGGATTCGTTAAGTGACTTAGAGACTGATTTGAGGGATACGGTACCAATTAAACTGACTGAGATGGCAAATAATATCGCTCTCAATTTATTGCCAAAAAAGTCAAAAATAAAATACACGGCAGCCTATAACGAATTTAAGAAGTGGCGAAAACCAAAAAACACGACTTCCTTCGCTGAAGATGTACTCTTAGTGTATTTCAACGAACTTGCTCAGACACTCGCTCCATCGACCATGTGGTCACGTTTTTCTATGTTGAAAGCAACGATTAGTTCATACACAGAAAAAAAAGATAGCTTGAACCAAGATAGAAAATTTCTTCGAAATTTTTTTCTTGAACCAAAACAAAAATTTGTATTTGATTGGAGTGAAAAATTCTTTGGATCCAGAAATTATTTACTTCATGGAAGACATTATTTTCTTCGTCTCAAAAACTAATTCCTCAAACCAAGAAAAAACTTTCTTGGGACAAGAAATATTCTATTGGTTAGAGTTAGTTTTATTTTTGACCGAATAAATTTTTGTTTGGTAAAATAATATAATATAATATAATATAATATATATTTTAATATTTGGTTAAATAATTTCCTTTTTTAAGGCTATTATTTTTATGGTTCCAGAATATTCACTAATAAATACAAAAAATGATTAGTTCTATGGAGACAAAAAGTTTATTACATCCAATTATAAAAATGAAATTGATAACAATATATTTTGATTATTCTGATAAGAAAACTACATGCATTATTCTCACACATGAAAGTAAATAAACTTACAATTTTCCAAAAAGCTTACAGCATTTATTATTTATTGAATAATAAATAATAAATTATTATATATTATTATTGATTTTTGGAAATGACCCATACCGCATTTGACACTTCTCGGACTTGGCGCATACAATATTTTATGCGATCCGTTGTTTGAAGGTTCACTTTTTGGAAAATCGGTGTTATACTCACTTTAGTTTCTAAAATTACTGGTGTTATTGCGTGTTTCTGTATCAAAACATTTTGACTCAGCCATTTGACATTTTCAGACATTTTGTTTTATAAAGTGTGAACGTAGTCAAAAGTAACCTGACTATGTTTATTTTAATGAAACATATTCGTATTAATATAATCAAGTTATTCTACCATTTGATCAAGTATCAAAGATTTATTGGCTTAAGAATTTTTTTTCTTGATTCAAAATCGAAAAATTCAAGAAATTCTTCTACTCCGTTCAAGAAATTCTTGGTGTTCATTCCCTCCATTGAAAAATTTCTTGGATGAAGAAAAGTTATCTTCAGTCAAGTAAACCTTTTTTTCTGTGTACGATAACGTAAACATAGGCACATACACCAAACTAATCGCATTTTTGAAGATTGAGAACAAAGGACACAGGAACAAAAAATCGAAAGTTTTCAGTGCAACAGAAGTATCTAAATTTTGCAACGAGGCTCCAGATGATAAATTTCTTGCCGCAAAGGTAAATATATCAATTAAACAACTTTCCCTTTTATACCCTCAGCCATCTCTCTTCCTTTTCACAACTTTTCATACTTTTTTCCAGGTGATCATGATCATGGGAGTAACCGGTGCTTGTAGACGAGAGGAAATCACCAACTTAACTGTAAAAAACATCGAAGACCACAAAACAATGCTTTTGGTTAAAATTCCGTCGTAGGTGATTTTTACAAATCTTCCCAGAAATACATGGAATTACGACCAAAGGATTGTGAAAGTGATCGTTTTTTTCTGAATTATCGATCCAGAAAGTGTACGAAGCAGCCAATTGGCATAAACACCATCGGTTCAATTCCTAAACTGATCGCAACGTTTTTGATGCTTCCTGAACCTGATCTGTATACGGGACACAGCTTCCGCAGGACTTCGGCCACATTGCTTGTGGATGCTGGTGCAGACATTACCACTTTGAAACGACACGGAGGATGGAAATCCACTTCAGTGGCAGAAGGATACATCGAAGCTTCAATAAGTAACAAGATGAAGATTGCCGAACAAATTACAAGCTCCATTTCGATAGATCCGAAACGCCTGAAATCCTGTACTGTGGATAAAACAATGTCTGTATCGAAGCCATCCACCTCTACTGCACCTTCTGATGAGTCCTTACTCATAGTCAATGAAAATGTTCAGGAATCAGTACAACTATCGGATTTGGGAAGTACCAATAATAGTAGATTACGATACAAGTGCGCGAAGTACGTGATTCTTGCACGAGTCTAGCTTGTCGCCCGAGCGAAGCGAGGGTGACAAGAAGACGAGTGCGAGGATCAGGTACGCGCACTTGTGTCGTATGCTATTTTTTGTAACGAGTCGTGAGAAGTTCGACCCAAAGATAGTGTTTTTGTGTCGATATTCGAAACCATAACCAACTCACCACTTGTTCCGTTCGATGGCGCTAGTTATGCTCGTTTCGCTCGGATTAGCGTTAGGTAATGAACATTACCTAACGCTAACGTACATTACCGCACGCTCTCCGCCCGGTTTGGCAATCGGCAATTTCGCGCACCCTCTACAGTGCGCGAAGTCGAACTTCCCATGCAAGTGTTACAAAAAAATATTTAATTTCAATTAAATAGTTGTTCAGTTACAATTCATGTGAATGATAATTCATCAAAGCACTAAAAGTCTAATCAAGAGGTTGATATTTACTGATTTATTGTTGAAAGCCTCAATTTACTTTAAGTTTGACAGAATATTTATGTTGACTGTCAACCTGGAGGCGTTCAATTCAAACAAATGTACCCGAGTCGAAATTTAACGCCTCATTAGAACCTCAAAATTTTACCGTTGGGAGGTTTTTGAGGGTCTAGAGAGGTTTATTTTGTATGGGAATTGAAACCCTCTTTAGCGCCTAAAACTCGTAGTTACCAGACAAATGCAGCATTTTAGGGTCAGATGAGGATCTCACGAGAACCTCGCAAAACCCTCACTGCGCCCTGCCGCGTAGCGGTGCACGGCTGCATGGTGATCGGACTTTATGAGTATCAAAATAGGCGCTAAATTATTATTACGGATTGAAAAGAGGTTCATTTGTGCGCTATGAGTACTCAAGCGGGCGCTAAATTTCGACTACAGAGTTGTAGATTGATAATAGGAGTTTGAGGTCTAAACAGGATCTGTAGAGACGTTATGAGTTGGATGCTATGAGTATCAAAGCAGGCGCTAAATTTCGACTACGGAGGACTTGTAGGTTCAAAATAGGAGTTTGAGGTCTAAATAAGATCTAGAGACGTTGAGTTGGATGCTATGAGTATCAAAGTAGGCGCTAAATTTCGACTCTTGAGGACTTGTAGGTTCAAGATAAGAGTTTGAGGTCTAAATAGGATCTAGAGAGGTTGAGTTGGATGCTATGAGTATTAAAGTAGGCGCTAAATTTCGACTCGGGTAATTAACTATTTAAACCATTTCAATTTTTAACCCATTGATCTAATATGACTCGATATATTATTATTTTATCAAATATTTATAAGTAAGATCATATTTTTTTATTTTATCTTCATATTTACTAGGATAAAAAAATAAATCAATGAA
Source organism: Tenthredo mesomela (assembly GCA_943736025.1). Taxonomy (NCBI): domain Eukaryota; kingdom Metazoa; phylum Arthropoda; class Insecta; order Hymenoptera; family Tenthredinidae; genus Tenthredo; species Tenthredo mesomela. The sequence goes on from OX031022.1 coordinate 13,096,211, forward strand.
AAAAAACAATTATAAAAATTTGTTTTCTTCATCTTTCGATAATAATTTAAATTTTAACCATTCCCAATAAACACAGGATCATATAAAATACGTAAATTATACGTAAAGTTAGTTTAAAAATGGTATAGGTATAAAATATAAACGTTGAAGAATCTGTGGTATATAAACCGATGGGTAATATACGACTTTAATATATGTTTTTAATGAGTTTATTGATATCCAGTCATTTATTAAACGTTCTCAAACTTACTACTTTATATAGTATAAGTGAAAGGTTCTGTAGGCGTATATTCGAACGTCAAATAAGCGTTTAGAAATTGTATAAAAATCAATTGTATATACTGATACGTTAACACTCCCGATATCGGGGAAAGAAAGAGGGTTAATAAACGTCGGACTTTATACTATACGTATAAAGATCGGCGAAGAACCGTCGAAAATAACGTTTTTAGGGCGGACATTCTGATAGACATTACCCGTCACACGTCTACGATTTTTAAGCTTATGGTTCATACTCTTTCTCAACGTTTAATATACCATCTTGTGTTTATTGGGTTCGTTTATGCTAAGGCCGTAATTCCATTTGCTAGTTAGCGTTATCACAGAGTCGAGTTTTGATTGAGTTCAATTGTTGATTGTCGATAGTAAACGTTCGAGTTGCTTAGCGACCTTGTACCTATACCTTCTCATTCTTCATTGCCCTTGTGATCAAACTTCATACAAATTTTTTTTTTTTTCTAGAACGCATTTTTAATTTGTTTTCATATATTGTGGGGGGGGGGAGCCCCCCCCACACCCCCCTGGCAGGGGGCTTCGCCCCCTGCCCCCCCCCCCCCCCCCCCCCCCCCAGGGGCTGCGCCCCTGGACCCCCTTTCCCTCGCTGTGTCCATCTTATGTTCGCTAATTTGCTGGCTCTCCTCCTTACTCCCGGGGGCACTCGTAACTTCTATACGCAGAGATTCTCTTTAATTTTATTAAATTCGCTTTGTAATTTCGTCGAAATTGTGATACGAATTTTTCGCACCGTTTCAAAAAATAGTATGAGCAACTCGTGCGCATTGGTGATTCTGGACTCGTGTGATTGTCGTCCTCGCTTCGCTCGGGCGATAATTTCACACTCGTACCAGAATCACCAACTTTGCGCACTAGTTGCACAATGTACTATTTTTTTTGTATTTTCTCACGTAAAACTCTGAAAAAAATGTTATTCTAATTTCGATACACATATTCTTGTAGGAAATTTAATTTTTTAAGTTTTTTCAATTTTTCAATTTTTTTTTTTTAAATTAAAAATTTTTTTTTTTGTTTTCAAAGCCTAATAACTTTTTATCTGTTGAGATTACGAGAAAAATACATGAGAGCTATTTTGTAGAGAATTAAATTTCCTACGAAAATATGTGTATCAAAATTAAAATAACATTTTTTTTCAGAGTTTTACGTGAAAAAAACAACAAATTTTTTTTTACGTGTTATTTATATGGGAAAACGGAAAATCGTTGAGCGTCTCGTAGAGTTGAGATATCGAGCTACGCTTTTAGGAGAATTTGTTTTATACTTAAAAGAAACTGTTGAGATGATAAGGGAAAAACGTTTTTTTTTTGGACCACCCTAGTGGTTATGTTCATTTATTTGAAGCAAATGATAAATGAAGTGAATGAAACCTACGTGAATAAGCTATGGATATTTATTGAAGCCTCAACCCCAGGATACGATTAATAATTTCGTTTAAATTGTTTGTTCTCGATGAACTCTCTGATTCTAATTAATTTCCAGTTATAGCTTAGGTTAATTCGTTGATTGTATTAGGATATCATTTTGAACTGATTGATCGATTTTTGATGAATATTCATAGCTTATTCACGTAGGTTTTATTCACTTTTTTATCATTAGCTTCAAATAAACGAACATAACCACACATGTCTACCTTCCGCGATGTATTGACAGTCAGCCGCCTTCTATCAACAATGGCTGCCGAGTTGCATTGACCGCGCACCAAAATCACTAGGGATTTTTCAGCGCAACGAGTGGCTATTCCCCATACAAAATATTCGGCGACTACGCTGATGGACCTTCGGTTTCACCTGATTGTCGCGGTATAACGGAAGAATCCGCTCGAGTCGTCCGTTTGAGATACGTGAGCGCTGTTGCTACGTCTATCACATCAGCATTTGATTCACACGCCAATATCTAAAAGAGACTTAAGTTCAAGTAACAATATCTTTCTTATTACACGGTAAATACGTTTGTTTTTGGTCTCAAAACGTTAGTTAAATTTCAATTTATAACATACTAGTTTTTTTTTTATTGAAATATGTATGAGGTTGAAGTTCGTACCCAGATAACAAAAGTGCCCGCACAGTGCGTGCAGAATGGCGCGCACGCGGTGCGGATCAGTCCGCACCGCGTGAATTCAAATCACCACGCAGATGTGTCCTCCATGGAGACGCATATGGGTCGCTCACCGTGCGTCGCACGCGTGCGTGCACCATGCGATCACGCGGTGCGAGTTCATTGAGGGTTTCAAAACGCGGCGCGTGAAGAAGTAGGGTTAGGTTTCGCTTTTAGAAAATGACCGTTGTATATCAACGTGGATCTACTTACCAGAAGTTGATCAGAATGCAACTGCCTAATAGACTGCTCTTTCCATGAAAACTAGTTGAACCGGTAGATGAATTCGATGAAACGAAAGCACTACAGATATCATTTATCAAACAAGCTCTGAGCAACACGTGTGTCTCTGCACGAAGATGACGGACGAAGTCAAACATATTCGAATCAAACCTGCAGCAACTATCATATGTTCATTCGAACGCACATGTTGGTGCGGGGGATTTTGGATACAATGATTGTTATAGCAATGAATTATTTTTTGATCAATAATTGTACTGAAATAAATTGGTATTGAAGATTAATAGAAATATGCAGTATCAAATTCGTTTATACAGAATTTCAATTTTTTAGATTAATAATTTCGTTTTTATCAATAATTTTTATATTTTTCACTATTTGATCAGTTCAAAAATGTCTTTCTATTATTTTACCATATTATATGTATAAGTACAGTGCGGATTTTCAAAAATTTCTATATTTTGACACAGCTCATATAATATTCAAAAACCGCATTAGGGCTATTGGTGATTGCACTGCGCCTGCATATTGTCCGCATTGCGGGGTCGCACTATACCAGCATCCTGTGAACGCACGTGTGATAGCATATCACGACTCAAATCACTCGCACTTAGCCCTCCATCACATTGCCGTTAGCGAGTGCCTGGGGCCGTGATGCGTTTTCGCACGCACTCCGTGACGCGCACAGCGTGCGGGCAACGTGCGATCGCACGTTTGTTATCTGGGTAAAGTTAATGCAACAAAATATTCCATCAAAAATTCTCAAATTCAAGGCTCGAACGTTTCAAATGGATCAAGAACGGTGCATAACTCCTCAATAGTATATTGTGTTGCTAGGGACGAAAGTTGGCGATTGCGACGAGTGTGAAGTTTGCTGCCCGAGCGGAGCGAAGGCTGCAATCACACGAGTCGCAATCGGCAACTGTTGGCCATAGTAACGCACTATATTTTTTATAATAAGTGCATGAATGTGGGGCGTACATGTCAGTAGCGGGACGTTCCCAAGGGACGAAAGTGAAATAATTGTGGACTGCGCATGCGTCAACCTTACTTTGCATCCCTGGTATGCATTCAGCCACTTTCGTCCCGCTAAACTGACATGCAATGCCCCACTTTTCATGCACGTGTTATAAAAAATATGTGAAACATGTTTATCTCGCATATTTTACAATTCTAACAACATTTGAATCACGAAATATTGCATTTCTTCAACGAATATTCTGTTACGTTAACGTTACGAACTTCAACCCCATAAATATGTCGACTAGTTGAATCATAAAAAAACGTTTCAGTGATAAAAGTTCGAATTTTTCCTATGTACGTATGCAAATAATGTAAACTTCAATAATTTTTTTATCACTAATATGCGGTCAAAGTCAATGAACTTCGTCTCATGTTGTAGAACTTGATTCAAGCTATCCACCAGTAAAATTTCATACAAATCTATCGAAACCCGCTTTTACAAGCTAACAACCTTGAAAGATATTTGAGGAAAGAATTACCACAATTTGGGAGGTTGTTTGGGACGATCTGCGGCTGATGATTACAAAATCGCGCTGCAATTGTCAGGCGCGTGAACGTAGGCGCAGATGTGCTGCTATCGTGGGGTTCCAATACCTATGAAACGCAGGTGAACACTAAACAGGTATCTGTGGCACCTGCTCTGGGTGAAGGCGTAGATGCACGGCCATCGCTATGTTTTAATTTTCACATGGTCGACGGGTACTCTTCGTTTATAAAACCGGGCATAAGAAGATCAGTCCTCTGGTAACGTTTTTCTTCAAATGAATTATTTGATTCACTCTGTTCAGCTAGATAACATCTAACGGTGGAAGTCGTATTACTATGACTGCATGTTTATTGGATAAAATATTGTTAGTTTCCCCATGATTGTGTATTTGAGCAGAATTCGTCAATCCCCTGTCGTCAGTCCCCTGCCTGAAAATATACCAGTTTCTTCTCATTTTATTTTCGATAAGTAAATTTTATCAGATGTTTATTTCAGAATTTGGTTTTGTAACATGTTGATTTGATATAAAAAGAAAAATTGTTTTCAATTGACTTCATTTTGATTATTCTTTCCAAATTTGCGAAAAAAGTGTAGAGGACAATTTTTTGTAATTCTTTTCCCGTTAGTGTAAAACCGAAGGAAGTTCGCCAGTGAGTATCGCATCACCTTGAAGGATGAAATCAAGTTATACTAAGTCTTCACTTTCATCTTTGAATAATTTTAATTTTAATTAACATGTAAATTTTTGAAAAAAGTTATAAAAAAGTGTTCAAAAAATCTGATTCGAATCGAATCAAGAAGAAATTTGATGAACAATTTGACCTATTTTGCGCTCTCTTTTTTTTTATTGTCGACAGTCTTATTGTATTTTTGATTTTTTAAGGGGGTATCCCCACCTTTAAATGGGTTAAAATTCTGAGAAAGAAATTGATATTTTACAGCGAATTTGAGAGTCTGATCAAATCCAAAAGAATCATGAAGTTTAGGGAGGGTTTGACCCTCATTATCCATACTTAACATTGAATATTACTTTGAATCTAATAGTAGTTACGCTGAATATAGAAAAATACAAAATCACTCGGTTGTCGCAAAGAATCAGTAGTACCGTTGGATCGATTCTGGAATTTTTGGTCTGCAATTGTTCAGAAGAGATGTCTCTATCATATGAACATAGAACTTTTTGATATCGCGAAAATTGCCTGACTCGCTTAGTTTTTACTGAGATTTTTCTAATTTTTCAATTTTTTTTCTCTACTTTTTCTATTATCTCAACCAAAAATAGTAATATCAAAAAGTTCTATGTTCATATGATAGAGACATCTCTTCTGAACAATTGCAGACCAAAAATTCCAGAATCGATCCAACGGTACTATTGATTCTTTGCGACAACCGAGTAATTTTGTATTTTTCTATATTCAGCGTAACTTCTATTAGACTCAAAGTAATATTCAATGTTAAGTATGGATAATGAGGGTCAAACCCTCCCTAAACTTCATGATTTTTTTGGATTTGATCAGACTCTCAAATTCGCTGTAAAATATCAATTTCTTTCTCAGAATTTTAACCCATTTAAAGGTGGGGATACCCCCTTAAGTTAAAAAAAAAAAAAAATCTGCTTTTTTGTGTCATCATTGATCTAAAATACGTCGACGTATCATAAAAAATCATTTCCGATAAGATTATTATTTTTTTTTTTTATTTGTTGTCCGTTTTTCCCCGGTGCCCATTTTTCCCCCTGTTTCCCTACCTACACATGTAAATCAAACGAATCACGTAATCTGATAATCGAATAACCGCGAAGAGCCGAGTTTCCTCGTTGCAAGCATATTGGTCATGTTATCTTGAGCCCACAGTCTAGGACTCGTGTGCAGAATTAGCTGGGTAATCTGGCCGTTCGAATCTCGTGCAAAACGCAATTCAGAGATTGCGTAAGATAAATCTCTGGCAAGAGGGAATCTAGTGGCTTCTACGTGTTCGGAAAATAAACTATAGATACCTATACTCCTCAACATTGAATTCGTGCGCCAACCAGGCGAAAAGATATTCTACCTACGGAATAAAATCGGCGAGTAGCCGATAACGCTCGCTGCATTTACATATGAGTCATTCCACGTCAGACCGCACACCTTTCAGACACTATGTTCTTGAAACTCGACATCATTTTTTTCACAGCTTCTGTGAGTCAAATGAATGTGTCAAACAATTTTTCAAATTTTTTTATCTTCAATAGTTTCAGAGTTGCAGGGGGTTGAATTTCGTCAAAAAGGGGCAAAAAACGGAAACACGCTGTCTTTCAAATGCTCATATCTTCGGTTCTATCCATCCTACAGACTTGATCTTGTGTTCGTTTTGAAGCTCTTGGAACAGACTTTTATATTATATTTTTTTTAAATGTTGGTATAGCGACAACAACTATTTGTTATAAACAATTATATTATTCAAATGCAATTTTCAAGGTGAGAACACGCTTTTAAAATTTTGAAAAAAATATGAGCGTGTTCCTTGGACAATTTCCTAAAAGATAGGTGAGTTCCAGAATGGAACTCGGATGGAAAGTATTTTTAAACAGTGATTGAATAAAAGAAAGTGGCGCCGCGCGACGCTGCTGGCGCGCCCCTTACGTAGATCCACGCTTTTGCTTAATCAATCGCTGTTTAAAAATGCTTTACATCCAAGTTCCATTTTTGAACTTACTTTTCTTTTAGGAAATTGTCCGAAGAACACGCTTATATTTTTTTCAAAATTTTCAGAGCGTGTTCTCACCTTGAAAATCACATTGCAATAATATAATTGTTTATAACAAATAGTAGTTGTTGCTATGGCAAAATTAAAAAAATACGACATGAAAGTATGTTTCAAGAGCTTTGAAATGAGCACATGACCAAGTGTCTGGGATGGATAGAACCGCAGATATGAGAGTTTGAAAAAATACGTGTTTCCCGTTCATGCCCCTTTTTGGTACACGGAGAAAAAAATATCGCTCTCAGAGCTATCTAATAGATAGCTCTTCGTAGATCGCTACTGTAGCGATACGTTTTCTTATGGTAACAACACGATATCGCTATTCCAGCTATCTGTTAGATAGCTGGAATTGCTATACCACATTTTTCAACGGCCTTTATTTAACTATATCTGATTAATTATTTCTATGGGAATCTACCTTTTAAATAAGTCAAATTCAAATACATACATGATATTTCATATAATGTTGGTCATTTAAAAGTTAATGATCAACAAAATAAATGTATCTTCAAATTTTTGAGGTTATAAAATATGTCAACGCGCAACACGACAGCGCAGTGCAAAGCTCTTCCAACGACGTATGTATATCCCGTATAGCTATTTTAGCTATCTAACGTATCGTTCTCCGAGCTATCTACTAGATAGCTACGGTAACGATCTAATAGATAGTCAACTGCGTATAGTTACTGTAGCTATACAATATAGCTCTGAGAGCAATATTTTTTTCTCCGTGTAGATCTACGTAAGAGGCGCGCTAGCAGAATGTGCGGGTGCCGCTTTTGCTTAATCAATCGCTGTTTAAAAATACTTTCCATCCGAGTTCCATTCTGAAACTCACCTATCTTTTAGGAAATTGTCCAAGGAACACGCTCATATTTTTTTCAAAATTTTAAAAGCGTGTTCTCACCTTGAATAATATAATTGTTTTTAACAAATAGTCGTTGTCGCTATACCAACATTTGAAAAATATAATATGAAAGTCTGTTCCAAGAGCTTCAAAACGAACACAGGATCAAATCTGTAGGATGGATAGAACCGAAGATATGAGCATTTGAAAGACAGCGTGTTTCCGTTTTTTGCCCCTTTTTGACGAAATTCAACCCCCTGCAACTCTGAAACTATTGAAGATAAAAAAATTTGAAAAATTGTTCGATGCATTCATTTGACTCGTAGAATCTGTAAAAGAAATCAAAAAAGAATCGGAGACATCAAGTGAAATTTTCGATTTATTTTGTCCGGTCTGACGTGGAATGACTCATATACAGGGTGAGGCATTTAAAGTGCTACGGAGCAATAGCACTCAAACTATTGATCATATCCAAAAATGTTTCAGAGAGAAGTTTTATTGTTCGAGAAGGCCGTCATACTGGATCACCCTATTTTTTTATCGGTGGAGGCGTTGAAGCTACGGCAAGGTCAACTCCACTTTTTTAAATGAAACTACGAATTTTTTATTACTTTATTTTATTCTACTTGGAAAACCAAACGACTTTCGTATGAAACATTTTTTGGTGAGACATCAATTTTTCGTGATATTCAGCTGAACAACTACAGATTTTTGAACGTTCAAGAACTTTTTACCTCTGAACTATCAAGTTTGGAGAAAAGTTGCTGGTGACAAAAAGTGCTCAATTTTATGCAAGGAATTTCGGAAAATAATTGCAGAATTTTTCCCCGTAACTTTTCATCGCTGTTTCTTCAATTGCGTAAAAAAATTAAAAATTGTTGAAAAATTCGGAAAAAATATTCTTCAAGGTTCTTTGCATGGAATTATGGAATCTTCGTACGTTGCAATTCTTCTCAAAGCTTGATAGTTTAGAGGTAGTAGTTTCTTGAACGTTCAAAAATCTGTAGTTTTTCAGCCGAATATCATGAAAAATTGGTGTCTCACCAAAAAATGTTTCATACGAAAGTCATTCGGTTTTTCAAGTAGAATGAAATAACGTAATAAAAAATACGTAGTTTCATTTGAAAAAGTGGAGTTGACCTTGCCGTAGCTTCAGCGCCTCCACCGAAAAAAAAATAGGGTGATCCAGTATGACGGCCTTCTCGAACAATAAAACTTTTGTCTGAAACATTTTTGGATATGATCAATAGTTTGAGTGCTATTGCTCTGTAACACTTTAAATGCCTCACCCTGTATATGTGCAACTCCTACATGATAAATTACCGATTTTTCAAATATATTTATATTTTGTGATCTCTACAATTCTTTGTATATAGAAAATAACGTTTACTATAAGTAGGGAAATAAGATCTCGGGTGTATACGGTCAGTCGAATTGAAGAAGTATTTATTCCATTGACGTTTCGGTCGAACGATGGTCGACCATCTTCAGAACTATGAAAGTGCACAGGATAACAGGATAAATTCGTTTTTTTTAAATATATTTTTTACTATTCATCTTTATAACTTCAAAAACCTCGCTTTCATACGCCACGTGTAGACAACATGTGTTTGCTCTAGTATATTATACAACGCAAGCATGTTTTACGCGTTTTTCATGCTCGATTTCGGTACGCAAAGTGGGCGTTTTAGTGACAGCTGAGCGGGTTTGCGAGTGCGCATGCACAGAGTTTACTTTTAGCTCCTAGGAGCTAAATGAAGCTACTTTTTTATATCCTGGGAGCTCGCCTGGGAGTTGAAAGTGGTCTCTGACGTACGCGTTGTTATGCGTTGCTATGCGTGTATGTAGCCCGTCGGCTTTGTGTACCGGATCGAGCATGAACTTATAAAACATGCGTTTGTTGTATTAAAGCATCGTGTGGACCATGGAGGCAAAGGTCTTTTACGCCGAGCGTCTTTGCAATACTCGTCTTCTACTCGTCTACGACTCGTATTGCAAACGTACGCTCAGCGTTAAAAGACCTATTTTGCCTCCTCGATACACAATATACTATTATTTGAGTTATTGCCCGAGTCGAAAAGATTCAGCATTAATTCAAGCTGCTAAGGCTGAATTGTACCTTAAACCAAGCTGACTATGCTGAACTGAACTAAATCTCAAACTGACTACCCTGAATTGAGCCTTGATTCGAACTTCTCAGCCCATCAGAGTCTTTAATTTCAAGCTGACTAGCCTGCTCATGAAATTTAATTCAGCCTGACTGAACTGCAGCTTCAAACAAATATAAATTTTTCAGACTTTTTTCAGACTGACTAGCCTGCTGAGACGATAAAATCAAACTGAATTGAAACTGACCAAGCTGTAGGCTTGTCAGGTTGAAAGTAGCTTTGCCTTTGAACTTATTTTCAAACTGCACAACATAAAATTTTTAACTTGATTAGAAACTGACCAGCCTGCTAAGACATTAATATCAAACTGAATCCGAGCTGAATAACCTGTAGGTCAGTCAGGTTGAAACTATTGTAGACTTTGAACTTATTTTTAAGCTGATCAACCTGCTACATGGTAAAATTTCCAACCTAAATAGAAACTGACCAGCCTGCCAAGATATTAGTATCAAACTGTAGGTTATTCAGTTTGGAACCAGTTTAGACTTTGAGCATATTTTTAAGCTGAACAACCTAAACGATAATTTGAACATAAATTCAAACTTAATAACCTGACTTCGTAAATTTGTGTAGTTGCAGTAAAAAAAGCTTCTCTTTTTTTTTATTAATTAATGTTTTTGATATGGTTTGGAATTTTTTTCAATTACACGAGTGATAATACAGTAATGCTTACTTATTTACTAACAAGAATTGGTGACCTCGAATTTTAAAATTGATAACTGTGTATTTTTATTCTAAAACTAAAATGTCGGTATCAAGTCTGAAAATTTTAATAATCAACCAAAATTGAATATTTCTTATTGCAGTGATTGAAATTAAATTCTTATTATTATTATATTAATAAAATAAGTAATTATAATTACTTCTAAATTCTGCAAATAATGAAAAATCTATTTTTGTTAATTACTTAAATATACTTTATTGTTATAACGCAATGTATTGTCACGTGTTGTGGTTTCAGTTGCTGGTGAATAATTGAAAAGGATAAATAATAAAACGTTTAAAGCAATATTTCTGTTGATAATATTTATTATTATTCTAATTCTTTAGTGTTTAATGGATAAATAACATGTGATTGGTTATTCATATTAATAAAAATACATGGTGTAAGTAAATGATTTACATCTATAGCTTGATATACATTTGTCTCAGAACACTTATAAAATATACTAGAGCTGTCAACTTGGACGTTATCACCATCAATAATGTATGCATTAGTTCGAATAAGTTTCTGAATAACTGCATAATATTTAAAATTACATGTACAGTTCATTGAGTAGTGACTCTATCGTTCGAAGCCTATTAATTCATACCATATGTGAATTTATCGGACCAGTCGAACCAAATTTTTAAGTCTTCTAACTGAAGCTCACCTCTATATAGAGCGTGCGATCTTCAGATAGACCGAAAAAAACGGAAATGCATCATAATTATTATTATTTTTTTTTTTTTCTTCAAGTAAAAATTCCTTCAGCCCGGGTTTGAACCGCACGGAGAAAAAAATATTGCTCTCAGAACTATATTGTATAGCTACAGTAACTATACGCAGTTGACTATCTATTAGATCGTTACCGTAGCTATCTAGTAGATAGCTCTGAGAACGATACGTTAGATAGCTAAAATAGCTATACGGGATATACATACGTCGTTGGAAGAGCTCTGCACTGCGCTGTCGTGTTGCGCGTTCACATATTTTATAACCTCAAAAATTTGAAGGTACATTTATTTTGTTGATCATTAATTTTTAAATGACCAACATTATATAAAATATCATGTATGTATTTGAATTTGACTTATTTAAAAGGTAGATTTCCATAGAAATAATTAATCAGATATAGTGAAATAAAGGCCGTTGAAAAATGTGGTATAGCAATTCCAGCTGTCTAACAGATAGCTGGAATAGCGATATCGTGTTGTTACCATAAGAAAAAGTATCGCTACAGTAGCGATCTACGAAGAGCTATCTATTAGATAGCTCTGAGAGCGATATTTTTTTCTCCGTGCGGGACCTCCGCATTTGTACTGCGACGCCTTGTCCAATTAGACCACTGAAGGACTGGAGGAATCTTTACTTGAATTTCATGTTATTGTCATTGACCTTCTTAGTCCCAGGTCTGTGTTTATTTCATTGAGTAGTGACTCTATCGTTCGAAGCCTATTAATTCATACCATATGTGAATTTATCGGACCAGTCGAACCAAATTTTTAAGTCTTCTAATGCGGAGGTCCCGGTTCAAACCCGGGCTGAAGGAATTTTTACTTGAAAAAAAAAAAAATAAATAATTATGATGCATTTCCGTTTTTTTCGGTCTATCTGAAGATTGCACGCTCTATATAGAGGTGAGCTTCAGTTAGAAGACTCAAAAATTTGGTTCGACTGGTCCGATAAATTCACATATGGTATGAATTAATAAGCTTCGAACGATAGAGTCACTACTCAATGAAATAAACACAGACCTGGGACTAAGAAGGTCAATGACAATAACATGAAATTCAAGTAAAGATTCCTCCAGTCCTTCAGTGGTCTAATTGGACAAGGCGTCGCAGTACAAATGCGGAGGTCCCGGTTCAAACCCGGGCTGAAGGAATTTTTACTTGAAAAAAAAAAAAATAATAATAATTATGATGCATTTCCGTTTTTTTCGGTCTATCTGAAGATTGCACGCTCTATATAGAGGTGAGCTTCAGTTAGAAGACTTAAAAATTTGGTTCGACTGGTCCGATAAATTCACATATGGTATGAATTACATGTACAGTTGTTTCTTAAACATAGGCAATGCAAATATTTAATGAAACAAAATATTCGGTCAACTTTTTCTGTTTCTGCATCTAAATATTTTACCACTGATGTTGAAGTGTTCAATGCTCTAGTATATTCCTCGGATACATATAATTTTTTTTTTTTTTTTCACTAATCTTAGAAATTTAAAAATAATTACTCCGTTACTAACAACTCCGGAATTATTCATCGCACTGATGATAATGTCAGGAATTTCTTGAAGTATTTTGTAAGTTCCAATGCTATATCCATTATCACATACTTGTTCATTTATAGTCGATTGTTTTTTTTTATTGCAACAAAATTCTTGGACGCTTTGATTTTGAATTTGTTCTACATCTGTCATCATTGTAATGAGATGACCATGTCCACTAGATACTTGCGATCCAATATGTCTAGTTCCGTGAATATAAAGTAATATCTCACCGTTAAAACTTTCATACTCATAACAATGATGAGCCCAAAGTGGTCCATGTAGCCTCACACATGTTGGTAAATGTAATAGTAAATGAATATTAATAGATGCAAATTTTTCTCCATACAATTGTTGAAATTCACGAACAAATCGATGCAAAAAGTCTTCAGCAGTAGTAATCTTAAAATCTGATATTTCATCAGCACTTAAAAAAAACATCGATACCACTAATAACAAATAATGATTAAAATATTCAGCTTTCATTATTCCTTCAAATACCGCTACTGAATAATAATAAAAAAAACTTTTTAGCTCCGAAGCTTTCCAATGAATTAGGTCATCAGTTGTTCTAGGCATGCGGTGAATGAATTTTGGTGGTTTTATCAATTGTAAACGATTATTAATAGTGTCTTTACTTTCATACAGAGAGAACGCTTCATTTCTGTATGAAATATTAAATGTTAAATTCAAAACTTTTTTAATAACACCACCATCAACAGCATGCATTCGATCGATACACATTAAATTCAATTAAAAATGATCAATTCATTAAATTCCGCTCATAAAATCAGGCATGAGTTTAGCCAGTGATGTAGGTCCTTTTATGCCGAATTGTGGATTATCAGGAGTAGCTTCTCGCGCAAGATCTTCACGAATTCTTGAAGTTCGTAGTCGAAAAGTGTTAGAATATGGGTAAACTTGTAAGTAAGATCTAGGACCAATCTGTATTACTCGGCCTTCAAAAAAACATACTGGACATCCATATTTTGAGTTAAAATTAACAAAGTTTAAGCTATCTATTTTAGCTGGTAAATCACAAACTCCCATCAACAATACACCTCTCACAGTTATTTCGTTTTCCTCTGGACAGACAACTTTGATTCCAGCCAGTAAAGTTTCAAATACAGGTCTGAAGGCATAAAAAAATGAATTAAAATGCGGTTTTTTATCACCACACCACAGTCCCAACAATAAGGTATTAAAATTTTTTTTTCTGTCCTCAAACGGTAGTTCATTAATAGTAAGATAAATTGGCCAAGCACCTATTTTTGATGATTTGAATACCGGCACGCCATCCGTATACCAGGTAAATGATATGTTATTAGGATTCGATAAAAATCCATTATCAGTCCAAGTTTTATATAACTCTCCGTCGAAAATGTCGGCTATGTTATTGTTTATATTTGGTCGATTGAATCTTTTTTGTAAGGAATTAAAAAAGTTTTCTCTCTTATACATTTCCTTCAAATGATTAATAATTGGCAACTCCACAAAAAATGAACTTTTTGTTTGAGGACACATAAAACATATTTCATTCTCATTATCAAGTTGACTAGCACAGGATGGACAATAGAAATGTTTTTTTACATTTTCTTTGTCTAAATTAAAATATTTTTGAAATTTATATAAACTATTTTTAATTAGTCCTCGACTTAAACAATGTAATTCAATAACTCTTATTAAATCTTCTATGCATGCCATTGATAAGTGGTGTTTTAGACACATCGCTAAAATAACCAGCATACTCTCTTTCTTTGTTATTTCGGCTCCAAAATACAAAGGATTATTATCATCATCATGATTTTGCTCCGGTCTTTCTTCATCTTCATCATCTGAATCATCATTTCTTCTAATAGGTATTTCAAAAATATTATCTTCATTTTGCAAATATTGATTTGGATCTCCATTATCAAAACCAGGATATCGATTAGGCAGCCTTTCATCAATTAACCTGCAAAATAATCAAGTCAAATTAGAAGTTAAATAGTGAGAAGTATTTAATGATTTTCAATTGATAAGAACAGAATCCAAATATCTTACTCATCATCAGCACCATTATTTTGTTGCACCCTTTCATAAAAATCTTCAAAATCAGGTAATATTTCTGGTGGTTCATCATCACTAGAAAAGAATTATAACATGCTCTATTCCTCATACAAAAAAAATTTGGATTCAGAAAAATCGAAAATTAAAACAAATATTCTTACTTCTGTCGTAACGGTACTTGATTTTCGATCTGCAAATCTTGATCTTCAATATGATGGTTAATATTATTCTGATTATTATTATTAATTTGGGCGTGATTATGTTCAAATTGAACATCACCTGGTACTTGTCTATTAATTTGATTAATGAGAGGTCTTAACCGAGCAATATATTGCCGATGGCTTAAGAAATCGCTCATCGGTTTTCGAGACATCATTTGTAAGTTTTAAACGAAAATATCAACACCACAAAAAATCAAATAAAAAAAAAACGGTATTTTTCAACGTCTTGACACTTCTAAAACAAATAACAAATAAACATAACCTGCGCTTAGAGGTCATTTAATATTAGTATAGTTGTAATAAAGTATAGTTTTCATAATTACCGATGTAGCCTTCATGTTGGATGTCTGTTAATTTCTCTCAAAACGTAACTAACACGTAATTGTGACTTCGTATAGATACATATTAAATTATTATCGGAACGAATTGAAGATAAATAATAATTGATTCATTGAATTTGAATCAATTGAACACTTAAAGAATTATTTCAAAAGAAAAGTGAAAAATTTGTTCGTATATATACGCCCCCTACGTAGCTCGTGTGGCGTCGCCCTTTCGGCCGAATCAAGAAACTGGTAGACGCCCGAGTATCACAGCTGTTCAATAATACGCAAAGAGCGTATAATTACATTGATAATTTAATATTGTTTATAACCTTAAAGAGCTGTTTATTAAAATTCTTTAAAATAGCATAAATAAATTTAATATTATGGGTCGAGGCCGTGGAAAGAAAAAATATGCCAGTCTCTGGTGTATGCGAACTAAACGACATTTAGTTGTACCATTGACAACTATAAAAAATGTTAAGCACAGAGAAATTGGAAAAGTGTTCAATTATAACAAGGTAGAGACCAAGCTGATAGACATAGGAGGTAAGTACAGAAGTTTTAAGAATTTATAGTGGACCCTAAAGTTATGAATAATTAACCAAACATATTTAATCAAGGTTAAGAAGTAAAAATAAATTAGATTCAACTACAATTTTGGATATATTTGAAATTATACGTATATTGCACTTAACTAATTAAATTTTATTTCAGAGGATGAAAAAGAGTTACAACGAAAAGCTATTGATGAAGAAAATGTATTATCAGCGATTAAAAAAGCTAAAAAAAAAATCTGAAGAACAAACAATACCTGATAAAGTTGATGATCAAAAAGAAAAATCGGCAGTATTGAATTCTAATAAAAGAAAAATCGATGAGAAAATTGGATTAGATAATAATATTTTTGAGCACAATATTAGGCGCATAAAATTAGAATCGACAGCTGGCAAACTTTCTGTTAATCAAGGCATTACACCAAATAAGACGGACGCTTCTTTACCACCATCGGATACTCCAAGTGTTACGATACAACAGCAACAGCATACTTCTCCACCATTGACTAAAACACCATCTCAGATAACTAATGATCCACAAGCTATTGTTAACTCACCACCTAAACAAAAAAATGAGTCATTAATTGAACCAATCGATGAGGATTCAGCGATAGAAATTGACCTTGATTTACCACCGAAGCAGCCCACTATCGACCCAGTACAGCAACAACTATCCAAGAATAATGTTAATCCGCCTGAATATCACCATCATGCTCAACCAGTACCTCCAGAATCAACCAATGTTCCTCCTTTTCAACACAGTTTCCCTTTGACTCCTATTTTTTACCCTAGGCTTTCAAATAAAGAACCATATGTACTGACGAATTTAGATACGCAGAAACAAACACCAACGATAGTCAGTGACGTACCAGTAACTAATGAACAGTTCTACTTACAAGCTACAACCAGACTTGAATCAGGAAATGGAATGATGAGTTGTAAGTATACATCACCACCGATGACTACGCATTGCTCAAGAGCGTATGAATCTGAACTGCTCGGGTCAGATTGTAATGGCTCAGCAGCTTTTCAAGAAGCTAATCATGACGCTTCAATGACACAAATATGTCATGAAAATTTACAAAAAAAGATACAGGGTCATTTAAGTCAGCAATTAACACCTTGTCATGAATCAGCAGCTCGACATTCCGTTAAACAACAGGTTTCAACCACAACTTTGAAAAAAAATCTGCCAAAAGATGCTGTTGATCCTCTACCATCAACATCATTTCAAAATCAACCAAACATACGTATTCAAGCACCTGGAACTTTACAACCTCACCCGCAATCCGTAAATTCTCAGAGAGCTATGATGAATGATGAAGCTAGTGCTACTGAGAAAAACACAAGAAGATTTTCTTTTACCAGATCAGAATCTCCATCAGACGATTCACAAGAAGATGAAGAGCAAGAAAATATGCCAGAAGTAATGGAATTAATCGCTATGATGCCTTGTGGACAGAGTGAGTTGAAAACTTAGATATACATTTTTGTTAAATTTCAATTTAATAAATTTTTTTGTACTTATAGTTACAGAACGAGATGTCTGGATGCAAAAACAAATTTATTTGTCTTTTAAAAGTGCTTATCAGCGTCAACAACAAACTTCAAAAATCGTTGAAAATGGATATAAGGTAGGGGAGACCGGTGTCGGTTGTAACAATTTTTACAAACTAATTTTTTTTTCGTTTAATATCGATATTTTGTGACTGATTTTTTTAACCTAAGTTCACTCACATCTAACTCTTACTAGTTCGATTTTTTTAGTTCGAAATTTTCGTTAGTATAGTCAAGAAAAATCCATAACGGATGTTGCTACACGTGTTACAATTGACACCAGTGAGGTGTCAATTGTAACGCAGGTCATTGCGATATAACCGCAGGAAAAATATTTATCTAATTTTGTATAAACTATTTTATATTGTTGATAAAATAGGAAAATTTATAAAAAATTAACATTAGCGTAAAGGGGGTACACTTTTTTCGTATGATTTAATAAAACACGAAAATTCAATAACAAATTAAACAAATAATCTTCTGAACATTCAGCGCATATATGAATAATGCACTACGGTCAGTGCAACCAATATGTGCCCATTTCTTGCACTTAATGCATTGACGCCATTTGTCGTTGCTTCTTTAATTGACGTGTTACAATTGACACCAGCGACGATTTTATGTAGAAAAATGGAAATTCTACACTAAAACTCGTGACTTCCAAATCCTAATACACAACAATTGAAGTCGAAGCATCGTAGTTTAATATACACTAAGTCAATTATAAAAACCATCCATGGTTTACTACATTAAGCGAAAGCATAGTGAAACGAAAAGATTTACTTACGGGTGCAAAAGACCGATAAATGGACACAAATGGACACAGCACAGAAAATATGTCCGAAAATTTCGCAAAATGTTGTTCAACAAAAGCCCGCCGAATGTTGCTATACATACATCTAAAAAGATTAGAGATTATCCGCAAGATGGCGGCGTAATGTCCACTGTTACAATTGACACCCTGTTACAACCGACACCGGTCTCCCCTAGTTAATGGGAGACTTCGGTGAAATTTTTGGCAAAAACAGGTTTTTTAATTCTTAAAACTTTGAAAAGACGTGTATAAAAAAATCCTTGCAGCAGTTTTTGAATAATGTCAGTATAGATAGTGAAAAAAAGTTTCAGCCTCCTGCGATGAAAGTGTATGCGCAAGGAATTTTTGACAGCGGTGAGAAAAATCTTCTTCGCAAGGTTCCTTGCGCTTACATTTTCATCGCAGGAGGCTGAAATTTTTTTTCACTGTCTATACTGACATTATTCAAAAACTGCTGGAAGGATTTTTTTATACAACCTCTAATAGCGATTTTCAAAATTTCACCGAAGTCTCCCCTTAATGAAGTAGAAGTAATAATTATTTTGAATCAGTTAAAAAATGAGTAATTGTTTAGAATCAATTTTTTTCTATTATTTCATTTCATAAATATTTAATATATAATTTTTTTTTTTTACTTTTTGTAGGTTCCAGAAACATTCTTAAAAGCTAGTGATGAAAAAGTAAGTCTATTGATTTACTTAAATTTAAAAATCCATGTTGAGTAATTATACTTTACCTTACATTCATTCATTATTATTTAGGTTGAAATATATTCTCAATGTGGATTCTACCTTCCAAAAAATGTAAAAACATTGATAGACTTCAAGTATGAAGAAGAAAATTCATGGGATGTAATTGTGAAAGAAGTCATACTAGCTGTTTATGGTAAAAATATTATTAATTTTTCTGCTACGGGAAAAGGACCTAACTCCCGTCCGAAAATAAATCCAAACTTGTTTAAGGGATTATTGGGTAAGGTTTTATATTAGAATATAATTTATGAAATATTTTCATTACAAATTAATCACACAACTTTATATTTCAGGCTGGATTAATCATGGAAAAGTTGGAGAAGAGCTGGTTGACAAAAAAGAATTAATTAAAGAAATTAATCATATCAGTTCGAATAAGAGAGGATATCAGAAGAGGAAGCAAACGAAAAAGTCAACAGATTCGACATAGTTTTTTAAACACTCATCCTTATTTATTCTTCATTATTTTTTATTAATTATTCGTTCATGTACTTGTTTTTCAATTTCAATAAAGTATAAAAAATATAATTCAACCTAGTTTTAAACTTATCACCCTTCTATTAACTAACCCAGATAACAAAATGTGCGCACAGTGCCCGCATAGTGTAGGCACGCGTGCGAGTTGAACCGCACGGCATGCGCTCAGTGGGCCATACAGATGTGTCCACATATGATGTACTTATGCGTCGCACGTCGTGCGGGTCGCACAAACCAAAAAAACTTACTCAGGTGTGATTGTGAATATTCAGATCTACACTTTATAACTCCATCCGCATATATTTGTAGATCAACAAACATCACTAGTTTGCTAAGAAAAATGTCATCCGATTCTTTCGACCTCACCGGGATTCGAACCCAAGTCCGCTCGCATTCATATCACTAGTCGGACGCTCTACCGACTACGCCAAACTACCTTGTTGTAATGGGCTTCATATTTTCCTATTTGTCGAAACCTATGATCAAGCTGTCGAATTCAGAGCTAATACGCATTTAAGTGGATCAATTTTTTGTTCAACCATAATATAAGAATTGACTCTGTACAATAATGATTTATTATAATCATTTTTATAAATTAATGAGGATAATAAAACTCCACGAAAAAAATTCAAAATTCTACTCGCGACTCTTGATCAAAAATTAATACTTATTACCTACATAAGATTAAACATTCTTGACTTTTTGCGAATCGAAATCCTCAACTAATTAAAAAAAGTCTTCCTAGGCCGTGGATAATTTTATACAATTTTATACAATTTTATACATAATTCTTTATAAATTCTATATTAAATTATGTATAAATTCTATATAATCTTTTTTACTCGGGAATTTGATTCTTTATACATCTTGATGAGTTTAAAATGAAGAGAAGAAAATGCATCTTGTACAAGCGTCACTCAGCATTTTGCAGAAGTGACAAGTGAGAAAAAAAAATACGAGAAAAAGTGAATAAGAAACATTATTTCGCCACCAAGGTTCAACAAATTTTGCTCCCAATCTTGACAGTCAGGTTTGATCTTAGGAAATATTTGTCACGAATTCTGAAACATCGAGTAAATCCTACTAACTGTTTTATGATGAAAATAATATTGATCATCTCATATATCGAATGATTGCACACTGACATCATGGTGCCCGCACGCGGTGCTTCGCACAACAGCGACACACGTGATTGTATGTCTTCGCACGCGTGATGGCTAGATGTAACTCATTACGCTCGCACATGTGCGGCGTCACTTCGTGCTAGCAAGAATGGTGCGTTCTCGCCCGCACGACGTGAGCCGCACGTTGTGATGGTTCCGTGCGTCGCATACTTGTTATCTGGGAACCTACTATTAGCCTGAAAAGCCTTAAATTTGAACCTCATTTAACCTAAAAGGCCTCAAATTCGAACATACATTCAGCCTGAAAAGCCTTAAATTGAAACATTATTCTAACCTGAAAGGCCTTATAGCCTGAGTTAATTATTAAATATTCGAACTGAATCTTAGCCTGCTAGTCCTGATAAGTGAAATAACCCGGCCTCTCAGTTTGAATTCAGGCTCTCTTTACAATGTATTTTAAATGGTGATTTTTTAATTTGTTCATCCGTGAGCTAGCAGTTTGAGCAGCTTCAAATAATGTTGAATCTTTTCGACTCGGGTGTTCTCTAAACCAGAATGTTTCAGATTTTTATTGCTATAGTTATAAAGGACGAAACCCAGTACATTTATTATCATATTTCTTTAACGTATACGGTCTAGTACTTAGTCTCAAACATACGAATTGTATTCATACTAACAAATGATAACGGTTGCTGCGTAAATTTCTGTTTTCTAAATAGTCTTGTTCGAGACTCAAAACTGAACACTATAGCCTTTTTCAAATATAAAGCCATTTTCTTCCAATCCATTTATTTTGTGTCTAATTATACCTTATTTCACTCAGGAACTCACGTTGCTCCTTCTTCTCTCACGTAAGGTAAGCGCACCAATAGTGAAACGCCCACCGCTGTGTCTCGATTATTAACGGCAATAAAAATAATAAATTTGAAAGTTCTGGAGAAATTTTTATTCTGGGCTCACAGTCAAGTTTTGGGGCTGTAAACTAACCATATATTAGGTCTATATTAGCTCATAATGAATTTTTAAAAGAATTTCAAAGACTCGAGATTTTCGGAACAGAAGTGAAACAGCCAAATGAGTGGGGAACCAGTAGTGAAACAGCTAGATGACCAATTGTGAAACGCTATCACCTGTCAAACAGCATATACCTAACCTGAAAATGATTCGTCCATTTGCTGCCCTTGAACCTCGAAATTCTTTGAATTTCATACCTAAAATTTATGTAAAACTATCGAAAAAATCAATCTGATAAAGAAATTCACAGCTTAACATTGTCTGGGCACAGAAAATTGAAGAAAAAACCACAAAAAGCAACTGTTTCACTTCTGGTTGCATCGCTCTTCCGAGGCAACCAGAAGTGAAACGCGGCTTTTTTTATAGGAAAAACTGTAATTTATTCTATTTATCTGCGCTTCAACGATAAATAAAGTGTCACTGCTACCGTTGTTGGAGTTTTTCAGCACTTGATTGAAAGAAATTACGTGCTAGCTCTCTTTTCGATGCAGAGCGTCAGCACCCCGGCGACGGGTAGACGGAGGCTAAAGAGCCCGCTCGTCGGAAGGGGAAACAGAAATATGACATTTTAAAATTCTTCCAAACGTTTTCGGCGAAAAAAAAATTTTCTTTTACTTTCTAAATATATTTCTTAACTAAAGCAATGAATTCCCCAAAAAAAAGTTTTTGATAGAATTCGCAGAAAGAGAAATAACCCCGCTGTTTCACTATTGGTTAGTGTTTCACTATTGGTGCGTTTACCTTATAATACGTAACTTTATAACACTATGTTATTATTAATAGTTCATGTTAGACTGTAGACTTATAATTAATGTTATCCTGTGCACTTTCACAGTTCTGAAGATGGTCGACCATGGTTCGACCGAAACGTCAATGAAATATAATACTTTTTCAATTCGACTGACCGTCTACACTCGAGATAGATGTCATTTCCCTACTACAACATTACGGTCAAGAAAAATATTCTCTCGTTTATACTATAGGGAAATTGTAATAAACTTATACTTATTTTCGATTCATAAGCTTTTATCAATCATAAGAGAGATTTTATTCATCCTATGTCATGAAAATTCAAATTTTAGTGTTTTTATTTTATTTTGCACGAAAAAACGGTTGAGCAAATTTCGAATTCTTTAATCTGCCAGGGCCGAAATTGAGCCTTGTAATTTCTTGAAATAATTAAAGCGAAGCGACAGCCGAGAGAATGTTCGCCGTTATGTTAGGGGTAGTGAACCGACCGTGAAATTGCATAGTTAAGAACATAGTTCGGTATATAGCTATATAGATACAGGACCTCAACGAATCACTTAGCGAGAGGTCGCCAAGGTTTTCGGAAGAAAATTGCCGGAGACATCGTAAATCTGGTCTCCTTTGTCGTGACCGTTCTATTGGAAAAAGTACCGATGAAAGCGACTGGGTCAAAATTTACTTGACCACCGACGGGCTGAATGGAAATTTCCAACTCCGACGGCCTGATTATAATATACCTACCTATAGATCCTTCACATGAAAATGTAAAAATTTGTTAGCTTGCTAAAGGGCTAACTTTTTCTTTTTCTTTTTTACGAAGGCTCACCCTTGCTTGAAGTGTTCTCCATTTCTGTTTTCAAAGTAATTAGTTAATGCCACTAGTTCGCGAGTATCAAGTGTTTATTAATCATCACCGCGCCTGAACTTTCAAAGTACTCCAGAGACTGAAAAAAGGTTATGCAATTGCTGTGGTAATCAAATCCTGTGATGTTGACGAAGCAGTTAAGGGGACCAGTACAGCGACTTTTCGAGAAATGATCATAGTCCGAAATGAATTTATTTCATAACCAAAGTTCATTTCACATCAAAATATTTTTCTTTTTCAAAATCATGTGTCGTAAGGATTTCAGAGCACCGCTGGACCGATTCAGGTCATCTTGGATTCATTTTCTTCAGAAAACAAATCCTCATCATGTGAATGTAGGAATTTTAAAATAAAAAATTATGTCATAAGTTATGATCAATTTACCAAATTTGAAAAAATTACTATCACTCATTTCTTAAATAATTTGGCCAAAACGTAAAATTTTCAAAATTCCTACATTCACATGATGAGGATTTGTTTTCTGAAGAAAATGAATCCAAGATGACCTGAATCGGTCCAACGGTGCTCTGAAATCCTTACGACACATGATTTTGAAAAAGAAAAATATTTTGATGTGAAATGAACTTTGGTTATGAAATAAATTGATTTCGGACTATGATCATTTCTCGAAAACTCGCTGTACTAGTCCCCTTAATTGGAAAACTGTTATTGCGGTTTCTCGTTTCTCATCATAAGCGGAAGCTTGAGACTTGCAAACGCAGGTGAATTTGCGGTGAAGCTGATTTTTGCCAAATATTTTGAAATCGAATTCACGGAATTTTCATAAAGCAGATCAGCTCGCTAACCTGAGATTAGCAGTCGACTGATATATTCAATGACTAATATCAATTTGTGGATAATTACTGTTAAATTAATACTCCAAATTAATTCTCACACTCGACGCAAATGCCATTGATGCTATCAAATATGTATCACGGAAATCAGCAGATTCTATTGTATTTTATGTGATGAAACTAGACGGCAGAAGGGGATTTGATCGATACTACGCATTTTAACATTACGGGGTACCTATTGGTATTCTATTACAGAAGTTTAATAGTCTTCTAATCAGATGAAATTCAGTCAAAAATGAAGCACTTGTCGCAAGAATCTAGACGTACCGATGCAAGGATTTTAAACTCAGTGTGGTCTGCTATGGTCCACAAAATAAACCTCATTCGATGAGCATGGAAATTTTAGATGAGTTCATTTTTGTCAGCGTGAATTGAAGAATAGTCAATATAGGTTGTATCTCGAAACATTAACACAAAAAATTTCATCACTCGAATTGTTTTACAAGTATCAAGAAGTTATACGTATTATTCATGTGATGAAGATTTGTTTTCTGGACTATGAGGGACTAGAAATCAGAAAATCAACCTAAATTCTACGAAAAGTGATTTTCTTTTGATTGCGTCTCACAAATCCGAATGTAGAGATCTGTTATGAAACAGTGGCATTAGCAAAATTTTTTGGGACACTTCAGTCATCCAAAAACACCCCATTGAGAGGTGCGCTTACCCCTTCGATGACTTTCTCCGTATCTCTCTTTGTCTCTAGGAAATTTTGAGCTTGAAAATATTGTCGATGCCTGTAATCAAACTGCGGGATTAATTTCTAACTGTAAACTTGAGGCGCACGTGACTATGCTCTCGTCTCATTCATTAAGATGTAACGTGATGAGACTTTGATTTTATATCCCAACAACCAATAGACATTGTCGTTACCAATTGCTGTGGTGCGGCATTGCTGTGTCGGGATTGGCGGCTCGAATGGCAGAGGTACGTATATAGGCGAAGCTTACACGCCGGTTTGGGACGTGGGGGAAACTCAATTGAGACCGGAGCTAATCTCGCTCAACTCTGAAGACTTTGCTGCGGCTTGAGTATTTGATACTACTTAGTAATGGTCCACGTTTGTCTGTATGAATATACAATGTTACGTATGTATACACAGAGAGAATACTACACAATAAATATCTAAGCTCGGTAAACTCCCACGTTGATAAACACAGCGAGATTTCATGAGGACATAATCTGTCCATTAAGGGCATACATCGACATGCCTGAGCATCAGTGATTCAAGTATATTGTCAAACGTTTTCATCAAATCAACCATTTTGTCCTGAAGAATTGTTCTTCACTTTTATTCGGCACATATATGTATGCAGAGTTGTAAATAATGCATTAAATTTTTTAATGCATTGACATTTTCATTAACCATTAAATTTAATTTTTTAATGGAAAATATTTCCATTAACCATTAAATTTAATTTTTTAATGGAAAATATTTCCATTAACCATTAAATTCAATTTTTTAATGGAAAATATTTCCATTAACCATTAAATTTAATTTTTTTAATGGAAAATATTTCCATTAACCATTAAATTTAATTTTTTAATGGAAAATATTTCCATTCACCATTAAATTCAATTTTTTAATGGAAAATATTTCCATTAACCATTAAATTTAATTTTTTAATGGAAAATATTTCCATCAACCATTAAATTTAATTTTTTAATGGGCAATATTTTCACTCACTATGAAATTCATTTTTTTATTGGAAAATGTTTTCATTAAAAAATTAAATTCAATGAGTTAATGGAAATATTTTCCATTAAAAATTTTACAACCCTGAGCCGCTCACGGTCATGCACACAGCGAATGGCTTTCTACTTTCCCGCCAAGTCTATTTAAAAATTAAAAGTGAACCAAAGTAATTTCAGAAAATTCCAGCAGTTGATGAGAATTTTTCCGAATAGAAAAACATATTCAAAAATTGATGAAAATTTTTCTCATTAAATGATGAAATTCAATTTTTTAATGGAAATGTTTTCCATTGAAAAATTAAATTTAATGGTTAATGGAAATATTTTCCATTAAAAAATTAAATTTAATGGTTGATGGAAATATTTTCCATTAAAAAAATTAAATTTAATGGTTAATGGAAATATTTTCCATTAAAAAATTGAATTTAATGGTTGATGGAAATATTTTCCATTAAAAAATTAAATTTAATGGTTAATGGAAATATTTTCCATTAAAAAATTAAATTCAATGAGTTAATGGAAATATTTTCCATTAAAAATTTTACAACCCTGTATGTATGGGGTGTCCCTTAAGGGGACCACCCGCTGAACATAACACATTAAGCTGACGTTACATTCGGTCACAAGTTTTGCCTAATTGCAACCTTCCATGATAAACGTTCAAGAGGTAATTCGCAAATAGTCCAGTCGGAATGTACACAAAATTAGTCGACTTCTATTCAAACATTTGTTATAGCCGGCGATTTTTGTACAGGTCAATTAGATAGCCAGGAACATAACCCCAAGTTTGTGTATTGAGTTAGGTCCGGGTTTGGCCGCAATAATTAATTAAAAATTGAAAACACGCCATTTAAACGTTACTTTTGTTGTTATGGGCTTTAGAGAAAAATGTTTCCTACAAAAGCTGTTCACTGAATTTTTTTTGGAAGCTAGGTCCTATAAAAAAATGACGTATCATTGTTAGTTTAACCGTAAAATGCAATCAAAATTGAATCGATTGCATTTCGTTTAGTGTAAGTAATTCAGTGAAATGTCAACGCATTATTATGAAACTCATCCGGCATCTAGAACAACCTGTCGTCAAGAGAAGTGCGCAAAGTTGACCAGGCTATCTCGTATTGGGATCCTTGGAATGGGCGTGGCTTTGAAATTTTAGCCTTCTTTGAGTAGTTCTATTTTCGTCATTAGTTGGCGTATCGCAGTTCTAAGCCCTCTCATTGGTTACTGTAGCCTTCTTTGAGTAGTTCTATTTTCTGCCACTAGTTGGCGTATCGAGGTTCTAAGGTTCCCAATAGTTTAGCAACAATAACCGATCTCCGAAAATCCGCTCTTTGCTCATAACTTCTGTCGAGATGGTCTCACAGGAAACGAAAAAATCGTGGTGGTAGTATTTGGAACGTAGATGCAGGATATAACATAAAAAAGTGGTTTTCTATTCAAGAAAGTACGTTTTTAGAGGATATAAAACTTTGGCTTATAAACAAAAGGGAATAACTTCGTCAAGTATCCAATGAACGGATCTGATCCACGCGATTATAATAGGTCTTCCAAAAAAATATCACTTACAAAACATGGAATATTTACTAAACTGAGATTTATTCATTGGACATTCGGCTTATCAATGTTACGTAATTCACAGCTATCTCCAGACCATAGTTCGCGTGAAACACGAAACTTCTGGGTAAAATACCAATCAATGGTGATTTCCGCCTTCATTTTCGGATTGGTGAGAAAGAGGTACCCCGATTTAAAAAAAAATTAACTCTCTACGACCGTTTTTGACGGAGATAATCTAATTGTTAACCCTTCGTTGTCACACTTCTGTAGAATCACACGGTAGTCACACTTGGGTGAAATTTACCCAGTCAATTTTCAAATGGTTGCTGTGTGAAAACTATCAGTTCGATCGGGATCGAAAAAATACTAGAAAATACTTCAAACATTCTAGAACATGTATCAACCCAATCAACACATCTGTCTATAATAGCTCTTATAAGAACTCTTGTTTGAGATCTAAAAAAGAGTTCTTTCAAAGAGTTCTGTTGGAAGTCTATTAGAAGTCGATATTTCGATGTCTGTCATGAGAGTTTTAAAGGAGGTCTAGAATCAGACTCCAGTGAAGAGGCTCTAAAATGAGTCAGACAAGAGCTCATGTTTCATAAGTTACGCGCGTAAACGTAACTGCGCGGCAAGATAAGTAAATGCGGCAGTGAAAGTGCATAAGCTATCCCATCGTTTTAAACATATTAAAAGTAAGTATTTAACAAACTAAACTGCCACTTTTATCATATATCAAGGTAGATAATACCAATCCATTCCTTGGAATTGTTATAAAACATCATGATAATGTGAAGTTCACCGTGCGTAAGACGATCAATTACACATAACCTCACTTTTTTTTATAAAATACATTTCGATGACAGGGACATTCTAGACAACTGAAGCAAATCGTTGATTCAAATAGCAGCTGTGTCGACCTTATTCAGCATTTAACAAAATTCGGGCGTGAGAAATTCATAACAAATTGGAAGACACACACAGACAGTCACAGAGCCTAATAGCACAGCCCTCATATACAACGTAGAATTATACTGAACCTCCCTGATTTCCAATTAACATTTTCATTCCAGTATCATTATCACAGTATCATGAGCGTTTGGTATATGGGAATATGAGATGACAAGTGGATATGGAGGCACTTACAAGGAGAGTGTCAGGCTTGCGGATCATGAATTTCGCTCAAACTTCTAAGAGTGTTTTCTTGGCCCAGAATATAGAGCTTCTGACCCTCAGAACTCTCCATTGGGCCATTAGTCGCTCAACTTACAATTGATTATAATTTTTTTTTCTTTACTTTTGGTTTTTTTCTTTCACTCACATTTTTGATAAGCCGAACTTGTATGAAACATACCATATGATTTCAATGTTTGTGAATAATTTTCAACGATGTATTCGAACGGTGAAGAATGAATAAATAGACTCCGATAACAGTATCGTACAACTTATGGGTCCTTCGCTATGGCTCTAGGATCAACAAACCGAAGCCTTCGGTACCCATGTCGTTGAGTTTAAAAGAATTCCTATGTTGACCATAGATTAGAACTGGCAGAGCTTATTCAGAATTAGGCCACAAAAGTATGTATTGAGGAAGTAAAATTACAATGAAGTATTGAAGAAGTTAAATTTGGAGATTTATTTTCTGATTTGTCTCTGAATATATATATATTCTTCCAATATCAAAGAGCAAAAGATTAAATCTAATAATCATGTAGAAAAAAAAAAAAAAAACAGTTTCTGGAGTTAAGAGTTATTCTAAATTCAAACTCCTCACTACTTTTGTCACCTAATTATGAATAAGCTCTGCCAATTTCAAGATCTGTAGCCATAACGTAAGGATTCTTTCAGAGCCAACAACATGGGTACCGAAGGCTATTTCACTGTGGCGGAGGACCATATCCAGCTTCGTCAGAGGCTTCAAAGCTGGTTCTACTACCTCGAACTAGCATAACGATCTTGATTTAATAGTAATTAAGATTCTATCCAGGGGCTCAATTAGGACTGCTCCGATTTGCTTTTTTATCATCCTCATATAATTTCATTCATTTATTGCTAACGCGTACCCACAAATAATGTATTTTGAGCTCACAAAGCTTCAATAACAGAGTGTCGTATATTCAGGTTGGGTTAGTTGATCCAAGAGCCATAGGGGAGGACCCAAAAGTTGTACGATACTGTTATCGGACTCTATTTATCCATTCTTCAGCGTTTAAATCCATCGTTGAAAATTGTTCACGAGCATTGGAGTCATACGGTATGTTTTTATACGAGTTTGGGTTATCATAAATCTTATTGAAAGAAAAAGCAAAAAATGAAGAAAAAAAAATGTGTCTTAATAATAAATTAATGAAATGTATCTTTTATATGTATTTAATTATTTTATCATATGTATCTATTATCCAATGTTGACACCAAATATTTTATGAAGAAATAAATTTGTTTTACATACCTACTCTAATAGTTCATATATTTAATTGCTCCAAATAAAAAAAAATAGAATTTCTTATGTTTATCAATTTTTTACTAATAGACACATTTGGAAATACCAAATGAGTTTATTTGAGGCATTTTGATAAACCTAGGAAATACTATTGCAGAAATCCCTAAAAATATCTCCACAATATTAGTAACCTTATAATACCCTCTCCGAGGCCTCACCAAAACCTCTCAATGATTTCTTAAAATAATCTTGTGAACGACTTCTAAAAGAGGTCTCATTTTGGAGCTCTCGGACTATGTTCTAAAAGGACTCTTTTAGGGGCGTTTCTGAGCTTCTTAAGAGAGTCCGAAAAGATTGCATAAGAAGTCTTTTAGATTTATTTGAGAGCACTTCTCGATACCTGAAGGAGAGCTCTATCAAGATTTCAGGAGCTCCTCAGGATGTCTTTAAGAAGACATTTGGTTGATTGGGAAGAGTCGGTATGTCAAAATTCAAATGACAACATGTAAAAAAAAAAATCGTAAATAGGTAAATTTGTCAAAAAATTGATATTTGGGCCAGAATGCCTGGGTGAAATCCACTCAGAGTGACTACGAAGGGTTAACTAAGCGGCCGGGCGCTCCCCACCACGCCGCCCGACGCGACGCACACCGCGGTTCTAGATT
Organism: Tenthredo mesomela; assembly: GCA_943736025.1. Classification (NCBI taxonomy): domain Eukaryota; kingdom Metazoa; phylum Arthropoda; class Insecta; order Hymenoptera; family Tenthredinidae; genus Tenthredo; species Tenthredo mesomela. Next base: position 13,126,792 of record OX031022.1, read on the forward strand.
TTTTACCCGCGCGGTTGACTTTGGTGGCTTATTGCGTTGACGCGAACGATACAAGGGGCCTGAAACCGATTCAGGGTCCTACCTGAAGCTCTCCAGAGTGCTATCGAACTTGATTATACCTGAAATATTGATTAGAACATTGTTAAATGAATAAAGGATAAAACAGTCCGTATCTCCGGTTGTAACGAAGACATAGGAACGATTTTTTTTTCAAATTGTGCGCCTTTGGAAGACCTATTATAATCGCGTGGATCAGATCCGTTCATTGGATACTTGACGAAGTTATTCCCTTTTGTTTATAAGCCAAAGTTTTATATCCTCTAAAAACGTACTTTCTTGAATAGAAAACCACTTTTTTATGTTATATCCTGCATCTACGTTCCAAATACTACCACCACGATTTTTTCGTTTCCTGTGAGACCATCTCGACAGAAGTTATGAGCAAAGGGCGGATTTTCGGAGATCGGTTATTGTTGCTAAACTATACGAGATAGCCTGGTCAACTTTGCGCACTTCTCTTGACGACAGGTTGTTCTAGATGCCGGATGAGTTTCATAATATTGCGTTGACATTTCACTGAATTACTTACACTAAACGAAATGCAATCGATTCATCTTTGATTGCATTTTACGGTTAAATTAACAATCATACGTCATTTTTTTATAGGACCTAACTTGCAAAAAAAAAATTCAGTGAACAACTTTTGTAGGAAACATTTTTCTCTAAAACCCATAACAACAAAAGTAACGTTTAAATGGCGTGTTTTCAATTTTTAATTAATTATTGCGGCCAAACCCGGACCTAACTCAATACACAAACTTGGGGTTATGTTCCTGGCTATCTAATTGACCTGTACAAAAATCGCCGACTATAACAAATAAAGGCCAACGCGCACTACGCGGAAGCGAAGCGCGGCGAAGGTATCGGAAGCGAAGCGCGGCGAAGGCATCGGAAGCGCGGCGACGGCATCGGAAGCAATCCGACGATAAACGAACTTTTCGTGAGCTATCGGATGCTGTAGGCTGGGCCACATCTTTATTTTTAATTAAAAAATTGTGAGAATAAGAAAAGATTAATTAAAAATAAAGATGTGGACCAGCCTACAGCATCCGATAGCTCACGAAAAATTTCCTTCATCTTCGGATTGCTTCCGATGCCGTCGCCGCGCTTCCGATGCCTTCGCCGCGCTTCGCTTCCGATACCTTCGCCGCACTTCGCTTCCGCGTAGTGCACGTTGGCCTTAAAACGTTTCGACGTAATATCCTATTTGCAACATCTGTGGACTACATCAAAAACATTGCATCTTGGCAGTTATAAAGTAAATTTCTGATGTCATTAAGGGGTGAGATGCACTCAGGATTTTCGAAAAATGAAATTTTTTTTTTATTGCATTTTCTTGGAATATGATGTTTCGAAAATATTCTCTGCAAATTTCAAGTCAATCCGATGAATAGTTTCCGAGATATCCTACAATGAGTGAAGCGGTGTCGGACCCGCCTGGCAGGTAGCGGACGCCAGCTGCAAGCAACCGGTTTCGACCCACCTATGATATTTTGTGAATAGTTTTGTTGCGTACTTGGAATTTTTGGTTAGGCATCAGTATATTTGTGACACTGGAACTGAGTGGTCGATACTTGTGCGTTTACATAAAAATTAAAAATAAAATAATTAATAAAACGCGTTTATCTCGGAACTACGTCCTTCAAGTCGGTGACCACTGTAATTCCGAAACCACTTGACGGATTTTGATCAAATTTGTACAGGTTATAAATAACCTAAAAAACTAGTCCTTGATCGACGGATTTGCAATTTGGTTGAAGATTTCGATTTTTTTCAACAGCAAAATCATGATTTTTGGTCGAAAATCGGGAAAAAAGCTGTCAGGAGCCGCCATTTTGTTAATTTTCAACAAAAAACCAAAAGCTTCGATTAAAGACTAGATTTATTATTAAACTAATCATTTTTTCTTGTCTTATTGATTTCATATAATCCAGTCCGATGGTGTGATGGTCACCGCGAAGGCCTGTTTGCGAGAGGGGCCCGACGAAAGGGGCCATATCTTTATAAATAATTAATTTTTTTTTTTTGAAATTTGGTGTAAGTGAAGATGAAACCTTACATAACAACTCTGTAATAAGTCTGACAAGAAATAATTGACCATCGTTGCAAAATAAATTATTGAAAATACTCCTTTTTTCACGCCGCTGAGTGCATCTCACCCCTTAAGGTGAAGTGAAACGTTCGTCAGAACCTCGAAAACGGGAATCGTGAATTCTCCTGAACAACTGAATCAATCGCGATGAAACTTTGAGGGATTACACATAATTGTGGCAGGAAGTGGCTGATTATTTCACTTTTCCAAAATTTGGCAAAAATTTTTACAGATTGACGTACCGACCACATAAATCGCGAGATTATTCACTGTTGCCGTAGATAGTCGCATTTTCACGATAATTAACCACTCCGCAATGAAAAACCACACACTTTGAGCCTAATCCCACGTCATTTGATGGAGAAATGGCTGAGAATTGACGATTCTCCGTTACTCATAACTAAAAAACCGACATTCAGTTGAGATCACAACCCGTATCGACATTTAGTCGAGATCACAGCCTGTATCGAAATTGCAGCCAGTATATTTGCAAATAATCTAGCGGTGGACAGAGGTACCAAACGTTCGGTAGTTCTGTTTTACCGCGGTGCAAGGCACCCGGCCGTGGCCTTGAAACGTTTCACTTCACCTTAATGAAACGTTTCAAGACATTTCCGAAATTTTTTACATGTAACGTTGGATTTTGAACGTGGAAGAATATTTGAAATCGGTCGCATACGTCACGTCACTGACACGTTTCCATTGCAATATTTTGGGAATGTTGCATATTGAACACTCGATTGGAAATATTTGATAACGTAAGAAAAACGTTACGTTCCCCGAGTCGAAATTTAACGCCTCATTAGAACCTCAAAATTTTACCGTTGGGAGGTTTTTGAGGGTCTAGAGAGGTTTATTTTGTATGGGAATTGAAACCCTCTTTAGCGCCTAAAACTCGTAGTTACCAGACAAATGCAGCATTTTAGGGTCAAATGAGGATCTCACGAGAACCTCGCAAAACCCTCACTGCGCCCTGCCGCGTAGCGGTGCACGGCTGCATGGTGATCGAACTTTATGAGTATCAAAATAGGCGCTAAATTATTATTACGGATTGAAAAGAGGTTCATTTGTGCGCTATGAGTACTCAAGCGGGCGCTGAATTTCGACTACAGAGTTGTAGATTGATAATAGGAGTTTGAGGTCTAAACAGGATCTGTAGAGACGTTATGAGTTGGATGCTATGAGTATCAAAGCAGGCGCTAAATTTCGACTACGGAGGACTTGTAGGTTCAAAATGGGAGTTTGAGGTCTAAATAAGATCTAGAGACGTTGAGTTGGATGCTATGAGTATCAAAGTAGGCGCTAAATTTCGACTCGGGTCGTGATATTACCAAAACATTCTGGTGTCAACGTTCTGTCAATATTTTATTTCCTAGGTTTAGTCAGCACCATCAAGTAACGTTAACAAAACGTTACGTACGTGATGTTGCCGAAATTTTCTGTTTAAACATTTTATCAATGTTTTGAGTGAAATATTTACTTTTCATCTTAATGAAATAAAATACATTGAAAAGGTGGTATACGTTATTCTACGTGATCTTGCTGAAAAATTCTTTTTGTAACATATTTAAAATTTTATACGGTACCTACCTACGTCTAGTTGTGAACATAAATGTTGTCACGCTTCTTTTGCCATCTTCTGCAAATGTTTTACATGATACATTAAGGTGAAAACATATTAAAATGTTCGAAATAATTACATGATTGTTATGCAAGTAATGTTGCTGAAACATTTTACTCTCAACGACTCGTCAACGTTCGATGGGGAACATTTGTACGTCAGTGTCCCAGTGATCAGTACCGCCGTATACCGATAGATGCTTCAAAGCCTGCCTGTCTCTCGCAAGTAAATCTATGCCCAGTTAACTAGAAGTATGCATCGCCAATTCGCCCTGACACACTCATTTCCCGAGTCAGACCACATTCTTAACCAAATGTGTTTTTTTTAATTGACTTGATAACTGCAGCACATATACGTTATACATGCATTCTGTCAGTATTAATGATAGTTTGCAATATAACACTTATGACGTTGCATGAAGTTTTCTGTTTTTCAAATTATCCGTGCGATCTGCCATTCAGGTGGCCGAATTATTCGATAACAGCGTTCGAATGAGGACGTTATATCCATGTAGCGAAACGGTTACGAATGGAGTGTTTCACGTGGGTCATCGCTCTAGTAGAACATTTTTTATCCCAGAGAAGTTATCTACATGTTTCCGGAACAAACGTTTTGTCACGTCTGTTTTGTAATTTATTGTGTTGTATAAATGTGGCAGCAACGTTTCAAATGAGACCTTTCGAATAGCAGGTCACTGCAAGAGTATACTTTCAGTTACTGGGATGTCTTCAAACGTTGCAAATGAAAAGTTCTGTAGGAAACGTAAATGAGGTAGGACATTCATGGTTACCGAAATGTTTCATAGATATTAGCGAGACATTGTGGTAAATGTCACACTGCCGTGATGCTATGTTACAGAAACATCCCGGCAACACAATTTTGTTCAGCGGGATGATTCGCAGGCGCTCAAGCATCTCACATATCTTTAGATTCTTATGCACCAAACCTGTTTTCAACGACTGTTTTGCAATAATAGATTCTCAAAACACTAGTAAGATCTGCAATGCTGTGTCAATGTACACTAAACGTAATGGATTCTGAGCCGGATGAGTTTTACAATTCTAGAAACAGCCAATCGGCGCTCTGGATTATAAAAATCCAGAGCGCTGATTGGCTGTTTCTTCGATTGTCGAACACATCCGGCTCAGAATCCATTACGTTTAGTGTACTTCATAGTGAATTTACTAATAAAAAAAAAAAGGTAATGATGATGATGATAATGATGATAATGATAGAAATAATAAAAATAATGATAATAATGAAATAATGATAACAATGATAATTTTGATAATACTGATAGTAATGATAATAATGTTAATAACGTTAATAATGAAAATAATGATAATATTGATGATAATAATGATGATAATGACAATAATAATATTAATAAAAATATTAATAATAATATGATTAATAATATTAATAATATTCAATATTTTGATTCGATATTTATCGCAGATATCGTGGTCTCGAGACACATACGATGTGGGTAGCCCATGTAGCCCATGTGGGTGTTTCGAATGAACTGTATTATGTGCATGCATAATAGTATATTGTGTAGCAAGGGCGTAAAGTGGGCTTTTTTAGACCGAGTGTGGAGTTTGCAGTACTAGTCGGAGGCGAGGGAGCACGAGTCGAAGACGAGTGCATCCGCGAGCCGAAGACGAGTACTGCAACCACACGAGGTCAAAAAGCCCACTTAGCCCTTGGTACACACCATATTTTTTGTAACGCATGTATTGATTTCTGCGTTTTTTGTGCTTATAAGCGGCATATATATATATATATATATATATCTACATATATATATATACTAGGGGTTCTGCCCCTGCGCGCTTCGCGCGCCAACCCCGCTCGTCGCTCGCTTCGCTCGCTCCGAGGGCACTCGGCGCTTCGCGCCTCGTCTGTTCGGCGCTTCGCGCCTCACTTAATTGCGAGGAACAGTCAGTGCCGTGTTAACATGACTTATCACCCTAGGCTAGGTGGCAACTCCCCGCCCCTCCTCCTCCGCCCATCGGTGGAAGTTTTTTGAGACGTGAAATTTTCCAACAGATGAAATAGAATTTTAACATGGTGCAAGTGGTGCAAGAAAAAAAAAACGCAAATATAATTTTGGACCCGCACGCAAAAATTTAAACCCGACTGGTTACGGTTCTGCACACGACTCAGTCAGGTGCTATCGAAAAATAGCGAATCCTGGTGCAGCACCACACTGAGTACTGTTTAGAACACGACTTATTACTGTGCCCGCACGACTCATTCATGTGCGCACACGAATGGTTCGTATTCTAAACAGTGTTCAGTGTGGTGCTGCACCAGTATGCGCTATTTTTCGCCAGCACCTGACTGAGTCGTGTGCAGAACCGTAACCACACTGAAAAGTCTCTCGAGCAGCCAGCAATCTCAGGGCGCAGCTAGTAGGCCGAATCTTGGTATAGTGGCTAATGCAAGTTTGAGGGTAGTAGCTGTCCCTCGGGAGTAGCTAGCGCGCTGAGGTGATTGACTACAATGCCGGGAGTTGAGAGTAGCGACTAAACTCGATTCAATGTATAGTAGCTGTATACTCACGAGCACGCTAGCTGTGCTGGCGAGCGTGGTAGCTGCGCTAGCCTTAGAGCGGCTACCACTTTCGACTATATTGCTGGCTATTCGAGAGACTTTTCAGTGCAGTCGGGTTTATATCTTTCCGTGCGGTTGCCGCCCGCGATTCTGCTGCCTATGAAATATTGCCGCCCCAGGCTATACCCTATAGTTAGCCTGTGCCTAAATACGGCGCTGGCTACACGGGAAAGCAACATTTAACACAACGTATTTATCATATTTTTATTATTTTTTTAACTGATTGAATTCATTTTGCATAACTTATATAGCCTATGTTACTCGGGAAAACCTAAAGAACAATTTGGTGTAAGGTTCATCCAAATCGGTCCACTGGTTCTCGAGTTTAGCGGTCACAAACATACAAACATACAAAGCCTTTTATATATGTAGTAGATATATATATATGTAGATATATATGTATATATACTAGGGGGGCTTCGCCCCCCTGCGCGCTACGCGCGCCAACCCCCCATATTCTAATTTGTATCAGTTGTTTCTAAAATTCAAATAATCCGTGGATTTTATGTTCTTCGTATTCCTCGTTGTCCAGGTCGTTCAGTGAGTATATCTCGTAGTCCAGGTCCTGGGCTTCGTAGATCTCTTAGTCCGGGTCACTCGCTAAGTATTTCTTGTAGTCCAGGTCCTCGGCCTCGTAGTTCTCGTTGCCCAGGTCCTTCGTTTCGTATTCCTCGTTGTCCAAGTCTTTCGCTAAGTATTTCCAGTGTCCAGGTCTTCGGCTTCGTAGTTCTCGTAGTCCAGGTCCTCGGATTCGTATCTCTTGAAGTCGTGTGTAGAGATTATTAGGATATATCGCCGCCGCCGTGTCAGACATTTTGTGCTCTCCTCGGCTATCCTCGGCCATCCTCGGCTATCTTCGGCTATCCTCGGCTATCTTCGGCTATCCTCGGCTATCTTCGGCTATCTTCGGCTATCTTCGGCTATCCTCGGCTATCTTCGGCTATCCTCGGCTATCTTCGGCTATCCTCGGCCATCCTTGGCTATCCCCGGCTATCTTCGGCTATCCTCGGCTCTCTCCGGTTCTCTTCGGCTCTCCTCGGCTGCCTTGGCTTTGCTTCCCCCTTTCCCTTTCCTGGGCCCTTAGACCGAGGGGAGGACCGGGTTCGGCTCCCCTTGGCTCTCCTCGGCTATCCTCGACTATCTTCGGCTATCTTCGGCTATCCTCGGCTATCTTCGGCTATCCTCGGCCATCCGTGGCTATCCCCGGCTATCTTCGGCTATCCTCGGCTCTCTCCGGTTCTCTTCGGCTCTCCTCGGCTGCCTTGGCTCTGCTTCCCCCTTTCCCTTTCCTGGGCCCTTGGACCGAGGGGAGGACCGGGTTCGGCTCCCCTTGGCTCTCCTCGGCTATCCTCGACTATCTTCGGCTATTTTCGGCTATCCTCGGCTATCTTCGGCTGTCTTCGGCCATCCTCGGCTCTCTCCGGTTCTCTTCGACTCTCCTCGGCTCTGCTTCCCCCTTTCCCTTTCCTGGGCGCTCGGACCGAGGGGAGGACCGGGTTCAGCTCCCCTTGGCTCTCTTCGGCTGTCCTCGGCTATCTTCGGCTATCCAGGATAGTTTTCGATAGGGAAGCCGAATGGGCTGGGGGGATGGGGCGAAAACATCTGAGCGGGGTCGAGGAGGCCCAGGGCAAGAGGTAGGGGAGGGAGGGATAAACAAAAGCCGAGCGGAGCCGAGATCGCTGGGATACTGACAAAGGTTAGGTTAGATTACCTAACCTAAGCTAACCTAACCCAACCCAACCCAACGCACTCTATCTTGACCATGGCAACCTAACCCAACCTGACCTGACCTAACCTCACCTCAAAGGTCAGGTCAGGTAAGGTTAGGGGTCAGGTACGGTTAGGTTAGGTTAGGTTACCAGCCTAACCTACTCTATCCTGACCAAGGCAGCCCAACCCAACCTGACCTGAACTAACCTCACCTCAAAGGTCAGGTCAGGTAAGGTTAGGTAAGGTTAGGTTAGGTTACCAAGCTAACCTACTCTATCCTAACCAAGGCAACCTAACCTAACCCATCCTTACCTAACCTAGCCTACTCTATCCTGACCATGGCAACCTAACCCAACCTGACCTGACCTAACCTAGCCTAGTTAGGTTAGGTTACCTAACACCTCAAAAGTCAGGTCAGGTAAGGTTGGGTTAGGTTACCAACCTAACCTACTCTATCCTGACCATGGCAACCTAACCCAACCTGACCTGACCTAACCTAGCTGAGTTAGGTTAGGTTACCTAACACCTCAAAGGTGAGGTCAGGTTAGGTTAGGTTACCAACCTAACCTACTCTATCCTGACCATGGCAACCTAACCCAACCTGACCTGACATAACCTAGCTGAGTTAGGTTAGGTTACCTAACACCTCAAAGGTCAGGTCAGGTTAGGTTAGGTTACCAACCTAACCTACTCTATCCTGACCAAGGCAACCTCACCTAACCTGAAACGACCTAACCCATCCTAAGGGTAAGGGGGAGGGGAGGGGCGTAAAGAGCCGAGCGGGGTCGAAGAGGCCATGGAAAGGGGGGGGGCGGGAGGTAGCGAGCGGGGTTGAGGAGGCCATGGAAAGTCTGACACGGCGGCGGCGGCGGCGGTGGCGGCGGCGGTGGCGGCGGCGGCGGCGGCGGCGGCGGCGGCGGCGGCGGCGGCGGCGATATATCTTTATAATATAGAGAGATATATATATATATACATATATATATATATATATTTTATATATATATATATATATATATATATATATATATATATATATATATATATATATATATATATATATATATATATATATATATATATATTATTGAAGAAGCGGGCAATAAAGAATCCTTTATTGCCCGCTTATTGAAGAAGCGGGCAATAAAGAATTCTTTATTGCCCGCTTATTGAAGAAGCGGGCAATAATGGATTCTTTATTGCCCGCTCTTTTCAAGTGGTCAATAAATGGCTACTTTAGGCCCTATTTTTAGGTCAAAAAAACGCAGAAATCATGCATGTGTTACAAAAAATAATTATTTTGTTAAAAACTTCGGCACACGCGATCGAATGTTGCTAAAAAAAACAATTGGGGGCGAGATTTCGGTGTCAAGAACACCTCCTTCAAATTGCAAGTTCATAAGTGCAACGGTTCGACAGATATCGTGGTCCCAAGAAGACCGTTCTGCGACGAAGAAGAATCAGAAGCAGGAGATTGTGTTTTTCGATCAACTTCGACGGTCAATATCTCAGGAACCACCCGGTCGATTTCGTTCAACCTTTGGGAGCGATGTTAGGTGGAGTGGGTGTTACGCCTTTTCAAATTTTGTTGAAAAATATTCAGCTCTTCGAAAGATATGACATTTTTTTTACAAGAACAAAAGCTTGCTCGGGTTAACGATTCGAGGCTGGCGCGCCGGCCTACGGGTACTTGGCGGCGATTCGCTGCTGCGAATCTTGATAAACTGGTAAATGGTATCGTTGCCGTCTAGTCCAATACAGGTCTCGATTGAAATGTTTGAACTATTAGTTGAGGCTGCACGGAGAAAAATGTGTTGTTGAATTTACTATGTTGAGCAGCTGATATATGGACAACACTTTTCTGCAGTAGAAAGACTGCGTACCATTCCTAAAGTTATAGCATCCCGCATGGAAAAATATATATCAGAAATATGTGCTACTTATATATCTATGGCTGGATATATTTACAAGATATATTACTAATATATCATATATATAATTAATACTCGAATGATATATTGAACTTATATATTTTGATTATATATTAGCCTGATATATAAAAAATATATCGGTAATATATTCGGAAAAATAAAACAAATATATTAATAATATATCAGCATAAGAGTTGAGAATCGGCTAATCGAAATATATATTTCATATATATTTAATATCTCATGATTATATATTTTGATTATATATTAGCCTGATATATAATAAATATATCGGTAATATACTCGGAAGAATAAAACAAATATATTAATCATACATCAGCATAAGAGTCGAGAATCGGCTAATCGAAATATATATTTCATATATACTTAATATCTCATGATTATATATTTTGATTATATATTAGCCTGATATATAAAAAATATATCGGTTATACACTCGGAAGAATAAAACAAACATATTAATAATACATCAGCATAACAGTTGAGAATCGGCTGATCGAAATATACATATTCATTAGGGTGTCCGTTATTTCCCGAATTGACTTTTTCTACTTGGGTATGGGTCAAATCATTAGTTTAGAGCCTAAAAAGAATTATGCTATTTTTTTTTTTTTTTTTTTTTTAAAGTGCCATTAACCCCTGCCTGTAGGACGATACTTGTCCCATTTGATTAACATGGGATTTTCGCCCTTTTTAGACTTTAATTTTTTTTTCGCTGACTACTGTCATTACCCCATCAAATATTGTTGATTCTACTACTGTGGTGACCATTTTGGATGGACATATTTTTATTATATAAGTATATATACGAAAGATATACACGATATATAAATCGGATATTCAAAAATATATATTTTATATATAAACTATATACATCATAATATATCATATTTAATAGCTGCCATATATGGCATATAAATAATATATATACACATTATATGAAATATATATAATCAATATATGTAGTCGAATATATATACAATATATAACGATATATATTTGATATACTAAAAGCGGCCATAATAGAATATTCTTTATATATAATTCATATATCTTCTTATATATGAAATATACATTTTCTGATATATAAGCCATACATATTTCTGATATATATTTTTCCATGCGGGATCAAGTACGACCGTGAAATATAGTTACCCAATAAACCACAACGTATAAAAATAGGACGAATGTCCGCCCGAAAAACGTATATTTCACGTATACCCGTTTAATATACGTTTTTTAGGCGGACATTCGTCCTATTTTTATACGTTGTGGTTTATTGGGTAGGAGCTGTGCACGCCAAGCAGGTAGAACTGAGAACCGAGCGGGCCCGGCCACCGCCGGAACGTCTTGGGCAATGCACATGCGCTGCATGCGCTGCAGCTGCCCTCGTACTATATTATGTTGTATTGTATGGGATTAGGAAGTACTACTCGATCAGATGTTTTTTTTTTTTATTTTTTTTTATGGGGCCCCCGCACGGAAATATATATATGCGAAAAATATATGCAACATATATGTCGCACTTATAACATATATGTGCGCAAAATCCAAAGATGTTCGCATATATTATAACATATATGTACGCATTTACATATATGTATCCTATATGTTAGATGAATTTTACATAGTGTTGACATCTATGTCGACATCTATGTCGACATACATGTCACTACATGTATGTTGACATTTATATCAAACTTATAAAAAATAAATGTTACTTATATTTTAGCGCAAAAAACAAATATGTCGCATATATTTTTCGCATATATATATTTCCGTGCGGGCCGGTTCGAAGTTCCGAATTTTCAAAGCTCCGAATAGCCAAATTTCCGAATTTTAGTGCAACGAACTCACAGGGTTTAGAAAGGGTATTTCACCGAAAGTCTATGTAACCGATTTAAAAAATTCCGAAAGCTAAAGACCCGAAAGGTCAAGACTCCGAAAGCTCAATGATCCGAAAGGCCAAAAATCCGAAACTTGAACATCAAGCCATCGCACGTCGTTTAGTCGACACGTTAAGAACACGTTCGATCTTTCGGAATTTTAGATTTTCGGAATTTTGGACTTTCGGAACATCGGACTGTCGGAGCTTTGAGCTATCTATATTTCCACCATTCGGAATTTTAATTTTCTAAACTTTATTCTTTCTGAAAATTCGAAATCGTTTAGAATAAATTCGGAAATTTGACCGTTCGGAGCTTTGAAATTTCGGAATTCTGAACCGGCCCCTTTTTTATATGCTCCAGGAACCGCAGATTAGCTTTGAACAGCCGTAAGTATTGAAAAACTTGTGCTTTTTACAAGCGAAAACTTCAAACGCGTTTTTCTCGACAATATGGTTTACAAGTTGGCTGGAATGGGCCAGTAAAAACAGAATTTAACTTTGCACTAAATTATAGGTGTTATTTCATTTTTTAATTAAATGTATATATGAGTCATTCCACTTGAGTCAAGCCTCAAAGACCTGAGTCATTCCACGTTAAACCGGACAAAATAAATCGAAAATTTCACTTGATGTCTCCGATTCTCTTTTAATTTTTTTTTACAGATTCTATGAGTCAAATGAAAATATCAAACAATTTTTCAAATTTTCTCATCTTTAATAGTTTCAGAGTTGCATGGGGTTGAATTTTGTCAAAAAGAGGCAAAAAACGGCAAAACGCTGTCTTTCAAATAGTCATATCTTCGGTTCCATCCATCTTACAGACTTGATCCTATGTTCGTTTTGAAGCTATTGGAACAGACTTTGATATTATATTTTTCAAATGCTGGTATAGTTACAACGACTATTTTTTATAAACAATTATATTATTCAAATGCGATTTTCAAGGTGAGAACACGCTTTTAAAATTTTGAAAAAAATATGAGCGTGTTTCTTGGACAATTTCCTGAAAAAAAAGTAAGTTTAAAAATGGAACTTGGATAGAAAGCATTTTTAAACAGCGATTGATTAAGCAAAAGCGTGGATCTACGTAAGGGGCGCGCCAGCAGCGTCGCGGGCGCCACTTTCTTGTAATCAATCACTGTTCAAAAATACTTTCCATCCGAGTTTAATTTTGAAACTCACTTTTCTCTCAGGAAATTGTCCAAGGAACACGCTCATATTTTTTTCAAAATTTTAAAAGCGTGTTCTCACCTTGAAAATTGCATTTGAATGATATCATTGTTTATAACAAATAGTGGTTGTCGCTATACCAACATTAAAAAAAAAAATATATATAAGTCTGTTCCAAGAGCTTCAAAACGAACACAGGATCAAGTATGTAGGATGGATAGAACCGAAGATATGAGCATTTGAAAGATAGCGTGTTTCCGTTTTTTGCCCCTTTTTGACAAAATTCAACCCCCTGCAACTCCGAAACTATTAAAGATGAAAAAATTAAAAAAATTGTTTGACACATTCATTTGACTCATAGAAGCTGTGAAAAAAATTATGTCCAGTTTCAAGAACATAGTGTCTGAAAGGTGTCCGGTCTGACGTGGAACGACTCATATGAGCAATTCCACGTCAGACCGGACAGCTTTCTGACCTCGATGTTACCGATTTCGCTATCATTTTTTTTACGGGTTCTATGGAACAAATAAATTCATCAAACAATTTTTTTTTTTTTTGGCCTCTATTTTCCAAGTTACACGGGGGTGAAATTCACGAAAAAGAGCCAAAAATCGAGAACATACTCCTCTTCAAACGGTCATATCTTTGATTGTATTCATCCTAGAGACCTCATCCAAAAACCATTTCAAAGCTATTGAATGACACTATTATAATATATTTATTTAATTTCGCGGTAACAAACAATTCTATTTGTTATAAACAAATATATTATTCAAACGTGATTTTCAACGCAAATACCAAGCGATAAAATTATCAAAAAAATATGAGCGTATTCCTTGATCAATTCTCTACGAAAACGTTAAGTCAATTTTATGGAGAACTGATGGGAACCATGTTGAAACGATTTATTCATAAGCGACGGCGCGCGCTGCCACCCAAAAACCCGGCTCAGGTACGTGTGGCTAGCATGAGAAAGCATCGGGGGGCATGTTCGCGGTCATATCTTTGGTTGTTTTCATCCGAAAGACTTCTTCCTAGAACCATGTCAAAGCTATTGAATGCCACTATTTATATATATTTATTTAATTCTGTGGTAACAAACAATTCTATTTGTTATAAACAAATATATTATTCAAACGTGATTTTCAAAGCAAGGGCCACGCGATAACATTCTCAAAAAATATGAGCGTATTCCTTGATCAATTTCCTACAAAATCGTTAAGTCAATTTCATGGAGAAACGATGAAAACCATGTAAAAACGATTTATTTATAAGCGACGGCGCGCGCTGCCGCTAAAAGACCCGGCTCGGGTACGGTTTTTCGGTGGCAGCGCGCGCCGTCGCTTATAAATAAATCATTTTAACATGGTTCCCATCGTTTCTCCATAAAATTGACTTAACGATTTCGTAGAGAATTGATCAAGGAATACGCTCATATTTTTTTGATGATTTTATCGCTTGGTATTTGCGTTGAAAATCACGTTTGGACAATATATTTGTTTATAACAAATAGAATTGTTTGTTACCGCGAAATTAAATAAATATATTATAATAGTGGCATTTAATAGCTTTGAAATGGTTCTTGGATGAAGTCTCTAGGATGAATACAGTCAAAGGTATGACCGTTTGAAGAGGAGTATGTTTTCGATTTTTGGCCCTTTTTCGTGAATTTCACCCCCGTGTAACTTGGAAAATAGGGGCCAAAAAAAAAAACAAAAAATTGTTTGATGAATTTATTTGTTCCATAGAACCCGTAAAAAAAATGATAACGAAATCGGTAATATCGAGGTCATTTTTTGATTTATTTTGTCCGGTCTGACGTGGAATGGCTCATATCGACGGCTGCGTGGAATAACCGGCTATCTCAGAGTCCGGTTGAAAAAGCGGCTATCTCAGATTTCGGTTGAAAAAGCGGCTATCTCAGAATCCATTCGAAAAAGCGACCTGTGCCTATATGAATAATATAGGCACCAGGCACTTTTTCGAATGGATTCTGAGATAGCCGCTTTTTCAACCGGATTCTGAGATAGCCGCTTTTTCAACCGGACTCTGAGATAGCCGATTATTCCACGCAGCCGTCGATATACCGCGAGTATTCGGTGAGTCTGAACGACCCCCTTCCTGGGGCAAGACCAACACAGGCGCGCACTGCGTGCGTGAGGCTCGGCGAGCGGGGCTAGGCGGCCAGTGGCGCTTCTACCGACGCAGTGCGCGCCTGTGTTGGTTTTGCGTAGAGAGGGGGTCGTTCGGACTCACCGAATACTCGCGGTATGCTTATGAACCTCTAAAAATAGAAAATTATCAATTATTATAGGACAAAGTTATTGTAAAATTGAGGTCGATTTTTTTCGTCAATTTTCATTTCATGTCCGCCATTTTTGCAATCAACAATTTTTTTTTTTTTTGCAAAGTGTGGTTTATACGCATTCTACAGTCATA
Organism: Tenthredo mesomela; assembly: GCA_943736025.1. Taxonomy (NCBI): domain Eukaryota; kingdom Metazoa; phylum Arthropoda; class Insecta; order Hymenoptera; family Tenthredinidae; genus Tenthredo; species Tenthredo mesomela. The sequence goes on from OX031022.1 coordinate 13,142,340, forward strand.
CTATAACGAAATTTTTTTGACTTTCATGTTTCGGATGATTTCTAAGGACTCCAGGATCCCAGCCGATTTGGTCGGACCCTCCGCTTGCGGCCTATATCTACAGGGTGATTCTCAAGTCGCGGAAAATAATTCAGATGCAGATTCCTTTTCGAAATCTAAGAATAAAGTTCCTTATCAAAAACTCCGAGGGACCGGTCGTTCCTGAGTTATAGAAGGTTTAAGGTCAACGCGCACTATGCCGAAGCGAAGCGAAACGAAGCGAAGGTATCGGAAAAAAAAGAACGTATCGGAAGCAAAACGAAGCGAAGCGATCGGAAGAAAACTGATCGGTTCGGAAGTGGGGCGAAGGTATCGGAAGCGATCGGAAGTGAAACGAAATTTTCAGAAGCCACGAAAAGTATTCAATCTGCTACCGTTTTGAATCTCGCAATCAGCCGTTCCGACTGGATATATCTAGTTACCCCCGGTACTGCCGGTCCTGTATTTGGTACCTGCCATATGACTTCTTTTTCCAATTAATAAATAAGTTTATTTCCCAACATTGGGCCATGGACAACATTATTATTGGGCCAGAAAGTCCAGAATGATCCCCAAGTGAATAAACTGTATACCTGCTCATCAGCTGTGCTCTGACGTTCTGAGCGTCCGCAGCTGTCGGAACTACAGTTTGAAGGAGCGAAGACTAACTAATCGATAACTTCGAGAATTTTGCTCGAATCGACTTGAAATTTTGTGAACATATTTTTGAAATGTTTAAGGGAAGACCCTGGTGAGATTTCGCCCGAAATCGCTCAAAAAATCGATTTTCTGTTCTTGCCGGAAAATTACTCCCGGGACTTGTCCCCACCTTGTGAGAAACTTCCCTGCTAAAAAAAATCGATTGGAAACGATTGGGAAAACGCCAATTGTAACCAATCGCGTTTTTTGTTTCGAAATTTCGAATACAAAACGATTAATACTGTTGTACAATTGCTTTCTATTGTAAGTTCTATATTACAAGGTAATTGTTCCAAATATTTATTCAAACGGTGGAAAAAAAGGTTCATCGTTAATAATTGTCGGTTCCTTATTGAAATTCAACTGTATTAAATACTGAACGTATAAAGGGGGCTTCTGAATTGAAATCAATTGTAACTGTAGCATTAGAATTAATTGTTTCAAATTATCAAACAAGACATTAGGTTTTTGAATTGTTTCTTATAAGAAATTATTCATCCAAACTCAATAGTTTTCAATACGCTCACCAAATGATGGACTTTCAACTGAAGCCTAATTGCAAAATTCGTATTTGAAATCAATTGTAACGTATATGTGTGCTCATGAAATTGGGCTTTTCAATTGTTTTTTATTTGGAATTCCTGATTTAGACTCAATCGGACTCAATTGTACTCAACTTTTGATGAGCAATGAATATTTTTTTAAATTGAGTCTCTCTGGTATTCCCGGACAATTGTGGGCGACTGGAACTTATTCACCAATAATTGTATTGAAACTCGACCCATACAGCACTTCAACGTTGCTGCAACGTTGCTGCAATGCTACACTGCAATATCTTCAATATTCGGCAACATTGCTGAATATTGCAATAATGTTTAGCAATATTGCAGCAACGTTGCTATGTCCACTTTTATCGCATTTTTGTAATATTGTAGCAATATTACAGCAATATTGTACCAATATCGCAGCAATATTGGCAGATATTTGCTAAAATATTTACTACAAAAATATGATTGTTAGAAGCTATTTTTTCGACACCAGAATGAATATGCAGGATGTCATTATTTGTCAGTAATATACACTATATTATATTTCAACAAAACTTTAATACACAATAAAAGTACGTATTATAATATTATAGTCACTATGATATAATAGATATCTAAATATATGAAGATAAAATGTTCATTATTTATTGATTAGCAGAAATTGGCACCGTTGTTAACCGTTCCATAACATTTTAATCTCTACTTTAATGCAAATGAGAAATGAAACTTGAAATCATTGCTCTATTGATATATTTTTTATCCCTCAGGGTCGGTGTTGCTGCAGTCATCATGTTTGGTTATCATTTTCTGTGCCAGCACCTACCTTTTGTTGTTTGGGAAGTTTTCGTTGTCTAAGAGTATAATATAGGATAATAACTGTAAAAATAACAATAGCAAAAGATATGAGTGAATATGGAAACTGCAGGTAAATGACACTCACTCTGCTCTCGTCAGCCTAAAGTTTGATTGTGCAAGCCGCTTCGACACAGTGATTTCGATAACTTTTTCTGTCGTCTCTGAATAGTTAGCCCCCACAATCTACGCAATTATGAATCTTGTTACATGCATGTACTGGGTAATAATGAATGCAATGATATAGTCGCTCTGAAGAATCAAGATTAAGTCTCACTATATTATAATTACTAATAAATTTATTCACAAATCAAAATAGATCAAATTATGCTCACTGATAACTAATCGACAGAGCTTTATGTCTTTGAAGGCACGCTTATTTGCCCTACTGCCGACCCAGCTGTAATATTGAGCAACCTCATCATTGAGGAGGCGTTTTAGTATGGTACGAGTACTGCTGTGTACATTGGAACCCCATAATTGTTTAAAACGGTTCACCTAAAATGAATTCTAAATGAGTACTGCTATTTATGAATCTTAGTTGACTTATATCTGACGATTGGAACATTATAGTCAGTTTATCGAATACCTCATTCTCAAAACATTATCAGTACTTTGGTGTTGTTGATGAAAAATCTTGTCCTAATCATATATAGATATTCAGAATTGAGGTATTGAAATTATAATCAAAATAAGCGATGAATAGTTATTTTGACATTCATACTATTTTCCATGTTCAAAGTGGTAAATACATCGCTAAAATTATGTGAAGATTTACGCATTGAAAAATGTGCAATCTAGAGGAAATCGTGAGCAGAGTAATTGAAAAATTTGTTTACTCACCGTTTCTTATCCAATTGTCGTCCAATTCGAGGAACCACGGTACGTTTGTGGAAAAAGAATATATGGTCACGATATTATAACCTATAATGTTAACAAGTATCCAAGTTAAACTTTAAGGAACATTTCAAAAATGAATTTGATGATTCACATTGTTCCATGTTTATATTGGGATTATAAACTTACTTCAATTTGTTTTCTGATGCTTCTTGTTTTTCATTACTATTACTTTTCGTTGCATGTGTTTTCGTCCCGCTCGAATAGATATCTGCGACCGGTGTCGATGCGACGCCAATATGGCGTCGTCCACGACTACGCGCATCATGGCGGCGCCAAGCGCGAGAGTTCAAACTGCGGTTTCTACCGCATAATATATATCCGTCACTTTTTCTCATGTCTTTCGTCTCTTTTCATCACGCAATGTTAACTCTGCGATACGTCCTTGTGCAACGTACATCTCAATACCTAGACCAGCACTTGAGAGAATAGAGAGAAAAGAGAGATAAAAATGCTTCTGCACCCTTCGTAAAAAAAAAAAGGTTTCCCAACGCATTTCCCAAATGTGCGAAAATTTCAGAGTTCCACAGCTAAAAAGCGGGTTGATAATTTTTTTTTTTCAAATAACATGAATTCCTTTTCCGACTGTATCGTATCATTGCAACAATTCATTGCTGCAATGTTGCAGCAATATTTCGATGACAATATTGCAGCAAAATTTAAATGACAATATTGCAGCAATATTTCGATTACAATATTGGGAAAATGAATGTTGTGGCAAGGTTGCAGCAATATTGTAACTGCAATGTAATGAAAAGGAGCCGTTGCAATATTGCTGCAACATTGCTGCAATATTACGTGCTGTATGGGTCGAATAGTGATGTTCATATTCATTCCGATAGCTATCAAGTTTTTTATTTGTAGCATCAATAGTCATTTTCACATTAAATCCGATTGGGATTGATTTTCGGAAGGCACGCATTCGATCCAATTGGTATCCAATTGACAATTTTCAATTTGCATTAATACATGACTGTATGCGAACAGTACGAATTGAAAACTATTGAGATCCAAATCGTGTTTTTCGATTCAATCTCTTTCAATATTATTGGATAGTTGCGAACGATTGGAACTTACTCGCGAATAATTGTATTGAAACTCGAATAGTGATATTCATATTCATTCCGATAGCTATATCGTAGCACCAATAGTCATGTTCACATTAAGTCCGATTGGGATTGATTTTCGGAAGGCACGCATTCGATCAAATTGGTATCCAATTGACAATTTTCAATTTGCATTAATATATGACTGTATGTGAACAGTACGTATTGAAAACTATTGAGATCCAAATTGTGTTTTCCAATTCAATCTCTTTTAATATTCTCGGATAGTTGCGAACGATTGGAACTCATTCACAACGTATTGTATTTCGACGGTAAAATCTGATATATGGCCAGTGTAGTTGTCATACAATTCAGGTTAATTGAAAATAGTTGAATATCAATTCGCAATTCACTATCGAAAACATTTTACATTGAAACTGATAGAATCCAATTCAATTTTAATAGGGAGAAAATTTCCTGTACAATTGGACTCATTGAAAACTATTAAAACCGATTACAATTCAATTGTTTTCAATCAGTTTGAATCGATTTTTTTTAGCAGGGTTTCAAGGCCCTCCGATTTTTTTTTGGTTCATTGGCAGCGAATTTTATAAATAAAATCGATAAAATTTTTTTTTTTTCCATTTCTTTCGTGATTATTTTCCTCTAGAATTCTAGAATTCCATCAAAATACTATTGAATGGGAGATTAGCAATATACAAGGTCAAAGTTTGAAAAACTCGATAAATTTGACGCTAATTTGAAATTTGTGACGTCACAACTCCGTGTAGTTCGGGATCGAACCACCTGTAGCACAGGGTATGATCGACTATTGGTAACTGTATCTGAAGCGTAGCCACTTCGTGGTCAAAACCAGTACTACTCAAATCGGGTCATTCATGTATCTTTATGGCAAAGACGCGTTCGCCATCTGGTATTTGAAATTTAAACTAGTGAAACAGTACCTTGCGTCCGGTTACCAATTGTTCCCGCGCTTTCCTGCATTTAGTGGTTAGTTTACTACAAACTGGCATCTTGTTGACAGCAAGTGTAAACTACTCTGCAATTTTGTGATTTTCACTCATTGCGAAACAAAAAAATCTCAACGAAAAAAATGGATTCGATTACCTCACGGTGGCGCAAGTCTAGAAAACGCCCAACGTCTAAAAACAAGCAGGGTAAAAAAAAAATCTTGGAAATAAATTCCAATCGAAAGACTTTCCCTCTGGAAAACAAGTTGGTCATCAACAATTGCGTGACGAACCGGAGCCTGGCCCATCCGCAATACAATCAGGACCGAAAAAGATAAGTAACCCTCCAGGACCTAGTACATCATCTACCAGCACCGTGGCTAAAGCTTGTGGCGCCTGGTGCAACCTTCCATGGGAGCGCCTATTTACTGGACTATTTGCTAGTTGAGCAATTCCACCTCAAATCAGCCGAGAAATGGCCTCGTATTTTTATAATCGTTTGAAACGTTTTTTTCGTGAAATCTACGTAAAAAAGTTGACCCATATTTGTTCGTTGGTCCAAAATAGTATATTTTGTAGCAAGGGCGTAAAGTGGGCTTTTTTAGACCGAGTGTGGAGTTTGCAGTACTAGTCGGAGGCGAGGGAGCACGAGTCGAAGACGAGTGCATCCACGAGCCGAAGACGAGTACTGCAACCACACGAGGTCAAAAAGCCCACTTAGCCCTTGGTACACACCATATTTTTTGTAACGCATGTATTGATTTCTGCGTTTTTTGTGCTTATAAGCGGCATATATATATATATATATATATATATATATATATATATATATATATATATATATATATATATATATATATGTACCCTGGTAGAAAATTGAACGGAATATGGCCAGAATCCGTTGAATTTTCTGCTCGGTGGGCAGATTCTGGGCAGAAAATATGGCCAGAAACCCCGCGGTCTGACGACGGATTCTGGTGAAGGATCTGGTCAAGTCATCAGCTGTTCATACACATACATAACCTACAGTCCTGAACTTTGTATGTATGCGTGTACGTGTGACACACGGCAAACTTCCAGAGACCAGTGTTGCCAACTCCGAATTACTAAAGGTCACCAGACAGACTTCCAAAAAGACACCTTTTGAACCCAAAAGTCACCAGATTCAAATATATAGTAGATTTGATAATAGGGATCGACTTTTATTCGTTTTTCTTCAAAGTTTAAACGATTAAATGCTATTTTCAATGAAATATTGAAACAATTAACAGCGTATTCCGAAATGCAACCATGGTTACGGTTGGATATTGGTGACTTTTTCCATCGCATCCCTTAATAAACAAGGATGAAACGATACAACTGCAAGTGTGGTTGCATTTCGGAATACGCCCCAAGTCGAAGGAAACCTATGGCAAGGAAATTATAGTCATTCGTGAAATGTGAATTCGTAATTCGTAAAGTCTTCTCAGTCAATGGTAGTCCACGCGGTGACCAATCGTGACGAAAACAAGAAGAATGCACCGATTGCCAACGCGGACCCCTGACCGGATAGAGTATATGAATACAAAGTCACTAACCGTCCCAAGTCACTAGAAATGTCACTAGACACAAGCTGAAAACACCAGCTTTCAGACGCGTCTGAAAATGAAAAATTTGTCACCATACGGGTTCCCGAAAACACCAGATCTGTTGACAAAGTCACCAAGTTGGCAACACTGCCAGAGACAGTGGGAGAGAAAGAGAGAGAAAGAGGAATAGTGAGAAAGAGATAGAGATACCTGCGTGCGCATCCACCTATAGCTATGTATAAGGGTAAATTAACCGTGGCTTCTGATTTTTGGTACACTAAACGTAATGGATTCTGATCCGGACGAGTTGGACAATTCTACACTGATAGAAAACATGTATCACATTTTACCACATATCGCCGACAAATTACTACTTTTCATGGCAAATTGACGGGTGGTCGAAAAACCAGGAAAGGTAGCTATTTTTCATTCAATAGTTCGTAGCAGGACTGGGATACATTACATGCAACTCGGACTAAAATTACAACTCGGCATTGTAATTTTCGCTAATGGCAATTTTTACAACTTGAGATAGTAAAAATACGTATCGCGTATAGGAATATGGCGGACATCCTAGTTCTGCGTTATGCCGCAATGTATACCTCCATATATTCCCCATTAGTGAGTTTAATATTTATTTTAAAGTAATCGTGATTTAGAACTAAACGAAACAAATCTTGAATCTTTTGTTTTATTTTTATTTTGAATCTGTTATTTTGAATCGGTTGGAATCAACAGGAAATACGCCTCGAACTACACGGCTGAGTTTCTCGCAAGTGGTATCTTTCGCCCAATGTAGTATATAAGCACGAAAATTTTCTCCTCTATATCTTCGATTTCGAGGCGTCCGCTAGAGCGTTAGGGTACTATGCGTTCTTACCGACTGCGTTAATTATACGAAACCAGTTGTAACAGCGATGCACTGAAGTCAACTACATGTAATCTACGTTACCATCCAGCCGTCCAGTACCTCACCCTACTTCACCGATTCACAAAACTCCTAACTCAACCGAAAGGTGAAAATAATAACATGCGAGTCCACTCTGCGATTGGCAGCCGAGGGCGCTGCAGACCAACTTTTTTTTTGTTGCCAGACTTCATTTTACTATCTGAGATAGTAAAAATTTAGACCCCGCATGGGAATCTTTACCATTAGTAGAATTTACAAGGTGGATTTGTAATTCTTTCTACTGTGTGACCACCCGTCATTTTAGCACCAAAAAATAGCAATTTGTCGGCGATATGTGGTAAAATGTGTTACATGTTTTCTATCAGTGTAGAAACAGCCAATCGGCGCTCTGGATTTTTTTAATCCAGAGCGCCGATTGGCTGTTTCTAGAGTTGTCCAACTCGTCCGGATCAGAATCCATTACGTTTAGTGTTTTAGGCTGCCGTCCCATGATACGGAAATCGCGGATCCGGAACGGATCCGGAATTTAGTCACTTTTCGAAGCGCCAATCACAGGCGTTCCGCCCTCACTGGCTTGCGGGATGTTTTTCTCCTACTGTCCCATGAGGCGGAATTAATACGGACCCAACGATCGCCGGCGAATTGCAACCGTTCCTTCTGGCGCCAAGTTCGGAATTCGCGGCTGCGATTGGGTGCCAGCGGTTCCGTGTCGGTAAATTCCGGATCATGGGACACGGGATACTGACAGGGACGGATTCGTGTCACCCATACACAAGCATCAAGGCATGTATGTGGTGGCATCTCTAACCTACGAAAAAGATAAACGTATGGTGCCAGCAGTATCTTCGTCTTCGCCAGGTATAGAAAACAAATCCTGAAGATCATAAAAGTACCATGGATGCCGAAACCGTTTTGTAAACCATCGCAGCTGGGTGGTTGAAAATTCTGAGTTACACACACACAGATACACTGGAAATTTGTTTGACAGTTCGCAAATACTGGTAGCGCACGCGGAACGGAATGTCCAGAACGCCTCTGATTGGCGCTTGAAAAGTAACTAGATTCCGGATTCGTAGAGACGGAACAAATTCCGGACCATGGGACGGCAGCCTTAGTGTACACGTGTCATCAGCATACTATGTTTGAAATATATATTTATAAATTTTAAGTTTAGAGGTGTTGAGCACGATCATTTTCATTCATTTTTCCAGCTTGTAACATTGGGTTTACATAACCTCAAACATAGGAGCTAGGAATCATTCACCAGATTTTGGTCAGATACTGGCCAAATACACCATGAATATCTGGGCAGATTCTGCCCAGATGATCTGCGCAGAATCTGTTAAAAGGCCAGATCGTCTGGTCAATTTTCTACCAGGGTAGATATATATATATATATATGTAGATATATATATATATATATATATATATATATAGATATATATTTATATATATATATATATATTAGGGTGGTCGTTAATATAGCTATTTCGGAATTAGATTCATTCATACCCTTCATTCGAAAGTGAAAAAAAAAAAAAAAATTTTGACCCCAAATTGAACCCTTTATCTCAATTAGAAAGGGTGCCTGTAAAGGCTTACTTTTTTGTATTGATTTTACATTACTTTCGGCTACTTTTTTATAAAATAAATATTTCGGCACCTCTTAAACGTCTTAAAAATCCATCGATTATACAGATAGTTCATAAAAACAACAAAGAAAAATACAAAAAAAAAAAAAACACAAAAAAATACAAAAAATACAAAAAAAATACAAAAATACAAAAAAGTAAGCCTTTACAGGCACCCTTTCTAATTGAGATAAAGGGTTCAATTTGGGGTCAAAATTTTTTTTTTTTTTTTTACTTTCGAATGAAGGGTATGAATGAATCTAATTCAGAAATAGCTATATTAACGACCACCCTAATATATATATATATATATTATTGAAGAAGCGGGCAATAAAGAATCCATTATTGCCCGCTTATTGCCCGCTTATTGAAGAAGCGGGCAATAATGAATCCATTATTGTCCGCTCTTTTTAAGCGGTCAATAAACGACTACTTTTGACCCTATTTTTAGGTAAAAAAAACGCAGAAATCATGCATGTGTTACAAAAAATTTTTTTTGTAACACATGCACGATTTTTGCGTTTTTTTTACCCATTAAGCGGGCCTAAAGTGACGGTTTTCAGACAAGCGGGCGTTTTCAGTTTTTATTTGCCCGCTAAATCGAGCAGCGGGCGTTTTTAGTTTTTATTTGCCCGCTAAATCGAGCAGCGGGCGTTTTCAGTTTTTATTTGCCCGCTAAATCGAGCAGCGGGCGTTTTTGGTTTTTATTTGCCCGCTTATGCTCGAGTAGCGGGCAAATAAAAAGTGAAAACGCCCGCTACTTGAGCATAAGCGGGCAAATAAAAACTAAAAACGCCCGCTAAATTATTTTTCAATATTTTCATGAAAATCATCAACAATGTTGAAAAAACGCGAAAATCGTGCTGTTACAAAAAATATGGTGTGCACCAGGGCTAAGTGGGCTTTTTGACCTTGTGTGGTTGCAGTACTCGTCTTCGGCGCGCAGACGCACTCGTCTTCGACTCGTGCTACCTCGCCTCTGACTCGTACTGCAAACTCCACACTCGGTCTAAAAAAGCCCACTTTACGCCCTTGGTACACAATATACTATTTCGTAACACGTGCACCGAAAGTAGGGGTTTTTTGTCCTCATTTGAGAGTGGAAAATAAATCTGTTTGAGTAAGGATCCGTTAGTTTTTTAGGTCCGAGGACGAAAATGCTGGTCACAAATGAAAATATTTGTCGTCCAGTTCCGAACGTTGCCACCATACGGCGACGTCGATTTTGGTCGATCGGCTATCCAGTTAGAATATACAGGGTGTAAATTCTCCGGGGTCTGATCTGGGAGGAGCTTCGACGTGCCGAAACTCCGCCTTTTTCTATTCGTGTACTATACGTGTGAATGTAAACAAATTTGGAGATGAGGGTATCTGCTTGATAAGCACACACTATTATTCTGAAGCGAACGAGTATGAATAGAAGAAGGCGGAGCCTCGGCACGTCGAAGCTCCTCCCAGATCAGACCCCGGAGACTTTACACCTTGTATATCAGTGGGTTAATTGAATCCTGACTCAAGGACTCATTTTCCGCTTCTAAATGAGGACAAACCCCACTTTTCGTGCGCTTGTTACGAAAAATATGGTATGCAGCATGGATAGATTGACAGTAATTTTTTACTCGGGTGAAGTTGGCTGCACGAGACGAAGGCGAAGACGAAGCCCGAGCCACAGTTCAGTGGGGTTTGTCCTTATTCAGAAGCGGAAAATGAGTCTTTGAGTCAGGATTTAATCAACCCACTGATATATATTTTTCCTAACTCAGTGTGCAAAATTCGATTTTGCGCACGCAAATGAGTGTGCAAAATAGTACTTTCCCGCACTAGTGCGCAAAATAAATATAATTGAAACGCAACACCTTTTCTTTGTGTATTGTAACGTTGAATGAAAGAGAGAGAATTCAAGGTGCGGGGAGATAGAGCTGGTAAACGTAAATAAACAGGATCGGCATCGTTACCAATTCCTTTAAGCGGACACTTCATCCATCTTATATACAATAATTTGTATATACTTGAAAATTCAATATTTCATACAAGATACCAATGTTGTAGAATTTTGCGTAGCTCGTTAGGAAAAATAGTATACGTAACTAGTGCGCATAGGTGTCTCCCGCACTCGTCTCTTTTGTCGCCCTCGCTACGCTCGGGCGACAAATCCGACTCGTGCGGGATTCACCTATTTTGCGCACTAGTTACGTAATCTACTATTTCCACACGGCGTGCGCAAAGTTCGATTTTGCGCACGCTTCGCGTGCTTAAAATTCAACTTAACGCGCACTGTGTTGAAAAATGAAGTTCGATACACGTGCGAAAGATGATTCTCGGACGAGTGTGATTATCACCTTCGCTTCGCTCGGGCGAAAAACTTCACACTCGTCCGAGAATCAACACTTTCGCACTAGCATCGAAAAGTACTATTAACTGGATAGCCGATCGACCAAAATCGATGTCGCCGCATGGTGGCGACGTTCGGAACTGGAGGACAAATATTTTCATTTTTGACCAGCATTTTTGTCCTCGGACCTAAAAAACCAACGAATTGGATCCTGACTCAAAAAGACTTATTTTCCGCTCTCAAATGAGGACAAAAAAACTGCTACTTTCGGTGCAGGTGATACGAAAAAAAAATTTTGGACGAACGAAAGAATATGGGTCTACTTTTTTCACGTAGATTTCACGTGAAAAAAGTTTAAATCAATTCAAAAAATACGAGGTCAAAAAACACCAAAAATTGGCCGATTTGAGGTGGAGTTGCCCACTGGAGGACACAGGGGCACTTTGACGCTGTGGTGAAATTTTCCGGGATCAATCACCTTTGGGCGCCCCTTGCTTGCAGGCGTCCTGGTGCGGTTGCTCCATTGCACCACCCCTAGCCACGGCGCTGTCATCTACTAGCAAAAGAAAAATTGAAACTTTTGTTTCATCACAGTCGTCGGAGCCAGGCGATGCTTGTAAATAGTATATTACTCACCTAGGGAGGGAAAGTAGGCTAACCCAAACTGCGTGTGAGATTGACACCCGAGCCGAAGGCGAGGGTGGTAAGAACGCAGTTTGGGATGGCCTTTTTCACTCTCGTGTGAGGTATACTATTTTTCACCACCCCCTGCATCGGAAACTACGACTTCCGGCGCACGAGAGGGGCCGAAAGTCGTACTTTCCGTGCAGGTGTGGTGAAAAATAAAAATTAAAATTAAAATTAAAATTAAAATTAAATTAAAATTATTTATTCGTGGATTCCAGTACCTGGCAGGAGCTTTTTAAAAAATTAGCATGAGCTAAATGTGGACAGAAGAGCCTCTCTGGGCAGATGAGAGAACGAAGAGGATTCGCAGCACAGCTGTGCGTCAAATGAGAAGACTGTGGCTTTCTTTCCGCACAAAGTTTTACGAGTCCGCAAACAACAGACAACACCAAGCGGTGACCGTTCGATGGCAACAAAAGAATGGTGAAAGTTTTCTTAGAATCTGGAGGGGGACATGCTCAAATGCAAAAATTTTAGTCCAGTAGATATGGTCCTAAGTAAGACAATTGCGTCGAAATGCCCACAAGACTCATATAATACGTTTTTGGATCTTCTAAATCGATCTACGCATGAATTTTAACTATTAACCCCCGGGGTCAGGGTGTAATCAATTGTATTTCGGGTCTCTTCCTCAAGATCAAATGTAGTACCCCCTCTTCCCGCCAGATGTCGCCACAGTTTGAAGTCGAAAAATTACCCCATGTCGAGATATCGATCCGGATTTCATCATTCCTTTTCTTTGTGCCGGACAAGTCACACAACGAAAGAAGAAAATGAGTGATAAAAGAAAAAGGAGCTATTCATCAGGGTCTTCGGACAGAGAAATGGACTGGCAGTAAAGATTTCGACGTCTGGAAAAAGAATTACAGCGAACAAAGAAAAAGAAACATCGAAAACATAAACATAGTAAGTTAACCTAAAAATTTCAATTGTTCTAGATCAAGATGGCGGACAGAACACAGGCATACTCTATAGGCTCTAACCTATGAGAGAAGCTATCGCTTATACAATGCCGATTACAGGAGATATATGGTCACTCGTTTAGGCTCTAACCTATACGAGAGAGTTATTACTCAGACAAAAATAGGACCAAAAGGCGAGGGACGTTTCACGAAAGAGTTATTACTCTTACATCTGACGACTGTGATCGAGATCGAACACAGATACTGAGAACAAATGATTCTGTAGTAACTTGATTGAAAGAGAGTTATTACTCTTTGTCAGACAGAAATCGCTCACTTTGAGGATATCATATCTGCCTATGAAAGTTATTACTTTCACTATCCAAAAAGCACAAAGTGCCTAACAGTAACCCTTCTTTTGTTTTTTTTTTTTTAAACAATAGGACACAACAGTTCACCGGAGTCAGATGGTCATACATCAAGACGACACCATCGTAGTCGTTCGAGGTCAATTCTTGTGTCGAAGCGACAACGCCGCAGTCGCTCAAAGTCAGCTTACAAGTCAGGACATAGCGTCGACCGCTCGGAGACAGAAAATGGGTATACACCACCACCAGAGGAGAACAACACGATGGATGATCAAGAAAATATTGAACCTGAGACTCCGCAGGGGCAAGTACAAAGTGAAAAAACAGTAGTCAGTAAAAACTCGTTGGTTGACGATAATCAAAACCAAACAGCTGCTGAAACAAACAATGAGCCAACATTGGACGACGATATCCTAAAAATAATTGGGAATAGATTTTTGGAAGAAAGGGAACTGGCAGATCCCGTACACCAAGACGTTGCTATACGTTGGAATGAACTGCTCCAAAAAAGTTTTCCCAAGGAACACCAAGACGATATACTAAAGAAATACCCTCCACCCAAAAACTGTACTAATATCGTCCCCCCCAGAGTGAACCCTGAAGTTAAAGAGGTGGTTCAGGAGATCGTTATTAAAAGAGATAACAGAATCATAGAAAAACAAGAGAAGATCGCTGCAGGCCTAGGAGCAGCTGGGAATTGTCTTAACATTCTTTTCAAGAATGAAAAGACTAAAGAAAACTTGTCAATGATCGAAAAAGTAAGCGACATTGGAAGGATATTCGCTGACCTTCAACATAATGAGACCAAGATTAGAAAAAGCCTCATGGTATCGAATGTAAATACATCCTTTAAGGAAACTCTGGTAACTGCAGATTCAGATGAATGGCTTTTTGGAAAAGACCTGGGAGAAACAATAAGGACGAAAAAAGTACTTCAACGGTCCAGTTACGACCTAAAAACTGCTTCAAAGAATCGCAATTTCAACGGTCCAAAAAACGTGAAGACCCCGCTGCGAAGGACAAGGGACAAGACGGTGCCATCAACCAGCGGGCTCAGAACTTGGGCATCGTACAACAAGACTCAGGGACCTCGGGTGGTACAGCCACAACGAAGAAACAACCGGAGGGAGCAAAATCATCAGCCATCAAGGCGACGGTTTTAAAAGATGTAAGTCATACAGCGGGCAGGCTCGCTGAGTATTTCGATAACTGGAAAAACCTGACAAAGGACAAAACTATCTTAAAGTGGATCAAGGGATACAAGATACCCTTCAAAACACAGGTTTACCAAGCCCGTCCACCTGGGCATCAAATCTGGTCATCCGTGGAGAGTAGAAATATAAAAGAATTAATAGCATAATTAGAAACGAAGGGGTCAGTCAGGAAATGTAAAGGGTCGAAGGACCAATTTATTTCAGACATCTTCCTGGTACCTAAACCAAATGGGACGTTCAGGTTAATTCTAAATCTCAAAAAATTGAATGAATTTATCCAAACAGAACATTTTAAATTGGAAGACTGGAAAACAGCTTCAAAACTAATAACCCCACACTGTTTCATGGCTAAGATAGATTTGAAAGACGCGTACTATTTAGTCCCAATAGCTGAAAGAGATAGAAAATATCTTAGATTTTTCTTCAATAACGTCTTATACGAATTCAATTGTTTACCTTTCGGTCTCAGCACCGCCCCTTTCGTTTTTACAAAGATTTTAAAACCGGTCGTAACAGTTTTAAGAAGTCAAGGGAACAGATCCGTTATTTATCTTGACGATTTGCTCTTGATTGGCAACACTCCAAACAAGTGTAGAAGTAACGTCGAAACAACTTGCGCGCTCTTGGAAAGATTAGGGTTTATTATCAACAAAGAGAAGAGTATTTTTACTCCAAATACAAGCTGTAAATTTTTGGGGTTTGTGTTCAACTCTGACAGTATGACCATAAACTTAACACAGGAAAAGAAAATTAAAATGAAAAAACTTGCTAAAAAATTCCAAAATATTAGTACCTGTAAAATAAGAGAACTGGCAGAATTTGTAGGATATCTGGTATCGTGCTGCCCTGCCATAAAATATAGTTGGGGCCACACCAAGATTTTTGAACGTGTAAAACACCTAGCCCTGCTAGAGAATAATAACAATTATAATCGGAAGATACTGCTACCAAAAGATATTGAGAAGGAATTACAGTGGTGGGTAAAAAAGGGCCCCGTTCTAAATAATTCTATCAAATCACCAGAGTTTTGCCTAGAAATCTTCTCAGATGCATCTCTTTCGGGTTGGGGTATAGCGTGTAATGGGGAGAGATCTCATGGTTTCTGGAGTCAAGAGGAACGAGTATTACCGATCAACGTGCTCGAACTAAAGGCAGCGTATTTTGGATTAAAATGTTATACTAGGGACCTCCAGGACTGTAATGTTCTATTACGTATCGACAACACAGTCGCAATAGCATATATTAACAGAATGGGGGGAATTCAGTACAAAAATCTAAACAACCTCACGCGTGCCATTTGGGAATGGTGCGAACATAAAAATATATGGATCTTTGCATCATATATTAACACAAAAGATAACACGGAAGCAGATAGAGAATCTCGCAAGCTAGAACCAGAAACAGAATACATGCTATCAGATTATGCTTATAAGAAAATCGTCAATATTCTCGGATCGCCGGATATAGATCTTTTTGCGAGTAAAGTAAACACCAAATGCGACCGGTTCGTCTCTTGGCGAAAAGAGCCGGATTGTGAGGCAGTAGATGCCTTTACGATACCGTGGAAAAACTTTTTTTTCTATGCGTTTCCCCCCTTTATAATTATCTTAAGAACATTACAAAAGAGCAAGAGTGAAAAAGCTTGCGGAATAATCATAGTGCCACAATGGCCATCGCAGTCGTGGTATCCACTTTACCTGTCCATGCTAACATCTGAGCCAATTCTTTTCAGGCCTAACATTAATTTATTAACTTCTTCTGTTAGAGAACCACACCCCCTTTGGCGGAACCTTACCTTGGCTGCCACAACGTTATCAGGAGAGCTTTTGAATTGAAGCAAGTGCCCACAGAGGCAATGGAGATCATGGTATCTTCGCTGAGCAATTCATCAATCACACAATATGATTGTGCACTGAGGAAATGGTGGACATTTTGTAGTCACAAAGCAATAGATCCATACAAAGGATCCATTTCGGATATTCTCGAATGTCTCACGCAAGAATACCTACGGGGAGCGAAATATGGTTCTCGAAATACTCTGAGATCGTCTATTGCGCTGATTCTGGGACCTGACATAGCAGAAGACAGTCGAATGAAACGATCTTCAAAGGGGCAGCGAAACTAAGACCTCTTACTCCAAAATATGATCAAACATGGGATCCAAAAATAGTTTTAAATCATTTAGCAACACTGAACCCCAACGATACTATATCATTGGAAAAGTTATCAAAAAAGTTGATTACCTTGTTTGCTCTGATAACTGGCCATCGTATACAGACTTTATCTCTTATCAAAATTAACAATATAGAAAAAACACAGGACAAAATTGAGATAAAAATTCCCGAGAATATTAAAACTTCCGGAATTAATAGGAAACAACCCTTGTTGAGCATACCCCGTTATGAAAAGGACCGTAACATTTGCCCAATGTTAGTTTTAGAAGCATATTTACAGAGGACACGGGATATTAGAGAGTCGATTGAAACATTATTCACCTCCTTTAAAAGACCACATAAAGCAGTTGGTACTCAAACCTTGAGCCGCTGGATTAAAAGTATGTTACAAGACAGCGGAATAGATATCAAAAAATTCTCGGCGTATAGTACGCGTCACGCCTCAACATCCGCGGCAAAAAGAGAGGGCGTAAATATTGATGTTATAAGAAAGACGGCTGGATGGACCAAAGAGTCCACGACTTTTGCGAAATTTTATGATCGACAAATCCAGCCCGACAATACCGCATTTGCCAAAGCAATATTAAAGACTTAATAACTACTATAATCGTTAACTTAATGTCTGCATAAATGACATTATACATATATTATACATTACAATATACGACCTATATCCTATGTATTTGCTCTATAAGTACACAAAAACATAAAAAAAAAAAAAAAGTACATAGCTCACTCATTTTCTACCACATATTGCCGTATCACTTTGAACATCTACATTTGATCTTGAGGAAGAGACCCGAAATACAATTGAATGATTAAACGAACTTACCCAAGTGAAGTTCAATCAAAATTGTATGTAGGGTCTCTTCCGAGAAGATCAGTCCCACCCATATTAATCCCAGTCCTATAGACACCCAATTATTAAATACGGCAATATCTACTTTGAAAAAATAATGAAATCCGGATCGTTATCTCGACATGGGGTAATTTTTCGACTTCAAACTGTGGCGACATCTGGCGGGAAGAGGGGGTACTACATTTGATCTTCTCGGAAGAGACCCTACATACAATTTTGATTGAACTTCACTTGGGTAAGTTCGTTTAATCATTCAATTATTCAAGGGTTGAAACGCGCATATCACGCGAACGAATGAGAAATCGAGAAAAAGTTTCAAACAAATGTTGAAGTTCGCAAAATTTCACGTAAAAAACATCTGAACTTTTTTTTTCTATCATTCATAGACACTGCGCTAAATAAGTCCAAAGTTTCGCTACCCCTAAAAATGACAAAAACGCGCAGAGCACCACTGGAGCGCTGAGAGAGATAGCAGCTATGCTATCCTACTTCCACTCACAGCGGCGTTTCCATGGCTCTGCGCATGCTCCATCGACGGCAGTCAGTGAGTGCAAGTGAGAGCGAGCATGTTGTATTTCGTTCGCCTCGACGTTTAAGGAAGTATTTGTCTTTTCGACTCTTAAGGGGGGGGGGGGTTTACCCAATCAGTTACCGATTTGTCTATTTTCTCCTGAACGGGGTAATCAATCGACTTGTCCTTTCGGCAGCCGATGTTTGACGAGTAATGAGTTCGAATTGGTACGTTTGATCGGATGAAATCGGGATTTTTTATTTTTTTTCGATCGAAAAGTGTTGGCGTGCCATTTATTGCGACTTATATCAAAGCCCATGCATCAGACATGTAAAATCGAGCTCTGTCGCCCGATTCTGTGAGGGATTCTGAACAGAACCATCCCAAAACATCTTTGTTTTCGACA
Organism: Tenthredo mesomela; assembly: GCA_943736025.1. NCBI lineage: Eukaryota > Metazoa > Arthropoda > Insecta > Hymenoptera > Tenthredinidae > Tenthredo > Tenthredo mesomela. The sequence continues at coordinate 13,160,933 of OX031022.1, forward strand.
ACGATTCAGGAGACGCTTGGATTCCACGTTTTTGTGGTAATTTTTGCGATTGTCAGAGGCTGGGGGCGGCCATTGCCGCTACAGCTGCTGCAGCTGCTGATATAATGCGGTGGTCCCCAGAACACCCGTGAGATGTCACCGTAAAAGTATACTATACTATAGTAAAAGGATGAAGTTCAGATGGGCGCGTGGCGACATCTCACGGGCGTTCTGGGAACCACCGCGTTATATCAGCAGCTGTAGCGGCAATGGCCGCCCCCAGCCTCTGACAATCGCGAAAATTACCACAAAAACGTGGAATCCAAGCGTCTCCTGAATCGTTGTCGAAAATAAAGATGTTTTGGGATGGTTCTGTTCAGAATCCCTCACAGAATCGGGCGACAGAGCTCGATTTTACATGTTTGATGCGTGGGCTTTGACATAAGTAGCAATAAATGGCACGCCAACACTTTTCGATCGAAAAAAAATAAAAAAATCCCGATTTCATCCGATCAAACGTACCAGTTCGAACTCATTACTCGTCAAACATCGGCTGCCGAAAGGACAAGTCGATTGATTACCCCGTTTAGGAGAAAATAGACAAATCGGTAACTGATTGGGTAAACCCCCCCCTTAATACAGTATTTTTGTCCAAATAAATTTTTTTAGTTCTGTCGGGCAAAGACTACGGATTATAAGTAATTCATCCAAACAAATTTTAAAGCAACAAGTCATTTAGTTATTTATTATACAAACAGCGTTTCTTAATTAATACATTCTTCCAATCATGAAAAAATGTATTAATCCTTATAAAGTCATTCATAAGTTATATTAGCGTGTCAATTAAGGGTAGGAGACACTGAAATTTGAGTGCGAAACTTTGAAAAAAACCGATTTTCGGTTTTTTACGAAAAAGTGTTATTTGAACCCTTATCTATACGTAGGGGAAGATGGCCCAAAGTGGATACCCCGGGCAAAGCGAATTCGGTGAATATTTCGGTGTCTGAAGTCGCCTGCTTATTGTCATATATATTGCATCATTTTACGTCAGAATATCAGTCAAAAACAGTGGCAAATGAGCTCAGACGCGTTGATGCGAAAGCTACGCAAAAGAATAACCAAAACACTTTGAATTGTTAACATTTTCCGAAGGTATGTATCGCGATGTATTTCACTTAATTATTGCTCTGGTCTAATTGTCGTATTTTTTATGTTAAACGGCGTCCTTTTCTCGAGAAAAACACCATATGCCGATTTATTTATAATCAAATATATTCAAAGAGATTAATCATATTTGTTCTCAATGTGCTGCCGGGCAAAGTGAACCGGGCAAAGTGGATAGATATCCACTCAATGAGAAGAACAAAGATAGTAGAGGCTCAGCAGGAAAATACGAAGACTGCGTGGCCATCCTGTGTAACGAAACCTACTCTGGAATAGGCAGCAAGCCTATTGAAAATTGGATCCAGTGCAACATGTGTAAGCATTAGGGACATGAGAAATGCACCATGTATGGCGAAAAAGGTGCATTCGTTTAAAAAAAAACACTGGTATTCACTTTGCCCGGGCTCACGGGCAAAGTGAATAATTTTCCATTTTTCACTTTATGTTATTGTTTCGCTATAGCATTAATAATTTCACAACTTCTATTGATGTTTTGCATAGTTCATTGAACAACTTGAGAAAATCAGTTGTTGTTCACTTAATTTTTCGCTTTTTTCCCAAAAATATCCGCCGCTGAACATTAACCTATCCACTTTGGGCCATCTTCCCCTACACAAATCCGTGAACCGAAAAAAAATTTATTAAGCCCCGTTTACTCAATAAAACGTATAATGTTACAGTACCCTGGTAGAAAATTGAACGGAATATGGCCAGAATCCGTTGAATTTTCTGCTCGGTGGGCAGATTCTGGGCAGAAAATATGGCCAGAAACCCCGCGGTCTGACGACGGATTCTGGTGAAGGATCTGGTCAAGTCATCAGCTGTTCATACACATACATAACCTACAGTCCTGAACTTTGTATGTATGCATGTACGTGTGACACACGGCAAACTTCCAGAGACAGTGGGAGAGAAAGAGAGAGAAAGAGGAATAGTGAGAAAGAGATAGAGATACCTGCGTGCGCATCCACCTATAGCTATGTATAAGGGTAAATTAACCGTGGCTTCTGATTTTTGGTACACTAAACGTAATGGATTCTGATCCGGACGAGTTGGACAATTGTAGAAACAGCCAATCGGCGCTCTGGATTTTTTTAATCCAGAGCGCCGATTGGCTGTTTCTAGAATTGTCCAACTCGTCCGGATCAGAATCCATTACGTTTAGTGTTTTAGTGTACACGTGTCATCGGCATACTATGTTTGAAATATATATTTATAAATTTTAAGTTTAGAGGTGTTGAGCACGATCATTTTCATTCATTTTTCCAGCTTGTAACATTGGGTTTACATAACCTCAAACATAGGAGCTAGGAATCATTCACCAGATTTTGGTCAGATACTGGCCAAATACACCATGAATATCTGGGCAGATTCTGCCCAGATGATCTGCGCAGAATCTGTTAAAAGGCCAGATCGTCTGGTCAATTTTCTACCAGGGTAGAAGTTCCTAATTTTCCTATATTTCGGTTATTGCCATTTCAATTTGTGAAAATGAGTAACTTGAGATGCATTTTTCCATCCGGCTACCACACTCAAGTGATTCACGTGAGATAACAAAATAATTAAAAAAAAATAATAACAATAAAAAATAATTCTTTTCAAATCATTGCTACGCTCTGAGAAAACATTCTAGTGTCTCAGTCTTTTTACAGTTGATTAGTGCTATTTTGATACATAGTTCATGATTTTTCCAGATTTCATGTCCTCCGCTGAACCAAAATGTAGTCCATCGAAGAAAAAGTAGTTGTCGTAAGGTACAGGCTGCTGCGTTGCATGAAATTTATCCAAATTGGAGGAAATATTCTGTATGAATGTAATTTAGTGGCAAACTAATAATATTTCATGTATTCAAGTTTTAGTCGTAGAAACTTTTGAATGTAAAATATTTTTTCCAAAACGATGGAAAAAAAAGTCTTACAATCAAAAATTTCCATGTCTAGAACTTGAATTCATGAAATATTATTGGTTTGCCTCTAAATTATATTCATACAGAATATTTCCCCCAATTTGGAGAAATTTCATGCAACGCAGCAACCTGTACCTTACGACAACTACTTTTTCTTCGATGGACTACATTTTGGTTCAGCGGAGGACATAAAATCTGGGAAAATCATGAATCATGTATCAAAATAGCACTAATCAACTGTGGAAAATCTGAGTCACTAGAATGTTTTCTCAGAGCATAGCAGTGATTTAGAAAAAAATCATTTTCAAGGTGTGTATACTCCCATAAGACAACGACTCCAAAATATGTTTTTCGTCATAGTAGGCGTAAAGTACGCTCGAATGTGCACCATTTGGGGGCGTAAAGTTGAACTTTACGCTCTAGGGCGTAAAATTAAAAGTTTCAAATATCAGATACGCGATCGATTTCATTCAATAATACATATTTTTATTTGACTTAATTTTTTTCCCTCATTACTTTTTTTTGTAACACATGCACAATTTTAGCGTTTTTTTTACCTGAAAATCAACCGTGAAGTCGAAGCTCTTGGACCGGTGAGCGAAAAAAGTCGGTAGTTGGCGCAAATGGTAGTTTTATTCTGTCATTTTGTATTTTGTATTTTTTTATGTTTTTAATTTCTTTAATTTTTCAATTTTTAATTCGTAAATTATTATCTTCATTATAAATTATTGGAATGCTGCGACAGTTCAAAGTTTGCTTTCGTTTAGCATTTACGTATCCACGTCTCGGCCGTCAAGTGTCCGTAGGACTATTGAGAATCAATTCAAAAGTTTTTTGTTTTGGTCGGGGGGCTTCGCCCCCCCCGAACCCCCCACCGGGGGCTTTGCCCCCGGACCCCCAGTCGTCTGTTTCGCCTCGTGGATCCTGACATTCGCTACGCTATATAACCTGGCCCAACCCGATAATACGTATTCTGTCACCTCGAACATTTCTCGGTTCTCATTTTTCATGCATTTGTTTTCATGCATTTTTTCCATTCTAAACGGAGTATTTTTTCTCAAATGAACTCCCTGGACCCCCCTCCTCGCCCTGACCTCGCAGTTTTTCCTCTTTTTTTCGTTTGAATTTATTTTCTACCGAATGCTCTTCACTCCGACCCTGGTTGCGTACTTTCCGCCTACTATGACGAAAAGTATTGTTCGCACCACGGGCGTAAAACTTTACACTCTTAGGCAATCACGTGACCCTCGGGCCGGCTTCGCCGGCCCTCGAGCACGTTCGATTACCTGCGGGCGTAAAGTTGAACTTTACGCCCTTGATACGAAAACTACTATTTCTACGGTTGGAAATCATATTGAAGTTTTTGGTCACACACTTCACCAGAGATGAGCATTGAAATTTATATAGCAAATCAATATTCTCCCAAATGTTTGTATTCATTTTACAGAACCAGATTTACAAGTCATGAACCGCACGGTTCGCTGCCCGCAGGTCAAATTGCTTAGACTTGACAAGACCAAGTTTATATTAACCAAACTGCTAAAATATAAATGTTGAAATTTTTTCAAGTTCTGATAATTCATATGCTTTATAATGCTTTCCAACTTCCTTGAAATCGTAATTTCTGAAATGCATGATGAAAATGTGAATTCCACTCAAATATTGTGGGAGCCAAGCTATTTTTTTTTTTTTTTTTCAACGTCACATGCTTCAAAACTATTATCAATCTCGTCTGAAACTAGTTTGGATCATGCAGTAATAAAAATCTTGAATTTTGTGAATAATTTGAAAAAAAACTTCAAAGCGATTTATCTCAGAACTATGGTTTTGCCTTTTGAAAAAGTCCCATACGTCTGAGTTTTTGTCGAAGACTTCTGCAATTTCCAGGGTGCATTCCTACACACACTAGCTACAAACCCACGTCAGATTTTGGAAATCGAGATAAAATTACAGATTTAAGGAAAAATAATTGAAAGTAAATTTTTTTTTTTTCATAAAAAAAAGTGTCCAAATCAAAGTATCGTAGCTATCTCTAAAAACCGACGTGGGTTTGTGGCTTAGGCAGCCTAAAATATGTGTGTGCAAGCCCAGCAAAATTCAAAAATAATTGTGACGCATGGAAGGTTTTCAAATAAAGGCTATTTCAGAAGCATTATGAGGAGTAACTCTGTACTTATTGTTTCAAATGACTTGAAATTTGCACAATGTCTATGTTTTGAGATGGCAAACATGTGTGTTAAACCTCATTTGAAAATAGCAATTTTAATAGACACGCTAATATAACTTACAAATAACTTACAAGGATTAATACATTTTTTCATGATTGGTACCGTGTATTAATTAAGAAACGCTGTTTGTATAATAAATAACTAAATGACTTGTTGCTTTAAAATTTGTTTGGATGAATTACTTATAATCCGTAGTCTTTGCCCGACAAAACTAAAAAAATTTATTTGGACAAAAATACTGTATTAAGAGTCGAAAAGACAAATACTTCCTCAAACGTCGAGGCGAACGAAATACAACATGCTCGCTCTCACTTGCACTCACTGATTGCCGTCGATGGAGCATGCGCAGAGCCATGGAAACGCCGCTGTGAGTGGAAGTAGGATAGCATAGCTGCTATCTCTCTCGGCGCTCCAGTGGTGCTCTGCGCGTTTTTGTCATTTTTAGAGGTAGCGAAACTTTGGACTTATCTAGCGCAGTGTCTATGAATGATAGAAAAAAAAAGTTCAGATGTTTTTTACGTGAAATTTTGCGAACTTCAACATTTGTTTGAAACTTTTTCTCGATTTCTCATTCGTTCGCGCGATATGCGCGTTTCAACCCTTAAATAATTGATTACACCCTGACCCCGGGGGTGAATAGTTAAAATTCATGCGTAGATCGATTTAGAAGATCAAAAAACGTATTATATGAGTCTTGTGAGCATTTCGACGCAATTGTCTTACTTAGGGCCATATCTACTGGACTATTTGGAGCAACAATGGGCATGAGCGTGATGGCATCCCAGACATACTTCGCACATTCAAAGCGATTGGCAGACGAAGGTGAGTCGCTAAAAGAAAAGGTGCTTGCCAAGGCTCGCGACGCTGTTCGACAGGCTCATGTGAACAGGGCCGAACAGGTGATGAAAATCAGTACCAAGATTTTGAAAGAGCGGGACACTCAACGGAAAAGAAAAAGCAAGTGGCAGAATGAAGCACGACGAAAAAAGCTTCGGCGTGCTGTCAAATTGACAAAGGCGCAGCTTGAAGCTTTGAACATCAGAAAGGAAGGGACAACTCATGGAGCAGGACAGTTCTAGGCCAGGCAATGTCGAACCAACATTCAATAATCATTCAATAATAATAATAATAATAATAATAATAATAATAATAATAATAATAAGACTTGGCTTCCGGGATGGAGCCGCGTTGTTTAACGGTTAGGTGCCGACGTTTCGTAAACATTGCAGTTTACTTCATCAGGGCGAAAAACAACCTGATACTGGTTGCTCCCCAACAGGGTGTCCCTATTTATGCCAGTTGCGGAGCCGTCCATGTGTGACGTTCCGCTCGGGTGGAGTTGACCAATCATATGTTTTTAAATGGTTGGCCAAACATTTAAAAACCGGGAGGATGGCGTTCCAAATTGGATGGGTTTGAAGTCCGTTGTCTCTGTTGATGTTGTTAGGATGTTTACGGATTTCAAGGGCTTCTCTGTATTTTCGAGGAAAATACTGATTTGAGTTAGCCAAGGAGGTGGTTTGGTCAAATAAAATTTGGTGGCCCGTTTCCATTTGGTGTTCCGCCAGAGCTGAGATAGTAAAGTGCTTCAGTTTGACGCATCTTTGGTGTTCTTTAAGGCGAGTGCTGATCTTCCATCCATTTAAAAACATATGATTGGTCAACTCCACCCGAGCGGAACGTCACACATGGACGGCTCCGCAACTGGCATAAATAGGGACACCCTGTTGGGGAGCAACCAGTATCAGGTTGTTTCTCGCCCTGATGAAGTAAACTGCAATGTTTACGAAACGTCGGCACCTAACCGTTAAACAACGCGGCTCCATCCCGGAAGCCACCCGTGTAGAAATTTTCCCCGGGCGCTAATAAGGGCCAAGTTAATTTTCCACAATAATGTATAGGCCCAAGTTTGGTCACCAATATTGGGCCTATATCGATTTGTCCCGCTTTTTTGTTGTGGCCCCATATACGGTGTCCACTTTGGGCCCTACTGGCTGTCCAAATTGGCCCTAGTTTGACCACGCATATGGGGCCGAATCAAATACGTCGGACAATCCAACATTGGCCCAATACAGGCGACCTTACTTGGGCTTGAATAATATCGAGCCAAATTAACTTGGCCCCTGTTTGCGCCCAACAAAAATTTCTACACGGGATATATATAATATATATGGGCTGTCCAAATTCGGAGCAACATTGGGTATAAAAGGTGGGCCATTATGGGATACCAAATTTGGGCCAATATTGGTTTTAAAATTATCCTGCGAGCCTGGATAAACCCTGACTCGGGCCAACTTTGGCAGAGGTTAGGCAAGCCCAGACAAAATGAGTCCAAATGCCCAGTTAACCAATTTTTGCAAAAATTAGACAAGCCTGGACAAAATGAGTCTGAATGCCTGGCTACACCCCGATCCTGCTATATCCAGAGAGATAATTTTTCCTCAGATTAAATGCTATTCTATTGCCCGACTAGTTAATTTCCGTCGTTACTTTGTTAGCGAGAAAGATTTTTAGACAAAATGGCGTTTACTGTAAGTTGACCGCGCCGTGGTAGATGGCGTCTGATATGGTTGACCGAATGCCTAATTAACCCCCGACTTGGCCCGAGTTTGGCACAGATTGGGCAAGCCTGGACATGATGAGTCTGAATGTTTGGCTAAACCCCGACTTGACCCAAGTTTGGGACAGGTTAGGCAAGCCTGGACAAAATGAGTCCGAATGCCTGGCTAAACTCCGACTTGGCCCAATGTTGGCACAGATTGGGCAAGCCTGGACAAAATGAGTTCGAATGCCAGGCTAAACCCTGACTTGGCCAAAGTTTGGGACAGGTTAGGCAAGCCTGGACAAAATGAGTCCAAATGCCTGGCTAAACCCTGACTTGGCCTAACGTTGGCACAGATTGGGCAAACCTGGAGAAAATGAGTCTGATTTCCTGGCTACACCTCGACTTGGCCCAAGTTTGGGACAAGTTAGGCAAGCGTTGACAAAATGAGTCCGAATGCCTAATTAACCCCCGACTTGGCCCAAGTTTGGCACAAGTTGGGCAAGCCTTGACAAAATAAGTCTGAATGCCTGGCTGAACCCCGACTTGGCCCAAGTTCGGCAAAGGTTAGGCAAACTTGGAGAAAATGAGTCTGATTTCCTGGCTACACCTCGACTTGGCCCAAGTTTGGGACAAGTTAGGCAAGCGTTGACAAAATGAGTCCGAATGCCTAATTAACCCCCGACTTGGCCCAAGTTTGGCACAAGTTGGGCAAGCCTTGACAAAATGAGTCTGAATGCCTGGCTGAACCCCGACTTGGCCCAAGTTTGGAACAGGTTAGGCAAGCCTGGACAAAATGAGTCCGAATGCCTAATTAACCCCCGACTTGGCCCAAGTTTGGCACAAGTTGGGCAAGCCTGGACAAAATGAGTCTGAATGCCTAGCTATACCCCGACTTGGGCCAACGTTGGCACAGATTCGGCGAGCCTAAACAAAATTAACTTGGATGCCAAAATAAACCCTACTTATGCCCCAGTGAGGCAACAGTGAGGATGCCTTTATAGTGGATGCCCTGTTGACGCCCAGAAAGGGCCTCTTTTCTAATTGGGACGCCCTAACAATTTTCTACACGGGGCAAGTCTTATTCAGAATCTCACCGCGAAATAATAATAATAATAATAATAATAATAACAATAATAATAATAATAATAATAATAATAATAATAATCAATTATTTGACCCCCACAATTACTCTATTAGAATGCTCATTTTTGTTTATAATTTTATTCCATGTAACGGTGAACCTGGAAATGTCGAGCGAAGATAATCCGTGCTCCGAGATATATGTCGGAGCAAAAGAAATCGAGGATCTAAGATGCGTTCATCAGAAAGTGTAACCATGTTACTCGGACCATGTATTCTCAAGAATTTATTTAATTTGTACCAATTTTCATTAAAATACGATTTACTCAAAACTACATTTTCAGCTACGCTAAAAACTTCTTGCGTCATTGTTTTGCTCCGATCAACTTCTCCTTCGCAGAGCAAGTTCACACATACCTTATGCACAAATTCACTGATCAGATTTTCCAAATTGTAAAAGGAACATTCTTTTCAAGTCTCAAATAACATGAAAAATGCAAAAAATTTGGAAGTGAAAATATTAAATGCTCTTAAAAAAGAACAAAAAATTAATTCGCAAATCTCATCAGCAAATCTCTTCGCCTGAGTGTCTCAAAGATTATAGTTCAAGATGAATATGATTCGATTAAAGTTATGACGCAGGGGACTTTTTGAAGTTCAGTATGTTTTTACCATTAAATATTGCGTAACTTCCACATTTATCAAGTAATCTGTGAGATCAAGGTGGGATTTTCTTAGTTCCTGAGTACACTTTCACATGATCTAAAAATAATTTCAATTATGAAAGAAATGTCGAAGTTTTGAGTTTCACCAGGGTCTTCCCTTAAGTACAAGAAAAGACAAAAATCGATTTTTCGAAAGTGCAAAACCTAACCCCCCCCCCCCCCCCCCCCCCCCCCCCCACCCCCCTTCATGATATAAAAACGAATCTTTGTTGAAGAAGCAATTGCACAGTTTCCGACGTTTTCAATATTCTTTCCGATATTGCACACAAATAAACCAACCAATTAGTAATACCAAAACGTCAGAAAAACAACTTTAACAGTGTTTTGCCCTATACGCCTTGAGATATTAGCCCAACCAAAAGTTCCGAAGTTGGCCGCTTGGTGGCGCCCCCCCTAGGTTTTGCACTAAGCGGATAGCGTCCAGCTACAGGTTGGGAGATACAACGGTACGAGAAATTGTACATACCACATGCGAAATAATTTGGGAAAGGCTATCTCCAGTAGTAATGCCAGTACCAAATAGCGACCAGTGGAAATCTATTGAAAACGTTTTTCAAGATCGGTGGAATTTCCCTAATTGTATTGGGGCCCTGGATGGCAAACACATCAATATTGAAGCTCCTGCAAATACAGGGTCCCTGTACTTCAACTACAAAAAAACATTCAACGTAGTTCTCATGGCTCTAGTGGACTACCGCTTCATAGCCGTGGACGTTGGTGCCTACGGCAAGAATAGTGATGGAGGGATTTTTGCTAAAAGTAGCTTCGGCAAAGCGCTCAATGATGGTAGTTTCAACGTGCCTCCAGATAAGTCACCACCCGGAAGTGACCAGCCACTACCATATAGGCCGTCAGCCCGCTGCCAAAAAGTGCAATGATAATATAACTTATGCCGTCTAGGGTTTTGGCAGTTACCCAGATAACAATTGTGCGACGCACGTCGTGCGGGCGAGGATGCGCCATTCTCGCTCGCACGAAGTGACGCATATACAAGTGCGAGCGTTATGAGTCGCACCTGACCATCACGCGTGCGAGGACACACAATCACGTATATGATCGCTAATGCGACGCACGGCGTGCGGGCACCATGATGTCAGTGTGCGATTAAATACACCCAGATAACAAAATGCGTGCAATATGCAATAAGCACGTCGTGCGGGCAAAATGCATTTCAACCCTACGTAGGAGCTCTTACGTAGGGGTTAAAGATAGTAAAGTAGGTTCTATTTCAATGCAATAGTAGACCCTATTTTGACGCTAAAAGTGTCCGAAATTTCTCGATTTACCAAGTTTAGGCTCAAAGTAGGGTCTGTTTAGAACCTCCTTCAACGCTCCCCTTAGTAGAAATATAATCGGGCTAGCCCTCATATTCTTTTCATGAAATTAAAAAGTAATAATAGTAGAAGAAAATAACAATACGAAATGCGACATATTTTATCGTCAGTTGACCCAGCCTACGCATCCTATCGATGAAATTGCATTATAAACCTACTGAAAAAAACCGCCGCATTTTTCGTCCCCGCCGGGACTTGAACCCACGTCCGCTCGGTTACCAGTCGCACGCCCTAACCACTACGCTAAACTACCTTATGTCATATGACCAACACTCTGCTACTTGTTCACGGCCTATCGAAGTGTTAAGTTATTACTTGAAATATTTCAATGTTATCAACATTTTGCGTTTGCTGGACTAGATTGAAGCCCTTGCACATATTATTACGATTAATTACTAAATATTATGTCGTGCATTTTTCATTTACGCAGTCATATGTTTATCCGAATGAAATATGACATTTTGGTTACAAAAAAAATGTTTTTTTCTCGAAATTGCACAATTACTAAACGTAATTATTAATTCAAATTAATAATTATTATTCAATTTTCAAGATTTTTTTTTTATATTTGTTGTGAAATTCTGAAAGATTCTATATTTTTCAATAACAAATAGGTTTTTGAGAAAAAATGAAATCACTAAAGATTTTACGGAAGAAAAAAAAATGTCGCGAAAAAATGAAATTTTCGAAATTCTGTGACATGAAAAGATTTTTAGAAAAAAACGGAAGGAGGTAGTACTCGCTTTGCTCAGGTTTCCCCGCATGTTATTCAATATCATTTTGTAAAGTCGAAATACAGATATAATAAATGTTGATATCATCCCGTGTAGAAAATTGTTAGGGCGTCCCAATTAGAAAAGAGGCCCTTTCCGGGCGTCAACAGGGCATCCACTATAAAGGCATCCTCACTGTTGCCTCACTGGGGCATAAGTAGGGTTTATTTTGGCATCCAAGTTAATTTTGTTTAGGCTCGCCCAATCTGTGCCAACGTTGGCCCAAGTCAGGGTATAGCTAGGCATTCAGACTCATTTTGTCCAGGCTTGCCCAACTTGTGCCAAACTTGGGCCAAGTCGGGGGTTAATTAGGCATTGGGACTCATTTTGTCCAGGCTTGCCTAACCTGTTCCAAACTTGGGCCAAGTCGGGGTTCAGCCAGGCATTCAGACTCATTTTGTCAAGGCTTGCCCAACTTGTGCCAAACTTGGGCCAAGTCGGGGGTTAATTAGGCATTGGGACTCATTTTGTCCAGGCTTGCCTAACCTGTTCCAAACTTGGGCCGAGTCGGGGTTCAGCCAGGCATTCAGACTTATTTTGTCAAGGCTTGCCCAACTTGTGTCAAACTTGGGCCAAGTCGGGGGTTAATTAGGCATTGGGACTCATTTTGTCCAGGCTTGCCTAACCTGTTCCAAACTTGGGCCAAGTCGGGGTTCAGCCAGGCATTCAGACTCATTTTGTCAAGGCTTGCCCAACTTGTGCCAAACTTGGGCCAAGTCGGGGGTTAATTAGGCATTCGGACTCATTTTGTCAACGCTTGCCTAACTTGTCCCAAACTTGGGCCAAGTCGAGGTGTAGCTAGGAAATCAGACTCATTTTCGCCAGGTTTGGCAAACCTTTGCCGAACTTGGGCCGAGTCGGGGTTCAGCCAGGCATTCAGACTTATTTTGTCAAGGCTTGCCCAACTTGTGCCAAACTTGGGCCAAGTCGGGGGTTAATTAGGCATTCAGACTCATTTTGTCCAGGCTTGCCTAACCTGTCCCAAACTTGGGCCAAGTCGGGGGTTAATTAGGCATTCGGACTCATTTTGTCAACGCTTTCCTAACTTGTCCCAAACTTGGGCCAAGTCGAGGTGTAGCCAGGAAATCAGACTCATTTTTTCCAGGCTTGCCCAATCTGTGCCAACGTTGGGCCAAGTCAGGGTTTAGCCTGGCATTCGGACTCATTTTGTCCAGGCTTGTCCAATCTGTGCCAACGTTGGGCCAAGTCGGACTTTAGCCAGGTATTCGGACTCATATTGTCCAGGCTTGCCTAACCTGTCCCAAACTTGGGTCAAGTCGGGGTTTAGCCAAACATTCAGACTCATCATGTCCAGGCTTGCCCAACCTGTCCCAAACTTTGGCCAAGTCAGGGTTTAGCCTGGCATTCGGACTCATTTTGTCCAGGCTTGCCCAATCTGTGCCAACGTTGGGCCAAGTCGGACTTTAGCCAGGCATTCGGACTCATATTGTCCAGGCTTGCCTAACCTGTCCCAAACTTGGGTCAAGTCGGGGTTTAGCCAAACATTCAGACTCATCATGTCCAGGCTTGCCCAATCTGTGCCAAACTCGGGCCAAGTCGGGGGTTAATTAGGCATTCGGTCAACCATATCAGACGCCATCTACCACGGCGCGGTCAACTTACAGTAAACGCCATTTTGTCTAAAAATCTTTCTCGCTAACAAAGTAACTACGGAAATTAACTAGTCGGGCAATAGAATAGCATTTAATCTGAGAAAAAATTATCTCTCTGGATATAGCAGGGTCGGGGTGTAGCCAGGCATTCAGACTCATTTTGTCCAGGCTTATCTAATTTTTGCCAAAATTGGTTAACTGGGCATTTGGACTCATTTTGTCTGGGCTTGCCTAACCTCTGCCAAAGTTGGCCCGAGTCAGGGTTTATCCAGGCTCGCAGGATAATTTTAAAACCAATATTGGCCCAAATTCGATATCCCATAATGGCCCACCTTTTATACCCAATGTTGCTCCGAGTTTGGACAGCCCATATATATTATATATATCCCGTGTAGAAATTTTTGTTGGGCGCAAACAGGGGCCAAGTTAATTTGGCTCGATATTATTCAGGCCCAAGTAAGGTCGCCTGTATTGGGCCAATGTTGGATTGTCACACGTATTTGATTCGGCCCCCTATGCGTGGTCAAACTGGGGCCAATTTGGACAGCCAGTAGGGCCCAAAGTGGACACCGTATATGGGGCCACAACAAAAAAGCGGGACAAATCGATATAGGCCCAATATTGGTGACCAAACTTGGGCCTATACATTATTGTGGAAAATTAACTTGGCCCTCATTAGCGCCCGGGGAAAATTTCTACACGGGATGCAGTTTTACAGACGGCTCTTTAATTTTTAATGTAATTTGCATATTATTTGATATATAATTATTCATTCGATCATTTATCACATCATTATATTACTATCTACTCCAAATCATCCCATACGTAAAATGTTTCATCTATATATAATTATGGTAGGGGAGACCGGGGCTAAAAGTTACCGGGGTAAGTTGTTCAAATCAAAATAACTCTTAAACGAATAGAGATAAAAATATGGTCCAAGTGCGTCGTGAATCAGTAAGCAACAGCGCACCTACGGCAACCATATTAGTAAGACCATTGGTCTCGAATGACGTTGCTCGTGAGCACGTGTCTTTCTAATACAGGTGAGTAAATATTTTTGTGTTGGTTATTTTTGGTCTATTTAATTCATTTTGATAAATAGCCTTTAGATTTTTATGTGGTATATAAAGATACATCTAGTTTTCATATACCGACGTATAAATTAAGTTTATTTCATCAACCGAGCCTAAAATTTACGTTTATATGAGAAAATGCCATTTGGGGTTAGTTGTTACTCTTTTTTGGGGCATGTTGTTACTTTGCAACAACTTACCCTATCGCGTGGTCATCAACGGAAAATATTGTTTTTTTTTAATTTTTTATTACAGAATGCGAACTTATAATAGAACAGCAAGTCGGGGAACTATATCTCAAGGCCTCATGCAAAAAGCCCCAGATGAAGTGAGGAAAATGGCGAAAAATTAACAACTATTGCTAAAAAGTAAAACTTTGGAAATTTGTAAATCATCTTTTTTCTACTTGAAGGGTCACACGAATCGCCTTGGAATTGTTAACGAAATTACCATAAAGAGGCACAAAAAAAAGTGATCAAATTGTCAGCTTGCCTATTTTTTCGATGACTTCCGGCCAAAAACCGATGCGTGTCACGTGGAACACCCCATATATAACTCAAATGACATATTATCAATGATATATCTTTTATGATAATAATTGATCTTAATATATTATATTATTTCTAACAATGATTGATCTCAATATATATTATTTTAAACAATAATTGATCTCAAAGTATTACTTGGAGTTATTGGGATAACAAACAATAAAAAAAACTATATATTTATGTTCACCGTTCAATTTGAGTTTAATTTATGCACGACAAATAATTGAAAACTCTTTGAATATTGTTAATTCGTTCTTAAATACATAAATTTAATCTAAAATAATTGTTTTTTTTATGAAATATACCCACAATAAATCTTGTAACAACTTGCCCCAGCTCATGCACAACTAGCCCCGAACCGGGGCAAATTGTTACTTTACGTTTTGTTGCAAAAATAAAATCATATCAAAAAAACTTATGCAAATATATTCCAAAACGGTTATGCATACTAAAGTAGAATATATTTGCCAAATTGTAGAACAATAATATTTATATTTGACGAATTTTTTCCAATCAATTTTTCAAGTTATTAAAAAAAGTGTAACTTTTAGCCCCGGTCTCCCCTATATTCGGTATAAATTCAACAGTGGAATGTCTATTTTATTTCATTTTGAATAAAAAGCGCAGGCGCAAATGATTATTGCAAAATCGCATAATCATCATGACAGCACTCTGTGCGTCGCATAGTCTTGACATTGCGTGATTAAACTCGTGACTGCCTAGTGCGACACATTGCGCACGCACCAAGTGCCTATCACATTGTGCTGGCGGAAAAGATGCATTTTTGCATGCACGACGTGCCTCGCACGCCGTGCGTGTAACGTGCGTGGCACGATTGTTATCTGGGCAGTTTAAGAGTTCCTGATAAATATCTTTGCAGCGTCAATTCTTATCCTAAAGACAATCCTACCCCTAATTTCTGACCTCTCCCTAAAAACCTCATTGGGTCCCCTCCTAACTCAAAGTTCCTCCCACAACTCCCATCATCCCTTTTTACTTAGACATGGGATAAAATTAAGATATTTGTATTCATTCTATTCTAAAACTCGAAAGCAAGAACAACTCATCTCACACAATAAAAAACAGTAGATTTACTTAAAGAATATCTTGTTGAATTTATCCTCCCGAAGTCCATTACAAAAACTGGTGTCAGAAGTGAAAGATCATCCTACGTGAAACTTAACACAATCAACGAGGCACGCAGTCGCCTATTGTGAAGTTTTATTAACCGAATCTGCAGAGCTACACCCTAGCTATATTTGCTGCTAGTTCGAGACAGGACTCAAGGAGAACAAGATAAAGTTAAATCTACCAAATCTACGAAATCTACTAAATCTACAGAATCTTACAAAATCTACAAAATCTCACAAAATCTACTAAATCATACAAAATCTACTAAATCATACAAAATCTACTAAATCATACAAAATCTACTAAATCGTACAAAATCTACTGAATCACACAAAATCTACTAAATCATACAAAATCTACTAAATCAAACAAAATCTACTAAATCATACAAAATCTACTAAATCATACAAAATCTGCTAAATCGTACAAAATCTACTAAATCACACAAAATCTACTAAATCGTACAAATTTTACTAAATCATACAAAATTCACAAATCTACTAAATCCTACGAAATCTACTAAATCTACAAAATCTTACAAAATCTACTAAATCCTACGAAATTTTGTCAAATCTACTAAATCATACAAAACTTGATAAAATCTTAAATCTACAATCTGACAAGACCATCCTAAGTCTTACTCACACGAGTGTTAAATTCAAATAAGTCACGAAAAGGATCTAAGTGCCACATCAACGCAATCCAGAAAATCGATCAACAAAGCACCTTACATCTACATCCTTCGACATCGAGCAACAATCTCATCGAGCAACACGAATCATCAGATGAACATGCTACCGATCTTCACCTGTTTATTGTAAGTCACGTAACATAATCTAAATCCAAGACAATTCCAGTACATTGTTAAATTCTCTAAGTTAATCTAATCAACATGACAGAACCCTGGTAGAAAATTGACCAGACGATCTGGCCTTTTAACAGATTCTGGGCAGATCATCTGGGCAGAATCTGCCCAGATATTCATGGTGTATTTGGCCAGTATCTGACCAAAATCTGGTGAATAATTCCTAGCTCCTATGTTTGAGGCTATGTAAACCCAATGTTACAAGCTGGAAAAATGAATGAAAATGATCGTGCTCAACACCTCTAAACTTAAAATTTATAAATATATATTTCAAACATAGTATGCCGATGACACGTGTACACTAAACGTAATGGATTCTGATCCGGACGAGTTGGACAATTCTAGAAACAGCCAATCGGCGCTCTGGATTAAAAAAATCCAGAGCGCCGATTGGCTGTTTCTAGAATTGTCCAACTCGTCCGGATCAGAATCCATTACGTTTAGTGTACCAAAAATCAGAAGCCACGGTTAATTTACCCTTATACATAGCTATAGGTGGATGCGCACGCAGGTATCTCTATCTCTTTCTCTCCCACAGTCTCTGGAAGTTTGCCGTGTGTCACACGTACACGCATACATACAAAGTTCAGGACTGTAGGTTATGTATGTGTATGAACAGCTGATGACTTGACCAGATCCTTCACCAGAATCCGTCGTCAGACCGCGGGGTTTCTGGCCATATTTTCTGCCCAGAATCTGCCCACCGAGCAGAAAATTCAACGGATTCTGGCCATATTCCGTTCAATTTTCTACCAGGGAACTAACGATAAAAATAGAATTAGCCGAAAAAATGCTAACAGTCTTCGACGGAACTAAATCTAAATTACACGAATTTTGCGATAATTGCGATGAAGCAATGTCCCTTATAGCCACTAATATGAAGCCAATACTTTTTGCTATCATTGAAACTAAAATCACGGGAAACGCGCGAGCTCTAATCCGAAATAGATCATTTGCTGATTGGCAAGCTCTCAAAAGTTACTTATTAGAAGCTTATTCAGAAAAGCGGTCCCACGGACAATGGCAACTAGAACTATCTTCTTGCAAACAAGCACAGAATGAAGATGTTATTTCCTATTCACAAAAAATCGAGAATTGTTTAATTAAACTGACAAATAGTCTAGAAGACTCACTTTCACAAGTAGAAAGAACAGCATGTGTCAAACTACTTCAAAGTCAAGCTCTCAACGTGTTCATGATGGGTTTGCAAAGAGATCTTTCTATTATTGTAAAGTCGCAAAAACCGGACAAGTTAGAAGATGCTATACAGTACGCAATAGCGGAGGAAAATGAACAAAAATCGAGAAAAGAAATCGCTAGATTTCAAAATTTAAATTTAAGCGAAACCAGACACTGTTCGAACTGTAATAAATCGGAACATACGACGATTAATTGCTTTTTTAAGAACAAACACGCGAATATTCCTAGACACCCTAATTCCCATGTAAAACAAGAATCAAATGTCAGGCATTTCAAATCAAACGATCAAAGATCCTCAGGTAATTTCAATGCGTCACAAAATAAATCTAATTATACCGCGAGATCTTGCGCATATTGTAAAAAATTGGGTCATACGATTACCGAATGTCGGAAACGTGCTTATAATAACAGTAAAAGACAATTAAATTCACCAAATCAGAATGCGAATAACTCTAATTCAAATTCAAGTCAAAACGCCAATGCTTTAAACTACAATCGCGCCCCGGCGGCTGCCGCGCCGAGGACTATCCACAACGTAGAGGCAGAATAAACCCAATAATTCAAGGTGTTACTACGTACATCCCTGTAGAACTCAAAGAAACAAAAGATAAATCTATTAATCTACTGTTAGACACTGGTGCTGATATCTCAATAATAAAAATCTCTAATCTTAAAGGAGACACTCCTTGTTACGAAGATGTAAAATTAAAAATAAGAGGTCTAACCCCAGAACCTTTTGAATCAGTCGGATATTGTTATTTAAATCTCATAGTCGGTACGGAAACTTATAATTGCATTTTTCACGTTGTAAAGAACGACTTTCCAATCAAATTTCCTGGAATCCTAGGAAACGATACCCTCACAGATCTTAAGCTTCATGCTGATTATCAAAATAATTTACTACACTTTCCTAATGACTCTATACCCATGGTACATATCGGAAAATCTTTTGACCGAAATAAAGAAGTCATACAAAATGAAATCGCTCAACCTGAATTAGAATCAAACGCACAAACCTCTAACTATACGAACGAGACGCATGTAGATGACGACTTTCCTATCACTATTCCATCCCGAACCGAACTATTCATACCTGTCCGTATAATGAACTCCGAACTCACGGAAGGTATAATCCCAAAAACCGAATTAGGAAGAGGCGTATTTCTATGCGAAATTATTGTAAAAGTTGACTCTAAATCGGAAGCAATTACTTCAGTAATAAATAGAACAGATTCAGAAATCAAAATCGAAAAACCTCAAGTTCGTGTAGAACCAATGGAACGCGATGTACTAAAAATATTAAACCTCGAGATTAACGAATCAACCAAAACAAGTAAAAATAAACCGCGAATAATTGATCACAGATCCGAACGTTTGAAGGAATTACATAATAATTTAAGAACAGATCATTTAAACATAGAGGAACGCGAATCGTTATTCGAAATTTGCGAAGAGTTTAACCACATATTCCATCTTAACGGAGATAAACTAAGCTGTACGGATACAGTCAGCCATAAGATAACAACAAATTCTCAAGATCCGATCGCCGTAAAAACCTATCGTTATCCCGAAATCCACAAAGAAGAAGTTAATAACCAGATAAACAAAATGTTAAAAGATAACGTAATAAAACCATCAACCTCTCCATGGAATGCCCCACTCTGGGTAGTTCCGTAGAAACGCGACGCGTCCGGAAAAATCAAATGGCGGGTCGTAATCGATTATAGAAAACTGAATGATATCACAGTCGGAGATGCATACCCTTTGCCTAATATCGCTGATATCCTTGATCCGTTAGGTAACTCGAAATATTTTACTACTCTCGATCTTGCATCGGGCTTCCATCAGATCAAAATGGACCCGGAAGATGCAGAGAAAACAGCATTCTCGACCCCACTAGGTCATTATCAGTTTAATCGAATGCCTTTTGGTCTTAAAAACGCTCCTGCTACGTTTCAACGCCTATGGCCATTCCACAATCAGCCCTTCCGTACCGTACCGTAGAACGGGCGCACGCGCACACCGACAGCGCACGCGCACACCAACAGTATCATTGATGTTTGGCTATTGCGCGTGCGCCCGTTTTACGGTACGGTACGGAAGGACTGATTGTGGAATGGCCATTAATGAATTCTGTACTTGCCGGAATACAAGGAATTCGATGCCTTGTTTACTTAGACGATATAGTTATCTACGCCGATTCTTTAACCACACATTCTAAAAAACTACGCGAAATCTTTAATAGACTCGACGAGCATAATCTCAAAATCCAACCAGACAAATGCGAATTTCTACGACGCGAAGTCATGTACCTTGGTCATTTAATATCCGAAAATGGTGTTAAACCAGACCCATCGAAGATAGAAGCCGTCAAAAACTTTCCTATTCCTAAATCGCCAAGAGATATAAAATCGTTTCTAGGTCTTGCGAGTTATTATAGACGATTTATCAAAGATTTTAGTAAAATTTCGAAGCCTCTAACCACGCTTTTGAAAAAGGACATAACCTTTAATTGGACAAGTAGTCAACAACAAGCTTTCGAAAACCTGAAAACGAATCTTATTAACGAACCGATTCTACGTTACCCAGATTTCACAAAAGAATTCATCTTAACCACCGACGCGAGCAATTTCGCGATTGGTGCAGTATTATCTCAAAATTATGATTCACACGATCTTCCTATCGCTTATGCTAGCCGGACTCTTAAGGGGTTATATACGTTTATGCTCGGGAAAATTGAGAGTTTTGATTGATTTTTTTTTTTGGTACGTAATGATAATTTCATTCAAATCAACTCCATAGTATCGAATAACACGTGTTCAGCTGCATTTGTAGAAATTATTTCATTGGAAAATTTGAAAAATTGTAAAAAAACACGGCCCTCGTCCCGAAACGCCTTTTTTTTCCATCGTTTGCGGTGACTACGATTTCTCGAAAACCAATTCATCGATTAATCTGAAATTTGGAGGTGATGTTCTTAATTATGATAGCTAGTTCGTGAACGAAGGGTTTTACAAAAAAAAAATTGTTACAAAAATGGCGATGATTTTCCCAAAAAAATCGGATTTCCATGTTCCAAAAATAGAGTTTTCTGGCCGAAAAAAATAGAAACTTTTGTCCAAATAAAAATCCCTTCGTTCACGAACTAGCTATCATAATTAAGAACATCACCTCCAAATTTCAGATTAATCGATGAATTGGTTTTCGAGAAATCGTAGTCACCACAAACGATGGAAAAAAAAGGCGTTTCGGGACGAGGGCCGTGTTTTTTACAATTTTTCAAATTTTCCAATGAAATAATTTCTACAAATGCAGGAAAAACACACGTTATTCGATACTATGGAGTTGGTTTGAATAAAATTATCATTACGTACCAAAAAAAAAATCAATCAAAACTCTCAATTTTCCCGAGCGTAAACGTATATAACCCCTTAACCCAGCGGAATCGAATTACTCAAGTATAGAACGCGAACTCCTAGCCATCGTATGCTCTCTAAATCTGAATCAGCGGAAATTTCGCTATTCTAATCAGTGAACGATATTTTCACTGGGAATCAGCGAACTCCGCTGCCCGAATCAGCGAGTCTCGCAGGTTTGAATCTGTTTCAATTTCGAGACAGTGACATTTGTCCGTTTCTTGTCCTTCGGTCTTCTTCCGTCGGGTCAGTGAGGACTTTCTGCTACAACATTGGAACAGCACAAGCTAGGTAACGAAATTCCTTATACAGATTCCAGTACGATTTACTTGATATACGATTTATACACACACCAGCGTTTGAAATCTTTGACGCAAACATAACCTCCATCAATTAAGGGAGCCGAGTTTTCCGTATGACCTCGAGTCTTATGGCATCATTACTTGAATAATCGTATCTTTTTTCAAGATACAATTACAACAATCCGCCCCGAAGACGTCATGAACGAGCCTTACGAAGACGACGCTCGTGAAAATCATTCCATACGAGACCTGGAATATTGTTTCACTGATTCGAATATTGAAACATTTACTGGTTGAATCAGTGGAATGATTTTTCACTGATTCAAACAGCGAATAGTCGCTGATTCTCAGTGGTATACTTATAGCTATTTCAATCAGCGACTATTCGCTGACAATCAGCGAAATTTCGCTGATTCAGATTTAGAGAGTAAATAACTCTTGAACCCGTAGCACCGGTCTGTTGATATAACCTAAAGGTTCTCAACATCCCGGAACGTTACAACCATTAGGAAAGTTATGGTGAGGCGAGGAAAAAAGTGTGTATTTTTCACCGAAATTTCACGGGAAAAAACGTCAATAAAAAAAAAAAAAAAAAATCAAGTAATCGCGAAAATCCTACGTCACCTTTTAGAAAATGTATCCAAGAATCAGCTAATTTATTTATTTTTTTCGGATGCAGCATGACGACGATACACCTGCCGCAACATACGCGCGTGTCGTGCGGAAAACCTCCGCGGAAATTTCTGCAGCGCCGCCATTTTTTAATATTTCGAATTAAAATTTTTAAGGCTTTCATAAAGCCGTTTTTCACCCTGTGTTCAAAACTACACATACTTCATTTTATACTTTCGAGTTTGTGAATTTTTAAAAAATATACTCATTTTCCGAGCGGGCAGCGGGTAGCCAGACCCCTTAAGGGGACTAATACAGCGTGAATTTTCGAAAAAATCGGCCTTTCGTTTTATTCAGTTTATGTTACCTAAATGTGTTCTCCTGCATCTGTGAAAAAACTGAGTTTGACGAAATCGTCAAGGTTTCGAAGTTACCGCCAAAAGTTCGTAATTTGGCAATCGCGATCTGGCGCAAGTGGCGCTGGCGCTTGATTCCGATATTGATCACATGGAGTATGATCGCGACTTTTCCAATGTTTTTCGAGGTTGTGTGAGCATTTCCGTGATTTTCAGTGCTTCGGAATTGAAAAAAATAGATGAAAATAGTAGTTTTCAGTACATAAGAAGACTACTTTTCAGTCCTGAATAATCATCAATTTATCGAATATCCAGCGTGTTATCATTGTACGGCTGTTGTGCTTCGAAAAGTGTACTATAACCTAAAAGTAAGTAGTCAATCCAAATAGTAATACGTATTATCTACACTAAGTTCCTGTCGACTTGTAGGTGGTTGAAGTTTTTCTGCTTTGTGTTCACAGATTTTCAAATACAATGGGCGGGAGGTAATGTATATTCCCTCCCGCTCGGTACTCACGTTCGAAGCACGTAATCTCCCCCACGCCCGAAACGCATGAAAGAAGGCTTATTTCATGCACGTATTATGAACATTCTTTTTAATGTAGGGGAGAGTGTTGTACCTCGGACCAACGTGTACCTCGGTCCACATAGGCTACAGCGCCCCTCTGTGGATTTTTTCCGTTTACTTCAATGGATCTACTTTCGGGGAACCCCCGAATTGTGTTTTTTCCTGATAAGTTAAGTGTTCGGCGAATGAGTCGCGGTGTATCAAAAGAAAAGTGTTTTCGCAGGTAAGAAGTAACTTTTTCGTATCTTAGTTCGAAGGTGTGAAATGTATGTCATGATAGGCTGTACGACCCGCAATTAATCATTTCGTACTTTTGAAATGTCTTTGTTAAAACAGGCACAGTGTTGCTAAACTAAATATAACCTTTTAAAAATGGTGGCACTAGTTATTCCGAATGCCCGTTTGTTGTACCTCGGACCACTGTAGTGTCTTGTACCTCGGACCGGTCCAAGGTACAATATACCATAAGCCGGTGACATAGTAGTGCCTCACAATTAATAACACCCTGTTTCAACATATAATTGATTATTGAAATTTTTATCATTATCATTATTATTATTATTATTATCATTATTATTATTATTATCATTATTGTTATTATTATTATCATATGTACACACCATGTATTATATGTTATGTATTACCCTACCTATACACAATATTGTTACGGCCGTTAGTCCATCATGTCATTATTCTGTTAATCATTCATCTGAACGAATAAGAAAAAAAATATGCGTCGACTCAACAGACAGATGTACGAGGCAAACCAACCACAAGAAACAAAATGCACGGGAATAGATAAAGTTAAATTATGGAGGTTTTGTATTAGAAATTCATGAAAAATAAAAATGTTATGCAATATTATCATCACCTAGGTTGCACAGATTTCCGAAACACCAAAGTGAGTTGAATATAACCGTGAAAGATAACTGATCCAAGGTACAACATGATGTGGTCCAAGGTACAATATGCTATGGTCCGAGGTACAACATGGTCATGTACCTCGGACCATGTGCTGTTCGTTCAAACTATGCAATATAGTATAATGCTGGGAAGAAGTTTCATTTATAAAACATAAAGGCTTAATACTCAAGACTCAAGACTATATTGTAGCACCATTTTTATGAGGTCCTGTTCGAAAGAAAAAAAGTTATGGAGACTTGAAAAAAACTGGTCCGAGGTACAACACTCTCCCCTACTCGGCGCGAGACTCTACTGAGTCTCTTGATAATTGACTTCCAACCTAATTGATGCTGAATAGAATTCGAATTCGAATATGAATTTAGGCTCACAGAAAATGAATGAAAATCCTATTATTGATTGATGAATCCTTCTCACAAGAAAAATGTCGCACTGAAACATATATGCAAAATTTTTCAAACATTGCAGACACATTGCATCATATGACCAAAATTTTAGAAATTTATCTGCAATATTTCTGTGCTGTGTGAAAAAGATCATACCTTCTCTATGGTTGAATCAAAGCCTAGACAAATGACATATAGACTGAATATTCTGATTATTCGTGCAGTATTCATAAACCGTTAAATGGTTGAACTATGCAAAGAAGATAAAGTGAGTCGAGTCCCCAGGTTAACTGATCTGAAATATTTTCTTTCAACCCAGGTAAAGTTTTTCCTCGTCGCTTTAACGACCTTACTTTTACGCTGTAACACGTTTTTCAAAGCGAGACTACCATTTTGTGTCTTTAACCTGTTTAAAAGTGTGAAAAAAAACCACGAGAGCACGAAGTATATAAAGTGCACCAACGTATAACTGGTAACGTAGGACTCTTAAATTTAATGCCGTGTATAAGAGGAAGTTGGGTTGCAGGCATACAAGTATTCAACTGCATGAAAAGTAGAGAAACTGGAATGGAGTAAAAATAAAATAGAAAATCGAAAAGCAAAACATGAAATGAAAAAAATATTGCGGCAGTCATTCAGCGGCGACTTTTACGCCGGAGTAAGCGGATTTAATTAACAAGTCTTGAGATGATGCTGAAAAATGTGACAGGCTGCTAGGAGTTAAAGTAGTAAAAAGAAAAAATAACTACTACTTCGGCGCTAACTGACATCACAGGCTCTGCAAAAGCTAAAAAATCAAGGAATCGAAACTGGGAGTTTCAACAGAGGATGTGAAAAATATAGTTGGGTACGTCATAAAATCAAAGGAGCTAGTGCCCGGGTAGAATAATGACATGGCATCATTTTAGAGAGAAAACAAAGTGAATGGCAACGCAAGGAACTGCTAGCTGGACGTTCTTTGAACCGATATCTGATGCAATATTAATCGGAATCATGAATTGGGGATCGCCTATCGTTGCGTGAAATTTTGGGACACAGTTTCATCGAAAGATTAGTACCTGTAGAAATTGATATACTCTATTGTGTCGAGAAAAAGAGAATCGACATTTTATTATTTTTAACCCCGCCGCACTCTTACGTTGGTTTTTGATGCGTCAGAAATCCTCCTGAAAAATAGAATTGTAGAAAGTAGGCTGGTTTACACGAGTATTGTAACCCAGGGTTTCAGTTTCCATCACTGTGAATCCGGCAATTTTGCCGAAAACTTTCGATCTCCAATTTTGAAGCAAAACTATCTTTATGTGTCATAGCCCGAGTCGAAATTTAACGCCTCATTAGAACCTCAAAATTTCACCGTTGGGAGGTTTTTGAGGGTCTAGAGAGGTTTATTTTGTATGGGAATTGAAACCCTCTTTAGCGCCTAAAACTCGTAGTTACCAGACAAATGCAGCATTTTAGGGTCAAATGAGGATCTCACGAGAACCTCGCAAAACCCTCACTGCGCCCTGCCGCGTAGCGATGCACGGCTGCATGGTGATCGGACTTTATGAGTATCAAAATAGGCGCTAAATTATTATTACGGATTGAAAAGACGTTCATTTGTGCGCTATGAGTACTCAAGCGGGCGCTGAATTTCGACTACAGAGTTGTAGGTTGATAATAGGAGTTTGAGGTCTAAACAGGATCTGTAGAGACGTTATGAGTTGGATACTATGAGTATCAAAGCAGGCGCTAAATTTCGACTATGGAGGACTTGTAGGTTCAAAATAGGAGTTTGAGGTCTAAATAAGATCTAGAGACGTTGAGTTGGATGCTATGAGTATCAAAGTAGGCGCTAAATTTCGACTCTTGAGGACTTGTGGGTTCAAAATAAGAGTTTGAGGTCTAAATAGGATCTAGAGAGGTTGAGTTGGATGCTATGAGTATTAAAGTAGGCGCTAAATTTCGACTCGGGAGGCCGTAAAACCGCGATTTTAACCTCGCTTCGCTCGGTTTAAACGCGATTTTTGGCCTGGACACATAAAGTTCTATATGCCATACGGCCCGAAAAGTATTTTCTGACGAATTTCATCATAATCCTCGCCTTCGGCTCGGATTATAAACTCAAATTCGTCGGAAAATACCTAATCGGCCTAGTGACATAATGTGAGGTATTCCACGTCAACCGGGCCACTTTTTTATCGCGATAATTCCAATCTTTTTGTACTTGGAATATGTTGGAGTGTTCTCTAAAAGAAAATTTTGAAGTATATTTATCGGACGATCGGATGAAGTGTTCTGACTTACAGACTTACAGACTGAAGGAATTCTTTGACACTTTTGTTCAAGTCATATTATCTCGAAAACGCCTAATCGAACATCAAAATTGAACCTCACTTTTTTCATAATTCATTTCACGGGCTTCACGAAAAAAAATATGTTATCATTGAATTCTCTCTATTTCAGGGTACAAACGCACTTTGAAGTCTCGAAATCGATTTTTCGGCAATTATGACATTTTTCAGAAATTTGAAACTACTTTTTTCGGATTCTACGGAATTTTTATCACAGAACTGTGTACTTTTCGAGATGGAGAAATTCAAATCTTGTTCACAATAAAACAGATAAGATGAAAAATTATTGAAAAAACCATAGAATCACATGTATATCTTTTGAAAATATCTTGTAGTAATCTGATAGACATGGTCTGATCTGCGATTAGATTGATCTTTTTTTTTTAATGAAGCCTTTCATCTATAGTCGATGGACGTACGGTCACGTAAGTGTGCATTCAAGTAATGTGGAACTATCGTGGGTGTCGAAGAAATAATTGAACCTTGCGTTTCTGAATGAGGCTGAATCTAGCGGGCGAAACTAGCGGGCGGGACTGGCTGGGGCTGACTAGTTTGTGGACGTGACTGTACCACGCTCGACACTGTGCGGCGCGCGTGGCGCGTCTACGTTAATAATCAAATTTTCCATATCTGGCTGCTACTTTGACACGCATCGCGAAGAAGACTTGACAATTTACACAATTATTCCTTACATCGAGACGAACAAATCGACATATAATACATCCCGGTGACGGCTTTCATTGATTAGAAAAAAAATTAGATTCGCAACTCGAGTGTTGTCGTGGCGAGTCTATGTTATTCTCGAAAAAATTAACTAAGGCCGTCACCGGGATGAATCCAACGCCAATCGATTCGTATCGATCTATAGAATATTCGGCTAAATTGGCAAACCCCTATCTTCATGCGTGTTTTTTTTTAAATCACGGAAGATTGAAATTTGTCGAAAAACGTAAATGTTAATATTTATTGGATGAGGGGTTGAACACGCATGAAGATAGGGGTTTGCCAATTTAGCCGAATATTCTATAGATCGATAGGAATCGATAGGCGTCAGATTCATCCCGGTGACGGCCTTTGTTCATTTTTTAAAAATCACGGAAGATTAAAATTAGTCGAAAAACGTAAATATTATTATGTATTGGATGAGGGGTTGAACACGCATGAAGATAGGGGTTTGCAAATTTAGCCGAATATTCTATAGATCGATACGAATCGATCGGCGTTGGATTCATCCCGGTGACGACCTTTGTTCATTTTTTTAAAATCACAGAAGATTAAAATTAGTCGAAAAACGTAAATATTATTATGTATTGGATGAGGGGTTGAACACGCATGAAGATAGGGGTTTGCAAATTTAGCCGAATATTCTATAGATCGATACGAATCGATTGGCGTTGGATTGATCCCGGTGACGGCCTTTGTTCATTTTTTTTAAATCACGGAAGATTAAAATTGGTCCAAAAACGTAAATATTATCATATATGGGATGAGGTGTTGAACACGCATGAAGATAGGGGTTTGCCAATTGAACCGAATATTCTATAGATCGATACGAATCGATAGGCGTCAGATTCATCCCGGTGACGGCCTTTGTTCATTTTTTAAAAATCACGGAAGATTAAAATTAGTCGAAAAACGTAAATATTATTATGTATTGGATGAGGGGTTGAACACGGATGAAGATATGGGTTTGCAAATTTAGCCGAATATTCTATAGATCGATACGAATCGATCGGCGTTGGATTCATCCCGGTGACGACCTTTGTTCATTTTTTTAAAATCACAGAAGATTAAAATTAGTCGAAAAACGTAAATATTATTATGTATTGGATGAGGGGTTGAACACGCATGAAGATAGGGGTTTGCAAATTTAGCCGAATATTCTATAGATCGATACGAATCGATTGGCGTTGGATTCATCCCGGTGACGGCCTTTGTTCATTTTTTAAAAATCACGGAAGATTAAAATTGGTCCAAAAACGTAAATATTATCATATATGGGATGAGGTGTTGAACACGCATGAAGATAGGGGTTTGCCAATTTAGCCGAATATTCTATAGATCGATACGAATCGATCGGCGTTGGATTCATCCCGGTGACGACCTTTGTTCATTTTTTAAAAATCACGGAAGATTAAAATTGGTCCAAAAACGTAAATATTATCATATATGGGATGAGGTGTTGAACACGCATGAAGATAGGGGTTTGCCAATTTAGCCGAATATTCTATAGATCGATACGAATCGATTGGCGTTGGATTCATCCCGGTGACGGCCTTAGTTAATTTTTTCGAGAATAACATAGACTCGCCACGACAACACTCGAGTTGCGAATCTAATTTTTTTTCTAATCAATGAAAGCCGTCACCGGGATGTATTATATGTCGATTTGTTCGTCTCGATGTAAGGAATAATTGTGTAAATTGTCAAGTCTTCTTCGCGATGCGTGTCAAAGTAGCAGCCAGATATGGAAAATTTGATTATTAACGTAGACGCGCCACGCGCGCCGCACAGTGTCGAGCGTGGTACAGTCACGTCCACAAACTAGTCAGCCCCAGCCAGTCCCGCCCGCTAGTTTCGCCCGCTAGATTCAGCCTCATCGTTTCTGAATTCGTCGAATACACATCGTCTTAGTGATAGCTAGACCAAGCGTTTTCTGTGAGATAGGACGGCCCCTTTCTTCAAACGGTCACCCACTTTTAGCTCGAACCGAAAATGATGTGCACTTTAATGTACGGAAAAAATCTCACGTGGAAAATCAGAAAAGTTAATTCTTCAGAAATTTACTTGCGAATGAAACATTGATTTTGTTATGTTAAGAATATTTCGAATAAATATTTTAAGTAAATATTTCGACCATGCGGTTGTGTTTTATTAGTCATTTAATTTCTATTCCAAAGAAGATACATCACATTTGATTTATTGTACACACGTTCGAATTTGTTGTTCGAATTTCTCCATCTGGAAAAATACTCAGTTCTGTGGGAAAAATTCCGCGGAATCCGAAAAAAGTAGTTTCAAGTTTCTAAAAAATGTCATAATTGCCGAAAAATCGATTTCTAAACTTCAAAGTGCGTTTGCACCCTGAAATAGAGAGAATCCAATGATAACATATTTTTTTTCGTAAAGCTCGTAAAATGTACTATGAAAAAAGTGAAGTTCAATTTTGATGTTCGATTAGTCGTTTTCGAGATAATATGACTTGGAAAAAAAGTGTCAAAGAATTCCTTCAGTCTGTAAGTCCAAAAGACCTCATCCCATCGTCCGATAAATATACTTCAAAATTTTCGTTTGGAGAATACTCAAGCATATTCCAAGTACATAAGGATTAAAATTGTTGCGGTAAAAAAGTGGCCCGGTTGACGTGGAATACCTCATGTACCATTTCGCGATTCCGCAACTTTTCGCAATTCCGGTACGCCATATTGAATCTGCCATTCTAAATTACCATATTCCAGTTTTAGATCTGAAAACTGTGACTCCAAAAAAACCTCTTTTTAGTGAGTTTCAAAAAAATTGGATTCCAAGAAAAATGTAGGCGTCAAAAAGTGGAATGAACACAGAAAAATGGCACACGCCACCTCTTAAAGTTAAGACCTAAATAGGTGATCTTATGGAAAGATTTGTTTTCTGTCGAAAGCTTATGTTCGGAGTTGTAAAAATGAAAAATAAATAAACTGTTGATTTTTTCAGATAGCCTCATATACTCATTTCATAAATTGAGGGAATGTATGAGAAGAGAATCTGAATCAACGGAATTCGTTGTACCGAAACAAAAAAAAAAAAACACGGTGAGTCAATTAATAGTATATTCCCTGCTGGAAGTGAAAGGATAGGATGTCTATCCATTTGAATCATTTTGAATCTTTCGGATACGAAGGGATAAGTAAAATGAATCCAAATCTATCCTTTGCCTATCTGGTTGAATCCTTTTCTATCCCAATTTCAATCGAAAACCAGGTCTATCCTTTTCTAACCCCAATTTCCTATCCAAATTTATCCCTCGCCTATCTGGTTGAATCCTTTTCTATCTCGATCTCGATATAAAATCAGGCCTATCCTTTTCTAACCCCGATTTTGTATCCAAATCTATCCCTCGCCTATCTGGTTGAATCCTTTTCTATCTCGATCTCGATATAAAATCAGGCCTATCCTTTTCTAACCCCAATTTCCTATCCAAATCTATCCCTCGCCTATCTGGTTGAATCCTTTTCTATCCCAATTTCAATCGAATACCAGGTCTATCCTTTTCTAACCCCAATTTCCTATCCAAATCTATCCCTCTATCCCAAAATTTTCCATTCTTATGTAATGTGCATCTGTTGATTATAGTATAATTGATTATCACTAGAAAAAGATTTATAGGTATATATGATGGATTCCACGCGGAACGGACCACAAAAAGACCTCAATGTCCCATTCCAGAACAAACGTGATTCGATAGGAAATTTTCCGAGCTTTTCGAAAAAAAATACGAGAAAGATCTTAAAAATGACATAAGTGGATAAAAATAGAGTTTTGTGTTGGAAAACGTTTTTTCGACATGTCGAAAAATCAACACAGCATCAATGCAGCCGTGTCCCATTCCGAAACAGACGTGATTCGATGGGAAATTTTCCGAGATTTTCGAAAAAAAATACGAGAAAAATCCTAAAAATGACATAAGTGGATAAAAATGGAGTTTTGGATTGGAAAATGATTTTTCGACATGTTTTCCGATAGTCACGGGCAAGATCATGGGCTGAGGTGAAAAAGAGTCAAGAATACTACAAATCACCACCCCATTACTTTTTTCATATGACATACCGCTTCTAAGATATTTGCCTCCAAAGACATCAAGAGCGTAAGAAATGAAAAACTGAAACAGCTTGTACACCAAAGGTAACAAAAGCTATATATATCGTACATACATAAAAAATGCTAATTCTGTGGGTACTAAAGGTCATCCAAAAATGAGAAAAATCCGTGACATCTAGGTCTTTTTTGGTCCGCTCCGCGTGGAATTCATCATATACAGGCGCTGAATTATATATTTGAATATAATAATAATCGGGGTTAGAAAAGGATAGGCCTGATTTCATATCGAGATCGAGATAGAAAAGGATTCAACCAGATAGGCGAGGGATAGATTTGGATACAAAATCGGGGTTAGAAAAGGATAGGCCTGATTTTATATCGAGATCGAGATTGAAAAGGATTCAACCAGATAGGCGAGGGATAGATTTGGATACAAAATCGGGGTTAGAAAAGGATAGGCCTGATTTTATATCGAGATCGAGATTGAAAAGGATTCAACCAGATAGGCGAGGGATAGATTCGGATACAAAATCGGGGTTAGAAAAGGATAGGCCTGATTTTATATCGAGATCGAGATAGAAAAGGATTCAATCAGATAGGCGAGGGATAGATTTGGATCGGAAATTAGAGATTGGAAAGGATAGACCCTAGTTTGGATTCAAAAGAAGATAGCAAGAGATTTGCAAAGATATAGATACAAGTGGATAGACAGGACTCTGAATTCTAATTGATATCGAAAGGAATTAACATAGATAGACCGTGAGTAAGAATGGATAGAAAATCAAGGCTTCAAACATACTTTTCAACATTTCGCAGACATTCGACGACTAAGTCGCCATTCTATCACAGTCATTATGTAGAATTAGTGAACTGTAAAAATAAGACGAGAGCGTGGCACAGCGCATATGGTGTGCGACTGGTAATCTGACCGTCGAGGGTTCGAATCCCCGACTGAGCGTTGGAAATTTGAAAAAGATTTCATATACTTCATCCCACTCACTCCGCCGTCTGAATCTATCAACTATAAATGTGGTTCGTAATTAAATTTTTTTACGAAAAAAAAAAAAAATGGCTGCCGACAATAAAAGATTCGAGAGGGTATTTAGATGGATCAGATTCAGACCTTCGGAGATACTTTGCGGATAGCAATGGATAAATAAATGTGGATAGAAAAGGATAAGAATTTGTTAACTGCAATGATCTACCTCAGGATAGAAGAACCCGTGTGGAAATTCAATTCGGGGGCTGGCTAGGTGTTGCCTAGTTTCGCTGTTCACTAAGCGGGCGCTGAACGGGCGGGCTGGCCAGTGCCCGGCAACGCATGTAACGCTCAGCTGTACAGCGCGAAGTGGCCAGCGCCCGTCTAACATTCCCGACAAATGCTAGAGGATTTGTCGGGTCGGCTGTACAGCGCCCGGCCAGACCCCGGTTAGTTTATTGATATCAGAAAGGGTTAAAGCAAAAGAGGTATGATTGAGAGAATGAAACATTTCAGGAAAATATCTTTTTTACATTCAAACTGTTGAAATGCAAAAAAAAAAAACACTTTTCCTGAAATGTTCAATCTTGTCATGTTTCTTTTTGCTCTAACCTCTTTATTTTTAATATCTTCGTATATTTCTCATTTATCTTCGTATAATCATTC
The DNA here is from genome assembly GCA_943736025.1 of Tenthredo mesomela. Lineage (NCBI taxonomy): Eukaryota > Metazoa > Arthropoda > Insecta > Hymenoptera > Tenthredinidae > Tenthredo > Tenthredo mesomela. Next base: position 13,194,436 of record OX031022.1, read on the forward strand.
ATCAAAAATTGATTGAAAATAAGAAATATAAAATATTTATAATACAAAAAGTATTATCAAAACCATTTTAATCAGAAAAACTTTAATGTCCATTTTCTCAAAACTCAATATGTGTCGTTTGACACACGAATGCGTAATAGGGTCCATACACGGAGAAACTTTTCCTAGCAAAGATTACTATACTTGTGAGTAACGTTGGGATATAATATCAGCGTTTTCGTCAATATTACCAGCGAGTATGGTAAACTTTGTCGTTGGATCTGGTACACTTTGTTGCCGAAAATGGTCGAAATATCCAGATCCGACTACAAAGTTTACCATACTCGCTGGTACTATTGACGAAAATGCTGATATATCCCAACGTTGCTCACAAGTATAGTAATCAGCTACAATTTCGGGCTCTCCCAACTAGGGCCTAGGCAAGTTTTGATGTGAAAACGCATGCAGGGAAAATATCTGGCCTTGCTAACCGGGGGCTGCACAGCTAAGCTAGAAAAAATTATTTACAGTTATGCTATCTATTGCCCGTATAGCACCCGACTAGTTGGGCCATCTTCGGGATTGCCCATCCGGGGGCTGGGCAAACACCGGGCGTTCCCGGACAAATTTCCACACGGGAAGATAAACTCGGCAAAACGTAAGGGATAGACTTATTGATACAAAGAGATACATACAAGTAAAGATGGAACTAATAGATAGGAAGAGATAGCTTTTCAGAGTTTGTCTGGGATAGAGTCGTGGATAGAAAAGGATAGCCTTTGAGGGATGCAAAGTATGTAGTTGCGAGGGATAAAAAATCTTTATCTCTTTCTATCCTAACATTCCTATCCCTTTCTATCCTTTCACTTCCAGCAGGGTTGTGCATCAAGGGAAGAAAATAGCCGCCCGAGGCGAAGCCGAGGGCTGCACAATTAAACGAGGTAGAAATAGTAGATTACACGCCTAGGCCAGTAAAGTAAGAAATGTCTCAGATCACATGTAATTGTCGGCCGAGGCGAAGCTGAGGTCGACAAACATGTGATCTGAGGCTTTCTAATTTACTGGCCAAGGTGCGTATACTAATTTTCTGTTCGACGCAGCCGGAAAGCGGCAACTTCGTTCAGCGCAGCGGCCCGAAAGTTGACGCTTTCCGGCCGGAGGACAGAAAACACCTATTCTCCCTTGATGCACACGATATTTTTCATCACAAATGGACGATAACACCGATTTTCCGGGCCTTATTGTCACAAGACGTCCGAGGTGACGTCTTGTGACAACTGTCAACGTGACCTGCGAACACGGACGGGTCTGTTTTGCTCTCATTTTTTTCATTTGTTTTGTTTTGTTTTAATGTATTCACGTGTTTATTCCGCCCGATGGCGCTTCGTAGGGAGTAAAGCGCTATTTTCTTCCCGCTCGCTAGGGAAGAAAATGAATTCTCCACGAGATGCGCATGCACGTTCTGCGTTCATCTTGTATACCACGAGAAACAAACTGCCATTTAACTCTTGCATAACAGCGCGGAAAATCGGGTTTTCCGTGCATGTGTGATAAAAAATGATATTGAGATATATCTTTCGAGGATTCCCCCAATTTAAATGTAAATCCCTGATTGCGCCTAATACTTTTGACCAAGAAGACTAGAGACCAGGAGACTGAGCTCGGGTGGTGGGGGTGGGCCCGTATATGGCCACTGCCTGGCGTCGCTGATATCGGTAAAGTACCGGCGCAATGCGGTATTACGCATTAAAATAATTGGAGATACCACACGCAAGCCACACGTTAAGATTATGTGACATGCGCAGTATCGCATTGCGTCGGTTCCAACCTGATAGCAGTAACGCCAGGCGGCGGGGACATATAGGCCCATCATCCAACCACAGGCTTGGATACGAGCTCAGTCTCCTGGTCTCTAGTCTTCTTGCTTTTGATACAGGAAATTATACATACAATCAAAAAAGAAAATGCCATCCACTGTCAACCATATTGGATGAATTAGGGTTTCGCGATTAATTCATTGTACGTAATAACCATGATATTTAGAAACGAAATTTCTGCTGTTTAACAGTCATGTACCGTGACCTAGAGTCATTAGGAGTAAGCGCACGTAGAGAGCGATGCAATAAAATTGTGATACGTTACACCAGGTGTTGCCTACCATAACGCGGGCGCCGGACGTGAATCAAACAGTTTCGACATCACATAAAAAAAAAAAAAAAACAGTTTCACGCAGATATATTAACAACTCTTCAGTCTGTTATTATTTCAGTTTTTTATTGTTCAATTTTTTGTTTTCCAATGAGTTGGTCACTTGCGAACGCTGCACATTTCGAGGCAGCAAAGAGAAAAACAGACGGTATACTTTCGTGGTTCCTAATCTTCAAATATCTGTTCGATATCTCAGGACATTTTTTTTTTTCAAATCGAATCGCTGAGATTATTCAAAACCATTTAAATCTTCTAAAACGTTTTAAATCTCTGGAATCACGTAACGAGTCTTCAAATAACTGTATTCCCTCAAGCGTGTATATTTCATGTATCGAATACTTCTTCCTCCCTACTTCATGTGCCATGTGCCACGTAGAATTGTCGTGTTGAGCCCTAATCCCAATCACACATTATTGGACACCACAGAGTTTTGCCATACTTATATGTACACTAGACTGATTTGAGGTGACAACGATTTTTTCGTTCACTCTCGGCGTGTCCCAAAAACTTGAGAATATAGTCAGACTAGATATATGGTGAAATTTGGGGCCTCTAGAACGATGTTAAGGTACAATGAAAGCTTCAGCCTCTACGAAAGACCCCCTATTCAGTTTCATTCATCTGAAAGAGCACTTTATTTTCTATTCCCGGGAAAAAATAGGTCGTATATGAACATAAATAATCATATGTGACCTCATCATATATGATCATAAACGAAATTTGTCTCTATATGACCATGTATGGCTATATATAATTGTATATAGCCATATATAATTGCATATGTATATATAATTATATATAATCAGATATGATCAGATCTGATCATTTGTTTTGGACAAATTAAAATAAAACAGTTAATTAAATTAAAAAATTACATGAACTATTGTTTTTATATCTTTCATATGTCACAGTGATCGGCAATCATGGGTATTTCTGAAAATTAACTTTTTTTTGTCGATGAAAAATTTTTCACTTTCTTGCGGGGATTCGAACCCAGGTCCTTCTGCGTATCAGTCGAAGATTCTACCACTTGGCTACTTCACGTATATAATAGTTGAAATTTTCAGAATGTCTATATGTATTTGTCACGAAAATTTAATTAATCTTAACGATGCACTTAATGTTGATCATGATGATCGAACGATTCTTGAACTGTTTTTGTATTTTAGGGAATGTAAGGCAATATGGACACTCTAAATTTTTTAGCAAAAAGAATGACTAATTATTAATACCATGACATTTAAAAACTTAAGCTTTATGCACCCGGACATTATAATATTTGCACATGCATGCAAAACTATTCCTATGTATAACAGTTAGGTTTATACGTTATATGTATTTTTTTAATTAATTTTTTTCTCAATAGATATGATCATATCTGGGCATTTTTTCCGTATATACAGCTGCAGATATTTTCATAGATAATCATGTATGATCATACATAACGTCATATATGAGCTCATATATAATCATATATGGATAGATATGATCATATCTGAGCATTTTTCCCGTATACAGCTGCAGATATGATCATGCATGATCATGCATGATCATACATGAGCTCATACGTTAATCATACATGAACAGATGTGATCATATCTGAGCATTTTTTCCGTATACAGCTACAGATATGATCATACATGACGTCATATATGAGCTCATATATAAACATACATGAATAGATATGATCATATCTGAGTATTTTTTTAATGATAATCCTTCACTACAGCTTTAGATCCGATCATATATGACCATGTACGATCATATCTGAGCTCATGCATGATCATGTATGATCATATCTAAGCTCATGTATGATCATGTATGATCATATCTGAGCTCATGTATGATCATACATGAACATATGAGTCAATCCACGTCAAGCGGGACACCTTTTTGACCTCATGTTCTTGAAAATCGTCGTAATTTTTTTTACATATTCTCTGGGTCAAATGAATGCATGAAACATTTTTTTTTTTTTTTTTAACTCGAAGGGCTTAGAAGTTACAAGGGGTTGAATTTTCGAAAAAACCACCAAAAATCGGAATCGCGGTCTCCTTTAAACGTTAATATCTCTGGTTCCCTTTGTCGTACAGACGTCACCAAAAACTCGTTTTGAAGCTTTTGAATCGCACTTTCATGTTATGAATTTTAAATTTATGGATTAAACAATTTTCTATTTGTTATTAACAATTATATTCTTTAAACGTGATTTTCGAGATGATTACACCCTTCGAAAATTCTGAAAAAAATACCAGCGTGTTCCTTGATTCATTCTCTACGAAATCTGTCAGTTTTAAAATGGAACTCCGATGGAAACTATATTTAAAAAGCGATTGATCCGTCCGGAACGTCGCGCGTGACTGTCTACGCGGGCGCGCCAGTGGCGCGCGACGTCCCGGACGGATCAATCGCTTTTTAAATATAGTTTCCATCGGAGTTCCATTTTGAAACTCACAGATTTCGTAGAGAATGAATCAAGAAACACGCTGGTATTTTTTTCAGAATTTTCGAAGGGTGTAATCATCTCGAAAATCACGTTTAAAGAATATAATTGTTAATAACAAATAGAAAATTGTTTAATCCATAAATTTAAAATTCATAACATGAAAGTGCGATTCAAAAGCTTCAAAATGAGTTTTTGGTGACGTCTGTACGACAAAGGAAACCGGAGATATTAACGTTTAAAGGAGACCGCGATTCCGATTTTTGATGGTTTTTTCGAAAATTCAACCCCTTGTAGCTTCTAAGCCCTTCGAGTTAAAAAGAAAAAAAAAAATGTTTCATTCATTTATTTTGCCCACAGAATATGGCAAAAAAATTACAAAAGAATCAAAAACATCGAGGTAAATTTTTGGCCAAATCCGTCCCGCTTGACGTGGACTGACTCATATATGATCATATCTGAGCATTTTTTACCGGGTTTTTTTAAATTTTCTTGTAATTTTTCACCGTTTGATTGAAAAAATATCATTAATTGAAAATGTACAAGATGGAATGGGTGTAGGATGAAATTCGAAGATTTTTGCCGGAAGTTAGTTGACCACAAAAAAACTTGACGAAAGACCCCCCAAATAAAACCTACCACTGTCAAGAATGATGTTCGCTTAACATCTCGTGAGCGATTCGACACCCATTCCACCGTGGATATTTTGCGCAAAAAATTCCAACACATAATTGCGTGACAACTATCTTACTCTTAACGGCTTGCTCGTGTCATGGCACTTGAGTGTGGGGAATCTTTTCCCCTTGCGTTTTGAAACTGTCATGGCCGTTGATAGTTGTCAAAACATTGGGGCCACTCGTGAACATTGGAAAAAAAGGTTTATATTTCCATTTTTATTATCATATTTCGCGATTAAAATTGAAATTGAAATGTTTACAGCTGTTACAGAAATTCCCGCGCGTGATGTCAGTGGGTTAGGTTGGATTTTGGGTTAGGTTGGTAATGTTAGTAATAACTAAGGTTAATCAAGTGCGTCTCTTTATATTAATAATTTTGGGAAAAAAAGTGCTGATCTTGAATGCTCATGTGTCTGAATAATTTTAATACGATTTTTCCAATTTATTATATAACTGTCTGGAAATTATTAGCATCAATAAAAAAAATAAAATAAACATGAATGTCAGTGGAGCTGTACTTCCGGAACGAAGCTTTCATTGTACCTTAAGGGGTGTCTCAACGGTCTTTTCGAATTCCCATCTAAATAACACAGGAAAATTTTTTGCCAATCGGTTGCATTATACCTCCTCGTATGGTACATCACCCACAGGGTGAATCGCCCGCAATCTGAGTTCATTAAGGTTGGATCGAAGTGAGAAAAATAAAAATTTCACCCCCTTCAAAAGAGACGAGTGCGGGAGACACCTATGCGCACTAGTTACGTATACTATTTTTCCTAACGAGCTACGCAAAATTCTACAACATTGGTATCTTGTATGAAATATTAAATTTTCAAGTATATACAAATTATAGTATATAAGATGGATGAAGTGTCCGCTTTAAAGAATCGGTAACGATGCCGATCGTGTTTATTTACGTTTACCAGCTCTATCTCCCCGCACCTTGAATTCTGTCTCTTTCATTCAACGTTACAATACACAAAGAAAAGGTGTTGCGTTTCAATTATATTTATTTTGCGCACTAGTGCGGGAAAGTACTATTTTGCACACTCCTTTGCGTGCGCAAAATCGAATTTTGCACACTTAGTTAGGAAAAAATTCTAAAAAATTGGAATGAACGCAATAGTACTCCTGAAAACTTCTATTCATGAGACAACCAACAAAAAATGAGATTTTATGATTTTTTTTGTGAAGCAAAATATCACTAATAATCCTTTATCGCTTTTAAAAATCATAAAATCTCATTTTTAGGGGTTGTCTCATGAATAGATGTTTTCAAAGGTACTTTAATCCAATTTTCAGATTTTTTTTAGAATTTTTCTAGAAACTTGTGGAATTTTTGCATTGAAAAATAATTTTCTGATTTTATTTCCTCCACCGTTTCACCCCATATGACCAGGGGGTGAAATTTTGATTTTTCTCACTTCGATCCAACCTTAATGAACTCAGATTGCGGGCGATTCATCATGTGGGGTGATGTACCATACGAAGAGGTACAATGCAACCGATTGGGAAAAAATTTTCCTGTGTTATTTAAATGGGAATTCGAAAAGACCGTTGAGACACCCCTTAAGGGGGGAAACCAGTTTAGGAGGCCGAAAATTTTCGTGTTTTTCGTGAATTTTTTTAACAGGGAAGGAATTATCAGAATTTGTTTAAACTTGGAGGATATTTTATTAATGTTTTGAAGTACACGTTGTAATTTTTTCAAGTCATTTCCGCCGGACATAGTGGAGTTAAAAGCTGCACGGTCGCGATCAGAGTTTGCTGCTCGTGGGACATCCGGAAGTCACAATTTTGATCTGAAATCATCACAATTTTTTTTTTACCTTAACAACATATTTTTTAAGAATATGTACTAAACTCTGATCAAAAAAGTTGAAAATTGCATGTTTTTGAGTCGTTTGAACAAAATGTCATGTTTTTATACCATGGTATACATTTGTTCAAACACCTCAAAACATGCAATTTTCAACTTTTTGATCAGAGTTTAGTACATATTCTTATAAAATATGTTGTTAAGGTAAAAAAAAAATTGTGATGATTTCAGATCAAAATTGTGACTTCCGGATGTCCCACGAGCAGCAAACTCTGATCGCGACCGTCCAGCTTTTAACTCCACTATGTCCGGCGAAAATGACTTGAAAAAATTACACCGTGTACTTCAAAACATTAATAAAATATCCTCCAAGTTTAAACAAATTCTGATAATTCCTTCCCTGTGTTATAATCAAATCATTGCTATTCAACGATAAATTCAAATTCATAAATTTATAGACAAGATCGGGATGTCTCGCCTTCTATACCGAAGACAAAACATCGCGATACCGATAATTCTCCATTTCGTTATTCTTATTAATCTCCAGTTTCTGCGAACTACAGTGGAGAGTAGTTCAATATTAGACACCTTGCCTTTTGCGCTCATGCCTTTGAGACACTTTAACGGCGTCCTATACGCCTATGCTAAAACACCTTGCGTCAGCATCTCGCTGACGATGGGTAGCAACGTAAGTTGCCACATTCGGATTTTCACTCTTATTCTAACCGCCAAACAGCTTGTATCAATAATAAAGCTCATTCAAATTTGTCTTCAAAACCAATTAAATTGTTATAAACCCGTCCCCACACAACAGTGGTGTCAGAAGCGAGATATTGGATTGAAGACAATAATTAGAAAACAGAGGCCGTTGTAATAAATCAACGTTAACAAAAATCACTGTGCGTGGATTAACACATAATTCACCGTTGTACGAAATCAACGTTAACAAAACCCTATTCGTTAATCGTTGTTATACATCAACGCTAACAAAAATCACTGTGCGTGGATTAACACATAATACACCGTTGTACGAAATCAACGTTAACAAAACCCTATTCGTTGTTATACATCAACGTTAACAAAAATCACTGTGCGTGGATTAACACATAATTCACCGTTGTACGAAATCAACGTTACCAAAACCCTATTCGTTGTTATAAATCAACGTTAACAAAACCCTGTGAAGTGACCAACAAACCAAAGTATACCGAAGTTACATTACGTGCCCTATATGAAGAGGCGCTCAAGAAACCTCAAGATCCGTCAAGACATAAACGCAAGAGGATTCCAGTAAACCAACACCAAAGCAACCAACTACGGATCCGACGGTACAGCGAACTCGAGCTTTCAACACTGATAACGTTATGTATTGGCTCACCCTACTGTTACTGTAAGTCTTACGAACTAGCAATAGTAATTTGTAAATAATATTCGAAATTTGTAATTGAAATCCTAGAAAATGCCAGTATCAGCTGAAAAATTAGCCAAACTCCTTCCCGTATTTACCGGAAAAGATATTAGCGTCAGAGAATTTATTGACAAATGCGATCGCGCGATCAAACAATGCATTACTACAGAATCAGAAGAACTTTACGAATATATACGTATCAAAATCACTGGTAAGGCATATGAAAGGATTCAAAATAGGGAAATTAAAGACTACGATACTCTGAAAAAGGAGTTACTACTGTTTTATGGAGCCAAGGGAACAAATAGACAATGGGAATTGGAACTAAGTATCTGTAGGCAACGCCCCGGGGAATCTGTCGATTCCTTCTATCAAAGAATAGAAAATCTGTGCATAAGAGTAGTAGAATCTGGTCCGGTAAGAACTAAGGAAGAGACTGTATTTTACGAGAAAAACATTACGACAAAAGCACGAGACTGTTTCATTTACGGACTTAACGAAAAACTACGTGACATCCTAAGATTAAAAAACCCTAAAGACTTACTTCAAGCTTACAATTGGGCCACAGAAGAAGAAAAATTGAGGGCAACCGAAAATCAAATAACTTATCTTGCAAAAACCGCTACTACTAGTAGAACTGATCTCGTTTGCCAAAATTGCAATAAGATCGGGCACACAGCAAAAACCTGTTTTAAGAAACAGAGGTCCGAACCAATAAATACCATTGAAGCAGGTTATAGTTCAGAATCCGATCAGTACGCAGACTTAGACCACCAATCAGAAAACAGCTGCTCACAAAACTGTTCCGAAATCATAAATGGCTATGACTCTATAACAGAAGAGATTACATGCGACGAATGCCAACGAATCTATCCTATCGATAGTTCCAGAATTAAGTGCTTCTTTTGTAAAAAGCCCGGCCATATAGAAAACAAGTGTTTCAAAAAGAAAGCTATGTTAGCCGCGAAAACTAATCAAAACCATGTAGGAACCTCGAATTTTGGGGAACGGACTGCGTCGACGAGCGGAACGAAGTCCGTAATAGAAAACCGCTCAACACAAACGGCGGAAAAATAGAAATACCAGAACATAAGATAAATTTAATCGGGTCACCAAATAACGTAATTTTGTCAATACCCGAGTTGAATCAACCTAAAACCTTGTTGATGTTAGACACTGGAGCCTACCCATGTTTGATCAAGAAGAAATTTATTATAAATTCATCACAGATAAACCCACAAGAGCGGATTAAATTAAAGGGTCTAGCTAGTGACTCACAAGCATATACATTAGGAACCATTGAACTTACACTCGATGGAGGAGACGAAGTTAGGCCGATCAAATTTCACGTAGTAGACGATTCCTTAGACATAACGCAAGATGGTTTAATAGGCAACCACCTCTTAACCCAATTCAATAATGTGCTGATCAGTTATAGATGCAGAGGCATGGATAAGCCCGAGTTGCTATTAGGTAGCCTCAAATACAAATTGCAAAATCAAAAACAATTCACGATTCCCGCCAGGACAGAAATTTTAACAGACATCCCAACCATCGCCGAAGATTCCTTAAAAGAAGGCTCAATGTATAGGGTCGAGTTACAACCGGGAGTCGTAATAAGCGAAAGCTACGTGACAATTAGACCCGATAACACGGCTATCACAAGCATCATCAATCTAACAGACACGGACCATACTATCCATATCGAACCACAAAGAGTTTACAGAATTCTAGATTCTGAAACTGACGAGATACATTCAGTTAATTGTATAAACGAAAATACTTCAGCTGACAGAATCAAAAAATTAAAAGACGCATTAAGATTAGACCATTTAAATTTAGAAGAAAAGGAAAGTATAGTAGAAGCTTGTACCAAGTTTAACGAACTCTTCTATTTAGATGGGGACGCATTACCAGGTACGCAAGCCTGTACCCACAAAATTAAAACTACCGATGACACACCGGTTCATTGTAGACAATACCGGTACCCTGAAATCCACAAAACAGAAATAGATAGACAAATGGAAGATCTCCTAAATAAAGGAACAATTCGAAATTCAAACTCACCATGGAACTCACCCATCTGGGTGGTACCAAAGAAACTAGACTCATCAGGGATTAAGAAGTGGAGAATAGTCGTAGACTACCGAAAATTGAATGATAAAACAATAGGGGATGCTTACCCGCTACCGAATATAGTAGATATCCTAGACCAGTTAGGAAGCTCTAAATACTTTACCGTACTCGACATGGCCAGCGGGTTTCACCAAATTCCAATGAATCCCGACGATATGCATAAAACCGCGTTTTCCACCCATAAGGGACATTTCGAATTCGCATTCATGCCATTTGGGCTTAAAAACGCCCCAGCTACATTCCAGAGATTAGCGAATACCGTTCTATCGGGGTTACAAGGATTGAAATGTTTAGTGTACTTAGACGACCTGATAATTTACGCCGACTCACTTCAAACCCATACAGAAAAACTTTGGGGGTTACTACTGAAATTGAAAGAATATAACTTACGATTACAACCAAATAAATGTGAGTTCTTGAGAAAAGAGGTTGCTTACTTAGGACACATAATATCAAAGGACGGAGTTAAACCTGACCCAGACAAAGCCAGAGCAGTCAAGGAATTCCCTACACCCAACACACCTACGAAAATAAAATCATTTCTCGGGCTTGTAGGTTATTATAGACGTTTCATAAATAATTTCTCGATGATAGCTAAGCCATTGACAGAACTTTTACGGAAAAACGTACCATTCGAATGGACGTCATTACAGCAAAATTCTTTCGAGGAACTAAAGAATGCCCTAATATCCGACTCAGTCTTAATATACCCTGACTATACACAGACATTTAATCTAACGACAGATGCCAGTAATACTGCTCTAGGGGCCGTCTTATCTCAAGGTATCCCAGGTGACGACAGGCCTGTTGCATATGCCTCGCGAACTCTAAACAAGGCGGAAAGTAACTACTCCACAATCGAACGCGAGCTGCTGGCAATAGTATGGGCGACCCAACATTTCAGACCATACCTGTTCGGGAGGAAATTCAAGATATTTACCGATCATAGGCCCCTGACTTGGCTGTTTAACATCAAAGATCCAAATAGTAAATTAGTCAGATGGCAATTAAAAATCTCGGAATTCGACTACGAGATTTGTTTCAAACCCGGAATAAAAAATCAGAACGCAGATGCGCTTAGTAGAAATCCTATTGATCCACCAACTAATCATGTGTTCAAAATATGTCCTATCAGAGTGACGAGCTCTCTCCCATCGTACCCTGAATACCTTAAACTCATAAAAACAACGATAGTGCAAAACTCAAACATCGTAGAAATCCACGATGACCTTTTCAATCGAATCGATAACTACGCACACACTGTTTCCACCGATCTGGAAATGAGTCAAGGAATAGCATTAGAATTCAAAACTAGATACGGCAATGTTGAGAACTTGAAGGAATCAGCTGAACTATACACGACTGGTAAACTCACCTTACGAGACCGTAACGTTTATTACATAATGACGAAGCAAAACTACTGGGATAAGCCTACATATGAGGATTTATACATAAGTTTGATAAAATTCAAAGAAAAATTAGAAATAGACTCGATCAAAACAGTCTCCATACCCAGGATCGGTTGCGGGATCGATAATTTAAAATGGCATAAAGTTCGGACGATGTTACGATTCATATTTAAAGGATCGGGAATTAAAATAACTGTTTGTACGAACATAAAAACCGATCTCAATCAAGACCACATTCAAGACGTTATCAAAGAATTTCACGACAGCTCTTCAGGTGGACACCAAGGGGTGAGTCGCACTATGACGCGACTTAAAGAAAGATACCACTGGGATTCAATGAAAAACGATGTAAAAACATATATTCGTAATTGCATGACTTGCCAAAAGAATAAAACCGATCGACTAAAGACCAAAATGCCAATGAAGATTACGACCAGCAGTAGCAAACCATTTGAAAAGGTTTTCTTAGACATAGTTGGGCCCTTACCGACTACAAAGTCAGGTCATAGTTACATACTGACGCTACAAGACGACCTAACGAAATATTCCCAAGCCTACCCACTCCGAGCTGCCACCGCTGAACATACCGCAGAAGCTTTCATACGAAATTTCATATCTAACTACGGAGTACCACTATCAATCCTTACAGACCAAGGCACAAATTTTATGAGTGACCTGTTCACCCAAGTCACAAAAATACTAAAAATAAAGAAGTTAAATAGTACTGCATACCACCCGCAAACCAACGGGGCACTCGAACGCAGTCACGGCACGTTAAAAGATTACCTTAGGTGTATGTCTACTACAAACGACTGGAACGAAACACTCCCAATTTATATCCTCGCGTACAACACAACACCTCATACTACCACTAAAATATCACCTTACGAACTTATATTCGGACAAGTAGCCAGAGTACCTTGTAGTGTGCCTCACGATCCTAAGGACGAAACATATAAAGAATATGCTCAAAGACTCTCCGAAAAATTGATGAACAGCCAAGCCCTCGCGAAACAGAACATAGATAAATCCAAAGAAAAATCCAAGGCCTATTACGACCAAATTACTCGACCACAAAACTTCGAGATTGGGGACTTAGTACTAATGAGTAACGAAACTGCCGGACCATTAGATCCAAAATTTCTGGGGCCATACCCCATCACTGATCAAATTAATGAAGTGAATTATGAGGTAAAAATCAAAGGGAAGAATAAAATAGTGCATGCAAACAGATTAAAACCATACCACAAGTCAACTGATCCAATAGAACCGATTCAAATAGAATATGGATAGGGATCATAGAGAATAAACATACGTTACACACTCAAAGAAATTTACATGGAACTCAACAAAATATTGGTGTGCAACCATGGGAATTTCTTTCAGTGCACTCTATTTGTTCTTATTAGGAACAATTATGTGGCTATATAACAGCTGAGGAAAGCTTTGTAATCCTCACCTGGAATATTGATTTTTAATATTAAGAATAACTATATGTAATCAAATAAACGGCTGAGAAAAGCTTCTATAAATTCTCATCCGCACAGAATAATATTGTATGCGTTCTTATTAGGAATAATTAATATTAAGAATAACTATATGTAATCAAATAAACGGCTGAGAAGAGCTTTTATAAATTCTCATCCGCACAGAATAATATTGTAACCGTTCGTATTAAGAATAATTATATGGCTATATAACAGTTGAGGAAAGGTTTGTAATCCTCACCTAAAATATTTATTTTAACCGATGAATATTTTGCTTCGCTTCACATTCATTCTTAAGGGGGAAGGTGTTATAATCAAATCATTGCTATTCAACGATAAATTCAAATTCATAAATTTATAGACAAGATCGGGATGTCTCGCCTTCTATACCGAAGACAAAACATCGCGATACCGATAATTCTCCATTTCGTTATTCTTATTAATCTCCAGTTTCTGCGAACTACAGTGGAGAGTAGTTCAATATTAGACACCTTGCCTTTTGCGCTCATGCCTTTGAGACACTTTAACGGCGTCCTATACGCCTATGCTAAAACACCTTGCGTCAGCATCTCGCTGACGATGGGTAGCAACGTAAGTTGCCACATTCGGATTTTCACTCTTATTCTAACCGCCAAACAGCTTGTATCAATAATAAAGCTCATTCAAATTTGTCTTCAAAACCAATTAAATTGTTATAAACCCGTCCCCACACAACACCTGTTAAAAAAATTCACGTAAAACACGAAAATTTTCGGCCTCCTAAACTGGTTTCCCCCCTTAACATCGTTCTAGAGGCCCCAAATTTCACCATACATCTAGTCTGACTATATTCTCAAGTTTTTGGGGCACGCCGAGAGTGAACGAAAAAATCGTCGTTACCTCAAATCAGTCTAATGTACACGTACGTTAATTTGTATCGCCATCACAAAAAGTGGATTGAACTAACGCATCACGCATGTTGCTCTTTGACACCACTAACCCGCCAAATTGATGTACACGGTTTGGCTGTGACCCAAATCTCTGCTGCTAAAAGTATTGCCATGATTAATTTCTCACTCATGATTACTTTGAGCTCCAGACATGAAGGAAAGTTGAGCTAATCATTGTATGAGCTGGGTGAGGGCTGTGCCGTCCGGTTGATTTTTTTAGTGGAACAAAGAAGATAACCGAATTACCTAGGTCTCAGGGATGAACTCAGGTATACTAATAACTTGATTTATAATATAAAAATACATATTTTCACATTGTTATTTTTGAAGTATTCAAGTAAATAAATTGTGGATTCTCGAGATGAATAAAGTAGTGTCCGACCGAAACTTCGGTTTCGGTTTCGGTAATGCTATTTTAGGCGGCAGTTTCGGCCGGCTGAAGTTTCGACCAATTCGTGGCCGAAACCGAAACTGCCGCCTAAACCAGCATTATCGGCCGAAACTGGCCGAAACTAGCCGAAACCGAAACCGAAGTTTCGGTCGAACACTAGAATAAAGTAAACCACATACGAAATTAAGGGAATCAATGGAGTATTGGTTGAATTGAATAAAATTGGATACAATGGTCTTGTCTGGACGAATGCCAGAGCAAAACTGTTTTTTTTTTTTTGCAATAATGTTTGTTTACACAACAACTCTACTTCATATATTTCTAGAAGTACTTCGTTTATCTCATAGCTCCTAGATGCTAGGCGAAACACAAATGTGTAAACCAATAGATATAGGGCGTTTCATCCAACGTAACAATATTTTTTCGTGATGAGAATTAGTCAGTAAATAAGAATTTACGTTATTCTTCGGTAAATCTATGTCAAATTAATAATAAGAAATCGATTCGATATTCGATTGAGCGTTGATTGAATTAATTAGAATAAAAGTGAGTGTTTAATTTTTCTCTGTTAATGTTCCATGATATTTTGTAGATGAATCGTTTTTCGGGGTACTGCTTGTCAGCATGTCATCATTGTGTTGGCAATATTTGAACAGGACGGCGTTGTTGCAGCAGGTTAGAATTGGTTCGACACTGCATTAACAACGGAATTTAAGGAGACCAGCAAATGCGACTATATTAAAAATACAAACATCAAACGATAAGCTTCAAGCCATCCCTACTGAAAAAGTTCATGTGATATATTATGTAGAAGAGTACATGATAAATTACATGGTAAATTGTATATTGTTATGGAAGATATCAGTGCACAATTTACCATGTGAATTATTGTGTACTTTATTTTGTAATTCGTTACACGATTTATTTTATAGTTCGAATCCACATCATTGATTTTGTGATTTGCCATATGATTTCTCATATGGCCGGGATTTACAAAAAAAAAAAAAAAAAAAATGAAGATTTCGGATCGTGCGGGATCGAACCCACGTTCATCAGATTGTGAATCAGTCTCGCTACCGCCTGGGCTACGTCACTTGTTAGTTCGGGTTAACAGTTTAACGACCATGAAGTCCACATGAAGTCCACATGTGACCAAAATTCATTTCATTTTCTCCCACCGAGTTGAGCTTTATTTTGATCCAACTATGAACTATATAGGTCCTCGCGGTATATTAAGTCGCGTGGCCGAGGCGGTAGCGAGACCAGCGTTACCAGAAAGTACCAAAAGTAGAAATAGAGCGTATGGCGATCGCGACGGAGTGAGAGAGAAACTAGCGTACTTTCGGCAACGCTGAGTGAGACTGCTTCAGGATCTGACGGACGTGAATTCGATCCCGCACGAAGTCCTTAATTTATTTTTTTTCTTTTTTTCGGTAAACCTCGGCCACATGAGAAATCATATGATGAATCACAAAATAAATGATGTGGATTCGAACTATACAATAAATCGTGTAACAAATCACAAAATAAAGTACACAATAATTCACATGGTAAATTGTGCACTGATATCTTCCATAACAATATACAATTTGTTACTATTGGTAACGCGGTAGGAGAGGGCTGGAGGAAGGGGGGGCCACCCGGCCACCCGGCCACCCATTTCCCCCCCTTCCTCCAGGGGGTTACTTGGACTGTGTCCACTGCTTGAATGATTATTCGTCTCTGGAAGTCCCTTGAACGTTCGCATCCAGGAACACCGGAAAAACGTTAAAATGTTCGAACGATCGAAATCGAGATTGGCCGATCACGCCTGGGAGAATGAACATCACTTCCAGTGGAATGATGCCCGGATATTGTTGAAGGAATCCAATCCTATCAAACGGAAGCTGAAGGAATCAGCCTGCATAGCAGTGACACCAAATGCTGTAAGTCAACCCAGCATATAGAACTTAACAAACTATATGGTTACCTTTGTACAGGGATGAGGTGAGGGAAGCCGTGAGCAAGCCAAGGCGGCGCCACCAGTCATAGCTGGCGCCACCGACAACCAACCTATATATACCGGTAAGAGCACGGAATTTGATCACTCTTTCCTGGGAAGTCGTCAGACTACCATCCTGAGGACGGGGGCAGATATTAAGCGCCCGAAATGCCGAGATGAATAATCATTCAAGCAGTGGACACAGTCCAAGTAACCCCCTGGAGGAAGTGTGTGGGCGGGTAGCCCTCCCTCCCTCCATCATCTCTCCTACCTCCAATAGTAACAGTTCATCGCCATTGCTATTATCTTTCAGTCAACAATATACAATATGCCATGTAATTTATCATGTACTTTTCTACATGATATATCATAATATGAACTTTTTCAGTAGGGATCCTATGTTGGCTGATCTAAACGTATTGTTTCAAAAGATATGAATCTGTTTCCTTAAGTGGCGCGCGTTTACTTGTCTTCCCCTAATATGGTGGTAGCCTTAATCGTTGAATTCATAGAATGATGAAATCCGTGTCAGATAGTTTGTGAGTCATAATAGAAAAGAAGAAAATATTATGATGAGAAACAGAGAGTGGTGTCAGTGTAATAAGCAACGCTTATAATCAACGTATAAATGTAACGTATTTTCCAGCTTCCTTATTTCCGGTCTGCTTCGCACGCTCGAACGACCTACGAAGCGAAAGGATCTCCGCTTCCGTTAGTAAATATATATCAGGAAGGGCTGTCTTCACCCCCTTTTTTCACCCCATGTGTGTAACATGATACCTCATGGGGCAACCCTATGATAAAACATAATCTGCACACGGAATCCTATAACGCCTTTGTAATTCAACGTATTTTTGTGTAACAACCGAATGTCAAATTTTCAAATCCAATTGCGATATAGAATCTTCATATAGTATATTGTGAATCAAGGGAGCAAACAACGTTTTCGCTCCCGAGGTGTAGCTTGCTGCCCGAGCGAGAGCGTGGACTCGGCGAGACGAGCGGACGCGAGGGCGGCAAACTACACCGAGGAAGCGAAAATGTTGCTCCCGTGGTTCACACGATATTTTTCTTTACACATGAACGGAGGCCGATTTTGCTACCTATTTGAGGAAAAAGCGGTTTTACCGATTAATTTTTAATAAATCAATCAAAGTTATGATTTATTTATTTGGTTGCTGCTTTAAACAAAACAGTATAGGTATGAAGTTGGTCCCACCGTCCTCTGTTTTGTTCATGAAGGAAAAAAGAGGTAAATGAATCTAGTGCAACTTCATATCGGGGAGTGAAGACTGGGAGGAATGACTTTCAGGGAGGAAAGACTTTTCGAGCGGCAAAACCGCTCTTTGCTCCCCGAAAATAGGGAGCGAAATCAGCCTTTCCGTTCATGTATAAAGAACTAGTAGATTACGTAACTAGTGCGCAAAAGAGACTAGTGCGGGAGACACCTATGCGCACTAGTTACGTATTAGTAGATTACGATACAAGTGCGCAAAGTACGTGATTCTCGCACGAGTGTAGCTTGTCGCCCGAGCGAAGCGAATTCAAGTATACTATCGTTTTTTTTCTGGGGTGGGCACCGGGACTTCTGGGGGGGGGGGGCCGTGCCCACCCCTGCCCCATCCTGGCTACGCCACTGGGCTAACGGCTGATTTTGGTACTACGATCAGCTGCGTGTGTTATGTAGGTGTGACGCATCGGTTGTGTGGGTTGCATAGGTGTAAAGAAACACCGACGTGACACACACACCGATGCGTCACACCTATAAAACACACGCAGCTGATCGTAGTACCCAAATCAGCCGTTAGCCCCGGAGGTCGCGTCACATCTTGGTACATGGGCCTCCACAGGCTTGGGATAGGGATTAGCAGTCCATAGGTATATAGTCAAAGGAGCTTCCGTTCATGTGTAAAAAAAAAAAAAAAAATATCGTGTGAACCACGGGAGCAACGTTTTCACTCCCTCGGTGTAGTTTGCTGCCCTCGCGTTCGGCCCTGCTCGGCTCGCCGAGTTTCGCCTCTCGCTCGGGCAGCAAGCTACACACTCGGCAGCGAAAATGTTGTTTGCTCCCTTGGTGCACAATATACAATATACAACACAAGAGACTCGGTAGAGTCTCGCGCGAAGTATAATAAAAGAAAAGGATATCTTATAAGGTAAAATATCTATATACGCCGCGCGAGACTCAACGAGTCTATATACCCGTACGGGAGCAAACCGGTGTGGTGGGGGAACAGTATTTTCCTAATTTCATTCGCTTCGCGACAACCCGGGGATTGAAATAATTATCACAGAATGTAGGAACAAAGAGCCCTTCATTTGAGTCCAACTTCAATTGAATCAGTACACGGAAAGCTGAAATATGATTAATTTAAGTTTCTGAGTACCCATTTCGTCAGAAAATTTTTTCGTCTCTTTCTTTAGACCAAATAATCTTTAAACCTATGTGTCTGAGAATTAGGAAAGAGCGGCCACCACTAAATAGCAAAGATATACTAAGTACTCGACATCAGCTGCCAGATGGCGCTCTTGTCGACGCTGTTGACGTCATGATCGCGAATCGATTGCAGACCTTAGATCACGGAGTACGGACAGACAGACTCCCGAGTCCCGAGATACAGCTGAGAGCTGTCAGTTCTGTTCATAATTCGTACATCTGAACATTTTGCAAATTTCATTCTCTTTTATGCTTCCTATACTTACTTATTATGATAAAATTCACATTTAAAGTGGAGGGCGAAATTATAACAATCTCTCATGAAATGACGAAGCGCGCAATTTTGAAGTTGGGTTATAGGTACAGTTATTGACTCGCATGAAGTTTAGTCCACAACATAAATTAATAAGTGACGAAGCTTTCAATCAACGTGGCAGGTCTTCAATATATTATTATTGATTTCCAAATATTTTCGTATATTCAATGGGTCAAATATATCATATTTAGTACATGCACACAAGAACATATCTTTACAGGGCTTGGAAAGCAACGAATGTTCGCGTGTGTCAGTATTTCAGGCCCTTGCGCTTTCAACATATCGAGAGACTCGGTAGAGTCTCGCGCCAAGTACAATAAAAAAAAATATCACAATATATATAAATATATAGGTATACGCCGCGCGAGACTCGACGAGTCTTTATACCCGTACGGGAGCCAACCAGCGGGGTGGGGAGACAGTATTTCCCTCATATCTTGCGCCTCGCGAAATCCATGGGATTTAAATATTTATCTCAGATTGTGGGCAGGAAGAGCTTTCATTCGAGTCCAACTTCGATTGAATCAGTGTACGGAGAGCTGAGCAATGATTATTTCAAGTTTTCGACTACCCGTTTCCGTCAAAATTTTTCGTCATCATCACCGCGTTCAGCCAGATGACAGATCTCACATACACTAAATCTATGCAGATGAAAATTAGGAAAGAGTCGCCACCACTAGACAGCAGAGATATAAGTACTCAACATCAGTTGTCAGATGGCGCTCTTGTTGACGTAAGATCGAGAATCGATTGCCCAAGACCACAGACAGACGGACTCTCGAGATTCTATTCTAGGTAATTCTAGGTCCCGGGTATGGAGTCTAGATGTTAGACTCCATAGTCCCGGGACAGAGCACAGAGCTGTCAGTTCTGTTCATATTCGTACATCTTAACCAATTAACATTCTCCAAATTTTCGTCTCTTTTATGCTTTCCATACTTACTTTTCATCATAAAATTCACATTCAAAGTGGAAGGCGAAATTATAACAATCTGTAATGAAATGACGAAGCGTGCAATTTTGAGGTTGGGTTATAGGTTACCGTTATTGAATCGTATAAAGTTTAGTCTACAACATGAATGAATAAAAGACAAAGCTTTCATTCAACGTGGCAGGTCTTCAAAATATTATTATTTATTTCCAAATATTTCGACATATTTAATGGGTCAAATATATCATATTCAGTTCATGCGCACGGAAACATATCTTTACAGTGCTTGGAAATTAGCAACGAATGATAGCGCGTGTCATTATTTCAGGCTTTTGTGCTTTAACACATTTATATTATACTACCACATTCAACATTACTGCCTATCGAGGGATTTAGATGGTAGAAAAATGCATTGAGATACTAATGAAAATTTAGATCAGATACATGAAGATACGCCGTATATGCATTGAGATACTCATAAAAATAATTGGCAGAATGTTGACCATCAGGCAAGGATATACACGGCGAGAAATTTCTCGTAGAAACTACCATACAGTTATTGCAGTTTGAAGACAGAACGGAGGTATAAACAGACCTACCATACTTTTCTCGTAGTTCGTCCAATAAAATGTGGTTTTAGCCGTGATATTATTGGGACTCGGACAATATTTTATTGGACGAACCACGAGAAAAGTATGGTAGGTCTGTTTATACCTTCGTTCTGTCTTCAAACTGCAATGACTGTATGGTAGTTTCTACGAGGAATTTCTCTCCGTGTAGGGAAACCTAATTGAGCGAGTGTAGCGAGCGAGCACAATTATCAGGTAGTATAAAAGGAAGTACATGCTAATACCTCAAGTACTTACTCCAAATTTGAAACAAAAACTTAACTGTCGTAGTACATGCTATGCTTTCATAGCGTCTACTCCTATGCACTCAATAGATTCTTTCATGTACTTAGTAGATACTTCGTACATAGGGGTTAATACTATTTTTTTAAGCATCTACTCATAGATTGTAGTACATGCTTTTGTTTTGGGTTCGACGTAGCATTTATTACGGTTTTAGCAAAGTTGCTGTTGGGGCAACTTCTTCCGCCAGGCATCGTCCACAACTCGACAAGAATTACAGCATACATCAACGTGCGAAGAACAAATTATCGGGATAGGCGAAATCATGACAAAGACGTACACCGAAAATTATTTCGGTGATTATTTCAGTGAATTTCATTTTAAAAATCATATTTTTACTTGACTTTCATTAGACAGTTTTGATAGACAAAAGATTGTGTGGATGACAGATCAATTTTCAGACGACACTAGAGAAACCAAAGGAGGAGCTCTTTCCCACATCAAAAATGGAAATTTTATTTATGGACTCTAGTTGAGAAAATGAATGTATGCATACGTTATAAGAAAGAGTGGGGCAGAGCGGGGTACCTGAAAAATTGAAGAGAAAAAAATCATTTTTAAAAATTAACAAACAGGATTAAGCGAATAGTGTCATAGATTGAAAAATTCGAATCTTGATGAGAATGAAATTATATTTTTGAATTCAAAGTTGAAACGAATGAAAAAAAAATTATCACCGAAGATGAGGAATGATTGAATTGCTGAAGTACCCCGCTGACCCCTATACGTGTAACGTGGATAACCTATATGCGGATAACATTATCGTTGAACCGAAGTTATTAGTAACTGGCTGATTTTAGGTGACCCTGGCTTTCGACAAGGAGTTATTGTGGACGTTGAGGTTTATTAAGGGGGGAAATCACAGTAGCACACAAAAAAATAGGCATATTTTCGGGAATTAATTTTGGCTGAATAAAAGTATCAATCGAAAATCTGTAAAGTAGGTTTTATAGCAATACTAAAAAAGTACAAAATGTAATTTTTTCAATAAAAAATATTTAAAAATGGCGGCTGCGCAGCATATACCCCAAGGCGCCTATTTTTGAAAGCGTGTCGATGGCCGAAGACGTAGACTCCTTAATTTTTGACCTGGAAGAAAAAACCAAAATTTTTTGGTTTCCATATAACAACAGCTAGCGAGCTACGTAGGATTTTTTCGATATATTGATTTTACGCAAAATGGTGCATGTTTGAAAATAAAGTTAAATTTTTAACAAAAAAAAAAACGCCATAAAATCGGCGATAAAAAAAAAACTAAGCCATATAAAATAAAAAATCCTACGTAGCTCCGTGGAGAAAGATATTTCGAAGCTACCGTCAAAATTTCAAGTCGATCGGTAAAGATTTGCTCGAGTTATGTCTTCGGCGAGCTCAAAAAAAGTGGTTTCGAGAAAAACACGTTTACAGTTTTAAGTACTGAGAAACCATATGAAAATTTCTCTAATCTGCAATGCCTGCACCGTACAGTTGACCTTCGAAATCCACCTCCAACTCTTCTTTTTCTTTCCGCATACTTTTCAAGTCGAGTCGGGTCTGTTTTGCGCCATCACTAATAGATTTTTCCGCCTTCTTGATACGCTTTTCGTCGACCACTTTTGACGCACTCGGACACTTTTGCCGTATTCCATCATTTGGTATATTATTTTTAAGACACTAAAGCACCTTTTAAGCAAAAAAAATTTTTTTCGAAAAATTAAAAATTTTACTGTGATTTCCCCCCTTAAACTGCGAAAAAAATCGAGAATCAGTAGCCATAGTAGATACTCCACCGTGTAGCATTTGCTACCCGAGTGAAGTATAGGCGACATAGTATACATAGTATTAACCCAAAATGCTTGGTAGTAGATGCTACTACTCGAAGCATTAGCATGTACTTCGTTTTATGCATACCAGCCATTGTAGTACCACATTCAACATCGCTGTGCATTGAGGTTGAGATATTCATAGAAACAATTGATAGAATGCTGCCAACTCAGCGAACCCAGCGAGCGAGGATATAGAAAGACCCAATCGAGCGAGCGCATTAGTGAGCGAGCGCATTAGTGAGCGAGCCCAATTTTCAGGTGGTCAAGAAAAATTTTACAAAAAGTAGTGAAATCAAACCCAAAAAGCACCTCTGGTGCAAAAACCTTTCGCCAAGTACAATAATGATCACTACCCCCAAAAAAATCTACCAATCTAAATTCCTCCTTGACAAAAGTGGTACTATAAAAATGTCTACTTACAAAAGGATTGAAATCAGATACAATTGCCAAGTACATGTCTTTTGTAGTATTATATTAAACTAGAAAAAAAAAAAAATATCCGAAATTAATCCGAAAAAAATAAAAATTTGGAGGTAGTCGTACTTGGCGGGCCTTTTGTAGACAAGTACGAGAAAGCAGCAATTGAACTATGTCAATAATCTTATATTGATATGAAATATTGGCCCGCCAAGTACGACTACCTCCAAATTTTTATTTTTTTAGGATTAATTTCGGATATTTTTTTTTTTTTAATAGTTTAATATAATACTACAAAAGACATGTACTTGGCAATTGTATCTGATTTCAATCCTTTTGTAAGTAGACATTTTTATAGTACCACTTTTGTCAAGGAGGAATTTAGATTGGTAGATTTTTTTGGGGGTAGTGATCATTATTGTACTTGGCGAAAGGTTTTTGCACCAGAGGTGCTTTTTGGGTTTTACGCTATACTATCATTGAAACCCAATAAACACACTAACCTAAGAAACGTATAAAAATAGGAAGAATGTCCGGCCGAAAAAACGTATATTTCACGTATAAACGTATATATACGTGTTTATACGTGAAATATACGTTTTTCCGGCCGGACATTCTTCCTATTTTTATACGTTTATCGGGTTTTGTGTTTATTGGGAAGACATGATCTCTTTTTGCAATAAACAATCAACTTGTCCAGTGCAAGTTCCACGGGGACGCGCTAATTTTGCTTGTTCATTGTTCATCATATTTATACCCAGATAACAAAATGCCCGCACAGTGCGCGCACGCGTGCGAGTTTATCCGCACGGAGTGCGCTCACTGGATGAGACAGATGCGTCCTCAATTGAGGGGCATATCGCTCGCACGTCGTGATGCCGCACGTCGTGCGGCCATTATGCGAGTCACGTCATGCGGTAATATTGAGGGTCGTAAAAATGCTCCCACTAATAAATTATTATTTAGTGTTATAAGTCAATGAAAATAATATTGTATTCAATCACGGATGCACAATTTTTATTTAAATAAAATAGTCATAAATACATAATAATATGTTAAGTTCTAAAAGTATGCAATACAATTTGTCATTTCAAATCTAATTTCTCATAATGAATCAATTTCCCGTATATATTAAAACGCTACCGAAAATGTAAATGTTATAATCAGATGATGGAGCATTTCAAGCTCAGAATTTCTTCATTTAGACGTTGTTTTATAACAGCTTGTTTGCGCAATTACACACGGAAGAAACTATTTTCAAATCGAAAATATTTAGCACGTCACTCAAAAATACGTTTATTCTTGATTCGAGAATACGTATTGAAGCGTTACTTCACCTTCTATAAAGAAGAGACATGATAAATAATATGATGATTAATAATATGTTAATTTAGATTAAGAATAATATGATTGTTGTAAAATTATTTGAAAATAAAAGAGTTCGTAGGAGTTAACATCAAACAGACCTACTCGTCGTAGAACATTTTAGAACAGACTGAGGAAGCCTCTCAAGTATTTACAAATTCCGGGAAATTGAGAATTAGAGTGGGAATTTGGACTATATAAGACGGGTGCTCGAGCAGAGCTAGTCATTCATAGAATCACAAATACAAATCACATCTACTAGATAGAGAAATAAAACTAAAAGAAAATGAAAACTGCAAAATTCAAATATAAAAGTAAAATAAATAATAATCAGAAGAATTAGACAAGATGAGCTTGGACGAACAGTATTAACATAATATCATTGTGCATAGCGTAAATTATTAGCCTACCTCGGTTGATTAACGCTAACGGGTTAAAACTTCGCAGCCGCAATTAATAAATATCCCTTGTACAATTTTATGATTAACGCTAACGGGTGAAATCTCCGCAGCCACAATTGTTGATTATCCTATACATGATTAACGCTAACGGGTGAAGACTCTGCAGCCGCAGTTGATGATAAATCCTGTCCGCACATAGTAAGATATGATCAACGCTAACGGGTTAAAACTCCGCAGCCACGATTAGCTGCTATCTCTCCTTAAGAATACGCCTAACGCTAACGGGTTAAAACTCCACAGCCGCAGGCCTTAGATAGTATAAACCCCCAAGGTTATCATCACTTTAAATTAGAAAAAGAACAATAGAGTCAATTCAAGATAAAATGCCGTTGCTTAAGTAGCCCAGAGATTTATTAAAATTAAAAATTAAAGGAAACTAATATACGAGAAGTAAGTAACGTTTCAGTATATAATGTATAAAGATTATCTTGTTAATATATGTACATTGTACATATATATAAATATTACCGTGTTAATATAATATATATTATATATATATATATATATATATGAGGTATTCCACGTGAAAACAAAAGTAATTTGACTTCTGGGTTTTTGATTTCGGTCGAAATTTTTTTTCGCATCACTTTTTGCAATCTCAATCGATACCCCGAAGGGTTTTTTGATTGCAGCTGTTTATTCCGATTTATCAATTAATGAAAATATCCCAGAGTTACCATTTGACCAAGTCTTCCATTTTTTTCACCGAAACCTCGTACTCTGGGGTGAAAATGACCTAGATACAAAATGTTTGTTTTCGATCGAACTTTCCGAAAAACATTTTTTCGAACCCCCGCCATTAACGATCATAGAAGATATTCCAGTGTAAACACTAAATTTGAAATTCCAAAAAAAGGCCATTTTTGATTTTGATTTTTTTTTTTTTCAAAACTAGACAAAAAAAAAAACTAAACTTTTAAGCCCCTAATCAGGATGGGACGAATTTTCCTTCTATTTTTTTCGAGGGTCTAAAGCCTGTGTTACTGGAAAAAAAAATTAATTTTCAAAATTTTTTTAGGAGTGGTCCATCGGATCGCCTAATCATTTTTTTATTTTCTGTTTTTAACGCTGAAAAAAAGTTATTGTGGAAAAAACATGGAAATTTTTTCTTCAACGAATTTTTTATTTTTGACAATCACTTTTTTTCAGCTCTGGAAACAAAAAAAAAAAACAAATGTTTAGGCGATCCGATAGACCACTCTTGAAAACATTTCAAAAATTACATTTTTTTGTCAGTAACACAGGCTTTAGACCCTCGAAAAAAATAGAAGGAAAATTCGTCCCATCCTGATTAGGGGCTTAAAAGTTTAGTTTTTTTTTTGTCTAGTTTTGAAAAAAAAAAAAATCAAAATCAAAAATGGCCTTTTTTTGGAATTTCAAATTTAGTGTTTACACTGGAATATCTTCTATGATCGTTAATGGCGGAGGTTCGAAAAAATGTTTTTCAGAAAGATCGATCGAAAACAAACATTTTGTATCTAGGTCATTTTCACCCCAGAGCACGAGGTTTCGGTGAAAAAAATGGAAGACTTGGTCAAATGGTAACTCTGGGATATTTTCATTAATTGATAAATCGGAATAAACAGCTGCAATCAAAAAACCCTTCGGGGTATCGATTGAGATTGCAAAAAGTGATGCGAAAAAAAATTTCGATCGAAATCAAAAACCCGAAAGTCAAATTACTTTTGTTTTCACGTGGAATACCTCATATATATATTAGGGTGGTCCTTAAATGGGGTGTTTTTGAATTGTTACGCTCCCAAGGGTTCAAACGGCTCCTTTTGAAGAAAAAAAATTTGTCCTAAATTTTGAATGCTCTATCTCAATTTTAACATCCGGCGCACGACCGCCGAGGTTTTTTTTTTTTTTTTTTTCAATTTCAATTCAGTTGACCCGATCACTTATATTTTATATGTAATTTGAAAAAAAAGATCTGCGTAGAATGTTGAAATCGACGCAGGACGCAGAATGTTGAAACTTCGACGTTAATGACTTGATAAAGTTGGGTCATACATGTTTTTTGTAGGAAATTAAAAAAAAAAAAAAAAATACTTCGGCGGTCGTGCTCGGGATGTTAAAATTGAGATAGAGCATTCAAAATTTAGGACAAATTTTTTTTCTTCAAAAGGATCCGTTTGAACCCTTGGGAGCGTGAAAATTCAAAAACACCCCATTTAAGGACCACCCTAATATATATATATATATATATATATATATATATATATATATATATATATATATATATGGGTGGATCTACTCACGACGGAATATTCTGTGGCTCAGATGATTTTTTATATTTTTTGTATATTTTTTGCATTGATTTAGGATCAAAACTGAATATCTAAATCATTCATAGTTTGACACTGAAAATTAGCTCGATCTCAAAAATATTATTTACAAAAATTGTACTTCAAAGTGCCAAATTCTCAGTCTCCTGGCATGTCTCTTCTCCGAAATGAAAGTTTCAATGTTAAATCAAAACTCAATTTTAAGTGTAATACGTGAAATCTTCACTCAGAAACAGAAATGTAATCATAAGTGTTTCAATGCATTCGTCTGATTTTACTATTATTATTAAATTTTATTAAAAATACTTAATTGAACTTTGTCTCACGACTTTTACCTCAGTCTCCTGCCACATCGAAACACCTTAAAATTAGGATGAATTAGCGTATCTAGCGCGTTGCTACTCTATTTAGGTAAATTACCGAAGTGAAGTTGGTGTACGATCGCTGGTATTCGTCTCGACTTGTCGATGGTTTAGTTGCCACGGTAAATTATGTTAGTGAGATTGTGTTGTGGCCAGTCAGGTTATCAGTATCCTGGTACGTGTTTTCATAAATAATATGGTTTGTAGGTATTTACTATTACATTTATAGTTTATAAATACTTAGGATTCAAATATAGAATTGCATAATTTCATCGTTGAACGTTGTATTGACGATTTATTAGAGTAAAAAGTAAGAAAATCTCAGTATCCTGGCCTCAGTCTCCTGGCCCAGTAAATAGGTAATTCGAAAGTGGTGTTTGGTGAAATAATTAGAAACATGGGATATTTTCAGAGCTTATAGGGGGGTGTCTCCTGTTACTAAATCCAAAATGGCGACCTCTTATCGTTATCAGGGTCACCGCCATCTTGGACAACGCGTTTCAATCTGTATATCTCGCGAACCGTCCACTTTATGACAAAATGTATGGAGACCTTTTTTATAAATGATTAAATTTCCCATCTTTTCCATTCATAACTTTTTTTTTCCGGTGCAAGCCGAGAGTGAACGAAAAAATCGTTGTTATTTCAACGCAGTCTAATGTACAAGTGTATCCTATTACAGAAAAATGACTAGACCTAAGAAAACAATGAGCAGAGAAGAAAGATTGGAGAAAAAACGAATAGCTGAAAGGCTAAGATATGAAAAAATTAAAAATGATCCAACAAAATTAGCAGCTCAACAAGAAAAAAGTACGCAAAAATACTTAACTAGGAGAGAAAAGGGACGAAGAAAATTATCAACGGAAATGACGCATCGTGAAAAACGTCGAGCTCGAAATAATTGGAAAATTTATTCGAAAACTTACTATGATAAAAAAACTGCCATGGAAAAAGCTACAAAAGATTTTGCGAGAGCAAATACACCATCTACTCTTTGCGATGAAAATATAAACCCAAATCCACAGCAACCAGTAGCAAATGTCCAAAATTTGACTCCTAGATTGATACTGGCACGAAAAAGGGCATTAAAACAGCGTAAAGAACGTAACCGGAAGCTTAAAACTAAAGATAAAAAAATACATAATCTAAAGGCCGAATTACACAAGTATAGAAAAAGATATCACAGATTGAAGGAAGAACGAAAAAAACAACACCCACAAGAACTTACGCCTTTTACCAAAATGACGAAATTAGCTGAAGACCCAGGCACACGAGTCGAAGTAGTAAAAAGAGCCTTGTTTGCTGATACTTTAGAAAAACAATTATCAGAAAACATTTCTAACCTGAGAACGACTAGTGAGAAACGACTTGCTAATAAAATGCTATTAGGACCTGTTGTTGAAGAAAACAAAATTTGGAAAATAAAAAACCGTATTATCACGCATAAAAAAATATGGCGCTCTCACAGACAAAATAAATCAAACAAAAAGATAAGAATATCCTTGAAGAATTTCGTACAAAAGTTTCTAGAAGATGATAACTACAGTAGACTGTGTGCCGGGAAGAAAGAGTTTATCACTAAGAATAAAGTAAGAAAACAGAAACGCTATCTACTCGATACGCTCAAAAATTTACATAAAAAATTTTTGAAATCTGGAAATATCATCAGCTACTCAGTGTTTGCCAGACTAAGACCTTTTTGGATAGTGGCCCCAAAAGTAACAGACCGCGATACTTGCATGTGTACTACACACAGCAACATACAATTAGTTGTTACTGCTCTTAATACTGCAAAAATTTTTAAAATCACAGACTACCAAAATTTATTAACATTTTTATGCTGCGACAGATATAATGAAAGATGCTTAGAGAGAACTTGCGATACATGCTGTGATAAAGCTATTCCATTTTACGAAGACTTCAACGACACAAAATCAGTTACCTATAAACAGTGGCTTTCTTCAAAAGAAATTATCATTGACCCGAAGACAAAAAAAGAGAGAACTGTAATCAAACAAAAAATAGTACTTTTCGATACTAGTGCGAAAGTGTTGATTCTCGGACGAGTGTGAAGTTTTTCGCCCGAGCGAAGCGAGGGTGATAATCACACGAGTCGAGAATCATCTTTCGCACGTGTATCGAACTTCATTTTTCAACACAGCGCGCGTTAAGTTGAATTTTATGCACGCGAAGCGTGCGCAAAATAGAACTTTGCGCACGCCGTGTGGAAAAAGAAATTATTGTGACAACTGGTCGAGAACTAAAACTTAAACTAGAGAACGATATGGCCAAATTTTTCAAGCATGAATTGAATATTGTTCACCAGTATCAGTCAGTAAAAAAGATGAAGGAATCTTTAACTGAAAAGGACGTTATAGTTCATATGGATTTTTCCGAGAATTATTGCACAAAATACAATGAGGAAATTCAAGCATTTCATTTTGGAGGCTCCCGCACGCAACTATCGCTTCATACAGTTGTTGTTTTTTTAAAGGGGTCCACCAGATCATATTGCACAGTTTCTTCAAACTTATCCCATAACGTGCACGCTATTTGGGCCCATCTAAGGCCAATTTTAGAAGAATTACCTGCAAACGTTGACAATGTGCACTTTTTAAGTGACGGGCCTGTTACACAGTACAGAAACAAACTAATGTTTTATATTATGGCTTGCAAAATTCAAGATTTGTGCCCAAACATCATAAACTGGACCTGGAATTACACTGAAGTAGGCCACGGCAAAGGTGCACCCGATGGAATTGGAGCCGTTTGTAAAAGGACAGCGGATAATATAGTGGCCTGCGGAGGTGATATAACTAATCTCAACGAGTTTTGTGAAGCAATCCAAAGTAGATGTCCCAATATAACACTTTTTGTTGTAAGTGATAGCGAAATCGATGATGTTTCGAGATTGATTTCAGAAGATCAACCAAGCTTGATTTCTTTTTGTGGCACATTGAAAGTCCATCAAGTACAAGGAAACGTTTTTATACCAAAAAAGCTCACAATGAAGTCTCTTAGTTGTTTCTGCCAAATCAACGGATGTGAACATTATCGATTGGGTTTCGTAAAATACACTTCAGAATCAAGGCCAAGTGTCGATGATGTCTATAGAAATTCAGACTTCGATCGATCTGATGTCATAAGCGCATCAAGTAGTCTCTCTCTCAATTTGGAGAATAAAGAAATTACGAATGACGTACCAGACTCAGACATTGACCCCAGTGTTCTCTTCCCAGACAACATCATCAATAGTCCACCCAAAGTTCAAAATTCTAAGAAATCAGCTCATTCCCTAGGTAAATTAAACACGGACACTAGGAAAAGGAAGATAAATAGAAAGGATTTTTCAGAAATTGATGCGACAAAGAAAATTACAAAACTTAGTATTGAAAAAACAAATAAAAATGTGAAGATAAACGCTAATCTAAATAAAACCCCAGCCACAAAAAATTAGAAAAACAGTTCGAAAACTATAAAAGTAAAGAGAGCAATAAAAGATGACAAAGAATCGGATGATTGTTCTTGCCTCATTTGTGGTGCTTTATATAGTGAAGATCCCTGGTGGAGGTTTCGGATAGATTCGGATAGGGCAACTTTTCTATCCGTTTGAATCCATTTCATTCCGAAATCTGTCCACGAACGAATTGGTTTTATTCCGAATGAATCAGTTAAAAATCCGGATTGTATCCACTTGAATCCGTTCGGATCCGACCGAATCTGAAATCGCGGAGATTCCAATCCGTTCGAATCCGACCGAATCCGAATCGATCTGAAATCGCGGACATTCGAATCCGACCGAATCCGAGTCAATCTGAAATTGCGGGGATTCTAATCCGTTCGAATCCGAGTCAATCTGAAAGAGCGGAGATTCCAATCTGTTTGAATCCGACCGAATCCGAGTCAATTTGAAAAAGCGGAGATTCCAATCTGCTTGAATCCAGCCGAATCCGAGTCAATCTGAAAAAAACGGAGATTCCAATCCGCTTGAATCCGACCGAATCCGAGTCAATCTGAAAAACCAGACAACCAGACTGATAAATTAAGAAAAATTTCTTTCAATCACTTTCGAATGCATATATGAGCGGATCCACGTCACTTCACTCAAAAAAAAACCGTCAAGTCACGGATCTTTGCGCCATTCGACATATCTTTAGTACTATGGGAAAAAAAAATACGACTTTAGGGATTTTGAAAAATTTTCAAAAATGGCGGAGTTAGAGCTATTTGAATGTTGATAAGTCGCTGTTGCACCGCTATGTTTGAAAATTCATATCTCCGAAAGTATTTATCGGAGCGGACTGATCCTGGAATCATTTTGTTCGTAAAAGAATGCGCTTTCATAAAAAAAAATGTTGTTTTCAAAAAAAAAATTCTTTTCATTTTTTTTCGTCGTTTTTATTTTTAATTTCGCTCCCATTTCCGCGGGACCTACAGGAATCCATGGAGATAATTTTTTTCGGATAGCCGAATCTTTCCCCTTCAACCCTAAAAAAAAAAATTCATGGAGAACCTATTTGGGCCGGAGAAAAAAAATAAAACGTCTTGTCGCGCGTCGCCCCGCGCCGATCTTTTGCAATATTTTGGTGGCTCTGAAAAGGGCCGATGTTTCTAGCGATGATTTGCTCGATGGCACTTAGTGTAGGACACCTCTGTTTGAAATTAATTCATAATTTTCATGGATTCAAAATTTTCTGATGCAGAAAATAATTTTGTTTTGACGAGTTTATGAGATATTGGAATGACCGCATGTAATTTCAGAGTGCCACGAACTGTCAAGGCTTTATCAAATTGATTTTGTAGAATAGATTCTTCCGCTTGATGTTCTGCAGCCGTACAGTACGCAAAAGATATGCTTCGAAAATAAGAACATGCCCAATTATATAGATCCAGCGGTGTTTGAATAGGATCAGAGTTGCCAATCAGTTGTAAACTCGCACGTGAAGCTAATCTCTTAACAGTTCCACCTACTCCATCACACGGCCCTTTTCCACGTGATGTAGCAAAGAAATGCCATTCGGCGTGGCATTGAAAGTCTTCAAAGTGATGTGTTAAATTTATAAAATTCTTTTTGTTCTTATATTGGGAAGCTGCTCCATCAGAGAAATAAATTATTTTTTCTATGGGAATTGAATCTTGGAACTTCTCTTTCATGAAGTTGACTAATTTTTGTTGAAATAAATGAACCGCAACTGTATTATGTTTTAGATGCTCTGAAATTATCACAAAACTAAAATGTCTCAACTGGTCGTCACCGTAACTTTTATAGTAAACCACGGTTGGATGAATAGTCGCCTGATTATTGCTCCAGTGAAACCCTTAATGCGTGGAATCTTGTACAACAAATGCATAATTCTCAGCGAAATCGCATACCACTAAAAATTCGCCAACTTTCATGCTCTCTTTCATCTTCTGCCAATAACTACTTTGCTGCTTCGCAATGAAATCATGTGCAACCAATTTTGACAATTGATCACAGAAGTTATCCACAAAATCCTCGGACTTTTTGGTAAGTGTCTCCAAAGCCGTTCGATCCACTGATATCCACTGTTTATAAGTAACATCGCTGATGAAATTATCAAAACAACCCCGTAGATTGAGGGATTATATTCCGATACAATTGAAGGGATTAGTTACTTTTAGATATTTAACACAAAACGTTCAGAGTTTGTGCAGTTGGTGACTTCAAATTTCCAGAACAGGTATAGGTATATGTAACTCCGAGAAAACATGACCAGTAGACGGATAAGCGAAGACTAAGGTGGTTAAACAACTATTTTCGGAGAATGAATAGCCCGGGTAAGTAGAGAAGCATCAAATGTAATTTAACTCCACTACGCAACACAAGGAGCTCGCCGCGCGGACGTAGATTGACGCGCGCGGCGACGCGCGACAAGACGTTTTATTTTTTTTCTCCGGCCCAAATAGGTTCTCCATGAATTTTTTTTTTTAGGGTTGAAGGGGAAAGATTCGGCTATCCGAAAAAAATTATCTCCATGGATTCCTGTAGGTCCCGCGGAAATGGCAGCGAAATTAAAAATAAAAACGACGAAAAAAAATGGAAAGAATTTTTTTTTTCTAAAAACAACATTTTTTTATGAAAGCGCATTCCTTTACAAACAAAATGATTCCAGGATCAGTCCGCTCCGGTGAATACTTTCGGAGATATGAATTTTCAAACATAGCGGTGCAACAGCGACTTACCAACATTCAAATAGCTCTAACTCCGCCATTTTTGAAAATTTTTCAAAATCCCTGAAGTCGTATTTTTTTTTCCCATAGTACTAAAGATATGTCGAATGGCGCAAAGATCCGTGACTTGACGGTTTTTTTTTGAGTGAAGTGACGTGGATCCGCTCATATGAAGGGTTCAGAGCCAGAGTAGCCTAGCCCACATTATCGATAAGGCCTATTTCAAATGGCTAATGACAGTTGAAATGAGCTTGATCAACAATGTGGGTTAGGCTACTCTGGTGCTCAACGCTTCATATAGGAACTGAACTATATAGAGATAACGTACCGACGAAAGGAGATTATAAATGTTGTCCTTATCAGCAGACTCATTCCGAATGGACTTTTGAATTGATGAGGCGATGAAATAGTATATTATGTGGCATGCCCGTAGACCAAGGGTTTTTCGGCGAGGAAAATGATTTCAGGACGAGCTAAGGGCGAGCCGTAAGCGAGTTCTGAAATTATTGTTCGAGTCAAAAACGGTATACGGGTGCGCTCCATACCATATTTTTTTCGGAATAGGGATGAAAAGTCAATTTGACGCCTATTGAGATTCACACTTGTAACCACGAAGAGTGAGGTTATGGCGCGATCTGTCGCGCACTTCGAACTGCGCATCAAAACTGCCGTACAAAGACTTCATACGGCAGCTTTGGAATGCGCACTTCGAACTGCGCGTCCAGACTGCACAGAGAAAAGAGTTTCTTTATAGTTAAAGAACGTATATATTTTTATATAAGCAAATAAATATTTATTCATAGTTAACGAATATCAGTTGATCCGAATGATGTTGGGTTTAGTGAACTCATCTTGTATAGTCATTGTTTGACTCAACCGAATATCATTTGGATCAACTGATAATTTGTTAACTATGAATAAATATTTATTTGCTTTTTTTAAATTTATTTATTTATTTATTTTATTTATTATGGAAGTGGTTTCCGGATTCGTGTCAGATTCGCTCGGATTGGATGTATACGGATTGAATAGAATCGAAGTGAGTTCCGGATTAGTGTCGGATTCATTCGGATTGGCTGTACGGACTGAATAGGATTGAAAGTGAGTTCCGGATTGATGTCGGATTCGCTCGGATTGGTTGTACGGATTGAATAGGATTGAAAGTGAGTTCCGGATTGGTGTCGGATTCGCTCGGATTAGTTGTACGGATTGAATAGGATTGAAAGTGAGTTCCGGATTGGTATCGGATTCGCTCGGACTAGTTATGCGGATTGAATAGGATTGACAGTAAGTTTCGGATTGGTGTCGGATTCGCTCGGATTGAACGGACGAATTAGAAAGGACTCGACGTACGGATTGAATAGGACTGAACGTGAATTTCGGATTGGTGTCGGATTCATTTGGATTGAACTCGAAGTCGATGCACGGATTGAGATGGATTAAAAACCTGCTTCAGAATGACTCGGATGATTCCGTATTGTTAAGGTGACAGATTTCGCAATGGATAGGAATAGTTCGGATGAGACCGGATTGAAGTCCTATCCGAAACCTCCACCAGGGATACCACGGTAAACGATTGGGTCCAATGTATTTTGTGTCGCCAGTGGGCACAAACTGGTTGTATCAAAAATGACCTTACCTCATTCACATGTCCCGATTGCTTGTCGGACTGATTACAAATAATCATACTCTATAAACCAAAGAATAGAAAGTATTTTTTCGAATTAGGTTTAAGTTGATTAGATTTTGATTTAATTAACATATTGAAAACTTTGATATGTAATTGTTGCTATGTTATGATTGTTCAAAAAAATGTGATTTTATTATTTAAAACTAAGTTCCTAATGTCTAATGTTAATTTTTTAATGATATAAATTATTTCGTTTCAATAAATAGCGCATAATAAGATTATTTTGTTCAAATTCTCAGTATCCTGGTCATAACCTCAGCCTCCTGCCCTCATTTTTTTTTAAACTGCTATAAAACTCTTATGTCTCATTTTTTTGACTGGCCCGTTTTAGATGAGTACAAGATAGACCTAAGCTAGAACTAAAGCTACTTATATAACCTCAGATGCAAAAAAAATGTTGTGCCGAAAATGATACAATTTTCGTCCCTCGTGAGTAGATCCACCCATATATATATATATCGACAGCCTAATAACATAGTCACGTAAGCGCCAAAAAAAAATTTTTCGCAAACTGACAGACGTTTCGCCAAAAAAATTTTGGCGTCTATTAGAAATTGTTTGAAAAATAGGCCATTTTTGGCGCTTACGGGATTATGTTATTAAGCTGTCGATATATATATTGGGGTGTGCCAGAAAGAACTTTTTTTCTTTCTTTAATCTCCCGCATCAAGAATCAAAGTGGTTTTATAAAATAAAAAGCCTCGCTAAAGGAGGGCACTGAGAAAAAATGCGAAGTAGTGTCTTACTCGACCAGAAGTCATACTGATGAGGCACCTTTTAAACTTGATATCCAGCATTCCCCTTTCGGCAATTGAAATATTACATGACATTCAGCTGTTTCAGCATGTGGTATAATAATTAGAAAATGAACAAGAATTGTTAAAAATTAAGCTATGAACATGTACTTTTTTTTCTACTCTTCTTCTCGAAACAGCATTTTTTATTAGTCTATTCCCCGTACCACCTTGTGATTTTATTCAACTTGCTGTGAAATTTCACCTCGCGAAAGGGGGTTTCGATCAATTGAGTCTAGGAGGTGCCTCGATCACTATGATTTCAGGTCGATTGAGACACGTTTGAACATTTTTTGTCAGAGCCCCCCTTCGACGACGTTTCTCATAATACATGAATGCACTCATTTTTTACATGGGAAACGAGAAATTAAAAGAACAATTTTTTTGGCAGACCCTAATATATACCTTAAAATCAACTTCAAATAAACTTTTGAACTTATCACGAAAAGTTCACATTCAAAGTAACTTATCATAAAACGTTCGAACTCAAATGAACTGACAGATAAATTTCACAACTCATGAAAAGATAACATTCGAATTAACGTGTTGATAAACTTTGGAACTTATTACTAAACGTTGAAACTTGAATGAGCTTATAAATAACATCATTCTCTGTTCTTCTCTCGGAATTGTCCGCATATACAAACGGATCAGGAATTTTCTCTTCAGGTTCCACACATTCATTGGAGCTTGAACTTGAATCTGCCGGATCGACAGTGCCTTCGAAGTTTTCAGTCCTATTACGAATCGTGGACAAGCGTCGTCTTTTACAGTAAACTCTGTATAGTTGCACCTTGTATACTTGCACGCTTCCCCTCACACCGACTGTCACTAGCACAGTGAGCGCTCTCCCACCACAGCGCCTACTGACACAATTCCCCTACTACAATATTGGGAAGTATTCCACTCGGACACTCTCTGGTGGATAAATTATGAACTAGAGCAACCGGGTCGGAGTTTCCTGCCCCAACCCTCGCCACACGCCCTTGGACCGACAAGTTTTGTGTTCGCTCTCTGGCGGACTACTGGGAAACTAGTGCAATCGGGTCAAAATTTTAAGCTCCGCCCCTGTAATAAGGTAAACGCACCAATAGTGAAACACTAACCAATAGTGAAACAGCGGGGTTATTTCTCTTTCTGCGAATTCTATCAAAAACTTTTTTTTGGGGAATTCATTGCTTTAGTTAAGAAATATATTTAGAAAGTAAAAGAAAATTTTTTTTTCGCCGAAAACGTTTGGAAGAATTTTAAAATGTCATATTTCTGTTTCCCCTTCCGACGAGCGGGCTCTTTAGCCTCCGTCTACCCGTCGCCGGGGTGCTGACGCTCTGCATCGAAAAGAGAGCTAGCACGTAATTTCTTTCAATCAAGTGCTGAAAAACTCCAACAACGGTAGCAGTGACACTTTATTTATCGTTGAAGCGCAGATAAATAGAATAAATTACAGTTTTTCCTATAAAAAAAGCCGCGTTTCACTTCTGGTTGCCTCGGAAGAGCGATGCAACCAGAAGTGAAACAGTTGCTTTTTGTGGTTTTTTCTTCAATTTTCTGTGCCCAGACAATGTTAAGCTGTGAATTTCTTTATCAGATTGATTTTTTCGATAGTTTTACATAAATTTTAGGTATGAAATTCAAAGAATTTCGAGGTTCAAGGGCAGCAAATGGACGAATCATTTTCAGGTTAGGTATATGCTGTTTGACAGGTGATAGCGTTTCACAATTGGTCATCTAGCTGTTTCACTACTGGTTCCCCACTCATTTGGCTGTTTCACTTCTGTTCCGAAAATCTCGAGTCTTTGAAATTCTTTTAAAAATTCATTATGAGCTAATATAGACCTAATATATGGTTAGTTTACAGCCCCAAAACTTGACTGTGAGCCCAGAATAAAAATTTCTCCAGAACTTTCAAATTTATTATTTTTATTGCCGTTAATAATCGAGACACAGCGGTGGGCGTTTCACTATTGGTGCGCTTACCTTACTTCCCAATAGTTGAAGCCGTCGCGCGTGTACATACATGTCCGATCTAGTCGCACAGGCATTTAAACTATGTATGTATGCATGTATTTTTTTTTATATAAGTTGCATGAGACCCTGATCAAAGTCGGTGTAACGTGCCAAAGTTCTCACTCCCCGGGGTCGGGTGGTAAATCGTCAAAACACCCCCTGGAAATCGTTTTTCGCCGAAAGCTTGTAAACAAAGTGAGATTAGGAAAATAGTTTCAAGTAAATTTTGTAGGGCATAAAATTTTACATAAATAATGTTGAATATTTTTTACCCTCAATTCTAATAGTTCAGGTTTTACAGCGATGCAAAGCTCGATATCTTAAAAAATTCATTCAAAATCGAAAACTTGTTATTTTTCAACTTTCTTCAATGTAAATTCGTCGGAAAAATCTCACCTTTTTTTGAAACAAGAAAAAAAA
Source organism: Tenthredo mesomela (assembly GCA_943736025.1). Taxonomy (NCBI): domain Eukaryota; kingdom Metazoa; phylum Arthropoda; class Insecta; order Hymenoptera; family Tenthredinidae; genus Tenthredo; species Tenthredo mesomela. The sequence goes on from OX031022.1 coordinate 13,233,699, forward strand.
AAAAAAAAAAATACCATTTGTTGGTTCACAAATTATAACAATTTTGATCATTTACAACAGATGCGAGAATTTTTTTACGTAATTAACGATGGAAGAATGTTTAAAAAAAATGTCAGAATGAAATCTGAAATAGTACTTATAGATTCGTTTAACATTTTAACGATACACATACAAATACTTTTTTATCGTTAGTTTTCTCTCATATGGATCTCTGTATTTGTTTAATGTCTGAAATAAATCTTCCGTTCACTCCACCTTCGAATACATATACGTACAAATATTACCAAGTTCGAAAAGAAAGATATTCATTTTGTTCGCGCGAAAGTTATGTGTTTGAATGCCGCCGCGCCCGAGCGGCGTGCACGCGATTGGTCGGGAGGCGGGGCTGGTAAGACATGGGAAGGGGCGCTGTATAGTTGCGTTTTTCACTCTCCTACAGCCCCGAGGACGTGCAACTATACAGAGTTTACTGTATAAAGAATTATCCAGAAATAAAAATAAAGACAGTCCACCGTACAATTATAAAACAGCACCCTGGTAGAAAATTGACCAGACGATCTGGCCTTTTAACAGATTCTGCGCAGATCATCTGGGCAGAATCTGCCCAGATATTCATGGTGTATTTGGCCAGTATCTGACCAAAATCTGGTGAATGATTCCTAGCTCCTATGTTTGAGGTTATGTAAACCCAATGTTACAAGCTGGAAAAATGAATGAAAATGATCGTGCTCAACACCTCTAAACTTAAAATTTATAAATATATATTTCAAACATAGTATGCCGATGACACGTGTACACTAAAACACTAAACGTAATGGATTCTGATCCGGACGAGTTGGACAATTCTAGAAACAGCCAATCGGCGCTCTGGATTAAAAAAATCCAGAGCGCCGATTGGCTGTTTCTAGAATTGTCCAACTCGTCCGGATCAGAATCCATTACGTTTAGTGTACCAAAAATCAGAAGCCACGTTTAATTTACCCTTATACATAGCTATAGGTGGATGCGCACGCAGGTATCTCTATCTCTTTCTCACTATTCCTCTTTCTCTCTCTTTCTCTCCCACTGTCTCTGGAAGTTTGCCGTGTGTCACACGTACATGCATACATACAAAGTTCAGGACTGTAGGTTATGTATGTGTATGAACAGCTGATGACTTGACCAGATCCTTCACCAGAATCCGTCGTCAGACCGCGGGGTTTCTGGCCATATTTTCTGCCCAGAATCTGCCCACCGAGCAGAAAATTCAACGGATTCTGGCCATATTCCGTTCAATTTTCTACCAGGGCAGATATAAAAAAATAAAAATTTGGAGGTAGTGGTACTTGGCGGGCCTCTTAGTGATAAGTACGAGACAACAGCCATTGAACTATGTCAATAATCTTGAAGTGATATGAAATATCGGCCCGCCAAGTACCACGTACTCCAAATTTTTATTTTTTCATATCTGCTGTTTTATAATTGTACGGTGGACATGCACTTGGCAATTTTATCTGATTTCAATCATTTTGTAAGTAGACATTTTTATAGTACCACTTTTGTTAAGGAGAAATTTTCGTTGGTAGATTATTTTGGAGGTAGTGATCACATTATTGTACTTGGCGAACGGTTTTTGCACCAGAGGTGCTTTTGGGCTTAGACTATACAATATACTTATATAGGGGTGAGTGGGGTAATTGCGAACGCGGGGTAAATCCGAACAGGCCATTTCTCTATGTTTCCTCTACCCAATCTCCACAAACCGGTGCATATGGAGAGCTGTCTCAAATTGCAGTGTTGACGCCCTATCAAATGTAAAAAAACTCGTAAGATGTTGGAGTTAATAACCGTAAATACATTTCAATGAATTTGATCTAATTATTCTTAGGTGTTCAAATCGATGAAATGATCTGGTTTTATGTAATATAGTGTTGAATATTTAGCTTCAGAAAGTAAAATCCATGACGATATCATCGCCCACCTTCAAGTTCAGAATGTGAGGCCGTGTTTCTTTGCAATGTTACTTTCTATCGATTTGATCGTTTGGGGTAATTGCGAATTGCGTAATAACAGGTTCGCAATTACCCCGAGCTGATATTTCTTCACCATGTGTTGTTGGAATATTAATTATCTACAGGTACTCGGTTGATTTTTGATGTTTTACCCCTATTTATTATCGGATTTATCTCAAGTCTAGTCGTCCGGGCTACCCCAAGTGCTGTTCGCAATTACCCCAGGGGGGTCGGGGTAATTGCGAAATGCAAGGGTTTCGTATTTATTCAATATTTTAACCTAATTCTTGATTTAATGATATAAATTGTGATGGATTGGCAAGATAAGATATCATAGTTGAGGTTGCAATGAAGACAAATTTCATAACTATGTGATTTCCTCGGTTTTTTCCCAATCTCCCTTAGGTGTTCGCAATTACCCCATCTTCCCCTACTCGCTTCGCTTGGGCGGTAAACATCACACTCGTGCAGGGATCACCTACTTCTCGCACTTGTCACGTAGTGAACTATTTTTCACTTTTGTCCTCAGTTTCCGCATTACTCATTTTTTCTCGCCGTCACTGAAGAATTTTCTTGCAGATCCAAAGTTGTTGAGTTTAAATGTAGGGGAGACAGCGGTTAGAATTAACAGGGGTAAGTTTTAACATCGCGTTTATCTCCTTAAGTACGAAAGATAAATAAATGGTTCCAACGCGGGGGTGGGATTGAAATTCCGAATTGTGAAGGCTTCGAACGGTCGAAGTTCCGAATTTTAATATTACCGACCCCCAATTTTGAGAGAGGGTATTTCCTCGAAAGTCTACATAGTCGATCGAACAAACTTCGAAACGAGAATCGCCGAAGGTTAAAAATTCCGAAAGCTAAAGATCCAAAAGGCCAAAACTCCGAAACTCAAACTTCACTATATGCACCCGAGTCGAAATTTAGCGCCTACTTTAATACTCATAGCATCCAACTCAACCTCTCTAGATCCTATTTAGACCTCAAACTCTTATTTTGAACCTACAAGTCCTCAAGAGTCGAAATTTAGCGCCTACTTTGATACTCATAGCATCCAACTCAACGTCTCTAGATCTAATTTAGACCTCAAACTCCTATTTTGAACCTACAAGTCCTCCGTAGTCGAAATTTAGCGCCTGCTTTGATACTCATAGCATCCAACTCATAACGTCTCTACAGATCCTGTTTAGACCTCAAACTCCTATTATCAATCTACAACTCTGTAGTCGAAATTTAGCGCCCGCTTGAGTACTCATAGCGCACAAATGAACCTCTTTTCAATCCGTAATAATAATTTAGCGCCTATTTTGATACTCATAAAGTCCGATCACCATGCAGCCGTGCACCGCTACGCGGCAGGGCGCAGTGAGGGTTTTGCGAGGTTCTCGTGAGATCCTCATTTGACCCTAAAATGCTGCATTTGTCTGGTAACTACGAGTTTTAGGCGCTAAAGAGGGTTTCAATTCCCATACAAAATAAACCTCTCTAGACCCTCAAAAACCTCCCAACGGTAAAATTTTGAGGTTCTAATGAGGCGTTAAATTTCGACTCGGGCAGCGTGGTTCAGTCGACGCGTTGAGATGGCAGCACCGATGAAGCCCGGTGCCGGAGTTGTAAACAGCCATTGCATGTCAAGAGGGACGGATTCGGTTGAAAATTTACCTCAATACGTTTGATTGTTATGCAACTTGTTTTTACAGATTCCATGGGTTCGACAAATTCATAAAACTGGTTGCCTTTCTTTTTTTACTCCAATAAGTTTAAAAATTACAGGGGTTCAAAATTCAGCAAAAACGGCAAAAAAAAATATCAAAATCACGCTCTCTTCTAATCATTCATATCTGCAGTTCCTTTTTACCTCGTCCACACCCCATATGTAACACCACGCGACATAGTTTCGCTGCGCCCGTGCACGTCGTGACGCACGAATCAATCACTATTGAAGATAATTTCGATCCGAGTTCCCATTTTAAATTCACCAGTCTTTTATAGAAAGAATCAGGGAATACGCTCGCATTTTTTCAAAATTTTGAAAGGCCGTCCTCGCCTTGAAAAACACGGCTAAACAATATAAATGTTCATAAAAAATGAAAAATTGTTCTATCGATGAACTCGTAATAAATAGGATGAAAATGAGATTCAAGATCTTTGAAATTAACACCTGATCAACTGTATGATTCCGAATTTCCGCTGAAATTACTCATCAACTATTGGAGTGAAAAAAAAAAAAATAAAAAAAATCATGCGTTTACCTAATCCCATCAATGTTTTCACGCTCAGCATCGATGTTTTTATAACATCGATGATTATCGATCATCCCCACGGTAAGTACGGATACCTGGCGGATTTGCGTTACTGCGAACGTTTTGTCGCCCTTTCGAATACATACAGTAAACACATGTAGCGTGTGTAGCGCGTATACAAACGTGTGCGACGATTCGCGTGAATAATTGTGATTTGTGATAGTGTTCCAGGTGAAAAAGCAAGGTAGGATATATTTCTCATACAGTAAACTCTGTATAGTTGCACGTCCTCGGGGCTGTAGGAGAGTGAAAAACGCAACTATAGAGCGCCCCTTCCCATGTCTCCCCAGCCCCGCCTCCCGACCAATCGCGTGCACGCCGCTCGGGCGCGCCGGCATTCAAACACGTAACTTTCGCGCGAACGAAATGAATATCTTTCTTTTCGAACTTGGTAATGTTTGTACGTATATGTATTCGAAGGTGGAGTGAACGGAAGATTTATTTCAGACATTAAACAAATACAGAGATCCATATGAGAGAAAACTAACGATAAAAAAGTATTTGTATGTGTATCGTTAAAATGTTAAACGAATCTATAAGTACTATTTCAGATTTCATTGTGACATTTCTTTAAATATTCTCCCATCGTTAATTTCGTAAAAAAAATTCTCGCATCTGTTGTAAATGATCAAAATTGTTATAATTTGTGAACCAACAAATGATATTTTTTTTTTTTTTTTTCTTGTTTCAAAAAAAGGTGAGATTTTTCCGACGGATTTACATTGAAGAAAGTTGAAAAATAACAAGTTTTCGATTTTGAATGAATTTTTTAAGATATCGAGCTTTGCATCGCTGTAAAACCTGAACTATTAGAATTGAGGGTAAAAAATATTCAACATTATTTATGTAAAATTTTATGCCCTACAACATTTATTTGAAACTATTTTCTTAATCTCACTTTGTTTACAAGCTTTCGGCGAAAAACGATTTCCAGGGGGTGTTTTGACGATTTACCACCCGACCCCGGGGAGTGAGAACTTTGGCACGTTACACCGACTTTGATCAGGGTCTCATGCAACTTATATAAAAAAAAATACATGCATACATACATAGTTTAAATGCCTGTGCGACTAGATCGGACATGTATGTACACGCGCGACGGCTTCAACTATATCGTAGTGGGGGAATTGTGTCAGTAGGCGCTGTGGTGGGAGAGCGCTCACTGTGCTAGTGACAGTCGGTGTGAGGGGAAGCGTGCAAGTATACAAGGTGCAACTATACAGAGTTTACTGTAGTACAAAATACGCGCAATGTAAAACAAAATTTGTAATGTATTGAAATTTTTTTTTAGTAATGTTTTTACATCATACTGTGAGAACCAGTTATTCTTCGATATAAGCAATGCATTTAAAATGGTCTAAATCTAAATGGTAATACTTTTGCTGTAAATTTGAAAAATAACTATAAGTTCAACTTTAACCTTCAATAACTTTGAAAAAAGTTAATTTATCGAAAAATCATAACAGATCTTTTTTGTAGAGCGTTTAATTTCCTACAAAAATATATATCTTTTGTTGCTATATATTTACTTGCTCAGAAAAAAAAAATTAAATGTAAAAAGTGACAAAATTACATGTTATTTTATGTTATTTTTTATAGGCACGGTTTAATATGAACATTAAGGGCTTATTTTGGTCTGATGTTTTTTTTTAGATCATAAACCAAAAAATTTAGGGGGCGCTGCAAAGAAAAAAAAAACAACTTGGTAAATAACGGACAGGGTGTCAAAAATAACTAGTTTTTCATGAATTGATTACGGCATAGTCGCCACATTGGGTATTCATCGAATTATTATATTCGTAAACTGATGATTACCCTGACATGTCCGGCAGCAAAATTTCTCGTTCAGAGTTTCAAAATTCGCTTTTGTTTACTTTTTTATATAAATTATTATTTCATTTGATCTATAATATAGATAGGATAATAGTTGTTTGTGAATCTTTAAATGAAAAATATCCTGTAAAAATATCATTTTCATTGAAATTCGTTTTTTTGTGGACTTTCAGTGTAATTAAAAATGCCTTGTTCGAACCAGGATTTTAAATTACTCGGAAAGTTCCACAAAAAAACGAACTTCAGTGAAAATGATATTTTTATCGGATATTTTTTATTGCAAGATACACAAATAACTATTATCCTATCTATATTATAGATAAAATATAATAATAATTTGTATAAAAAAGTGAGTTTTTTTTTTTTTTCATAAAAAAGTAAACAATAGCGAATTTTGAAACTTTTGAATTTTGAATTTTTGTTTTTAACGGCCATCCTAGTCTACATTCATTGTTTTCGCGTCGCCACTAGTTTATGCATCCCGCTTACAAGCTATTTTCAAGCATATCCATGACGTATACGTAATTTTAGAATGAAAGTTGTAGTCTGGATTATTTTGAATACTTGATATTATTTTTTTATTTGATAAGCTATTGAGAAATAGTCCCAGTATTTTCGAAACACGAATAATATCATTTTCAGAATATACTGAAAATGAGCATGGATTTTGTATTTTCACTTGGACTTCATTGGCTTTTTCGAACGTAAATTAAAAAGTTTTGACATAAAAAAGTATAAAAAAAAGTATGAAAGTATAGTAAATCTATTTTGCATCTTCCGTCATGTTACTATAGTGTATGTTATAAAATATTACTTTACAATCTATTTCACAATTTATCATGATTCAGATTTATGTCAAGTAACTTCATGGCTTGCATGAATGTTAAAAAATCTTGTACACGAATATTTGTCGTCTGTTCTTCTGATTATTATTATCATTATTATTATTATTATTGTGTCAATATTTATCATAGTAGGATATACGAACGATGATCGATTGTAAATAACGGTGTTAACTCTTAATCGATAAACCTGGTTCGGATGTTGTCGTATGCTTGCACAATGTGCAGCCGAGAGCACGCGTCCGTCTTACATTTGTGAGGTGGAATTGTGTGCTTTTGCCCGCGCTTCTCGGAGCGTGGAGGTGGACGACAGTGTTCTAACTATGGCTTGTGATAGCCCGAGTCGAAATTTAACGCCTCATTAGAACCTCAAAATTTTACCGTTGGGAGGTTTTTGAGGGTCTAGAGAGGTTTATTTTGTATGGGAATTGAAACCCTCTTTAGCGCCTAAAACTCGTAGTTACCAGACAAATGCAGCATTTTAGGGTCAAATGAGGATCTCACGAGAACCTCGCAAAACCCTCACTGCGCCCTGCCGCGTAGCGGTGCACGGCTGCATGGTGATCGGACTTTATGAGTATCAAAATAGGCGCTAAATTATTATTACGGATTGAAAAGAGGTTCATTTGTGCGCTATGAGTACTCAAGCGGGCGCTAAATTTCGACTACAGAGTTGTAGATCAAGAGACTCGGTAGAGTCTCGCGCCAAGTACATTAAAAAGAATTTTTAAGCGTGCGGCGTGAGGCTCGACCGAGTCTCTATACCCGCATGAGAGCCCGAGTCGAAATTTCAGGCCTGCTTTGAACCTCCTTTAAACCTCGTAGTTCGTCGAGAGTCTGTCAAATCTTGGGAGTATCGAGGAGTCAAAGGAGGTTCAAACGGAGATGCAAACTATTGGTACGCTTAAAGTCAGACTCCACTTGAACCTACAAAAGTGGCAGAAATTGAACATTTTCATTCAAAGGAGGTCTTGGAGGGTGTAACAGAACCTCCTTTCAACCCAGTTAAACCTCGTATAAACGCTCACGTTGACCCTCCTAACCCTCCTTTCGGCCTAAATCGATCTCGCGCAGACCCTACGGACCCTCCTTTCGGCCTGAACTGACTCGCTCGTAGAGCCTACAGACCCTCCTTTCGGCCTGAACTGAATCGCTCGTTGAGCCTACAGACCCTCCTTTCGGCCTGAACTGAATCGCTCGTTGAGCCTACAGACCCTCCTTTCGGCCTGAACTGAATCGCTCGTAGAGCCTACAGACCCTCCTTTCGGCCTGAATCGAATTTCGCGTAGAGCCAGGCTGGTTAAACTCATGATTAACCAACGCCTAGGCAGAAAATTATTGATTGATAATAGTAGAAAAAAAAAACAAAAAAAAAAAAACGATATTTAACGGATATTATTGTCAGATGACCTAACCTACGTATCATTATGTTGATAAAATCGCATTATACTCGCACTGAAAAGATCGCCGCATTTTTCGTCCCCGCCGGGATTTGAACTCACGTCCGCTCGGTTACTAGTCGCACGCCCTAACCACTACGCTAAACTATCGTATGGCATTAGACTCAATACTCTTCTACTTGTTCGAGGCACATCAAAGTGTCAAGTTATTACTCGAAATATTTCAATGTCATCAAAATTTGGCATTTGAGTATTGGCATTTGAAATTTGACTAGATTGAAGTTCTTGCATATATTATTACGATTAATTACTAAATATTGTATCATGCATCTTTCGTTTACGCGGTTATCTGTTTATCCGAATAAAATATGACATTTTGTTAGAAAAAGAAAAAAAAAATGGTCCAGGAGGTCCACTAAAATTTTTATGTTTATTTCGACACTTTTTTTCAGTTAACCCTTCGTAGTCACTGTGGGTGGATTTCACCCAGGCGTTCTGGCCGAAATATCAATTTTTTGACAAATTGACCTATTTACGATTTTTTTTTAAAAATGTGTTGTCATTTGAATTTTGACATACCGACTCTTGATACATGTTCTGGAATGTTAGAAGTATTTTCTAGTATTTTTTCGATCCCGATCAAACGGATAGTTTTCACACAGCAGCCATTTGAAAATTGACTGAGTAAATTTCACCCAAGTGTGACTACCGTGTGATTCTACAGAAGTGTGACTACGAAGGGTTAAAACATAAATTCACTTAAAGTGGAAAATTCCACTTCTGTCCGAAGAACTAAAAACAGTGTTAAAATTACCATAAAACTTTTAGTGGATCTCCTGGAACATTTTTGTCTCTAATAAGTAATAGTGTACCTTTATATTCCATATTTTACAGATCCGGTAAACCGATCGAGCAATGATATAGAGATCTATTATTGTGGAATCCACAACTGATCCTGATACGGGCCATTGTGTTGTCAAGGCTTTAGCGTTGGGCGCACGCCTACGAGGTTCCATTGCACTTAAATTTAGCGAGATATGCGTTATCAATATGTGTGGATTACGTATTTTTGTGTAAACTACAGAGTTATGGATATAATAAACTAAGACCCGACGTTGAAAGTAGTAGAGTTTCAAAAAAACATATCCCCGAATCCAGACTACTGCCTTGACCCTACGTAACCTCTTTTGAATCCAGTTTCCTGCCTTGACCCTACGTAACCTCCTTTGAATCCAGTCTCCTGCCTTGACCCTACATAGACCCTCCTTTGGATCCAAAGTTTTTGCTCCTGGTTGTTCTTGGCCAGCATTGGATCCAAAGTAGGCTACGGAGGGTCAGAGTAGGAGATTTCGGATCCAAAGGAGGTTACGTAGGGTGAAGTCAGGGGTCTTAGGATTCAAATGAGGCTACGTAGGTTCATGTCCGCGAGATATTTGCGATCTAAAAGAGGTCTAGGAGGGTCATCGGAGGGTGAAGTAGAGCGAAAGGAGGCCTAGTAGGTTCAACGGAGAGTGGCGGCCCATGCATTACAAAGAAAAATAGGTTCTAGTGCATTCAAAGGAGGGCTAAAATTTCGACTCGGGAGCTCTTCGGCCTATACGGCGATAATATTATCCTTATTTTATTGCGACTCGCGTTATACACGAGATTCAAATATTTATCTTAGAATATGGTTTCAAACAGCTTTCATTTAAGCCCAAATTTTATGCAATCGGTGCACGGAGAGCTGAGATCTAATATTCCGATTTATAGAAATGCTCAGTTTGATCAAGAATTTTCTTGGTCGTCTCCGTCTCCACGATGACGTCACGAGGCAGTTGTATGGGTATATAAATAACATAGAGAGGCGTCCCTTCTTTTCTTGGGCCCACGAAAAGACTTACGCTAGGCGGACGGGAAAATACCCAGATAACAATCGTGCGACGCACGGAACCATCACAACGTGCGGCTCACGTCGTGCGGGCGAGAACGCGCCAGTCTTGCTAGCACGAAGTGACGCCAACACAATGTGCGAGCGTAATGAGTCGCATCTAGCCTTCACGCGTGCGAAGACATACAATCACGTGTGTCGCCGTTGTGCGCGGCACCGCGTGCGGGCACCATGATGTCAGTGTGCAATCATCTGATGTGAGATGATCAATATACAAACAAATTCATTTGTTCAATCATTTATTTAGACGAATAAATTCATTAGTTTATTCATTCTTCTGAACACACAAAAAAATATAATAATTCCTTCAATTATTTATTGAAACGAATTCATTCATCCATTCGTTTATTACAACAAACAAACAAATTCATGTGTTTATAATTATTCATTCAAACGAATAAATTTATTTATCCATCCATTTATATTCAAACAAACAATCGAATTCATTTGCTTAACAATTTCTTCGAACAAATGAATAAAAAAATAAATATTAAATAAATAGATATATATTATGCCATTTGATGAGTGAGGCAACTATAGGCTCTATTTTTTTTTTTTTTTTCATTTTAATTAAGCGAAAATAAGCCATAGGGGAAGATGGCCCAAAGTGGATACCCCGGGCAAAGCGAATTCGGTGAATATCTCGGTGTCTGAAGTCGGCTGCTTATTGTCATATATATTGCATCATCTTACGTTAAAATATCAGTCAAAAACAGTGGCAAATGAGCTCAGACGCGTTGGTGCGAAAGCTACGCAAAAGATTAAACAAAACACTTTGAATTGTTAAAATTTTCCGAAGGTATGTATTGCGATGTATTTCACTTAATTATTGCTCTGGTCTAATTATCGTATTTTTTATGTTAAAGGGCGTCCTTTTCTCGAGAAAAACACCATATGCCGATTTGTTTTTAATCAAATATATTCAAAGAAATTAATCATATTTGTTCTCAATGTGCTGCCGGGCAAAGTGAACCGGGCAAAGTGGATAGATATCCACTCAATGAGAAGAACAAAGATAGCAGAGGCGCAGCAGGAAAATACGAAGACTGCGTGGCCATTGTGTGTAACGAAACCTACTCTGGAATAGGCGGCAAGCTTATTGAAAATTGGATCCAGTGCAACATGTGTAAGCATTAGGGACATGAGAAATGCACTATGTATGGCGAAAAAGGTGCATTCGTTAAAAAAAAACACTGGTATTCACTTTGCCCGGGCTCACGGGCAAAGTGAATAATTTTCCATTTTTTACTTTATGTTATTGTTTCGCTATAGCATTAATAATTTCACAACTTCTATCGATCCTTTGCATAGTTCATTGAACATCTTGAGAAAATCAGTTGTTGTTCACTTAATTTTTCGCTTTTTTTCCAAAAATATCCGCCGCTGAACATTAACCTATCCACTTTGGGCCATCTTCCCCTAATGATTTCGAGTTACTTAATCAAATGTAATTGTGAACATTTGAAAATGAAACCCGCAATTGTTTGTTTAACTATACATAACGTGCTCACATAGATTCTGTTGAGTATACAATAAGGTGCGCGTTTGAAGGTGCGCATAGACACAGCTCAGCCGTTCACCGAACGCCGTCCGCCATACCGGTTTCACCCTGTAGCGTGTTCTGTGGGCGATTTTATTATTTTGTTTCGTGAATGATTATGTATATTGTTACCTATATAGGATAAATTTTATTATACTGTACGTCCATCACGCATTGTAAGGTAAGTGACACGTAATTGTTATTATCATGAAAATAACCACCTGAAACGTAGATATAACACGTGGGAATCCATATAACCTCACCTTTTAGTCATTTCGTCTCATTTGTCTGTGTTTTCGACTACGTGAATATTTGTTTCAAAGCTATATTATTACCAATAGTTTTCAAGCTAATTTCTGAACTTCCTCTGGTAACCTATACGGTAGCAAACTGAATTATATTATACATATATATTTCTCTTTTAATAGGATTCCACATGCTGCCGAATTAATAACGAAAAAGCCGACAATAATGGAGAGGAAAAATGAAGAATTTCGCGACTTCGGTGTGAGACACAAGAGGAGACGGTTGTCTATAGCTATAATAACAGTAGACATCACACCGTGGATGCTGTACAAGATCCCAATGATTCCGAATCCAGCGCAGATGACAGCTTAATATTAGAGAATGAAGCCTTTCAAATCAATGCTCCTGATTTAGGAGGTCGATTTAGGTGATTCTGCTGAGGAACAATCTTCGGATGAAGAAGCTTCCGCTAGTTCACACGAGGACGATAGTGATGAAGAAGAAGATGACGAATATAACAGAGAAGACGGTGGCAAAGAAGCATGAAAAATCGATTTTTTTTTTCATAAATACCCTAGTATATATCTAGTAGGTATATACTAGCTATTTTATCTGTCATAAATATATATTTAATATTAACCTACCTGAACCATCGCATGATGTAACTAATAGAATTTTTTAATAATTTTGCATTACGTATAGTTTTAGTACTCTTCCCGTTTAGCACTGTGAAATTATGAGATTATTCTAGGATATAGTCAACACTTTGAATAAAGCTTGTTAAATAAATATTAAGTAAAGTAAAGTTTGTACACAGTACTTTATGTTCAATGTTGTGATAATATTTATGAATATATTATGAATAAAAAGGATATATCTGATATATCTAGTAGTATTACTGCTTATTTACGGGACCCAATAATTTGATATAATTGCCATTAGAGAAAACTTCATTATATCATCACGACGTGCTAGCATAATGCGGGCACGCATGCGGAACTCACGACGTGCGGGCACATGGAGTCGCAATTGATGACGCAATTGCATGCGTATTTGCACTCACGCTATGAGGCTTAATGCGCACGCCGTGAGTGCATATACGCACGCACCGTGCGGACATTTTGTTATCTGGGTAATAGCGTTTTCCCGTCTAACTGCAAACAATATAGTCTATGGCAGTTAATAAACGATTCATCTGCATGTTCATCAAGCAGACAGCTGCGAATTATTACGATATCTCAAAACTTTATAAAAACAGTAATGTTTGATATTGAAGTGGGCACAGACGAGGAGTAAAATATTGTTTAATTTACCCTCGACGTCTAAGAGACCAACAACAAATATTGCTTGTTCAATTAATCGTTTACCTTATGAGCACGAGCTTTTGAGGTTATGCGAATTCCGTCACATGGACTTATACTTAGGGGAGAGTGTTGTACCTCGGACCAACGTGTACCTCGGTCCACATAGGCTACAGCGCCCCTCTGTGGATTTTTTCCGTTTACTTCAATGGATCTACTTTCGGGGAACCCCCGAATTGTGTTTTTTCCTGATAAGTTAAGTGTTCGGCGAATGAGTCGCGGTGTATCAAAAGAAAAGTGTTTTCGCAGGTAAGAAGTAACTTTTTCGTATCTTAGTTCGAAGGTGTGAAATGTATGTCATGATAGGCTGTACGACCCGCAATTAATCATTTCGTACTTTTGAAATGTCTTTGTTAAAACAGGCACAGTGTTGCTAAACTAAATATAACCTTTTAAAAATGGTGGCACTAGTTATTCCGAATGCCCGTTTGTTGTACCTCGGACCACTGTAGTGTCTTGTACCTCGGACCGGTCCAAGGTACAATATACCATAAGCCGGTGACATAGTAGTGCCTCACAATTAATAACACCCTGTTTCAACATATAATTGATTATTGAAATTTTTATCATTATCATTATTATTATTATTATTATCATTATTATTATTATTATCATTATTGTTATTATTATTATCATATGTACACACCATGTATTATATGTTATGTATTACCCTACCTATACATGTCGGATTCATTAAATAAAATAAAAAAAGATTATAGTCTAGGTCACAAAGCTATTTATTTCTTCCGTGAATGGCGTACAAATTAATCAAACTAATAATAATTCTAAATGAAAGCAAACTCAAGGGTTGAACGAAATACAAAAACAAAAACTAAATCAATGGCGAATGAAGCGAAGTGCGGGCGGAGCGGAGATTATAAGTTTCCGTCTCGATATACGTATTCAAAAAGGCCTAGAGCAGCCTGCTGCTCTAGTTTATATGGGCTTTTCCCTCTCCCTATTCCTCTCCCTCCAACTCGCAACTCGCTCGTATCGTACTAGACACGCATTGCCAGAATGTTGATCCACCGGCTGTGTTCAACTCTCTATGATGCGACACGGCCAATCTGACATTCACACGTCCCGGGTGACAATCGTCTTTGGGCCTGGATCAAACTAAAAAATAACCAATAAGTTCAAATGAACAAGCATTATTTCCGTTCGGTCATTCTGACCTATACCTGTATCTTTAACAACTAAATGATGCCAAATTTTGGACTTTTTCTATCGGCACATATGAAACATTCTCTGGTTTTCATCTGACAGTACCCCTAGGTCATTTCTAGAACCTATCCGGTCTCCTGCCTGAGTTACTACATGTTACTCATCCGGCAGTAGAAAGTCCATTGGATCAAAACACCAAGTCTTTCCCACAAGTGACGTCTCACAAGTGCAAGGCTTATCTATCAGTCAATTTTTGGTTTCGGTAAGATTCTGGGTGATCAAGCCAGCTAGCACCTTTACCATCCATTAACTTCAAGAATCGCCTTATAAGGTTTCAAACTAGAAATATCAATTCTCTACGAGTCTCTTTATTCAGACTTCGATTTACCATAGAGACTACTGCTCTCTTCAAACTTTCACTAGTTTGGATACACACTATGTCTTAATGAAATATAAAATCCTCTTCCCAAATCAACAATATTTTTTTTTTTTTTTTTTTTTTTTTTTTTTACAATTCTGTCATTTATTGTGAAACTCCTCTGTTACGACTCGTCTCGCCTAACTCTCCACCTGCGACACCGTTATCCCGACCGTTGTCCGGACTGGGAGCGACAATGAGTCTGTCGTGTGCTACCTTGAAGCTCCTTTTGCTCTTCGGCTGAACCCGTTTGATTGCATATCGATCGTTATCTAGGACCTTAACTACTTCATACGGGCCCTCAAACTTAGGGTCCAATTTCGTTTTTATTCTGTCGTTATTTCTGAGCAATACAAAACTGCCAACTTTAAATAAGATGACTTTTGCATGTTTTTTGTCGAATTTCTCTTTCTCCTTTTTAGCCTGAAGCTCTATCTTTCTCTGAGCCAGTGTTCGTGTTTCGTTTATATCAACAGTTCTTCCTTCTACCGAAGCATGTTTAACCTTCTCGATTTCCACTGAGTTAATTTTGGTCCCAAATAAAATTTCCGCGGGACTCTTCCCTAATACCTTATGAACTGTCGAGTTTAATGCCAGCTGTGTTCTACCCAATTCCTTTTGCCATATTTTATTCTCTGCTTTAGCAACTGAGAGTAAATTTCTCAATGTTGACATGACTCTCTCTACTTGACCATTTGCTCTGGGTGTTCCAGATGACATGACATGCAGCTCGATGTTATTTTCTTCGCAGTAGGTTTTAAATGCTGTATTCGTGAAACCCGATCCTTGATCGCAAATGATCCTCTTTGGACTTCCAAACGTAACTATGTGTTTTTCGATCTGTCCTATTGCTGTTTCTGCATTTAATCGTGTGATTAGACTCAGGGTTACGAATTTCGTGAAACCGTCAATGATTACGAAGACGTATTCCTTTCTTTCAGATACTCCAGATAGTTTTCCCGAGATATCAATGTGGACTGTATGCCACGGAATAGAAACTTTTTCAATCGGGTGTAGTTGAGCTTGATTCTTTCTTGACACTGACTTACACGTCTGACACAGAATACAACTGTCAACGAATTTCTTTACCCTTTTTGACATACCCGGAAACCAATATAGTTCATAAATTTTATCGCGGGTTTTCTCCCAACCGAGATGGCAGATACTAGTGTGTACGTGATGGATTACGGACCATATCATGCTTCGTGGTACTACAGGTAGTAGTAAGGTTTCTGTGTTTCTATTGATTTTCCTCATTAAAATTCTGTCTTTTAATTTGTAAGTCTTTGTAGCTTCTGTACCCTCAGTGACTTCGTGGCAAACGCGTCGTATACTATCGTCTTGCTGTTGTGCGACGATTAACCAGTCGTCTTCGAGGTCGATCACCTTATTATCTTTACTTTTACCGTTATCTTTATCTTTATTCTCACTTTCATCTCCTGCAGTTTCTACCAATGAATTGTGAGTAATTTGCATTACCGTTTTCTTTTCAATAGGATTTCTTGAGAGGAAATCGGCATGCTTCATTCGCTCTCCGGCACGATATTCGATATCGAAATTAAAGGATTGTAGGAATGCCCACCAACGATAGACTCGCGGGGTGAGGTCCTTTTTTTGACTCGCCGATTTTAATGAATTACAATCCGTTACCACCAAGAATTTTCTCCCAACCAGGTATTGACGAAAATGCTTAATGGAATTTACGACTGCCAGAGTTTCCAGTTCGTACGAATGGTATCGAGACTCCGCATCGCTTGTGCGTTTGCTGTAATAAGCTACAGGGTGTCTTTCTTTCTCAATTCTCTGCAATAATACAGCACCGTAGCCTAAAGAGCTAGCATCGGTGTGCAACTCAATAGGAAGTTCGGGATCAAAAATACGAATCAAAGGTTCCGAAGACAAATGTCTAATCAGCGTGTCTCTAGATTTGGTGTGTTCGTCCGTCCAGTGTATTTTTTTTGTTTTGCCTGCTGTCAATTTGTACAGGGGAGATGCTATCTCGGAGAATCTTGGAATGAATCGTCTAAAATACGACGCAAGTCCAAGCAGCTGTCGAACCTGGGTCTGTGTTTTCGGAACGGGGGCCAGAGTCAAGGCCTCGATCTTACGAACGTTTGGCCTCAGCTCGCCATTCGAAACAGTATAACCCAGGTAATCGATCTGCTGCTGTAAGAACCTACACTTTCGCAGGTTGAACGAGAATCCTTGTTCAGCTAGCGTTTTCATTACAATTTCTAATCTATTCATGGCCTCATCTTCCGTCTTACCGGGAATCAAAACATCATCAAGGTAAACTATAGCAAAAGAGTGTCTCAAATCTCCCAGAGCGTCGTTAATAGCTCTCTGATACACTGAAGGTGCGTTTGTCAGTCCAAACGGCATCGTTAAATATTCGTAGTGCCCATCGGGGGTAATAAAAGCGAGTTTTTCAATTGATTTTTCCTCTACCGGAATTTGATGGAATCCGGATACCATATCAAGAGATGAGAAATACAAAGCCCCACACAAGCGATCTAACTGATCCTGTATCAAGGGTATGGGATACCTATCCGCGACTGTATTTGAATTTAATTCTCGAAAATCCACACAAAGTCTATCAGATCCGTCTTTCTTTTTTACCAGAATAACTGGGCTCGAAAAGGGGGACTTACTTTCCCTCACAATCCCCGCCTCGAGCATCTCGTTAATCAACTCTCTCACTGTCTCCCTTTCACATGTGCCTAATTTATAAGGCCTTCTTTGCACGATTTTATTCGGATTCTCTAATCGGATCTCACATTTTCCGGTCTTGACTCGTATCTTAGGAGCATGTACACTTATGTGGTCTTTCAGAGAGTTCAACAGTTTCACTACGGACTTTTTCTTAGCTTCAGAACCACACTGAATTTCTTCGCTCAGAATATCTTGGCTACAGAGGCTTACAAATTTATCTATTTTTGTAAATCGCACGGTAGTTCCATCCATATTGACAGAAACTCCGTTGGCCAGTAGTTCTTTTCCCAAAATCAAATCGTCAGAAATCCAGTCGTCTGGGACAACAAAAAGTTCTAGTTCGATTTTCAGACCGTCTACTTCGGCCGCGACACAAATTTGCTCATTGCAGTTTACATACCCGTTCCCCAAACCATTTAATCGTGTAGAGACGACTCGTCTCGTTCCGGGCAGTTGCTCAGCGATGCTTTGTTTAACTAGGGAACATTCAGACCCAGAATCAAATAAAAATAAGAATACTTTACCATTTGATAGCTTCAACTTGTTTTGTGTAGTCTTGCACAGCTTGACATCTTTGTTCTTCTTCGTTGGGCAGCTTGGGGCGATATGCCCCTCCTCGTTACAAGCGTAGCAGACTATGGTCTTCTTTCGGCCGTGGTGTTGACCACGTTCCTGGTGACGGGCTTTCTCGTCCTTAGAATTTGATTTCTTAGGATACCAGCAGTTGGATTTATAATGCCCCTTTTTACCGCAGTTATGGCACTCGATGTCGGAACGACCTGGTCGACTCAATGAGTTCTCACGGGATGATGAGGCACCAGTATGACGACTGGAGTTATCACCCTTGCCGTGAAATTTTCGAGAATCGACCGTTCGTCCGTCCAAAAACGACATCGCCTCTTGTAGCGTTGTCGGAGATTCTCTCACGAAAATGTTTCGTACGAAACGATTTCGGAAAGAGTATGACAAACCAGTGAGATGAGCGGCCATTTCGTCCACATTCTTACGATCGCTCAACCACGTTTTAATGCGACGTCCTCTCTTCATGAAATTCTCCATTGTGAATTCGGAATCTTCTTCCCAAGCGGAGTAGAGTTCTTGAGCAGTGTTTCTATTCTGCGCGTAAGCACTTAGGAACTCAGATCGGATTTCTAGCCACTTTTTGCCTCCCGGATTTATGCTCATAAACCACGGTCCGGACTCCCCTTTAAAAGCCTTCGCCAAATGTTGTACGAGTTCCCAATCGTCCATTTTAAAGCGGGTTATCCATGTATCCACCATCTTCGCCCAGCCTACCGCATCTGAGAACTTTGGGTCGAACTTCACGAGTTCCATTGGAGCACGTTCGCGAGATTTCAAGAGATCCAATAGTCTGTCATTTTCTTTTTGTAAGCGTGTTGCTTCATCCTTCGACCTTCGCCCTCTCTTTTTTTTTGGCTCGGATGATTCGGAATCAGAACCACAACTTTCGTCGTTTCTATGGCGCTTGTCACCTGTATTTTCTCTGGATGTCTCTTCCACATTTTCGTTCGGGTGATTCGCCTGATTTTCCATTTTCTTTTGGTTGTGTTTCAATCGTATTTATTCCTGTATTATTATTGAATTCAGTGGGTTAAACTAAACCTCGACTAAGCCCCAAAACAAAATAAATTCAACTGATTCACTATCCCACTTCTGATGTCGGATTCATTAAATAAAATAAAAAAAGATTATAGTCTAGGTCACAAAGCTATTTATTTCTTCCGTGAATGGCGTACAAATTAATCAAACTAATAATAATTCTAAATGAAAGCAAACTCAAGGGTTGAACGAAATACAAAAACAAAAACTAAATCAATGGCGAATGAAGCGAAGTGCGGGCGGAGCGGAGATTATAAGTTTCCGTCTCGATATACGTATTCAAAAAGGCCTAGAGCAGCCTGCTGCTCTAGTTTATATGGGCTTTTCCCTCTCCCTATTCCTCTCCCTCCAACTCGCAACTCGCTCGTATCGTACTAGACACGCATTGCCAGAATGTTGATCCACCGGCTGTGTTCAACTCTCTATGATGCGACATACACAATATTGTTACGGCCGTTAGTCCATCATGTCATTATTCTGTTAATCATTCATCTGAACGAATAAGAAAAAAAATATGCGTCGACTCAACAGACAGATGTACGAGGCAAACCAACCACAAGAAACAAAATGCACGGGAATATATAAAGTTAAATTATGGAGGTTTTGTATTAGAAATTCATGAAAAATAAAAATGTTATGCAATATTATCATCACCTAGGTTGCACAGATTTCCGAAACACCAAAGTGAGTTGAATATAACCGTGAAAGATAACTGATCCAAGGTACAACATGATGTGGTCCAAGGTACAATATGCTATGGTCCGAGGTACAACATGGTCATGTACCTCGGACCATGTGCTGTTCGTTCAAACTATGCAATATAGTATAATGCTGGGAAGAAGTTTCATTTATAAAACATAAAGGCTTAATACTCAAGACTCAAGACTATATTGTAGCACCATTTTTATGAGGTCCTGTTCGAAAGAAAAAAAGTTATGGAGACTTGAAAAAAACTGGTCCGAGGTACAACACTCTCCCCTATACATTGTAGAATGTAGATGTAGTTTATTTTTATTTATGAATGCAACTATCGGAGGAAACGGTTTTTTGGGGATTATTAAATTTTTTATCAAGTTACCGCCTGAGGAAGTCTGACAAGGGAACATCAAGAGAAAATGTTGAAGTTGAAAAATATTAGGATTTAGGATAGCATGATTTGATACAAGGAACGGCAAGGAGCCAAACCAAGAAATCCAAGTTCAAGTGTTGGATTGCAACGAGTTCTACTTCAAGCTCTATGTTAGGCTCATCTCTCAAGGCGCGTCTGCTCAGACCCAAATTGTGAGTTAACGTTATGCGTTAGATTCCGACGAGTTCTATAACACTGGTCTACAAAAAAAAAGTGATCTCGAGTTGCAGGCTCAATTTTATCGAATCTAGGGGTTTTCGAGGGTGCTGAATCCGAAAATGATGACCGTTTGTTTCGGTTGGTTCGTATAAGGCCTTTTTTCAGCAGTTTTTCGCTTTTTTGTATATCGTTTCTCGTTTAATTTTCCAGCAATCACCAACTTCAACTAAAACGTCCCAAAATGGGCTAATTTTATAGAGAATTTAATGCCGAATCCAAATATACCATTGTTTTTTACTTCACACCAATTGAAATCCTCGAATTTCTCAAAAAACGCCCGTAAAAGTGGTAAAATGTATGGTTTTCAACCATGTTTTCAACCACGTTCTCAGCTCTAGCAAGTCCACTAGGCCCTCTGACAAAAATACAATGAAACGGTGCAGAAGATTAGACAGTTGAGCGTCAAATGAGACCAAGCGCAGCTCTTAACACCCAAAAATAAGGAAGCTATGACTTTTTCAAACTTTGCGAAAAAAAAACAGTTTTAGCTAAATGGGTAGGGAAATGATCAAATTATGAAGAGTTGGTAAAAAATATGCTAACCAATTACAACAGCTTGGGAGCTAATAAGAGCATAAAAGTTCATTTTTTGCACAGCCATCTGGGCAGATTTCCAAAAAATCTAGGGGAATATAGTGAAGAACAAGGTGAACGCTTTCACCAAGATCTGAGGATAATGGAAGAGAGGTACCAAGGTAGATGGGATGAGCACATGATGGCAGACTACTGTTGGAGCATACACAGGGAAGACAATAAACTACTTCAACATCGAAGAAAATCGAACAAAAAATCGTTTTTTCCTATTAATTAACTAATTACAATGAGGCTGAATCTAGCGGTCGGAGCTAGCGACCGCTAGCCCGTTAATGAGCAATTACCAATATTTAATAATTTTCCAAAGATCGTCCGCCGGGGTTTTAATTTTTTTCTCAGTTCGAATGTCAGTCGTGAGTAGGTATGCATACGAAATTTGAACTCGATATTCGCTTGCAATAACTTCGCGCGCTCCAAGCGCCAAGCGGCCGCTAGCTCCGGCCGCTAGATTCAGCCTCATCTAATTACAAACTTATCAACTTACTTGCGCCTTATTGCTTACTCATTCTCGTGGGCCTTACGTTTGAAATAATAATAATAATAATGATAATAATAATAAATAAATCCAATTTGTACCAAATCCTGTGGAGGACGACAATATAAATATCATTTTCATAATACGTGTATGAAATGGGCCTTCTTTCATGCTTGTCGGGCGTGGGGAAAATCGCTTGTGTCGAACTACGACGAGAGCGGGAGGGAAAGTACTTTTCCTCCCGCTGTAGCGGGGAGAAAAGTACTTTTCCTCCCGCCCATATATATAATATATATATTATATATATATATATTATATATATATTATATATATATTATATATATCCCTTTTCCGATCGACGCGCATCAAAGAAGGCCTATTTCGTGCCCTTATTATGAAAAATACAGTGTGCAACTAGGGGGGGATGGCCATTTCTAGCGAGGGTGAGACGTTTGCACGAGTCGTAGTAGAGGGCGCCGAAGGTGCCCGAGACGACGACGAGTGCTAAAAACGTCTCACCCGAGGTATACTATTATGCACCGAGGGGAAGAAAGTGTGTACTTCATTCCCGGCTGCGCGCATAAAGAACGCCCTTTCTGCCCTTGGATGCATAAAATATCGTATGCACCATGGTGTAAAGTGTTTTTCTAAACGAGTGTGAAGGTCACCCTCGCTTCGCTCGGGCGACAAACCTCACACTCGTCTAGAAGAACACTTTATTCCCTAGGTGCATAATATACTATTACCTATTCATTAGTTCATGATCTATCTAAGATTCAATTCCCGACTTTTTTCTATCTGTCCAGTCGTCTGTCGTATTCATCCCATCATTTTGAAAATCTTACAACACGTTTCGAAACATCTAATTATGCCTAGTAAAATTTCATAGTTGATTGAAAATAATTATAGAGGAGACAAGAGATAATTGTGAGTACGAGAGATCATTTCCCTACCCATTTAGCTAAAACTGATTTTTTTTCGCAAAGTTTGAAAAAGTCATAGCTTCCTAATTTTTGGGTGTTAAGAGCTGCACTTGGTCTCATTCGACGCTCAACTGTCTAATCTTCTGCACCGTTTCATTGTATTTTTGTCAGAGGGCCTAATGGACTTGCTAGAGATGAGAACGTGGTTGAAAACATGGTTGAAAACCATACATTTTACCACTTTTACGGGCGTTTTTTGAGAAATTCGAGGATTTCAATTGGTGTGAAGTAAAAAACAATGGTATATTTGGATTTGGCATTAAATTCTCTATAAAATTAGCCCATTTTGGGACGTTTTAGTTGAAGTTGGTGATTGCTGGAAAATTAAACAAGAAACGATATACAAAAAAGCGAAAAACTGCTGAAAAAAGGCCTTATACGAACCAACCGAAACAAACGGTCATCATTTTCGGATTCAGCACCCTCGAAAACCCCTAGATTCGATAAAATTGAGCCTGCAACTCGAGATCACTTTTTTTTTGTAGACCAGTGTAATCTATCTCAGTATCATCTAGTCAAAACGAGAGTGTAAGTCGACGTTGTGTGTTGGACTCCGATAGGCTTCATTCTACATTCCACGTCAACGTAGTGCTTTGACTTTCGGTGGAGATAATTTCTTAATCCACGTTTTACAAACAGCTCAGATTCTCCGCTTAAAACGATCCCAATCAAATTCAGATTAGTGCTATAACGACAAATGGTTAGAATGGAAATACTTATTCACTACTGAAGAAATGATCGATCGACTCCTTCTTTCTCAGATGATAGAGATTCTTATTTATACTTATTTATTCATTGTAGACTCAGCATATTTTCATTTATGAATGTAATAATTGGAGAAAAACCTCTTTTATAGATTTGGATTGTTCAATTTCGTAGTGGATCGCCGTATGAGAAGAGAGGATGATGAGGGAAACCGCTGAAGTTGCAAAATATCAGGATAGTGTGATTTAATACAAGAAACGGGAAGAGTCAGACGAATAGAGCAGGATGCAAGTGTTCGACTTCAAAAACTTCCAGTTTATGCTCTACGCTAGTCTTGCATCAATAGGCTTAATCCTTTCGATACCTTCTGTTCGGACCCGAATTTGAAGTTGACGTTATGAGTACGGGACGCATACATGTTCTTTTTGCAGAGGACCTAGCTGCATGAAAAAACAATCTACCTGAGAATTGCAATACAGATATCTAATATGTAAATATATTTAATCATGAGCAGCAACTATAACCCTGCGTGCAAGTAACTCCGCCATTGCCGTCCCAAGCTCAAATGAGACCGCGGAAGGGCATAGGCGCAGAAGGTTTAGACGTTGCAGGCATACAGAATTTTACCGGATTCTAATGAAACCATTTGTAGAACTTAATAAAAGAGCACATGTTACGTCTGTCCACAGAAATTTAAGGCTCACAGAAAAGTATGAGCATACGTGTATATTATAACATTATTTTCATTCACTTGAAATTATACTACTACATTTAACATTGCTGCTTTTTGAGGGATTCGGATGATACAAAATGCATCCGAACATGTATTGAGATGTTCATAGAAACAATTGGCAGAATGCTGACAACTGAGCGAGCTTTGCGAGCGAGGATATAGAAAAACCCAATCGAGCGAGCGTAGCGAGCGAGCACAATTATTAGGTAGTCAAGCAAAATTTTACAAAAAGTAATGAAATCAACCCCAAAAAGCACCTCTGGTGCAAAAACCTTTCGCCAAGTACATTAATGTGATATATATCCCACAAAAGGCACCTCCCACGTCAAAAAAAAAAAAAAAAAAAAAAAAATCCAAAATTAGTTGCTACCGCCAAGTACCTACATCACATCACGTCACCTTTTTCTCAAATTCATAATTCGGCCTACCAATACATGGTTTCCATAGCCAATCTTATCTTTCTACGCAGAACCATAGATATAGCAATAGGCAATTATTACTTCTATTGGTGTAAACAGAAAACATAGAGAAATGAAAATGAAGAGATAAAAAAAAAAAAATTTGGAGGTAGTGGTACTTGGCGGGCCACTATTTTATGCTGTTACCTCGTACTTTTCTACAAAAGGCCCGCCAAGTACCACTACCTCCAAATTTTTTTTTTTTTTATCTCTTCATTTTCATTTCTCTATGTTTTCTGTTTACACCAATAGAAGTAATAATTGCCTATTGCTATATCTATGGTTCTGCGTAGAAAGATAAGATTGGCTATGGAAACCATGTATTGGTAGGCCGAATTATGAATTTGAGAAAAAGGTGATGTGATGTGATGTAGGTACTTGGCGGTAGCAACTAATTTTGGATTTTTTTTTTTTTTTTGACGTGGGAGGTGCCTTTTGTGGGATATACAGGGTGGTCCATTTTAATCGATGCACGCGAATATCTCGAAAACTAACAATTATAAAAGAAAAAGTTTTATACAAAACTTGAAGGGTTTCGAGGGGGAAAGATAATGCTGATATGTGTTGACTTGTGGACTTCGCCAATTCCGAGATTTCGCAAGCAACTTCGGATTTTAGATAGGGAACACATGTTTTGGTTTGGGGCATCTGATAGTGCGATGAAAGACTCATTCAAACACGCAAGCAAAAAAAATTGGAAAAAAAAATTTTGCAAAAAAAAATTGGAATAAAAAAATTCGCGAATTTTTTTTTTTTTTTTTGCAAAAGATTGCTTTTTTGTCCCTAGCTTTCGAACACATTCATTGTTCATCACTCTAGCTCAAAATTTTTCTCGCCAATTTTGAAATTGGAAAGATTGAATGTACCAGATTATTGAAAAAAAAATCGTAGATCAATAACGCAAAGTGATGAACAATGAATGTGTTCGAAAGCTAGGGACAAAAAAGCACAATCTTTTGCAAGAGAAAAAAAAAAATTCGCGAAATTTTTTTTTGCAATATTTTTTTTCCAATTTTTTTTTTGCAAAATTTTTTTTTTCCAATTTTTTTTGCTTGCGTGGTTGAATGAGTCTTTGATCGCGCTATCAGATGCCCTCAACCAAAACATGTATTCCCTATCTAAAATCCGAAGTTGCTTGCGAAATCTCGGAATTGGCGAAATCCACAAGTCAACACATATCAGCATTATCTTTCCCCCTCGAAACCCTCCAAGTTTTGTATAAAACTTTTTCTTTTATAATTGTTAGTTTTCGAGATATTCGCCTGCATCGATTAAAATGGACCACCCTGTATATCACATTAATGTACTTGGCGAAAGGTTTTTGCACCAGAGGTGCTTTTTGGGGTTGTTGATAATAGGAGTTTGAGGTCTAAACAGGATCTGTAGAGACGTTACGAGTTGGATGCTATGAGTATCAAAGCGGGCGCTAAATTTCGACTACGGAGGACTTGTAGGTTCAAAATAGGAGTTTGAGGTCTAAATAAGATCTAGAGACGTTGAGTTGGATGCTATGAGTATCAAAGTAGGCGCTAAATTTCGACTCTTGAGGACTTGTAGGTTCAAAATAAGAGTTTGAGGTCTAAATAGGATCAAGAGAGGTTGAGTTGGATGCTATGAGTATTAAAGTAGGCGCTAAATTTCGACTCGGGAGTCCAAACGAAATATCCTTTTTTTATTAGTACATTCTTTCGTGTTGATGTAGGCAGTAAAATATGTCCGCGTTGAACCAAGAAAACTAATAATTAAAAATTAACCTGGTTCGGATGTTGTCGTATGCTTGCATCATGTGCAGCCGAGAGCACGCGTCCGTCTTACATGCGTGAGGTGGAATTTGTGTGCTTTTGCCCGCGTTTCTCGAAGCGTGGAAGCGGACGACAGTGTTCTAACTATGGCTTGCGATAGTCTAAATACAATATCCTTTTTTGATTAGTACATTAAATATGTCCGCGTTGAACCAAGGAAATTAACAATTAACAATCAATTCATGGACGCTGATGAGAATGATCGTATTGAATCGATAAACCTGTTTCGGATGTTGTCGTATGCTTGCATCATGTGCAGCCGAGAGCACGCGTCCGTCTTACATTCGTGAGGTGGAATTTGTGTGCTTTTGCCCGCGTTTCTCGAAGCGTGGAAGCGGACGACAGCGTTCTAACTGTGGCTCGCGATGGTAGAAATGAAATATAAACTTTTTTTGTTTTTCTAATTGTATCAAGTAAAAAAGTCATGTCAAATATTTTTCTTTCAAATCTCAAAGAATTAAGTTATGTTGTATTTTTTTGATATATAGTATCCGTCTATACTAGGGTGTTTCATTTTTAGGCAATATTTTTTTTTTTTTTTCTATGGTATACCAGAAAATCTTATACTTTATAGAAAATAAAAAATATTGCCGCCTGGTAAAAGGTTTTAAGTCTAATAGCGGTTGAGCTCATTCAAAAATTCGATTTGCCACCTAAATAACACAGGAAATTTTTATTTTTTTTTGTTTGATTGAATTTTTCGTTGTTAAAAATGTTTTTTTCGAAAAAACGTTCGCATAGCTTTTGAAGGAAATTAAATTCTCTACAAAAATGTCTGTGTGGTCGAAGACCGTACAACCAGTAGTTTCGGAGTTATAGCGAAAATTGTTCATGTTTGACGCGCTATAACTCCGAAACTACTGGTTGTACGGTCTTCGACCACAGAGACATTTTTGTAGAGAATTTAATTTCCTTCAAAAGCTATACGAAGGTTTTTTCGAAAAAAAAAAAATTTAACAGCGAAAAATTCAATTAAACAAAAAAAATAATTTTTTTTCCTGTGTTATTCAGGTAGCAAATCGAATTGTTGAATGAGCTAAGCCGCTATTAGACTTCAAACCTTTTACCAGGCGGCAATATTTTTTATTTTCTATAAAGTATAAGATTTTCTGGTATACCATAGAAAAAAAAAAATATTGCCTAAAAATAAAACACCCTAGTCTATACGTTATAACATACGCTAATGAGTTTTTATTCTATATTTTCAGGCAAAAAATGTGTAATCTGCAGGTCTAACGAAATAACGCACGTGTTCGTCCCGTGTCGACACAACTGTTGTTGCGAGACCTGCATCACAACTCTCGCTGAGACCAATCAAGATTCGAGATGCCCAAAGTGCCGGACAGATGTTACTCAAATTGTTAGAGTGTACACCGAATAAAAAGTTAATAAAACAAAAATTGGTGTTTGAAATTATGTGTGTGAATTGTCTTGATGTTTTTAATAATTGCTGTATTGTACCTGATGATTTGGTATTCGAGGGCAAGCTCATTGCACAAGTTAGTCGCTTTTTCTTCTGTCTCATCAAAATTTTATAGAATCATGGCTAACAAACTATGAGGAAAAATCTGATACTTAATTACATATATTATAATAATATTACTCAACATACTAGTTATCATTTCTAGACTACCTAGATCAAACGTTAAGAAGACAACTTTTCACCCGAAATTGTAGAATAAACTAATATTCTTAGAACTATTGCGAATATCTTAATAACAGAGCTTCCAGTTGAGATTTGACGTAGTTATTCCGCGCATTTACCGTTGACTATTCAAGATCAGTTGGTCGCAAAATATAAGCTGATCCTATTTAAAAAGAGTGGTTGCAGAAAAAAAATGCATTTCGAAACCGAAAAGATATTTATGATTTTCATTATTTTGACGTCCGTGCTCCAATACTTAGGTTCAATAACGATGTCCATCGATGCTAGTTCCGCAGGTTTTCGTCAAAATAATTCGGTCATGTCTTAGGAATAATTTGGAGGCTGAAATCTCAAAATAATTGAGAGAGTGTAAATAAGTAAAGGTGAAAATACCATATATTCATCTGTCTTTTACTTTCATTGTGAAATGAAAGTTCCTCACATTCAGGCATCGAGAATCTGCCCTGCACCTAAATTTTCGGATTTTTTAAGCTTCGGAATTTTGGACTTTCGGAATTTTGAACTTTCGGAATTTTGAACTTTCGGAGTTTTAAGCTGTCTAAATTCCGACCATTCAGAAATTTAATTTTCTAGATTTGAATGTTTTTGAAAATTCGGAGTCGTCTCAAATGAATTCGGAACTTTGACCGTTCGAAGCCTTTACAATTCGGAATTTCAATCCCACCCCCCAACGCGAAAATGACTGTTAGACTCCAACAGTCATTCTCGCGTTGGAATCATTCATTTATCTTTCATACTCAAGGAGATAAACGCGATGGTACAACCGTCCCCCTGTTAATTCTAGCCCCTGTCTCCCCTACGAAATTGGAAAAGAAATTCGTTAATTAATAATGAAAAGAATTCACCGCATTGGTCCGACCGACATATAGTCCAGTCAAATAAACTGTTCAAGAGCCCGAAAAGACGATTTTCACCTACCCGAAAAGCAGCTGTGGATTCCGGCAGAAACAGGTGTCCTTACTATACCCTAAAGTTTGCGCCAGATTCTGTTCAGCCGTTTAGCAACAATTAACGGTTGAATGCCGGAAATCACGGATTCTCTTTGTTTTTCGCTTATATAATGAAAACTACTGGTCGGATCGAAAAAAAGTTGAATTAAAAGTTGTAGATAATTGAAAAATCTATCGATTAGCGTTGGCCCGATATCGATATTCCAATTTGTTGCTTAACTATTGCGCTAGGAAATTGAAAAAAGGCTTTTTTTTTATTATTTTTAAAAAAATGTTAGAATGCATTTGAGGAGTTGCGATTGTGGATTTGGAAAGCTTTCAACTAGTAGAAACTACAGTTTAAATTTGGTTGAAAAAAAAGTTGATAGTTTAGCAGCAATCTAATTTGTATTTAAAAAAAGGTGTCCCACTAGATTGTTATTTCTTGCCCTATAGATAATCGTAGAACAATGAACGAAACGGTTTTGGATAGTCGAAGAGTTGAACTACAACTTACAATTTTGGGAAAATCGATTTTTGCAATTTGAAACCTTCAAAAATGGCGTCAAAAAAACGACGTTTTTGAAACTAAAAAACAATGAGGAAAAAATAGTCGTATCGAAATGCGACAAAATGCATTGAAAAGCTGCTATTTTTCTACCAATTCTGCCATCCTGAATTTTGTTCCACGATGATTAGGAGCCGAAATAACATTTTTTTTTTTTTAAATTTCCCCTCCCTTTGTTTATTTATATGAAGCAGCGAGACCTCGACGACTGCACAGAGGAAGAGTCATATTATCCATAGGAACCAGCAGAATTCATTTTCCACAATTATTTATCGTATTTATTGATGTGGGAAGTGGAAGTTCTTCCGGGACCGGTCGACGCGCCGCGTGGAGGGGGAAGCCGGGAGAGCGGCCCAGCGCCACGCGCCTTAGATTCGATCGCGCGAAAAGTGATTTCAAAAGTTCAAACTGTTCTATCTGTATCTCGGGAACTACTGGACGGATTTTGATGATTTTTTTTTAAATTTGTACTTGCGCATCGAGATATGATCGAATATCACACTCAGAGGCGAATTTTGAAAATTACCCATACCGGATTTGACACTTCTCGGACTTGGCACATACAATATTTTATGCGATCCGTTGTTTGAAAGTTCACTTTTTGGAAAATCGGTGTTATACTCACTTTAGTTTCTAAAATTACTGGTGTTATTGCATCTTTCTGTATCAAAACGTTTAGACTCAGACATTTGACATTTTCAGACATTTTGGTTTATAATGTGTGAACGTAGTCAAAAATAACCTGACTATGTTTATTTTAATGAAATTCGCATAAATTAATATATTGTTCATGAAAATTCTGATACCTGATTTGGCATACGTACAATTTTTTCCGGGAGGCGAAGGGATTTATTCGAAATTTGTTATTGTATTCAAAACGCCAAATCCTAATTCCATTCTAATGAAGTGTTACCGAATGCACAAAGGCGTATGTCTAATCCTCATTCGGATTACAATGCCATTTATAAATAATACGAAATACTATTCTTTCTTTCTAGGTTCTGGAACTTCTCCTATCACCTTCAAGCAAAGGGAAATCTTTTTAATAAAAAATGGGAGCATAGTACAGTAAATCTGTCGCGGAAAAAGGGGTTTTGAGGAAAAAAATAACCGAGTCTATTTTATTTCACGAATCGTTAGTAGAGCATGTGAATAGTTGGAAACCAAGTTTTCGGGACCCCCCTCCTTGGGGGTTTTTGTAAAACTCAAAAAGTTTTTGGATTCGATTTTCCGGGAGAACGGTGGGTTTTAGAGAAAAGATGTTAAAACTAAAATTGTAGAAGACTTTGTAATCTACAAATCATCTCGTGGAGTCGCTGCGCTGTGACCAAAAATGCACGAAATAGAGGGCGCCAAAGTTGCCAGAAGTCAGTTTTTTCCCTTTTTCACCCCTAAAAAAAATATTTTCACCGGTGGCCAAATTGCAAAATTCTAGAGCAGAAAAAGACCTTCAAAAACTGTCCGAAAGTTTTTTTTATACGACGCACCTTTTTCGAGATACGGCGCCTTGAATTTCTAATTTCGGATTATATTCTTGATCAGTACAGCGAATCTGTCTTTTTTTCAGTAAAACAAAATATCTGCAGCTATTTCATCTCATAAATCGTTACCGGGGCACTTGAATAGCCTGAAACCAAAAATCCCCCCCCCCCCCCCCCCCCCCCGCACTTTTGGCATTTCAGTAAAACTCAAAAAAATTTTGGATTTGATTTTTTGTGAGAACGGTAGGTCGTAAAGAAAAACTTTTCAAACACAAAATGTACGTGACAGTATTATCTACAAATTATCTCACTAAGTCGCTGCGCTGCGACCACAATTGCGCGAAATAGAGGGCGCCAAATTTACCGAAAATCAATTTTTTTCCTTTTTCACCCCTAAAAATAAATATTTTTACCGTCGGAATGATTTAAGAAATGTAGAGCAGGATAAAACCTACACGAGGAAATTAATGACATTGAATTATTGGCACACTTACTTGTAATGAAGTTTTTTTTTCCATCAGCGAAGTGAGATCATCACGATGAATCGACAGAATGATTGTTCTCGATAATTCAAAATATATAGGGGAAATATTTTTATATAGCGGCGGTTCCATGTCAACTGTTCCACTCCTGTCACTCATAGTCAGCGATATTCTACAGAAATTTGGTGATTATGCTGGTTTGGTAGGGAAATAATTTCTCACCAAAAGATTTTGCGAAATTCGAAAAACTATAGAAGTTGCTTAATTCGAAGCTTTTTGATCGTCAATTCTTCAAAAATTCGTATCTTTGCAACCACTAATCAGATCAATTTCCATTCACGGCGTGACGTGGAAAAGTGTGCAATTAGAAGAAAAAAATAAGTCATTCATGCAAATTAGGCAAATTCTATAGTTTTTCGAATTTCGCGAGATCTTTTGATCAGATGGTAGCATAATCACCAAATTTCGGTAGAATTGCTGACTATGAGTGACAGGAGTGGTACAGTTGACGTGGAACCGTCCAATAGGGTAATGATGATTCGTAGACATTGGGATTAACAAATTTATTTTACAATGTACGTGCGGAATGATTTTCTTGTTTCAACGACGAATTTCAACACAATTATTTTTTGAAGGACTTTCCGCGTTTCACTCTAGGTCTGAACTTTTTAGCCAGCGGTTGCTGAAGAGGGTCTTCTTCTTCAAACCGTTCTGTTGACGTCCCCGCCGTCGACTTTCTTTAACTTTTGTAAGATTTTCTCCTGCTTCGTTTGCTGCCATAGAAGGCCATTTGAAAATTTGTGAGGGAGGTTCATCGATTTCTAATTCCTCCGTCTGAACCGCTGATACGTTGTTGCAATTCTCACCTCCACAGTACTTGCATGCGACTGAGCACACAAGACCGGCTTTTCTGCACCCACAAGCTGCGCTACACTTGTTTGTTTTGCAACCGCAGGTTATCAACCTCATGACATTTTCCGGTGCTGGCTCCCTTGTCGTCATTTGCGGTTGAAGTCCTTGTGCCGTCTTTTCCCAGCCCCAATCCAATGGATCCAGTACATTTCCCAGCCAAGCTTGTACTTGAAAATACACTCTTTGGCTGTGTAAATTCGCCGCATCCGGCGAAGGCGGTAGCGACGAAAGATTGACCTTGTTCTTTGCAGAAGATTGTATGAATTTCTTGTATCTCAGTTTAGCCAGCGTGTCCTTGCAAGTGGCACCCCCGTACAATGCCTCAAAGATGACTTGCCCTGCAGCTTCGACGTATTGTTGATGGGCGCGGGTTTCATTGAATGTCATTGCTGTGTTCCTCAAGATGTCGCTCTTTGCCAGTAATGTCACAAGTTTCGATTTGCCTTGGGAATAAAGTGCCGAAGTGGTGTCGCATCCACTAAAAGCGTGAACGAACAGCATGTGGGGTTTGACACAGTCGTTCTTTAAAGATGCAGGAGAATATATTCTTTCAGGAGTTCTCCCTTGGCTCGGTTTCAAAAAGTATGTCCTGAGCTCATTATTAGCAAGAGCAGTCAGCAACACAAGCAGGTCGATGTCTTCACCAATGATGGTTGCAGACTCGTGTTCCGTTGATTTATTGACAGCGGTCTCTACTATCAGACGGTCCGCATCCTCAAAAGCCTGATCGGTTCGATAGCCTGCAGATTCGAGTCTTTTGCTTAAAATTTCGATGAAACGTTCTTTGTTTTTGTCATTGGACAAGAAGGTTTCTTGCGATAGCGTTACATTCGTAAGTTCGTCGAATTCGATTGAAGCTGCAACGTATTTACGGGAACGACGAAGTCTTTCGAACGATTTCGTGCCCGTGTTTGTTGAATCCTGGGAGTATCCGTCGAAAATAACTGTAGTTCTTGAATGAGGGTAACGTTTTTGCAGGTACGCAATGTACTTTTCACAGATCGCTGTAATTGTTGTATTTATTTCCCACTTGGCTTTGTGAAGAAGATAACCCCCATCGAGTACGTAAGCGCGATTTTGGCCGAACAAAATTTGTGATATGTCCAATGGATTGAATGCGTCATAAAGAGTCGATTTCGTACCATTGCGCATACCACCTTCATCGAAAAGGGACATTGGGTAAGGCGCGAGTTCGTATTGAAGATAATTCTGCAAATCTTCTGTTGTTGGTTGAGAAATCATAATTCTTTGGAAGATTAAAAGTGGATCAATAGAAACTACATTGTCTTTTACTTTGATGCTCGTGAACATGTTCGACAATGGTTTCACGGCTTCGCTGCGTTTCAATGTAAGGGATCCGAAAAACTGAGATTCGATAGTACTCATCATTGCCTCACCCTTTTCTTCGGCTCGGTAGCAGTCGATGGATTTGTCGCCTAATATTCCCGTGCCAATGGAAATGATGTCTTCAATTTCGGGAAAAGGATAATGACCGGCAAACCATGTGCTCATTTTTTCTACATCCATATTATCTCTTTCGATGCGAGAAGGACGCGCATCGATGTGCTGCTCGGAACTTTGACCGTAGACGTCACAAAAAATCTCGAATTGCTCGCAAATATTCATCAAACCGTACATTCCCATAGTCCACTTGGCCGTCACATTCTCGGTGATGCCGCGTCCATGTACTGTGAGACCTTCGTGTGACTTTGCTAGGCGCATCGTCGTCTGCTCAATTGTCTGGTCCGAGAAAATTCCCGAAAAGTGTTCTTGGCTTCTTCGTATAATGAAATACCCGAGCTCTGTGAATTGATGAAATTCTTGGACGGACATTTTCTTTTCCAACGTAGCCATATCTTGTAAATACGAATGAGCTGATTTGGCGTAATTGAAGTGCCCGCTGGTATGGAAAAATGGTAGCATACTCCTAATCGTGGTAAGATGCAATTTCCAATTGCCTGTGCGCTCTGCTTTCAAAAACTGTTTCAAAAGAGTTGTCATGCGGAAATGTTGAACCCACAATTTCGCTGTTGGTCCTCTTTCTTCAAGCACCCTTAGTTCATTTTCGAACGATTCAGATAAGTTAATTGCAGATTCGTCATGAATGGCACTCATGATATTGGTCCTGTCTAAATCCCCGAGAATATCATCCAAATAGCCGCGCGTTTACTCATTTGGATCAATGGAATCCAAGACTATCATGGCCAGTGAAAGATTGGTTAAAATGTGAGCCCGAACAGCTCTCGAATATGCTTTACCGAGCATCATTTGTCCAATGGATCCCTCAGCGTAAATTGTGCTCCACACTGTTTCCAGTCCGCTGCCAGACATTATTTTGCCTATCGCGCCCATGTACGACATTAACAGGTGAAAACCACCAAGACGAACTACAATATCTTTTAACTCAGAATCTTCTTTCGCGGTTGCGACGATGGTCCCTCGCCTTCCAGTAAAGTTGCTGATCGAAAGTTACGAATTTCGTCTTCTGATCATTCATGTTCCCAACTTTGCAAGCATGCAAAAGGGTTGTGTTCGCTGTCGTATTATTTGTAGGTGGCGCGTTGATGAAGGGCAGGAACAAAATTTTTGCGACATCAAAATAACGTCCTTCTGTTATCTCCTCCATAAAACCATTCCAGCCAGGTACAGTTTTGTTGCAAGACCATTTTCCGTACATCCAAATTAAATCGTATATTCCGGGCACAATTTTATTTGTAATTGGATACACTTCGTCAAGGTTCAGCACCGGAATTTTATTCATACCAACAGATGGGGGAAGATCGTATGGAACAAGTTCGATGTTGGCTAACTCAGCAACATTAATTGATTTTCGGTTCTTTGCATCTCGGCGTACTGTTTGCTCTGGCGCAATCGCTGTAGACGGGGTTACACACTGAATAACACCCATCACATGCCACGACCCGTGTCCATCTAAAGTATTGACATTGTAATCCGCATTGTCAGCCACCCATTGCGAAAATCCATTGCTTGAGATCTCTGGTTGTTGTTTTTCGATGCAGGACAGTTCCAACAGTTGGACTTCGGAGTACGAACAAGAGAAACCGATAGCAGACAATGTATCAACAAGAAGACGCGATGCAAATTTTTTTTTCAAAAAACATCCGATACCCATAAGAACAGTCGACAGGAAACTCCTTGGTCGTGTAGCCTTTATGATGGAATGCGCAATGGCAATGACTGTTTTCTGCCAGTCACTGACACTACTTTTCCTTTTCCCCTAAAAAATTACTTCTTTGAGAAAAATCATCAGACACTCGGGAATATCTCTTTCAGCACGCCGAAAAAAGTCAGTTGTTGCAGGATACTCATCAATGGGATACAATTTAGAACGAATCTCTTCTCTAATGATAGCCCCTGCCTCAAGCATTACTCTGTGTCTTTCTTCTATTGCATCGTTCGATCTGTTTGCGTACCAAGCTTCTGACAGCAATTTACGACCTGTATCTTTAAAACACACGACTGCCCCTGCTCCTTTAACTTCATATATCAAATTGTCGTTGTCGTATTTAGATATTAATCTTTCTTTTACTGTTTTAACGTGAGGTCGACAATTTTCTGGAATCTGAGAAATAAGATGCTTCATAGTGAATTGGCAGTCTTGTGAATTTTTTTCCATGTAAGAGTAAATGTACTCCATTGCATCATCAACCGACGATGAGCTGCGTCCTTTTGGTTGATCGGATACCTCATGAAGTACATCAAGTGTGCATTTCCAATGATAACGAGCGCGAATCGCGACCAAGTCCACGTCTTTGATACGAGAAAAAATCTCCATGCTCCGTTCGTCCGTGCGGCTGGATGGTAATGTCATCAATCGCTCTTTAATGGAAGTCTTCTTCGCCGTGTATACCCGTACTGCGCGGTCTGGATGCCTGACATCAATATCAGTGGAACCATTACAAACGAAACATTTGTTGGGATCAAATGCTGGCGTAGTTTCGAGGTGATGCGATGTGCATGGTTGAGAAGGCTCGACACTTTCGTCCTGACTGCTGAAGTTTGTAATAAACATTACTTGTGATGTTGCATTTTACTATTGTAGATTAGTGTAGGTTTATTCGTCTACTTTATCACTAACCATATTTCCTACTTTGATATTACATCATTCGAGAACCGTCAAGTAAACAGTCCCAAAAAATTATACGTACGATTTTGTACAGATTTATATATATGTATATTGTAACTTTTGGCGAGTATCTTGAACCCGAAAGTTATGAGATACCCGCAGTTATTGTGAGTTCTTTACCTATAAAAAAGGGATTTAAATTATCAAAATCAATAGGGCTTTTCTTTGAGGTACGTAGGTAGGGAAAAGGATGGGTTAGCCACCAAAAGCCACCTATGCAACCTTGTGATTTTACATTAACTCAGGACTCGGGTAGATTACTCCACCAAAGCCTGTTCCCTTCGGACTCGGGTAGAACCAAAGCCGATCCTTCTCCTATTTGAACAGAGCCGGGAAGTGAATCCAAGCCTGCTTTCCTAAACACAAAACCTATTCTTTACTCGGATCCGGGAACCTTGCGATTCCAAGACCGTGTCTCAGACTCGGAATCGTATTTCCTTGGCCCTCGGACGCGGGAAGTTAATCCAACGCCGTTCGCAGTAGGAATGATCCAAAGCTGGTCCCTATAGGCTTATTCAGGGATGGAAATTGATTAGTTAGGAGTCAGTGCTGAAACATCCGACAAAGTTCAAATAAGTAAATAATAATTGTATTCAAATGAATTCTAATAAACTAATTTTTACAATGATTTACTTATTCTACTCCTATTCTAATTTCGTGACTCTAGTCGCGTTTGTTTGTTCCGTTTAGGTTTTCGTTCTGTTTGTATATTCTATTTTTATATTTTAGGCTATGCGCGGTTATGTTTTCTGTTATGATTCTATTTTGATTTCATTATAATATTCTCCTATTCTCTTCTATTATATTTTAAATTGTGACCAATGATATTTTATCTAAAGGCAATTGATTTGATTCTATTTGCTTGAATTTATGTTAGTTATTCGGATCTAGGCGATCTGAAGCTATACAAGTGAATTTAATAATATGAGTCGCACCGGTGCTCTACCTGACTACGCTCGGAGTTATGAGTCGAAACGGTGCTATACCAGAATACGCTCGAATATTGGATATTATGAGTAAGGCCTCTATGGCACAAATACGCTAACGAGTGATTGCGTGAGCTGTTTATATACTCTCTATCCCCACTCCCTAGCGTGACGTCAGACACTTGGTCGAACGTAGAGGATTAGTGTAATCCTTTCCTTTGTTCGGTCTTTGGCGATATTCGATGTGCACTATAGCTGGATATGTTACAATATATGTATTGAATTTCACGTTGATATTTTCAACTGGCTAGAGAATTCGTATAAACATTTTTTCATTTGAAAACTATTAATTCATTGTCTGAAAATTAGAAATCACCTGTTCAACGATGCTGATTTTCGTCGCGCAGCAAATGTCACAGCATTGCGCTCATCGCTGTACGATTTGTAGCAATTGTGATGAACAACGATTAGGATTACCTCATTTTTAAGCAGTTCTTCATGCTGGATATCTTCTTGAATTTGGCAAATTGTAATTAATTTGCGCCGTGCCCTCGTCCCCACAGAATAATCTTTATCACTCACACTTTTTTTGCATATGAAACAAGCGCTCATTTTCGGAGAGCAATAAATTAACGTTTTCACTTTGTAACTGCCAACTATTAACTACATTTGCCATAGTGACGCATCATTTTTTTTTTTTTTTCAACAAACAAAATCAAATGTTTTAACAAATAAAAGGTCGTTAACTACACGTTAACGACCGGCGTTAGCTAACGCCAAAAGATCGAGAATCGCTGCCCTGATATCGGAAATTGAAGGCGCTGTATCTCGAAAAAGGTGCGTCATACGAAAAAAACCTTTCGACAGTTTTTGAAGGTCTTTTTCTGATCTAGAATTCTGCAATTTGGCCAACGGTGAAATTTTTTTTTTAATGGGTGAAAAAGGGAAAAAACTGACTTCTGGCAACTTTGGTGCCCTCTATTTCGTGCATTTTTGGTCGCAGCGGAGCGACTCCAGGAAATGATTTGTAGATTGTAAAGTCCTCTACAATTTTGGTTTGAAAATTTTTTCTCTGCAACCCACCGTTCTCCCGGAAAATCGAATCCAAAAACTTTTTGAGTTTTACAAAAACCCCCAAGGAGGGGGGTCCCGAAAACTTGGTTTCCAGCTATTCACATGCTCCACTAACGATTCGTGAAATAAAATAGACTCGGTTATTTTTTTCCCGAGAAAATGACAGATTTACTGTACTAGCAGTCTTCGTCAGAAGCCATTCCACTGTTAGCGAGTTCAACTATCATACATGAAGATCTCTATCCGGATTCGGATTGACTTGTTACTTTTAATTTCTGGAAATAAAGACTTTGTTTACCTATATTGCAAGAGAATAATTATTTTTCCCGAAATTCCCGAATCTATTTTCTCATCTTGTATAGCAGCCACTCCACACACATATTTTAAGTTCATTATTTTGTTTTTCTGAATTTCTACATCAGATTCGTAATCAGGGACCCCGAAAACATCGGTAAAGTGTATAATCAATCGTGTTTTTTACGAAATTCATGTTTTCATCGGCCATATTGAGTCCGCCATTTTGCTTTTCCAAATTTGGATATCAGATTTGTAATCAGCGATCCCGAAAACATCAGTGAAGTGTATAATCAATCGAGTTTTTCACAAAATTCATGTTTTCATCGGCCATATTGGCGCCACCATTTTTTTTCCAAATTTGAATACCACATTCGTAATCAGCGACCCCAGAAACATTAGTATATTAAATTTGGAAAAATTCCGATGATCCCCTGGATTGTGGCCACGTTTTCGTGAAAATTCCCCACTGTGCGCTCTCGCTAGCACCAAACTAAGGCTACGCTTCGCATATGAGTCAGTCCACGTCAAGCGGGACGGATTTGGCCAAAAATTTACCTCGATGTTTTTGATTCTTTTGTAATTTTTTTTACATATTCTCTAGGTAAAATGAATGCATGAAACATTTTTTTTTTTTTTTTTTAACTCGAAGGGCTTAGAAGTTACAAGGGGTTGAATTTTCGAAAAAAACACCAAAAATCGGAATCGCGCTCTCCTTTAAACGTTAATATCTCCGGTTCCCTCTGTTGTACAGACATCATCAAAAACTCATTTTGAAGCTCTTGAATTGCACTTTCATCTTATGAATTTTAAATTCATGTAATAAACAATCTTCTATTTGTTATTAACAATTATATCTTTAAAACGTGATTTTCGAGATGAATGCCCCGTTCGAATATTCTGAAAAAAATACGACCGTGTTCCTTGATTCATTCTCTACGAAAGCTGTAAGTTTAAAAATGGAACTCCGATGGAAACTATACTTAATAAGCGGTTGATTCATGCGGAACGTCGCGCGCGGGCGCGCCGAGACAGAGGCTTGCTCGCTTTACGTGCAAGCAAGGGCGGCGACTTCGGTATGGTCGGTATGGAGTAATCCATACCTGAATTACAGATGGTATGGAATTTCCATACCTGAAAAATGTACGTAGTCACTGGTCAAAGGCTCTCACAGATTTACAATATTAATATGCGATGCGTTGAAATGCAGTAGTAAAAATTCACTGCCTGAAAGTTTCATTCGGTATCGGCTGAATAAGTTGCGCTTACGAGCCTTAGCTTGTATTACGAACGTTAACTTATACTTCTATTGCTGTCTCGTATGTATGAATATATAAGATAAACGGAAATTATATTGTTATAAGTCTTGACGATATGACAAGAAGTACAAATATAAAATAGAAGACAATATTATACACTCAGCCAAAAATTAACGGACCACTAGATTTGCCTGAAAAGCAGTTGGTTTACGAATCGCTATAACTCAGTGAAAGAATATCACAAATTAATTAAGGTGGGTAGTTTTTTGAAGATCGAATCTTCATCTTCAAAATGGTTTCTAAAAATTTTACCTGCGATTACTTTTCACCTGTCTGTGTAGGTTTGAATAGCGGGTTGCAAAATGCATAAGAAATTCAAATTTTCAAACTTCGCTTTGGTGCTAAGAAAAAATCGCATGAAATTTTTGGCACAGTGGTTTTGTAGCCTGAAACCTTCTCTTTCCAAAACCATTTTTGAAACTGTTTTGCGAATTTTCGCAACAGAGTTATTGAATTTTGAGTAATGTCAAGGAATTTCGACGTTACCCATTGCAGGATGCATCACGTGGAGGTACAGTATACAAGCATTCCAAATTAATTGAGAAGTAGCTTTTTGAAAATCGAATCTTCATCTTCAAAATCGTTGCTGAAAATTTCACCTGCGATCATTTTTCACCTGTCTGTACAGGTTTGAATAGAGGGGTGGGAAATGCAAATGAAATTGAGATTTTTAAACTTTGCTGTAGGCGTTAAAAAAAAAATCGCATGAAATTTTTAGCTTAGAGGTTTTGTAGCCTCAAAGCTTCTTTTTCCAAAACCATTTTTGAAAATGTTTTGCGAATTTTTGTAACAGAGTAATTGAATTTTGAGTAATGTCACTCAATTTTGGCGTTACCCAGGATGCACCACGTAGAGGTACAGTATACAAGCACCCGATGTGTATGTGTGCGTGTGCATGTGTGTATGTGCCTCTTTCTGTGACTGTTTTTGCGAGATACACGCACACATACACACATGGGATGCTTGCAGACTGTACCTCGAGGTGGTGCATCCTGAGTAACGCCAAACTTGTCGGACATTACTCAAAATTCAATAACTCTGTCACAAAAATTCGCAAAAAAGTTTCAAAAATAGTTTTTGAAAGAGAAGGTTCGAGGCTACAAAACCACTTCGCTGAAAATATGATGCGATTTTTTCTTACTCCCACAGCGAATTCCGAAAATTTGAATTTCTTTTGCATTTTGCAACCCGTTATTCAAACCTGCACAGACAGGCGAAAAATAATCGCAGGTGAAATTTTCAGAAACCATTTTGAAGGTG
Organism: Tenthredo mesomela; assembly: GCA_943736025.1. Taxonomy (NCBI): domain Eukaryota; kingdom Metazoa; phylum Arthropoda; class Insecta; order Hymenoptera; family Tenthredinidae; genus Tenthredo; species Tenthredo mesomela. The sequence continues at coordinate 13,275,215 of OX031022.1, forward strand.
AAGTTTCGATCTTCAAAAAACTATACCCCCTTCAATGATTTTGTGATATTCTTTCACGAAATTATAGCGATTCGTAAACCAACAGCTTTTCAGAAAAATCTAGGTGGTCTGTTAATTTTTTGGCTGAGTATATTGTCTGCGAGTTACTTTGCAAAAATACAACACCCCCCCGCCCCTTCACACCGGCACTCCCATTGCCAATTCCATACCTGAAAAAATAACAAGTCGCCGCCCTTGCGTGCAAGGTATGGGGAGCTGGTATGCGTTTAAATTCATTAAGTCCGATAATTTGCAAAATTTTTATTACATTCCATACTGAATACTCGACTTGAAACAACAAAAATATAAATATAGAAATATACACTTAACTAAAATCTTGAAAAATATCACAAGTTCGAAACTCAAGCTCCTAGTCGTCAAAAATAAGTGGTAAATATAAAGTACTTTATGATTCCATCAAATGGAATATATCACATTATTATTTACTTGATTATATACTGAATTAATTAACTAAAAATTACTCAATTACAAACTTCAGAACTATATATATACATTTAAATAAAATCTTAAAGTTAGCCGCAAATTTAAATCTCTACTAGTAGTTAATTTACTAGTGATATTTTCGATTTATCGAACTGAGTTTGTGATGATGTCTGTACGACAAAGGGAACCGGAGATATTAACGTTTAAAGGAGAGCGCGATTCCGATTTTTGGTGTTTTTTTCGAAAATTCAACCCCTTGTAACTTCTAAGCCCTTCGAGTTAAAAAAAAAAAAAAAAAATGTTTCATGCATTCATTTTACCTAGAGAATACGTAAAAAAAATTACGACGATTTTTAAGAACATGAGGTCAAAAAGGTGTCCCGCTTGACGTGGACTGACTCATATATACCGATCACAAGCGACCGCCAATGTCTACCACCGGACACCCCGCGTCTAGGGCACGGTGTGCTCGGCTCTCAGCCCTACTGATAAGTCCGGCCGAGTACACCCGGACGAAACGCAATACCACATCTTCTTGGAAGGTTCGATTCCTTCACTGGTGACCCCGACGTCATGTGCACACGCACACACTCTCACGGCACACAGACATTCTTCAGGCACGGCTCACCCTCGGATCGGCAACACGCACTGCAGGATACACTTCATCCCACTGTGCACCGGCTTTGAGCCCCGCACTCACTCATAGTCTCGGTTCCCAAAGCAGCAGTCCGCCACGATCCACGAGGACATCGCCATAAACACGCGTACACACGCACGCACAGCCTTGAATCTCACGTCTCCGTCGAACTTCTGACAAAACCTCCAAAGAAACTCCTATCAGACAACAACTATCGTTGGCACTAGGAGGGGAATGATGTGGCGACACAATAATATCTCAGAGTTTCTCTCCACGCTCACTACGCGGCGCATTCAACTTACTACGCTCTCGCTAGCACCAAGCTAAGGCTACGCTTCGCATATATACCGATCACAAGCGACCATCAATGTCCACCACCGGACACCCCGCGTCTAGGGCACGGTGTGCTCGGCTCTCAGCCCTACTGACGAGTCCGGCCGAGTACACCTGGACGAAACGCAACACCACATCTTCTTAGAAGGTTCGATTCCTTCAGGATAATATGATCCTTCGTCTGTGCAGTCGTCGAGGTCTTGTTGCTTCATATAAATAAACAAAGGGAGGGGGAATTTAAAAAAAAAAGTGGTATCTTGGCTCCTAATCATCGCAATCTCATATTCCAACTTTTTCTACGAACCTCCGTATCTCAAAAGTATAAGATCTTACAAGAAAATTCATGAGACAAAAAAGTTTCAGTTTCAAATTAACAGTCTGAGAATTTTTTTTTTTTTTTTTTTGAATTTCTTGAATCCCAAAAATACCAATTTTCATCAAAAATACACAAAAATCTGTTTTTCAACCAATATGTCACTTTTGATTTGCCTCAATAATTTACAGAAAATGCTCTCAAGTGTTGACAACGACCGTATATGTTTTCAAAGATGGTTGGCTTAATCGTTTGAAACGTATGCTTTGTCCATTCTGTTTTTTTTTTTCCAAAGGTATGCTTTATTATTTTTTTTTTTTTCGAAAGAAAAACAGAATTAAGGTAGTACGATCACGTACCTCGCTATTAGATGAAAGTCTGTTTTTTTTTTTTATATGCTGTAGCAGAAGCATATAGGAGAACACTTGCAAAATTTCTAAGCGCGTCACCGACTAATTATAATATTAATTTATGTGTGAAATGAAGATATTTAGCCCACGCCATATCAGAAATCTGCCTTGACACAACGCTGACACAGAAATATAGACCTTTTGCGATTAGATACGATGAAAAATAAAAGTGTTAAATGTTCAAAAAGATGTCACAATTACGTACGTCCCATAAAAAATAAGGGTCACGAAATATTCCGATCATTGTATTGACTAATTATCGCGTGCGTCGGCCGATTTCCCTAGCGTGGTTACGACGATATGGACTTGGCAGCGCCGCATGGCGTCAGCTGTGCTCCGATCAGTGGGACAATGAATCGTAGCCGCGAAGCACATGAGAATGCAATGCAAATTTATATCGCTAATGCTGAAATTCTGGCGCCTGAGTTTGTTTTAAATTCTAGCGCCTGTCAATGTTGCCGCTTATATCGGTGGAATTGTAAAATGATGGCCGATTAGACGATGTGAGTCAAATCTGACTGTTAGGATAGCACATTTCGTGTCGTATAATTTCATACATGTAGTATAAAATACTAGCAATGTGTGGGATTACAAGGTGAGCGAGGATGTTATAGGGTGAACAGTAGATACAAGGACTTTTATAAGAGTTAAAAACAAAATGTATTCTTTATTCTCGACCGTCGCCGTACAATTGGCTCGGCTCTGTTCATACGTCTTCACGTTTCGCTAGTCAGGTCAAATCTGAAGATTTCCCTTTTACGGGGGAAGGCTCACACCAACCACCCAAGACCCTTCATCTGTTCTTTTTCACGCATGCACTGTCAATTCATTCCACTCAGACATACTCTTATTACTAACGGTCATACCGGCGCCTAGGTTCTGACCCTATAGCTATCCTAGTCCTACGATCCCGCACGGAAATATATATATTGTAACATTCCGGCTGTTCTGGCTCCTGCCGGAAGTTGTACAGCTTGGTACGCCTAGCGACACCCAGCTCTGTATTATCGCAGCTACGGTTGAGTTTTTGCTGGGTTACAACACTGGGGAATACCCGTGTCTGTGATTCTCACACACAGCTAACACAACCCGCGTCTGTGCACAGGCTCGGTTAGCGAAACAGATCCTCGCTCAGTAGATAAATAGCTCAAATCGGTTGATAGCTGATTTGAGTCTGTAATAGGGTATTTTTGTGGTTTTTCACTTTTTCCACGAGAGGAGCTCCAAATCACACCCGTGACAAAGACACTCACGCGGACTAGCACCATATCTCCAGCCATCAGCTGAGATATCGGTGCAGTAAGTTACAATATATGCGAAAAATATATGCGACATATTTGTTTTTTGCGCTAAGATATAAGTAACATTTATTCTTATAAGTTTGATATAAATGTCAACATTTTGGTACGGTGGGCCTACCAAAACTTGGATCACTTGACGTCGTCTTGACGTGATACGGAGAGAGTATCAAGGAAAGTACGTTGGTGGCGCGACGTATTGTAGCACATTGAAATTCATTTTAAATCAGATTACGGTTATGAAATGAAAAGAATCGGACTATAAATATTAGAATAAGAAAGATCCACAACTTATGATGAGATTAGTGTTATTTATTTCAAAATAATACATCAGCAAATCCAGAGTATTTGAACGGATAAAAAAATGATAAAATGAATTTCGAAGCGTAAAATGATTTGGAAAAGTTCTACCAAAGAAAATTGTATGAAGCAGATGAACAGATCTCTATAATAAAATGATTTTACATTTGTTGAATCGTTTTCATCTTGATTATTTTTCAATTAGAAGAAATTTCGCTTTTAGGACATTTTTTAGAATCGGGAGAAATTAATGAACATATAAAAAACGATTATAATATCACATCATTTTATTATGAAAATAAATATAATATTTTATTGTATTTTATTTCATTTTTTTATTTTTATTTTTATTTTATTTTATTTATCATGAGAGTATTAAACTTCAGCGCTTCATGGCCGTTTTTATCCAAAAACTTATTCATGATACTGCAGGTGTGTGAACTATCATAACACTTCAAGTGTAGTTTAACTATTATAATAGAATTATATACGTGAATAAGAAAGTTGGTATGGAACTCAGCTAATTGATCGTCAATATATAACATCCACCAATGCGAAGGCCATCTTTAACAGGCCAGTCAACAACTCTCTAATGTTTTGGTACGCCAGGCTCCCTAAAAATCGGAACGCTCAGAGCACGCTACGATTAGAAGAGCGGATGTCTCTTTTAGTACGGTGGCGCTACCAGCATGCGACACGCAAGATATCAAGTCGACTGAAGTCTGTCGTACCAGAAAAAGTACGGTATGCATCTCACGTGGTACGCCCAGCGTGCCAAATTTCTCTCCGTGTACTTGAACTCATTATTATATCGTTTGTTTCCGATTTTTACAATCATAGACTTTTCATTGACTATGATCGTACTACCTTCATAAAGCATACGTTCCAAACGATTGAGCCAACCATCTTTTAAAAAATATACGCTTCTTGTCGACACTTGAGAGTGTTTTCTGTGAATTATTGAGGCAAATCAAAAGTGACGTATTCGTTGAAAAAACAATTTTTGTGTATTTTTGAGATTCGAGAAATTCCCAAAAAAAATTTGTCAGATAGTTGATTCGAAACTGCAGCTTTTTTGTCTCATGAATTTTCTTGTATGATCTTATACTTTTGAGATACGGAGGTTTGTAGAAAAAGTTAGAATTTGGAAAAAATCCACAAATGCAATCTCAAAATTCTGAAAAAAATTCACATAAATTCTTTCGATATAGTTGTGACATAAGACAAAATTATGATTTTTTTGGAAGCGGTAATTTTGTCGACCGTGCGGATCGGCGTGGAATCACAAAGTGAGCGTTTTAGTGACAGCTGAGCGGGTTTGCGAGTGCACATGCACAGAGTTTACTTTTAGCTCCTATAGGAGCTGAATAATAGTAGATTTCGATACGAGAGCGAAATGTGAGGCGTTTATAGGTGAGTGCTGAAGACATCGGACAACCCTAAACGCCTCACTCTGCGGGAGTATCGAACGCTATTTTTTATAACGAATGCATGAAAAAGTTGCTTGTGGGGCTCTGTTGTCAATGTAAACAACCATACCAAAAACATTGAGTCGATTCACGGAGATAGCGCGTGGACAGGGATAAATGATTATAAAATGCTCCTGTTCGCACGCCGTGCGTAACAAGAATCATGTTATGCACGCTCGATGTGCGCAAAACGCAGTGCGCAATATACTATTTTATAACGCATGCATGAAAAAGTTGCTTGTTTGGGGCTCTGGAGCGGTCATATTGTGGCACTTTTCTGACGTTTGAGTAGGCGATGCTAACATGAAGCAATATTGCATGCCAAACGTGCGCACTGCGTTTTGCGCACATCGAGCGTGCACAACATGATTCTTGTTACGCACGGCGTGCGAACAAGAGCATTTTATCCGATATGTCTCGGCTGCCACCTCGACTACGGTTCGTGCTGAAAACATCGGACACACCTATAAACGCCTCACATTTCGCTCTCGTATCGAAATCTACTATTGTATATAAGGAAAGCTAGAAAGCTAGAAACCACAGGGCCGGCGAAGTAAAATTTTCCGAGTTGGGAGTGCTGATATATGTTTGGGGGGGGTCACTTTGTGTTCTTTTTTAATCTTATTTTTTTTCAATCTTATTCTGAAAAAAAATTGTCTTTTGATTTCGTGTCTCGCAACTCGGAACATTTTAGTCTTGGGTTTAATAATGACTATATGTCAAAATTTAGGCTTCGTCGGATAATTTCAAGTGTCGTGCATCGAGTCTCAATATTTGCATTTCATTAACACGTCAAATATTACTTTTTACCGTTCAAAGCTGTTCTACAAATTTCTAGGCGTTTGAGGGGAGGTGATTGCTGTCCGGCTTTTCCTATGTTGAACCTGATCTCGGATGCTAGAAATGAGGAAACACAAATTGAAAAAAAACTAATAAAAAAAAAAATTAAATTAAGCCGCATAACAATCTACACCCCCCTCAATCGAATAAAATTTTGTAGAACAACTTTGAACGGTGAAATAGTTATTTACGTATCAAGTCCGAAAAGTGTCACTTTTCGGTATGGGTTATTTCTAATATGAGCCGATCGAGTATGCTGTGACACAACACACTTATGCCAGCGACACAGACTTTTCGTGTCGGCTCACCTACGGGGATCGTGACCAGTGTACAGTCACTCACACGCAGCGCGGACCAATCACAGCTATGTGTGAGCGATCGTGGCGCCTGTAGGTGAGGCGAACACGGAACACGAAAAGTCTGTGTCGCCGGCATTAGAGGCGAATTTTGGAAATTACACATACCGGATTGACACTTCTCGGACTTGGCGCATACAATATTTTATGCGATCCGTTGTTTGAAGGTTTACTTTGTGGAAAATCGGTGTTATACTCACTTTAGGTTCTAAAATTACTAGTGTTATTGCGTCTTTCTATGTCAAAACATTTTGACTCAGACATTTGACGTTTTCAGACATTTTGTTTTATAATGTGTGAACGTAGTCAAAAATAACCTGATTATGTTTATTTCAATGAAACATATTTATATTGTATGATAATATTTCATTATAGGCTCGTGTCCTATGATATTTTACTATATTTTAGTGACCTAAAATTGAATACTTCGCGGCCTGAATCCAATGCTCAAAAAGTGAACTTCCAAACAACGGATCGCATAAAAGTACGTTGTAAAACAAGGGGGGGAAATGGGTCATTTCTAGTGAGGGTCAGATGATGTTGCACGAGTCGGAGTCGAGGGCGCCGAAGGCGCCTGAGACATAGACGAGTGCAGCATCATCACCCGAGCTGAAAATTACCCCCCCCCCCCCCCCCCCCTTGTTGCACGCCGTAATTGTTTCATTTAGATGTGATGGATTTTTCTCATTCTTGTATGACCTTTAGTACCCTCAGAATTAGCATTTTTTATGTATATAATGCTGTTTTAGTTTTCGATTTCTTACGCTCTTGATGTCTTTGGAGGCAAATATCTTGGAAATGGTGTGTCATATAATAATATATTATGTGGCATGCCTGTGAACCAAGTGTTTTTCGGCGAGAATAATGATTTCAGGACGAGCTAAAGGCGAGCCGGAAGCGAGATCTGAAATCATTATTCGAGTCAAAAACGGTTTACGGGTGCGCCCCATACTGTATTTTTTTTCGAAATAGGCATGAAAAGTCACTTTGACGCCTGTTGAGATTCACTAGACGAAGAGTGAGGTTATGGTGCGATCTGTCGTGCACTTCGAACTGCGCATCCAGACTGCCATATAAAGACTTTGTAGGGCAGTTCTGAAATCAACCGTATAAAGTGACACTTTGTGGATCGAAAACAGGCGTCAAAAAGTGACTTTTCAATGCCCATGCCGAAAAAAAAAGTAATGGGGTGGTGATTTGTAGTATTCTTCACCCTTCTTCATCTCAGTCCATGATCTTGCCCGTGACTATCGAAAAACATGTCGAAATTAGTTATTTTCGTACTTATTCGTAGTTATTTCATAAAGTTGTACTTTACGCCCGCGGGTGATTGAACGCGCCAGAGGGCCTAAAGTGGCAGTTTTCAGACGAGCGGACGAAAAAAAAAAAAAAAAAAAAAAAAAACGCCCGCTACGTCGAGCAGCAAGCGTTTTCAGTTTATTTTTGCCCGGCGCTAAATCGAACAGCGGGCGTTTTCAAGTTATTTCTGCCCGCTACTCGAGCATAAGCGGGCAAAAATAAACTGAAAACGCCCGCTAAATTATTTTTCAATATTCTCAAAAAAATGATCATCAATGACGAATGTTCCCAGATGCGTAAAGACGTATGTTCAGTGTATAAGCATTGGACCTCGCCAAAAAAAAAATTATTTTCGATTCTGTCCGAAACAACTTCAAATGTGAGTATTTGATCTAATAATGACTCTGTCTGTGTGAGTATTTGATCTAATAATGACCCTGTCAAAATTTGGGCTCCGTCGGATAATTCTAAGAGGTCGCGCGTCGAGTCTTAAAATTTTCCTATTCAATTAACACGTGATATTCGTATTTTGACCGTTTAGAGCTCATTGAATTTTTCCTGCGCAATTGCGAGCAGTCTGAATTACTGTGAGGCCTTAATTATATGTTGTACATATATATGATCGGGCATTCCACACCAACTCGACCTGCTGCGGACCCTCACCATTTTTTATTTCTTTTTTCTTCGAGTGTGATAGAAGAGAGGGCGAAAAATGGACGTCTGAATTATTTCAGATTTTTTGGACCCCCGGTTCAAAAGTTGACTTTTTTTCAGGCAGACATGTATTTGGAGATCCGTAGTAGTCGTACGAAAAAATCACCTAAATGAAAAAGTTTGCCAATAATATGAGGTGACAACAACTTATTTTTTAAGAATTTTTCAATATTCGTGGATGCTGTTTTTTTCGATAAAACACTCTTAATTTTCGATTTCCACTACGTTGGCTGTCATCGATTTTTGTGAAATTTTCACCATAAATTCTTTGTCCAAATACGAAACTTTTGAGACTATGACGAAAGTGGTACTACAGCTCTGGTTCAGATGCCAGAATTAAATGAATTTCGAATAAACTGAAAATACGAGTGAAGTGGACGCACTGCAAAAATGATTTGAGCTATGTTGATTTACGATTGATTTAATCAATAATTCATGAAAAGAAAACTATGAAATAATACAAAAAGAAATGATAAAACTAGTCTTAACTTCTAATTCTGGACTCTTAAGGGCTTTTGAGCGCTCTGCTGTTTTACCGACGGAGTAGCATTTTCGGCCAGTTTTCATAACCGCAATTTAGTCGACGGATTACGTCTCTATTGCTTCACTAATCACTCTCAGATGTCATAGGGGTGATCCTCAGATTATCAACCACGGTGCGCTGGTATCCGACAAGTAATTGAAGGAATTCCCAATTAATAATAGATTTATTTATACGCAGCTGTGAAATCAGCTGACACTAATACATGGCCGATACACAGACACAGGGTATTAATAACATTATTTTCTGCGCTTTATCTGGAAAACCGGTGCTGGGACAACCAGCGCACCGTACAGGCTCTCGTTAGCAATTTTTTAATACTATCCCGCGGTAAATCAGAGCTGCAGGAGCAATCACATCCGTCGACTAAAATCTGAAGTGACAGGGTAGCGTCGACACGAACACATGCAGAGACTATCCTATAGATGCAGTCATTTCGATAGGGTTCTTCAGCTGGGCGCTAGAGGCGCTCTTCCGAACGAGGAGTTGTCGGAGCTCGCTCAAAAGCCCTTAACGGTTTTCTCGAATTTTCTATTTACAAGGTTGTTCTCTAAAGGTATGTTTGTTTTGTACTATACTGACATGCTACAGGTTTCACTCGATGAAATACTATTCCACGTTTGTAGGCTGTTGCTAAGTTGAAATATTTGATAAGATAAAACCCGACAGGCGTTATATCTGAAATATGACTCGAAATTTGAAATGAAGCTAAGTAATCACCCAGAGAAGACCTCCAGTATGATTTTACAAAAAATGATATCGAAGTGAGCTAGAATACCCCGACAGGCGGCAAATGCTCGCGAGTAGCCATGACAGTGCCGAATTTATACCTGCGATGACGTCACACTGGTCTTCGTACTGTTGAGCTGCTGGTGCGCGCGCTGATCGGATTCGGAGACGGCTTGATATGTTACAATATATGCCTCTTTTTATCGCTATCCACAATTATGTAGAATACAGTTATATTAATCAATCTAGAAAATTGAGTGATCGACGAATTGCGTAGCGTATAGGTATCACATTATAGGCTAACAATCGGCATATTCTTTTTAGTCGGGGAACGCGCAACCTCTGTATATGGAATCCTTTTTTCCCTATCTCGGCCGTCAATGCCAACGCGATGCTGAAACCCGAGAAAACGGATTATGTAATCGAAGTGCGAGTAACCTCACGGATTCACAGGCCTAGTATAACTGTTGATAGCAAAATCTGATGAAAGTATAAAGCCCGAAGTTTTCCTTTTACTTTATTCATTGTTCACTTAATTTTTCCCTTTAATATTGACGAAAGTTTCGAAACGTTCCGGAATTCATATTATTTTTATGAATCACTCGAGCATACTGCTCCGGTACGATTTTTTAGTTACTCTGTCATTTCGCGTTTTTCTGTTGTCACTGACGAGAACCAATGACTATCAAGCGCGCAAAATGTCGAAAGTAGGAGAGAAAAGAAGACGTGATTTTTGTTTCTTAGGAAGAAGCAGGGACGAGGCAAAAAAGAAAGATAGAAGATAAGACAGAGATAAAAAAAGTGAAGACAAAACGAAGTAGAAATGCGCGCACGGAGATATCAGCTAACATAAGATAGAATCGCTGAGAGTTACAGCCTCCTGCGGGTGACACGTCGTCCTGTTCGACCTGCCACGCCTTTTCCATTGTCAGCCTTTTTTTATTATTCGGTACCTTTATTTCTACTGGTACCATATAAAGCCAACAGTTTCACGCCCCTAGTAGTTCCATATCCCCGGCACCTTCCGGGAAATTGAATCCACCGATCTGGCGACGGCGGAGGTCCGTTTTTCGCGAAATCTTTGGACGATTTAGGAGACTTCTTTTGGACCTAGTGGAGTCTGTCAGGGGTTGTAATCTGACTAGGACAGTTTTATTATTTTATATTTCTTCACATCGCTTTATGTTTCTTATTTGAACTCAGATTTTGATTCCGATTAGAAAACAGCTTAGGGTTCAAGCACTGGATTCTGTTTTAGTATGAATGCAGACGTATTGAAATAGGAGAATGAATGCTTGATCGTGTCTAGCCTCTTCGAATTCGAATATTATGCAGCTCGACGAAACCCACAAAGTCATGGATTTACAATTCCCGCTCGGGGTTGTCTGAGAGAAGCAATAAAAATATTTCCTGCCCATCATTATGGAGGAGCTGGTGAACCTGCATGATTTATTCTCCGACATATGATACGAGTCGACATTATTTTCACAGGGTGTTTTTCGGTGAGTTACGCCTTCGATACTAATCGAGCTATTTTTACGTAACTGAGTTGCCTTCTGGGGGTGATTTTGCAGATGAAATGGCTTAAAATTGAGACCTCTATCTAGATACATTACCGGGTGACGGTAGTCGTGCGTGACTCCTACAAATTTTTCACGTGTCCACGTTAAGTGGGATACCACTCACAGGAGCATGGGCTTCAAAGTCACGAATGGTTTAAGGTGCTTTCCTAGGCAATTCCACCAGTCCTGAAAACATCGTGAAAAAATGTGATATTAAACGGAATATCTCTGCCTGGGCACCGAAATCAATGAAACAAAATACGTCGCGCAATTCTATGTGCGACTCCGAACATGTACAGCCCAAAAAATGTTCGTTTTGCGCGAAAATAGAGAAGATATCCATGAAAAACGTTTCTAAAACCGTTTTTCATGGATATCTTCTCTATTTTCGCGCAAAACGAACATTTTTTGGGCTGTACATGTTCGGAGTCGCACATAGAATTGCGCGACGTATTTTGTTTCATTGATTTCGGTGCCCAGGCAGAGATATTCCGTTTAATATCACATTTTTTCACGATGTTTTCAGGACTGGTGGAATTGCCTAGGAAAGCACCTTAAGTCTGGAATACCCCTAAGTCCGGAATTCGCAAGATTTAATTTTTTTTTCAGATTACAAATAAACCGAAAAATATTTACGTACATCGCTTCTCTAAAACGATATTCCGACCGTATGGAATATAATTGTCCCATATTCTCAGATCTAGAGAAAAAAAAATCAGTAAAGACGAAAAAGACGGTGTTTTTCGCAGCACTTTTCATCATTTTGATTTGGAAATATCAAAAATGAAAAGTTAAACAAAGAAAAAGTAAAGTATACACGTATAAAATTGTAAGTCAACTGATTTCCGATAGGAGCGAACGTTCGAATTTAATGGGATATGCCAATTTTTCATTCCCGCCATTCGAATGTCAAGTCCTCCAAATTTCAGAATTTTCCATCCAGCCGTTTCCCAGATCCCAGAAAAGTGAAAAATTCAAACAATAACAAAATTATAAAAAATAAAAATTGTAAAAAAAAGAATTATATAATGGAAAAAAGTGAATGAAAAAAAAAAAGATGAAAAAGAAAAAAAAGATACAAAAAATATTTTGATTCAGAAACGTATTGAATACAAGATACAGTGATTGGTTTGAATTCGAAGAAACATCATTTTGATTTGGAAATACCATAGATATAAGGTTAGTAGATTGGACAAGCTGCGAAAATTCGGAGTCATGTGGCAGTATGTCACAAAGTAATAGCGACAACGAATCCTGCCATCTATGTTTGGATGATAAAATAGAACATTTATCGATATATAGCAAACAAATTTATGCGTGTCCTAAAATCAGCCAAATCTTCTGTCGGTAAAATGAGAAAATGCTACAAATTTCTTACCAATATAAATCACTACTTGGCTTTATTTTGAATCCTGACCTTTAGACTTATGACGCGCTGACGTTACACTACGGCTATACACAGGGTGTTTTTCAATTAGTCATACAAACCTACATAGGGCAATTCCTCTTTGATAAATGAAATAAAAAGTGATTTTTCGGAAAAAAATATGAAAAACTCAAAATAAAAACTTGAAAAAATGAAAAAATAAAAAAATCAGGATCGGTACTAAGTTTAAAGTTTTTTTTTTTTTTTTTTTCAATTTTTTACATTTTTTTTACGCGGAACATCGTTTTCTATTTCATAGAGGAATCGCCCTATGTAGGTTTGTATGACTAATTGAAAGACGCCCTGTACACAGAGAAAAGAGTTTATTTATAGTTAAAGAACGTATATTTGTATATAAGCAAATTAATATTTATTCATAGTTAACGAATATCAGTTGATCCGAATGAGTCAAATTTTGACTCAACCGAATATCATTTGGATCAACTGATATTTGTTAACTATGAATAGATATTTATTTGCTTATATATAAATATATGTTCTTTAACTATAAATAAATATAAAGAGACTCTTTTCTCTGTGTAGTGTATCCCCACAAATGCAATACGCTCTGTAGGCTAACGACTTATATTATTTTCTCATGACGTGAACGGGGTAGTTGTCATTCTTTTTCGATTTTTTTTATTTTATTAATGATTGTTCATTTCACGTATAAAATGTTGTGAAATCGCGTGATAAATCTGTATTTATCAAAATTAATCAGTAAACAAGGTTCAGAAAAAGAATGTTGACTTTGATCCCCTGAAAAGTACACGAAAATACAATGCTGAAGTTTAAAATCTCTGCAATTTACCGACCACTACAGTCTTCTCTTTCTTATGTGGTTATTCGTCTTTGTTCTTAGAGTCCCAGTACAACACAAAGATCAATTACGTATAACGGTTACGTACCTGGTACGTAGTAATAGATAGACGCGAAGACCGCAATACTCACCATTAGCGTTATTTGATAGTGTCACCGTATGATATGATATTGTTTTCTTACTGATCTATTTTCTTTCCGCTGTAAAATGTTTTTTTTTCTTTTCTTGTTGAGGAAAAACCCTACTGAATTTTTTACTAAAATAGTATATTGTGTACCAAGGAGGCAAAGAAGGTCTTTTAACGCCGAGCGTAGATTTGCAATACGAGTCGTAGGCGAGTCAAAGACGAGTATTACAAATACGCTCGGCGTAAAAGACCTTCGCCTACTTGGTGCACACGATATTTTATACAACAAGAGCATGTTTTACAAGTTCGTGCTCGATCCGGTACACAAAGCCGACGGACTGCAACACCCATAGCAACGCACAACGACGCATTGTTACGCATAACAACGCGTACGTCAGAGACCACTTTCAACTCCTAGGACATAAAATGTAGCTCGATTTTGCTCCTAGGAGCTAAAAGTAAACCATGCGCATGCGCACTCGCAAGCCCGCTCAGCTGTCACTGAAACCCCCACTTTGTGTACCGAGATCGAGCATGAAAAACGCGTAAAACACGCTTGCGTTGTATGAAAATATTATTTTTTACGATTCCTCAGTATCTATCTTGTAATAGATTTCATGAATATCAGAATTGCAAACAAATCGAATTTTTCACCGCATATGCCGCAGCTCAACTCTTCATAACATTTCACGTTGATAAGGTAGCACTGGATAATGCAAAAATGTTAAAAATCTGATGGTAACATTGAATATCTAGATTATCGATCAATTTATGCAAATCAATTATTAGAACGCAATCCTGTTGATAAAACAGAGTTCTGAAGTGAAATACACAGAAATACTCTTTTCGATGGCCGCGCCGCCTACATTCATGGTACGACACTGTTTCTAGCAGACGTCTTGTCCAATCTACTAACCTTATATCTATGGAAATACCGTATTGGCCTGAATATAAGTCGAGGTTTTTGGTAACCGACTTGACCCTCAAAAACCGTACTCGACTTATATTCGGGACCTTCTTGGGGATTTGCATTATCGACTGGAAACTTCGTTATCGACCGATAATCGTAATGTTTTTGCAATGCGCTGCATATTCGCGCACTGCGCGCGCGCGATTGATCTCGAAGATCGAATATTCGAATTTCAATTTTTTTTGAGAGCATCAGTCTGAAGTTGAAATAACAAATTATTTACGGAATGTTTCGCATGTGCAACAATTGATTCTTGTAATTAGAATGGATTTACAAAGATTTCGTAATGCAGATACAGTGGAGACTAGAGGTTCTCAGATGAATCAGGTCAAGAAAAACGCTCGTCGTAGTTATGATGCGAATTTCAAACTCATGGTTATACGGGACGCCGAAAATACTAACAATTGCCGAGCCGCTGTAAGATACGGTTTATCAGAAAAAAACATACGCGATTGGCGTCAAAAGAAGCATAAACTAAGGTCCGCAAACTCAACACGACGAAGTTTTAGAGGGCCTAAATCCGGTAGACACCCAGAACTAGATAATCAAGTCGCAGCCTATGTTCTCGAAAAAAGGAGCGAAGGTTTTGCAATCACGCGCGAAGTTATACAACTGAAGGGACTGGAAATAGCAAGATCCATAAATATTCCACGTATGCAATTTAAGGCCAGTATGGGATGGTGTAAGCGTATGATGCGAAGACATGGCTTAGCACTACGGCGAAGGACAACTCTTGCCCAGCGTCTACCCAATGATTTCGAGGAAAAACTAATTGAGTACCAGCGATTTGTATTGAAATTGAGGAAAGAGCACGACTATCTAATTGGCCAAATGGGTAATGCTGACCAGACACCAGTTTATTTTGATATGCCATCAAATATGACTGTCGATTAGCGAGGTGCAAAGAGCATACTCATCAAAACTTCTGGAAATGAAAAATTAAGGATAACTGTCATGTTGGCAGTGCTAGCCGACGGGACTAAACTTCCACCGTACGTTGTACTGAAACGCAAACGCCTACCGAAAGAAAAACTGCCACCTGGGATACATGTTCGCTGCCAAGACAATGGCTGGATGTCTGAAGACCTAGTGCAAGATTGGCTGAGAGTGGTATGGGATAGGCGACCTGGCGCTTTGCTGAGGCAAAGAGCCATGCTTGTTCTGGATGCTTTCCGTGGGCACACAACTGTTGACGTAAAACGTGAAATCCAGAATCTGAAGACAGATTTAGTCATCATTCCAGGAGGCATGACATCTCAGTTACAAGTCCTGGACGTAGTAGTGAACAAGCCCTTCAAAGACAAATTGAGGACTTGTTATAGCAACTGGATGCTAGAAGCAGATCACGCTCTTACACCGACTGGAAAAATAAAAAAACCATCTGTTGCTCTATTAATGCAATGGATCAAAACCGCCTGGCAAAACATTAAAAGTGAAACGATCATCGCAGGATTCAAAGAATGCTGTATAAGCAATGCAATGGATGGAACTGAAGATGACGTGCTCTGGGAAGATGAAGATGCTCCCATTCCAGAAAACGAAGGATCAACAACTGAGGAGAGCTCTGGTGAAGACTCAACAGCTAGGGAGGGCACTGACGAAGAGTCTGCTGATTGAAATATACCTGGAATGTCTGTAATTTTGGTTGCCTCAAGTGGAATTTATTCACTTGAAGTTAGACTATGCAATGTATTTAAAAAAAAAAACGCAATATTATAAATAAATATCCACCTGTGATAATAGGTAATTTTCTCCTAAAATCCGACTTGTATTCAGATCCTAAAAAAAAGTCCTGAGTCGGAGGTCAAAAATTGAGGGTCGACTTATATTAGGGGTCGACTTATATTCAGGCTAATACGGTATCAGAAATGCAAAGTAAAAGAAAGAAAAAGTAAAATATACACATATAAAATTGAAAATCAATTGATTTCCGATAGAAGCGAACGTTCGAATTTAATGGGATATGGCAATTTTTCATTCCCGTCATTCGAATGTCAAGTCCTCCAAATTTCAGAATTTTCCATCAAGCCGTTTCCCAGATCATCACGCGGATTCATGCGACAGACCGCCGGACCGCCGGACCGCCGGACCGCCAGACCGCCGGACCGCCGGACCGCCAGACCGCCGGACCGACAGACCGACAGACAGACCGACATTTTCTAAAAACCTGTTTTTCGGATTTCAGAGGGTAGGAAACGTAAAGATTCGTTGAAATTAGCAAATCCACTTTTCGACCGAAACCAATACTTTTCTTAAATCACCATAGGTGATGAAAAGTAATAGATTCGCCAATTACGTTTGTAGATCGCTGTGAGATACCACCAATTCGGTGCGATATGGAGAATCGCTCTGCAGCGAATCATCGATATAACTATACCTTTTTCATAACATCTGCTCTGAAACTGCAAGTTTCGTTGCCTGTTTTGTCAGTTAAAAGAGGCTGATTTCAGGCTGGTGCCGTGAAAAGTTGTCAAATCGCGAATTCAATGAATCAGCGGTGTGAGTTGGTGTTTTTCACTTCCTTGGGATTGCAAAATGGGTCTATTACAATCCCTTGGGATTGCAAAGAGAAATAACTGCCCTGTTGCAGATTTCAGACTATTGAACTTGACAGTTGAAGTTCCAGAGCAAATGTCATGAAAAACATAGTGTGTGACACGGGATGAAACATGAATGCAGGCACGGGTGATGTCTGCCCTCGCCCTCGGCTTCGGGCAGACAACTTCACCCTGGCCTGCATTCACCTCGTTTCATCCCTTGTTACACAATATACTATAGGCCTGCGAAGGCCAGCTAATCTACCATACCTACTTTATTTCATACACAGTAGAACCCCACGCGTTTTCGACGCCTTGAAAAATACTGATTCGGGACATTGCTGCTTCTGGACAAGGAGCGGTCGTGACTTTTCTCATTCGTTCCACCGCGTCCTTCAGCGGCAGCGCCCGCCGTCGCTTATAAATAAATCGTTTCAACATTGTTTTCATTGGTTTTCCATCCCGTTTACTCAACAATTTTGTAGAGAATTGATCAAGAAATACGCTCATATTTTTTTTTTAGAATTTTAACGCGTGGTTCTTGCCTTGAAAACTACGTTTAAGGGCTTTTGAGCGCTCTGCTGTTTTACCGACGGAGTAGCATTTTCGGCCAGTTTTCATAACCGCAATTTAGTCGACGGATTACGTCTCTATTGCTTCACTAATCACTCTCAGATGTCATAGGGGTGATCCTCAGATTATCAACCACGGTGCGCTGGTATCCGACAAGTAATTGAAGGAATTCCCAATTAATAATAGATTTATTTATACGCAGCTGTGAAATCAGCTGACACTAATACATGGCCGATACACAGACACAGGGTATTAATAACATTATTTTCTGCGCTTTATCTGGAAAACCGGTGCTGGGACAACCAGCGCACCGTACAGGCTCTCGTTAGCAATTTTTTAATACTATCCCGCGGTAAATCAGAGCTGCAGGAGCAATCACATCCGTCGACTAAAATCTGAAGTGACAGGGTAGCGTCGACACGAACACATGCAGAGACTATCCTATAGATGCAGTCATTTCGATAGGGTTCTTCAGCTGGGCGCTAGAGGCGCTCTTCCGAACGAGGAGTTGTCGGAGCTCGCTCAAAAGCCCTTAAATAATACATTTGGTCATAACAAATAGAATTGTTCGTTATCGTACAATGCAATAATTATATAATAATAGTGTGATTTAAGGGCTTTTGAGCGCTCTGCTGTTTTACCGACGGAGTAGCATTTTCGGCCAGTTTTCATAACCGCAATTTAGTCGACGGATCACGTCTCTATTGCTTCACTAATCACTCTCAGATGTCATAGGGGTGATCCTCAGATTATCAACCACGGTGCGCTGGTATCCGACAAGTAATTGAAGGAATTTCCAATTAATAATAGATTTATTTATACGCAGCTGTGAAATCAGCTGACACTAATACATGGCCGATACACAGACACAGGGTATTAATAACATTATTTTCTGCGCTTTATCTGGAAAACCGGTGCTGGGACAACCAGCGCACCGTACAGGCTCTCGTTAGCAATTTTTTAATACTATCCCGCGGTAAATCAGAGCTGCAGGAGCAATCACATCCGTCGACTAAAATCTGAAGTGACAGGGTAGCGTCGACACGAACACATGCAGAGACTGCCCTATAGATGTAGTCATTTTGATAGGGTTCTTGAGCTGGGCGCTAGAGGCGCTCTTTCGATCTAGAAGTTGTCGGAGCTCGCTCAAAAGCCCTTAAGGGCTCCGACAACTTCTAGATCGAAAGAGCGCCTCTAGCGCCCAGCTCAAGAACCCTATCAAAATGACTACATCTATAGGGCAGTCTCTGCATGTATTCGTGTCGACGCTAGCCTGTCACTTCGGATTTTAGTCGACGTCTGCTGCTGCTCTGATTTACCGCGGAATAATATCAAATGATTACTAACGAGAGCCTGTACAGCGCGCTGGCATCCCCAGCACCGATTTACAGATCAAGTGCAGAAAATAATGTTATTACTACTCTATGTCTGTGTATCGGCCATGTATTACACGGTGAAAAAAAAAAACAGTGTCATGTGCTGCGCCGGGCATTAATCTAGTCAATATAGTATTTAGAAGCATACATTTTCAATCTAACCTCACGGATTACTGTCACGACAGCAATAGTTACTTCCGTCACAGCAATAAGTACTGTTAGAAACTATAGTGAAAAATGATGTGCACATCACGGCAAAACAAAATGGCGAACCAGAAGTGACTATCTGCGTTACTAAAAAGCATCCAATTTGTGTGGGGATCAGTAAATTTGTGGTCTAAAAGTCACTTCCTAGTAAACGCAAAATTCAATTACGTAACAGTTACATATCTGGTACGTAGCAATGTCCGCAACAAACATATAACATAGGACATACACATACCGGTGCCATACCAGCGATATGTGTGACCCTGTTACATGTCTATTGCGGACATTACTACGTACCAGATATGTAACCGTTACGTAATTGATCTTTGTGTTTACTGGGTTACTGAATATTTTTAATCAAAATTTCGAAAAAAACAAAATGTCGAATCGGTAATATATTTTTATCTTACTCACAGGTAACTTTTTTTTTATCAGAAATCAATATTTGTGTGTTTTGAAGGTTGTTTTTTTCAGAAATTTTGAATGAGGATTAAGAAAAATAAATTGTTTGTCTGGAAGTGAGGGAAAGTTTTCAAAGAATTTCGGAAAATTAGTTAAAAACATTTTAAAGGAATTTTATTGCTAAATACAGTTAAAATAGCAATCGACACTTTACAAATGTAATGTTACCTAAAATAATACGTGAATTGCATAGAATAATTATTCTCTATTTGGCTATTTCAATATTAATCATAATCGTCAGCGTCTCCAAAAGCTGACCCTTACGGAAAAAACCCCTCAAAATATCACCCTCAACTGAGTCCTCAACTTTCAGGTTGATTTCGTACCCTCAACTTGGGGGTTAACCCTGAATTGAGGGGTACGTTCAACTTGAGGAACAACCCTCAAATGGGGGTCCCTACAACTTCAGGGTTCTTGAGGTGACTTTTTGAAGTGACTTTTGAAGTGACCCGCCACTCATCAGGGTTGACCCCTAACTATTCAGGGTCATTCCTAAATTCTCAGAGTTGTCCCAGAACGTTTCAGGGTTATCCCTCAACTGTTGGAGGTTGTCGCTCAATGTTTGAGGGATATTCCTGAATTCTTGGGGGTTTTCCCTCAATTTTCAGTATTGACCCCCAACTATTCAGGGTTATCCTTCAATTGTTGGAAGTTGTCCTTTAATGTTTGAGGGATATTCCACAATTCTTGAGGGTCTTCCCTCATTCTAACCTCAAAATTGCAACTTCGTTGCGATTTCTCGGCAATCCTGATGAAAAATAATAATCGTTACTTGTACGTAAAGGCTTTTTGACGAACCTTGTTACAGCACTCGCCTTCGGCTCGTGCCGTAAACCTCTTATGTTTCGTCAAAAAAGCCTTTCCTTACTCGAACTGAAATGTACTATTATATTCCACAAGGAACGGCTATTGTCCCCACACGGAAAAAATGTTGGGCAGGCGACTGCACTACCACATGATCGCGCAGCGCCACCGCATATTCGGTGCGGCGGCATAACCAGATTCGGGCGAGCAGCTCGCCCGCATGTCGCTTCACCCACGTTTTGGGGCTACAGCCGCACCGAAACGGGCGAGCTGACTGCCCGCAAGGGACTGCAGCAGCACCGAACTGTGGTCGTACAACGCTCCGTGCTTTCGGGTGAGCGGCTGTAGCTGTTGGGCGCGCGGCTCACCCGACATTTTTTCCGTGCAGCAGGTACAAGTATACACTGAGAAAATACTTCTGTTGTGAGAACGTTAGAGCGCCGCGTCATTACTACTCAGTAGCCAACACCCCTGTTAAAAATTCCATTAGAAACGGATAGGATGTGAATTCTATCCGTTTACTATCGTTTTAATATGTGTTTTTATCACTGCTTTTACCGACAGAAGCAGATTAAAACTATTATACATGCATTTTCGTACAACAACGTATAGAAACGAGATCCGAATCTATGTGGTTCTTGACGGAGGCATAGACAGCCGTAATAATGAGCAAATACAAACAGGAAACCTATCCGCATTTATCTACGAGGACTCTAATCGTATTTGTTCGGAGCACCGGATACAAATATGAGCGGATCCACGTCACTTCACTCAAAAAAAAACCGTCAAGTCACGGATCTTTGCGCCATTCGACATATCTTTAGTACTATGGGAAAAAAAAATACGACTTCAGGGATTTTGAAAAATTTTCAAAAATGGCGGAGTTAGAGCTATTTGAATGTTGATAAGTCGCTGTTGCACCGCTATGTTTGAAAATTCATATCTCCGAAAGTATTTATCGGAGCGGACTGATCCTGGAATCATTTTGTTCGTAAAAGAATGCGCTTTCATAAAAAAAATGTTGTTTTCAAAAAAAAAATTCTTTCCATTTTTTTTCGTCGTTTTTATTTTTAATTTCGCTGCCATTTCCGCGGGACCTACAGGAATCCATGGAGATAATTTTTTTCGGATAGCCGAATCTTTCCCCTTCAACCCTAAAAAAAAAAAATTCATGGAGAACCTATTTGGGCCGGAGAAAAAAAATAAAACGTCTTGTCGCGCGTCGCCCCGCGCCGATCTTTTGCAATATTTTGGTGGCTCTGAAAAGGGCCGATGTTTCTAGCGATGATTTGCTCGATGGCAGTTAGTGTAGGACACCTCTGTTTGAAATTAATTCATAATTTTCATGGATTCAAAATTTTCTGATGCGGAAAATAATTTTGTTTTGACGAGTTTATGAGATATTGGAATGACCGCATGTAATTTCAGAGTGCCACGAACTGTCAAGGCTTTATCAAATTGATTTTGTAGAATAGATTCTTCCGCTTGATGTTCTGCAGCCGTACAGTACGCAAAAGATATGCTTCGAAAATAAGAACATGCCCAATTATATAAATCCAGCGGTGTTTGAATAGGATCAGAGTTGCCAATCAGTTGTAAACTCGCACGTGAAGCTAATCTCTTAACAGTTCCACCTACTCCATCACACGGCCCTTTTCCACGTGATGTAGCAAAGAAATGCCATTCGGCGTGGCATTGAAAGTCTTCAAAGTGATGTGTTAAATTTATAAAATTCTTTTTGTTCTTATATTGGGAAGCTGCTCCATCAGAGAAATAAATTATTTTTTCTATGGGAATTGAATCTTGGAACTTCTCTTTCATGAAGTTGACTAATTTTTTTTGAAATAAATGAACCGCAACTGTATTATGTTTTAGATGCTCTGAAATTATCACAAAACTAAAATGTCTCAACTGGTCGTCACCGTAACTTTTATAGTAAACCACGGTTGGATGAATAGTCGCCTGATTATTGCTCCAGTGAAACCCTTAAGGTGCTTTCCTAGGCAATTCCACCAGTCCTGAAAACATCGTGAAAAAATGTGATATTAAACGGAATATCTCTGCCTGGGCACCGAAATCAATGAAACAAAATACGTCGCGCAATTCTATGTGCGACTCCGAACATGTACAGCCCAAAAAATGTTCGTTTTGCGCGAAAATAGAGAAGATATCCATGAAAAACGTTTCTAAAAATCGCGACGGCCGAAATCTCATAAAATATGACCTTCAGATGACATTCATTCCAAAACTGATTTTCCCCCTTCAGATGCAACAACTTTTCCATATGACATTTTCCTGTATAATCGATAATAACCAAATTATTCGAGGTGACAGAGTTAAATGGACCACCCTGTATATGGGCAAGTCCACCAATTATCAACCGATGAACGGGACGTCAAAAAATAGATTTGTCTCAAATTTTTACCTCTTGTAGTGTGTACTAAGATCGAAAAGTTCACCAAGTCTGAACCCTCTAGGACTTACCGTTCGCGAGAAATGCCATATACAAGTTTACCATTTCGACCTGATTGAGCTTTAAATGCGAATTGTTTTCGTATCGTTATCGGGATAAAAGAATTGGAAAAATATAGGTATCTTATGTGAAAAACTCTCACCTTTTCGAATATGTTATTTTATATAACGCAAGCATGTTTTTCTCGCTTTTTGATGCCTTTGTATAGGACCTAAAGTAGTACTTTTAAGTCCTAGGACTTAAAAGAGCCACTTTTAAGTCCTAGGACTTAAAAGTACCACTTTAAGCCCTCGAACTTTAAAAGTACCACTTTTAGGTCCTATACAGAGGCATCAAATAGCGAGGAAAATATGCTTGCGTTATATAAAGTATCGTGTGCACCATGGAGGTGGGCCTTTTAACGCCTCGCACGATGTTTTCAGTACTCGTCTTCGCCTCGCACGCTTCGCGCGCTCGTCTACGACTCGTACTTAAAACATCGCACTCGGCCTTAAAAGTTCCACTTTACGACCTTGGTGCACAATGTACTATATTTCCGGATACATTCACGGAATCAGTCTCAAAAACACGATTTTCGTAAAAAAAAACCGCTTTTTTCATGCGCCACCAAAATTGATCTTACTTTTAAGTTTTTCACGTGAAAGCGGAGATTTTTTCAGTAAGAAATCCAAATTTTCAGAGTGGGACGGCCATGGGATCTCACGTGAACTACGTTCAATTGATAAAGGTCTGATGATAATACTCTCTTTTTGAAATCCAACGGAATATTTTCATTTCTCTAACCGTGCACAATTCAAAATAATATAAATATTCCGTTGGATTTCAAAAAGAGAGTATTGTCATCAGACCTTTATCGATTGAACGTAGCTCACGTGAGATCCCATGGCCGTCCCACTCTGAAAATTTGGATTTCATACTGAAAAAATCTCAGCTTTCACGTGAAAAACTCAAAAGTAAGATCAATTTTGGTGGCGCATGAAAAAAGCGGTTTTTTTGACGAAAATCGTGTTTTTGAGACTGATTCCGTGAATGTATCCGGAAATAAATAACATGTTCGAAAAGGTGAGAGTTTTTCATATAAGAGACCTATATTTTTCCAATTCTTTTATCCCGATAACGATACGAAAACAATTCGCATTTAAAGCTCAATCAGGTCGAAATGGTAAACTTGTATATGGCATTTCTCGCGAACGGCAAGTCCTAGAGGGTTCAAACTGGGTGAACTTTTCGATCTTAGTACACTCTACAAGAGGTAAAAATTTGAGACAAATTAATTTTTTGACGTCCCGTTCATCGGTTGATAATTGGTGGACTTGCCCATATTATATATCTTATCATATTATAATATATTGTTTCAAGTTTTGTACCTTTGTCAGCGCAAAGGGTGGCGGACGATCGTCTGAATGAGTGGCCTGTGTACCGTTCCGGCTCAGGCAGATTGAGAAATATTGCAATCTCTTTTGGCATCGTTGAAAGCTTGTTCTCTCCAATTACTTGGTTAATGCATTTTCCTTTTCGATAGCACAAGAAAAAGCGATTGGATACCGTTTTAGGAGGCCGCAAATCTTGATAAATGCAAACTTTTAAAAAAAATTCACCCTCGATTGTGAAATTTCTCTCCGTCTTATTCTTCGTATCCCTTAGTTTGAAGATCATAATGTCATCACACTTCCGAACATCGTCGACGGAGAGATTTATGAGTTCAGCGCCACGACACGCTCCAGAAACGTCAAAAATTAGTGCGACCTGATGTAACTAAAAAATGTGTAAATGAAAGTGATATTTGTATAAAGGAAGGAAATTTGTAGAACTATTTGAAATTTGTAGATAAAATTGAAATTCAGTAATAGCAAAGTTCTTCCGAGGTTGAGCTTACTTTTGTTGCCAAATATTGTTCATCCGGAGCTGTGTCCAAGAATTGTTTCATCTCATCAGCAGAGAAAATTTTTGATTTCTTGGATTGATACCCGCTCGATTGTCGTTTCAGGAACGCTACTAATTGCTTGAAATCCTCAAGGTTAATTTTTTCGTTGATGTTCAATGTACTCCGTAACATTGAGTACGTCGACCAAAGCGTCGGAGGTTGGTATTTTTTACTAAGTTCGCTGAAATACGCCAGCATCACGTTTTCAGTGATAAGCTTAACTTTTTTTGTTTTGTCTCCATTTTTGGAAAGTGTAGTCATAAACACTTTGATATTTTTCTCGGGACTCCGTTGGAAGCAAACCTTCACGCAATTTGTTAGCGGTTTTGCTTAGCTCTGGAGGAGTACACGGAGAGAAAAGAATAGTAATATTTACCATTCCTACATAGTAACTATTACTATGTTACATGGTAACGTAGATTTTTCAACGGCGAGAGTCACTTGGCATAGTAATGATTACCATGTTACATTGCGGAGAGTAATATGCGACTGGAACTGATTCCTATTCTACGTAGCCAAGTTTATCATGTTTTATCTCTATATATTATTTCGTAAGTAGGGTTATGAATAAATAGATGAATGAGGTTATTCAAGAAATTATTATTAATTATTATTCAGTGAAATTTTTCATTGAAAATAAATAATTAAACTTTTTATCAACTGCACTGTTTATTGTTATCAAAAACACTGCGTCAAGATTAACAATCTATATGACACTGAAGTTTGCATCGTTGGAACGCAACGAAATTCAACGTGAATTTAAAAAAAAATATACATAGCATAAAAATGATCCTATACTAGGTTTATTAACATTTTCAAGTTATTTCTAGTCTCTTTAACTTTTCAAACATAGCAGGATCATTTTTGGTATATAAATTAATATATTTAAATTATTTTTTCTAGGATTTCGTTGCGTTCCAACGATGCAGACTTCAATGTCATCAATCTATATGGTTATTGGTTATGTATGGTTATGTTCGTAGTTGACTTATTTGGCTGCTTGGCCGCATGGAGAATCGCCGCGCGCATACTCAAATTGTAATGAGAGCTATGTGGCATAGGACTGAGTACCATTCTCCATAGCTTTCATTCCTATACAGAATAGCGATATTTACCATTTGCTTAGTTACAATGCAGCGTAGTAAATATTACCAGAAAAATAGTAATGAATCCTATTTTAACATAGTATCGTCTACGATTTTAGAAAAGAATAAGTCTGGTTACTATGTGGAATGGTAAATATTACTATTCTTTTCTCTCCGTGTACCGTTATATTCATCCTCTTCGTCGGTTGAATCCATCTTTTCTTTCTCTTTCTTTTTATGTTGATTTGTCACTAGGTATTAATAAGTATCACAGTCAATCACACGGTTGTCCGAGATTACACTTTTTATTACCCTTTCGAGGTCAGTTTGAAGTTCTTCCCCTTCGGGATTTGAGAGGGCTGCGTCTCACTAATTGTTACGGGCCGAATCCGATTGGTCAACTCGTTATTTCTTTTCTGAGGATATCGAAACGTAATTAGCTGCTGCCTATTGATAACTGTATCTTGAGCGCTGCCACCTCGTGGTCAAAACCAGTACTACTCAAATCGGGTCATGTATTCTTATGGCGGAGACGCGTTCTCCATCTGGTATTTGAAATTTGAACTAGTGAAACAGTATCTTGTGTCCAGTTACCAATAGCGAATACAAATTCGACTCTGAGTGCGCGAGATTTATGAAAGATTTTATAAATATAATTAATAAAATAATATAATATAATTATAATATAATTTATAATTTTATAAATTTTTCAATAATTTACTGCTCGCAAATTTACTTTTTTGCCCGCTAATTTACTTTATGTGTCATAGGCCGTAAAACCGCGATTTTTACCTCGCTTCGCTCGGTTTAAACGCGGTTTTTGGCCTGGACACATAAAATTCTGTATGCCATACGGCCCAAAAAGTATTTTCTGACGAATTTCATCATAATCCTCGCCTTCGGCTCGGATTATAAACTCAAATTCGTCGGAAAATACTTAATCGGCCTAGTGACATAATGTACTATTATATAACGCAAACATGTTTTTCTCGCTTTTTGATGCCTTTGTATAGGACCTAAAGTAGTACTTTTAAGTCCTAGGACTTAAAAGTACCACTTTAAGTCCTCGGACTCTAAAAGTACCACTTTAAGTCCTCGGACTTTAAAAGTACCACTTTAAGTCCTCGGACTTTAAAAGTACCACTTTAAGTCCTCGGACTTTAAAAGTACCACTTTTAGGTCCTATACAGAGGACCATGGAGGTGGGCCTTTTAACGCCTCGCACGATGCTCGGCCTTAAAACTTCCACTTGACGACCTTGGTGCACAATGTAATATTTTTGCCCGCTAATTTACTTTTTTGCCCGCAAATCCACTTTTTCTTCCCTCTAGTCAAAAATTGCTTACTTTCCGCCCGTGTTTCAAGGATGGAATATGGTCATTTTATCGTAGTCGCGTAAAAATCTAGTTTCTTCCCGTATGGGCTTACCCGCATGAAAAATATGTATGTGAAATATATCGAAAAATATAACGACATATGAGTCAGTCCACGTCAAGCGGGACGGATTTGGCCAAAAATTTACCTCGACGTTTTTGATTCTTTTGTAATTTTTTTTACGTATTCTCTAGGTAAAATGAATGCATGAAACATTTTTTTTTTTTTTTTAACTCGAAGGGCTTAGAAGTTACAAGGGGTTGAATTTTCGAAAAAAAACACCAAAAATCGGAATCGCGCTCTCCCTTAAACGTTAATATCTCCGGTTCCCTTTGTCGTACAGACATCATCAAAAACTCATTTTGAAGCTCTTGAATTGCACTTTCATCTTATGAATTTTAAATTCATGTAATAAACAATCTTCTATTTGTTATTAACAATTATATCTTTGAAACGTGATTTTCGAGATGAATGCCCCGTTCTAATATTCTGAAAAAAATACGACCGTGTTCCTTGATTCATTCTCTACGAAAGCTGTAAGTTTAAAAATGGAACTCCGATGGAAACTATACTTAATAAGCGGTTGATTCATGCGGAACGTCGCGCGCGGGCGTGCCGAGACAGAGGCTGGCTCGCTTTACGTGCAAGGTATGGGGAGCTGGTATGCGTTTAAATTCATTAAGTCCGATAATTTGCAAAATTTTTATTACATTCCATACTGAATACTCGACTTAAAACAACAAAAATATAAATATAGAAATATACACTTAACTAAAATCTTGAAAAATATCACAAGTTCGAAACTCAAGCTCCTAGTCGTCAAAAATAAGTGGTAAATATAAAGTACTTTATGATTCCATCAAATGGAATATATCACATTATTATTTACTTGATTATATACTGAATTAATTAATTAAAAATTACTCAATTACAAACTTCAGAACTATATACATACATTTAAATAAAATCTTAAAGTTAGCCGCAAATTTAAATCTCTACTAGTAGTTAATTTACTAGTGATATTTTCGATTTATCGAACTTGTGATATTTTTCAAGATTTTAGTTAAGTGTATATTTCTATATTTATATTTTTGTTGTTTCAAGTCGAGTATTCAGTATTGAATGTAATAAAAATTTTGCAAATTATCGGACTTAATGAATTTAAACGCATACCAGCTCCCCATACCTTGCACGTAAAGCGAGCAAGCCTCTGTCTCGGCGCGCCCGCGCGCGACGTTCCGCATGAATCAACCGCTTATTAAGTATAGTTTCCATCGGAGTTCCATTTTTAAACTTACGGCTTTCGTAGAGAATGAATCAAGGAACACGGTCGTATTTTTTTCAGAATATTCGAAGGGGGCATTCATCTCGAAAATCACGTTTTAAAAATATAATTGTTAATAACAAATAGAAGATTGTTTATTACATGAATTTAAAATTCATAAGATGAAAGTGCAATTCAAGAGCTTCAAAATGAGTTTTTGATGATGTCTGTACGACAAAGGGAACCGGAGATATTAACGTTTAAAGGAGAGCGCGATTCCGATTTTTGGTGTTTTTTTCGAAAATTCAACCCCTTGTAACTTCTAAGCCCTTCGAGCTAAAAAAAAAAAAAAAAAAAAATGTTTCATGCATTCATTTTACCTAGAGAATACGTAAAAAAAATTACGACGATTTTTAAGAACATGAGGTCAAAAAGGTGTCCCGCTTGACGTGGACTGACTCATATATGTGCGGCAAAATAAATATATTCGAAATATTTCCAATATAAATTGGTTATATTCTCAGGATATATTTGATGAAATATAAGCAAAATATATGCCGAAAATATAACCGATTTAAATTCGAAATATATAGAGAATTTACAATATATTTCACATATGAGCCGTTCTCTCGAAGAACGACCTGAAGCGACTTAGGTCATTTTTCGAGAGAACGTATTAATAGGTAGACAAGGTCACAAAGTATCTATATACCAAATTTCATAAGATTTAATCAATTTTTGAGCAAACGGTGAGTGTTTGAAACCATGCGCTTACCATATTATCGCCCGCGTAGTCTCCCGCTCGACAAAAAATAAATAAAAAACAAAAAACAACAAAAACAAAAACAAACAATAACAAAAAAAAAAAACATTAAATAAAATTGATAAAAAATAAAAAATTAATAAAAAAAAAAAAAAATTTAACAAAAAAAATAAAAAATAACAATTATTTGTTTTTTTTCATATCCTTAAATAAAATTGAATAAACAAATATCTCTTACTATTACATTTTTCTCGTGTTTTTATAGCTATAAAACATATTTTTAGTAGTTCTCCCGAAAAACGACCTAAGTGCTCTTGCATAAACTGTCGCGAAAAATATTGTTAAAAAATGTTTATTGAAGATTTTATGCCTTAAGGTAACGGTCCCAATGCTCGGACGGGTCCCAATGTTCGGACGATATTCCGAATATTTCACTATATTAGCAATATAATTGACAGGTAACGAAAAGTGACGATTGTATACTATTCAGCCTTCAATTAATAATTGATGATCTAAAAAATTGTACGCTAAATAACGAATTTAGTAGTAAAATTGACGAGAGATATTAACGAGTAGAAGTCAGCCATACCATGGATGCACTTTTCTAAACCGATGAGATAAGGAGTTGCGATAATTTATGATATAATAGGGGTTTATTTTTATCGTTTTCTAGACTAGACTTAAGACCTATCGAAAGCGAATTAAACAAGCTTTTCGATAGCGTCGTTACAAATCGGTTTTAATAAGGTTTTATACATTGGGACATCCATTACACGTATGTACCACGGTCGAACTCGTGTCCGATTACTGGTACGAGAGAACGTAGCCGCAGAGACCGAATAATCGGACGCCGAGCGTTGTTACCTCGGGATCGCTTGTGACAGTTCGACCAATTTTATTTGATAAAATAAAAAATGAAAAAAATAAAAGAAAGTCATAGATTTCGAGGGTTGATTAAAACTTCAATGGAAATTGGGACATGACAGTGTCCGAACACGGGGACGTAACGCTAACAGCTGTCCGAAGATCGGTACATTTGCTATCGTTCAACATTTAAATGCATGAAAATTAGAATAATTAACATTTTGGCAGGGATTGTATGTGTTTTGAAAACTAGAAATTATGAGCCTCACGATGGTTCCAGTCGTTTGAAAAAAAAAAAATACTCCTTAAATGACTAATAAATCCTCTAATCTAGGAACGCTCTTAACCGTCCGAGAATTGGTACCGTTAGTTATATTTAACGATGAGCAGTACAATGTTGAATTTTCAAATCGCTTTTTCTCGAAACGACCAAATTGCACTTAGGTTGTTCTTCGAGAGAACGGCTCATATATTCATTTTGCCGCACATATATATGGTATATTTGTATTGTATATATTGAATATATTTCGCTATATGAGCGGATCCACGTCACTTCACTCAAAAAAAAACCGTCAAGTCACGGATCTTTGCGCCATTCGACATATCTTTAGTACTATGGGAAAAAAAAATACGACTTCAGGGATTTTGAAAAATTTTCAAAAATGGCGGAGTTAGAGCTATTTGAATGTTGGTAAGTCGCTGTTGCACCGCTATGTTTGAAAATTCATATCTCCGAAAGTATTCACCGGAGCGGACTGATCCTGGAATCATTTTGTTTGTAAAAGAATGCGCTTTCATAAAAAAATGTTGTTTTTAGAAAAAAAAAATTCTTTCCATTTTTTTTCGTCGTTTTTATTTTTAATTTCGCTGCCATTTCCGCGGGACCTACAGGAATCCATGGAGATAATTTTTTTCGGATAGCCGAATCTTTCCCCTTCAACCCTAAAAAAAAAAATTCATGGAGAACCTATTTGGGCCGGAGAAAAAAAATAAAACGTCTTGTCGCGCGTCGCCGCGCGCGTCAATCTACGTCCGCGCGGCGAGCTCCTTGTGTTGCGTAGTGGAGTTAAATTACATTTGATGCTTCTCTACTTACCCGGGCTATTCATTCTCCGAAAATAGTTGTTTAACCACCTTAGTCTTCGCTTATCCGTCTACCGGTCATGTTTTCTCGGAGTTACATATACCTATACCTGTTCTGGAAATTTGAAGTCACCAACTGCACAAACTCTGAACGTTTTGTGTTAAATATCTAAAAGTAACTAATCCCTTCAATTGTATCGGAATATAATCCCTCAATCTACGGGGTTGTTTTGATAATTTCATCAGCGATGTTACTTATAAACAGTGGATATCAGTGGATCGAACGGCTTTGGAGACACTTACCAAAAAGTCCGAGGATTTTGTGGATAACTTCTGTGATCAATTGTCAAAATTGGTTGCACATGATTTCATTGCGAAGCAGCAAAGTAGTTATTGGCAGAAGATGAAAGAGAGCATGAAAGTTGGCGAATTTTTAGTGGTATGCGATTTCGCTGAGAATTATGCATTTGTTGTACAAGATTCCACGCATTAAGGGTTTCACTGGAGCAATAATCAGGCGACTATTCATCCAACCGTGGTTTACTATAAAAGTTACGGTGACGACCAGTTGAGACATTTTAGTTTTGTGATAATTTCAGAGCATCTAAAACATAATACAGTTGCGGTTCATTTATTTCAAAAAAAATTAGTCAACTTCATGAAAGAGAAGTTCCAAGATTCAATTCCCATAGAAAAAATAATTTATTTCTCTGATGGAGCAGCTTCCCAATATAAGAACAAAAAGAATTTTATAAATTTAACACATCACTTTGAAGACTTTCAATGCCACGCCGAATGGCATTTCTTTGCTACATCACGTGGAAAAGGGCCGTGTGATGGAGTAGGTGGAACTGTTAAGAGATTAGCTTCACGTGCGAGTTTACAACTGATTGGCAACTCTGATCCTATTCAAACACCGCTGGATCTATATAATTGGGCATGTTCTTATTTTCGAAGCATATCTTTTGCGTACTGTACGGCTGCAGAACATCAAGCGGAAGAATCTATTCTACAAAATCAATTTGATAAAGCCTTGACAGTTCGTGGCACTCTGAAATTACATGCGGTCATTCCAATATCTCATAAACTCGTCAAAACAAAATTATTTT
Source organism: Tenthredo mesomela (assembly GCA_943736025.1). NCBI lineage: Eukaryota > Metazoa > Arthropoda > Insecta > Hymenoptera > Tenthredinidae > Tenthredo > Tenthredo mesomela. The sequence goes on from OX031022.1 coordinate 13,307,740, forward strand.
CCGCATCAGAAAATTTTGAATCCATGAAAATTATGAATTAATTTCAAACAGAGGTGTCCTACACTAAGTGCCATCGAGCAAATCATCGCTAGAAACATCGGCCCTTTTCAGAGCCACCAAAATATTGCAAAAGATCGGCGCGGGGCGACGCGCGACAAGACGTTTTATTATTCATCATGAAGGTAACACTCGAACTTCTTAATTTTTAGAGGAAGGTCTCAATCAATCAAGTCGAGTCAATTATTCTTTTTAGTCAAAATTGCCTGACGTTTCGGCAGTCGTGTTCTGCCCTCATCAGAGGCTTAATAAATTGGTGTTAAGTGAAAAAACTTGGCATACTTATTATAGCCATTGTCACACAACAGGATGAGCAGTCTGTCATCCTGTGATCGTGGAACGCTTATGATCACAGGATGACAGACTGCTCATCCTGTTGTGTGACAATGGCTATAATAAGTATGCCAAGTTTTTTCACTTAACACCAATTTATTAAGCCTCTGATGAGGGCAGAACACGACTGCCGAAACGTCAGGCAATTTTGACTAAAAAGAATAATTGACTCGACTTGATTGATTGAGACCTTCCTCTAAAAAAAAAAAAAAAAAAGACGTTTTATTTTTTTTCTCCGGCCCAAATAGGTTCTCCATGAATTTTTTTTTTTTAGGGTTGAAGGGGAAAGATTCGGCTATCCGAAAAAAATTATCTCCATGGATTCCTGTAGGTCCCGCGGAAATGGCAGCGAAATTAAAAATAAAAACGACGAAAAAAAATGGAAAGAATTTTTTTTTTGAAAACAACATTTTTTTTATGAAAGCGCATTCTTTTACGAACAAAATGATTCCAGGATCAGTCCGCTCCGATAAATACTTTCGGAGATATGAATTTTCAAACATAGCGGTGCAACAGCGACTTATCAACATTCAAATAGCTCTAACTCCGCCATTTTTGAAAATTTTTCAAAATCCCTAAAGTCGTATTTTTTTTTCCCATAGTACTAAAGATATGTCGAATGGCGCAAAGATCCGTGACTTGACGGTTTTTTTTTTGAGTGAAGTGACGTGGATCCGCTCATATATCTCACATACATATTTTTTCATGCGGGATATAGCCTCATATTGATACTGTATGCTAGAAAGAGACGTGCTATGATGAATGAAGGAACCTTTTGTGTATTACCTCGTGCCAATTATAGATTCATTTTTCTCACAAACATGAGCCCTTTTTTATAATGGGATTTGATCATACATCTTATAGAGTTTTTAGTTTACAGTCTTGGTTGTATGATGTACTTACTTTGAGTCAGACTACGGCAGTTATGAAATCGCATGGGTGGATGGAGATAAATGGCATGTAGAGCAGTTGGGACCTGAATGAGGTATAGTAGAAGGTTTCATAACACCATTATTTTCATAAACTTCAAAGTGCCCTGCTTTCTAAAATACTGTGCTAATTATTCGCTGAACATTATTTCGTACACGATCGAATGAAAGCTTTCGCAAGTTGCAGTCGACTTGTTCTTCGAACCAAGAAGTATTCGTCTTCTCCGATTTCATTTGCTCTCAAAAATAGTTTCCACTATTTTAGATGTATGTTGTGTCATAACGTCATAACAGAAAATTTTCGTGAAAAGATGTCTCGGAAGCTCTGCTTTCAAAGTCAAGCATTTCTAGCCAGAGCGGAGGGCGACACAAAATTTTACTCCACTTCTGAGAGAGTCTCTATAGTATATTGTGTAGCAAGGGCGTAAAGTGGGCTTTTTTAGACCGAGTGTGGAGTTTGCAGTACTAGTCGGAGGCGAGGGAGCACGAGTCGAAGACGAGTGCATCCGCGAGCCGAAGACGAGTACTGCAACCACACGAGGTCAAAAAGCCCACTTAGCCCTTGGTACACACCATATTTTTTGTAACGCCTGTATTGATTTCTGCGTTTTTTGTGCGCCTGTAAGCGGCATATAGGTATATAGATATATATATATCTAGATATATCTAGATATATATTGTAACGGATCAGACAACATAGGCCTGACCGTTAGCAATTTAAACATCAGCCGTTGCGAACGTCGAACGATCGAGAACGTTCGACGAGAGCGACATGTCAAGTGACGTCATAGCCAGTATAAAAGTCGAGACACAGCTCTCATTAGCAGCAATTCCGCGGTATAGCACCGGGTTGACTCGCAACACTATTCTCTCGGCAGTCACAATAGGCAGAGCGCCTTGTGAACTCTTAGCTTCATTTCAATATAAATTATACTCAATTACCTTCGCGAGAATCAACAAAAAGAAAATTAACTAATTTCAAAGAATATTATCAAAGATATAAATAAAGATATTAAATTTGGAAACAAGAATATGATTTAGACAATAAAATCACAATCATACAAAACTGTCAAAATTCAAATAGAATATAACGGAAATCAAATCAGCTTCGATAGTCATAACTTAGTAAGTAAGCAACAACTGTAAATATAAAATAAGAATTGGTTGCAACCGCAAATCGTTAAAGATAAAATAAATCGAATTTCTAGATTATATAAAAGTAAGTCTATGCAGATCCCTTATCCGCTATTTCCAGGTCTTCTTCATTGATATAACTAACCAACGCTAGATACAGCCTTAGTGTGTCTCTGACATACTCAGGTCTGGCACAGCAGGTTGTATTGTTTAGAATAATTGGGAATAAACTAACTTAAATAGAACTAAAATCAAAAGGTTAGGTAGGTAAAGTGCAGCCTTAGCACGTTCACGTGTTCAGGTCTGTGGGGAGGCGGCTTTAGTTGCACGGCGACTCAAGTCCGTAATAGGGAAAATTAAATATTTGATATAAAGGTCTAGAACATATAAAATCGAGCAAAGAACTCACAATTACACACGGTTCGCGATACCGGTGGTATCGCTCAAGAACCGCAACGTAACAATATATATATCTAGATATATCTAGATATATATCTCTCTATATTATAAAGATATATCGCCGCCGCCGCCACCGCCGTGTCAGACTTTCCGTGGCCTCCTCGATCCCGCTCGCCCCCCCTCTCTGCCTCGGACTTTTCGACCCTGCTCGGCTCTTTTCGCCCCCCCCCCCCCCCCCTCCCCCACCCCCGCCCCGCCAGCCCATTCGGCTTCCCTATCGAAAACTATCCTGCACGGAAAAGGTTTCGGAAATGCCGCAGCGCCAAGCGGCAGAGCGGTGAGTCCTCGTATCCAAAGACAGGCGCCGTCTCTGCGACGGAACGCTGCGTACCTTCGCGAGAACGCTGCGTTCCCTCACGAGAACGCTGCAGTCCGCGAGACGTTGGACTTCCGTATTATTAACGTGCAACGTATCGCAGCCCAACGTCTCGAAGACTGCAGCGTTCTCGCGAGAGAACGTGGCGTTCCGTCGCAGAGACAGCGCCTTTACTCAGACACGGGAAGCTCACCGTCTGCCGTTTGGCGCTGCAGCAGTCCCGAAACCTTTTCCGTGTGGATAGCCGAGGATAGCCGAGGATAGCCGAGGACAGCCGAGGAGAGCCAAGGGGAGCCGACCCGGGCCTCCCCTCGGTCCAAGGGCGTAGAAAAGGGAAAGAGGAAAGCAGAGCCGAGGAGAGCCGAAGAGAACCGAAGAGAGCCGAGGATAGCCGAAAATAGCTGAGGATAGCCGAAGATAGCCGGGGATAGCCGAGGATGGCCGAGGATAGCCGAAGATAGCCGAGGATAGCTGAAGATAGCCGAGGATAGCCGAGGAGAGCCCAAAATGTCTGACACGGCGGCGGCGGCGGCGGCGATATATCTTAATAATCTCTACACACGACTTCAAAAGGCTATTCCGAGGATAGCCGAGGAGAGCCGAGGAGAGCCAAGGGGAGCCGACCCGGGCCTCCTCTCAGTCCAAGGGCCCAGAAAAGGGAAAGAGGGAAGCAGAGCCGAGGAGAGCCGAAGAGAACCGAAGAGAGCCGAGGATAGCCGAAAATAGCCGAGGATAGCCGAAGATAGCCGAGGATAGCCGAGGATAGCCGAGGATAGCTGAGGAGAGCCCAAAATGTCTGACACGGCGGCGGCGGCGGCGGCGGCGATATATCTTAATAATCTCTACACACGACTTCAAGAGATACGAAGCCAAGGACCTGGACTACGAGAACTACTTAGCGAGTGACCTGGACTAAGAGAACTACGAAGCCCAGGACCCGGACTACGAGAAATACTCACTGAACGACCTGGACAACGAGAACTACGAAGCCGAGGACCTGGACTACTAGAAATACTTGGCGAACGACCTGGAGTACGAGACCTGGACTACGAGAAATACTCAGCGATTGGCCTGGACTAAGAGAACTACGAAGTCCAGGACCCGGACTACGAGAACTACGAAGCCGAGGACCTGGACTACTAGAAATACTTGGCGAACGACCTGGAGTACGAGACCTGGACTACGAGAAATACTTAGCGAGTGACCTGGAGTAAAAGAACTACGAAGCCCAGGACCCGGACTACGAGAACTACGTCACCGAGGACCTGGACTACTAGAAATACTTGGCGAACGACCTGGACAACGAGGAATACGAAGAACATGAAATCCACGGATTATTTGGGTTTTAGATACAATTGATACAAATTAGAATATAGGGGGTTAGCGCGCATAGCGCGCAGGGGGGCGGAGCCCCCCTAGTATATATATATATATATATAGATTAGGGTGGTCCTTATTTAGGGCTGGGACGAATTTTTTATCGGACGCCCCCCAAATCGACTCGAAATAATTAAAAAGCAATACCCTAATTTTTTCAGATTTTTATCTCGACTCTAACCCCTCCCACCAAGAGGGTGGATTTCTCCATTTGAAATACACGTGTTTCGGCCATATTCTCAGGATATATTTTATTCTAAAAGTAAAAACTTTTAGAAAAATCTGTAACTGCGAGATTTTGGTGATCGTTGGTGCTACTATTTGAGAAAAAAGTCACATTATCATCAGGGTCAATCTAGACGAATTGCATACCCTTCAATTGAGAAAAAAAGGCAGATTAAAGGGTGTGCAATTCGTCTAGATTAACCCTGATGATAATGTGAATTTTTTCTCAAATAGTAGCACCAACGAACACTAAAATCTCGCAATTACAGATTTTTCTAAAAGTTTTCACTTTTAGAATAAAATATATCCTGAGAATATGGCCGAAACACGTGTATTTCAAATAGGGAAATCCACCCTCTTGGTGGGAGGGGTAAGAGTCTAAATGAAAATCTGAAAAAATTAGGGTATTGTTTTTGAATTATTTCGAGTCGATTTGGGGGGCGTCTGATGAAAAATTCGTTCGAGCCCTAAATAAGGACCACCCTAATATAGATATATCTAGATATACATATATATATATATATATATATATATATACTAGGGGGGCTTCGCCCCCCTGCGCGCTACGCGCGCCAACCCCCCATATTCTAATTTGTATCAGTTGTTTCTAAAATTCAAATAATCCGTGGATTTTATGTTCTTCGTATTCCTCGTTGTCCAGGTCGTTTGCCAAGTATTTCTAGTAGTCCAGGCCCTCGGCTTCGTAGTTCTCGTTGTCCAGGTCGTTCAGTGAGTATATCTCGTAATCTAGGTCCTGGGCTTCATAGATCTCTTAGTCCAGGTCACTCGCTAAGTATTTCTTGTAGTCCAGGTCCTCGGCCTCGTAGTTCTCGTTGCCCAGGTCCTTCGTTTCGTATTCCTTGTTGTCCAAGTCTTTCGCTAAGTATTTCCAGTGTCCAGGTCTTCGGCTTCGTAGTTCTCGTTGTCCAGGTCATTCACTGAGTATTTCTCGTAATCCAGGTCCTCGGATTCGTATACCTTGAAGTCGTGTGTAGAGATTATTAGGATATATCGCCGCCGCCGTGTCAGACATTTTGTGCTCTCTTCGACTATCCTCGGTTATCCACGGCTATCTTCGGTTATCCTCGGCTATTTTCGGCTATCCTCGGCTATCTTCGGCTATCCTCGGCCATCCTCGGCTATCCCCGGCTATCTTCGGCTATCCTCGGCTATCTTCGGCTATCCTCGGCTCTCTCCGGTTCTCTTCGGCTCTCCTCGGCTGCCTTGGCTCTGCTTCCCCCTTTCCCTTTCCTGGGCCCTCGGACCGAGGGAAGGACCGGGTTCAGCTCCTCTTGGCTCTCCTCGGCTGTCCTCGGCTATCTTCGGCTATTCAGGATAGTTTTCGATAGGGAAGCCGAATGGGCTGGGGGGAGGGGGCAAAAATAGCCGAACGGGGTCAAGAGGGCCGAGGGCGATGGGGGGGGGGGGGGGAGCCGAGCGGGGTCGAGGAGGCCCAAGGCAAGAGGTAGGGGGGGGGAGGGATAAACAAAAGCCGAGCGGAGCCGAGATCGCTGGGATACTGACAAAGGTTAGGTTAGATTACCTAACCTAAGCTAACTCAACCCGACCCAACCCAACGCACTCTATCCTGACCATGGCAACCTAACCCAACCTGACCTAACCTAACCTCACCTCAAAGGTCAGGTCAGGTAAGGTTAGGGGTCAGGTACGGTTAGGTTAGGTTAGGTTACCAGCCTAACCTACTCTATCCTGACCAAGGCAACCCAACCCAACCTGACACAACCTCACCCATCCTAACCTAACCTAGCCCACTCTATCCTGACCATGGCAACCTAACCCAACCTGACCTGACCTAACCTAGCCTAGTTAGGTTAGGTTACCTAACACCTCAAAGGTCAGGTCAGGTAAGGTTAGGTTAGGTTACCAACCTAACCTACTCTATCCTGATCAAGGCAACCCAACCTAACCTGACCTAACCCACTCTATCCTGACCATGGCAACCTAACCCAACCTGACCTGACCTAACCTAGCCGAGTTAGGTTAGGTTACCTAACACCTCAAAGGTCAGGTCAGGTTAGGTTAGGTTACCAACCTAACCTACTCTATCCTGACGAAGGCAACCTAACCTAACCTGACACGACCTAACTCATCCTAAGGGTTAGGGGTGGGGAGGGGCGAAAAGAGCCGAGCGGGGTCGAAGAGGCCATGGAAGGGGGGGTAGCGAGCGGGGTCGAGGAGGCCATGGAAAGTCCGACACGGCGGCAGCGGCGGCGATATATCTTTATAATATAGAGAGATATATATATATATATATACTAGGGGGGCTCCGCCCCCCTGCGCGCTACGCGCGCTAACCCCCCACATTCTAATTTGTGTCAGTTGTTTCTAAAACCCAAATAATCTGTGGATTTTATGTTCTTCGTATTCCTCGTTGTCCAGGTCGTTCGCCAAGTATTTCTAGTAGTCCAGGTCCTCGGCTTCGTAGTTCTCGTTGTCCAGGTCGTTCAGTGAGTATTTCTCGTAGTCCGGGTCCTGGGCTTCGTAGTTCTCTTAGTCCAGATCACTTGCTAAGTATTTCTCCTAGTCCAGGTCTCGTACTCCAGGTTGTTCGCCAAGTATTTCTAGTAGTCCAGGTCCTCGGCTTCGTAGTTCTCGTTGTCCAGGTCGTTCAGTGAGTATTTCTCGTAGTCCAGGTCCTGGGCTTCGTAGTTCTCTTAGTCCAGGTCACTCGCTAAGTATTTCTCGTAGTCCAGGTCCTCGGCTTCGTAGTTCTCGTTGCCCAGGTCCTTCGCTTCGTATTCCTCGTTGTCCAGGTCGTTCGCTAAGTATCTCCAGTGTCCAGTTCTTCGCCTTCGTAGTTCTCGTTGTCCAGGTCGTTCACTGAGTATTTCTCGTAGTCCAGGTCCTCGGCTTCGTATCTCTTGAAGTCGTGTGTAGAAATTATTAAGATATATCGCCGCCGCCGTGTCAGACATTTTGGGCTCTCCTCGGCTCTCCTCGGCTATCCTCGGCTCTCTCCGGTTCTTTTCGGCTATCCTCGGCTATCTTCGGCTATCTTCGGCCGATTTGAGCGTGGTCGAGGAGGCCCAGGGCAAGAGGAAGGCGTTGGGGGGGGGGGGGGGGGGGGAGCCGAGCAGGGTCGAGGAGGCCTTGGAATCCGACACGGCGGCGGCGGCAGCGATTGAATTATATAATATAGAAGGATATATATATATATTGTAACGTGGCAAACGTTCGGACCTCCTCCATACCAGCTAAAACGAGCGTACACATTTCCTAGAGTACCGAGTCGGTATAGCTAATTTGAATATCTGCCGCCCTTCGTCCTAGCGCAGCCATATCGATCGTAGATCAGCGGATTGGTCTATCGATAACGGCTAGCGCTAACAGGACGAACGGCGAGGATAAGCAATTAGCGAAGCGGAAACGAAGAGCCATTCATTGTCTAGCCGTGAATTAAGTAACGAGCCATTATTACAGTGAATCGAGAGAGAGAGTATTTTGTTAGAGTTTTTGAGGAGTTAGAGTGTTTAAGTGTGATTGTGGAGTTAACCGTGACCTGTGCTCATTCTTTTGGACTTTGATTTGGATTTTGGACTTGACTACTATACGGATTTGGATATTATATACGACCCTCGCCTGTCCCCGGACTTGAGCCGAACACGAGGCAGAGACTTCGTCGCCTACCAGGTAGGATCTTTCCGACATAAAGTCAGATCATATAAAATCAGTCTCCCAAAGTCCCTTAGAATTACAGAGTCTCGAGTTAGCGATAAGAATTGCTTTTTGTTTCCCGTATACCAGAGTCCCGCTTCATATTATCGTCATCATAGTACCGCATGGTCGTTGAGAGCCGGCAAGTTTCGAACTTGTTGTTGTTCTCCGAGCCTGTCGACTCTGCGCATCCGCGTGCCGGTTTTCAACCGTGCTGCGCAGGATTTCGTGCATCCAGAGTCGACGCCATATTGCCCGAGGTCTCTGACGTCACGCGTCGCAGCAGTCTGCTGCGTGTCAGAGAGCTCTAGTGGCTGAGTAAGGAATTACTGAGTTCCGAATCCCTTCCCCTCCTAGCCGTAGAGCGACCAGCTGTCAGTCAGAGACTAGAGACCTCGCGTAAAGTGAGGTACTCGAAATCCGACTTGACAGCCGGACCTCCCGCTGGTAGTAGTGAGGAAGAGTAACTACCGGACCACCTGTGATAATTGAGGGGATGGGCGGAATAACGGTATAAGTCGGGTTATACCGTTTTTCCGGAGATTGCATAAAAATGATCAGTGACCATAGATCTACATTAGGTATTCATTTGATGAAAATGGGTTGAATATTGAAGGGTTAAATTAAACAGCTCTTATGGAAGAACGGTATAGCTCGAGTTATTCCGTTATTCCAAATATCTAGATGAAATGCGATAGAAACATCGGAGTGATGCCTTCGGATGATCACTCGGAGCGCGAAACATTTCGGTTATGGGAACGTATTTTTAATAGCGCCGAAATTATCCAAAAGATCTCGGACGTTGCTTCAACAGGCTTATCATCGGCAAAAATAGATGACCTCCGCACTCTGATAAAATTGAGCCAAACGACAACTTTAGTAGTATCAACAAAACTTTGGTTGACTGGACAAAAAAATTTCTTTGACCGTATAATAACCAAAATTTTGGTTGTGTCAACAAAACCTTGTTCTGAGTGCAGCTGTGTTATCAGAAAAATATATTCGGAGAAACATCTGCAAAATTCGGGACTGAACTGTTAATACGTGAAGTAGAATTGGAGAAAGCGATAAAGCTGGAGCATTCCATGCCAAATCGAGCTGGTCCTGACCCTCGACCTCTCATATCTGGTCGGCGATTTTTTGTATCATTCTTCTGACTCTAAATAATCAGAATTTTTTCCAGATTTTTCAAAGTAAATTTGAGCGCTTTATGAATTTTCAAAGATTTTTTCCAACACCTCTATGGCCGTCGTCGAAAAATCTGGAAGAATGCTCGAAAATTTTGTCAGAGATGAAAATCTTTGAACCAAGATTCCTGATGTCGGGGCTTTTGCTCCAACCTGTTTTTTTAGTTTTTTAATCATAATTTCATGTTGATATTCCTGAGATAAAAATATGTTTAAAGAAATCTGAAAAAATTTCCAAGAATCCTTGGCTATCGTTCGAAATATTCAAGCAGCAGTCCACGGTGTATTGATCACCGTTTCTATTTTGTCAAATTTTTTCTTCGAAAAAAGCCGAAAAAAAAATACATTGAAGCGACAGTCCAAGCATTATGAATTTTGATTAAAAATTTTCATTTCTGACACAGAATTTTTCAGAAATTTTCCAGTTTTTCCGATTACGGCCATCAAGGTGTGGCAAAAAAAAACTTTGAAAATTCACGACGCGCTCAAATTTATTTTGAAAAATCAGAATAAAAATTCGATTGCTATCCAGAATCAGAAGAATGATACAAAAATCGCGGACCAGATATGGGAGGTCGAGGGTCAGGACCAGGTCGATTTGGCATGGAATGCTCCAGCTATAAACAGTTTCTTGTGTAACTGTTTTTAACTGTTTGTACTCATTTTTTAATTTTTTTTGTGTAAATAAAATGTGAGATGAGTGAAAAACAGCCTTGTTATCTGGAAGAACGGTATAACTCGAAAATTTAATTATTCGTTCATTGTGAAGGGTTTGAACTTTTTGTGGTTCTATTTATATAATCAGAAGCATTATTATGTACTACCATGCTATGTTGAATTATATCAGGATATGTTCCGTTTATCGTAGTTTCTCACGTTTTTCTCATTTATCTCAAAACTATGTTTTCCGAGTTATACCGTTATTCCGCCCATCCCCTCAATTGTCAACCGTACCTTTTTCTAGCTTTCTTAATATTAGTCTAATTCATAAGTATTAATTTAGAGTCATTATTATTATTATTTTCTTTTGAGATATTTAGAGTAGAGTCCTTGTTTCACCTTTTGGGTAGAGTAGAGTCCTTTATTTATTTTATTTCTTTCTTCTAGTTTATTCTTTCCTTTAATTTAATTCATAAACACAAAGTAGCGGTGAGCAAGCCGAAGCCAGATGACAGGCTGTACAAATTAATGTCATCTTTTTCTTTTTTTCTTTTAATCAATAAATAATCAATTTAAACATATTTCTAGTGTATTTGGTATTTTTATTTCTCGCCCCCACGAATACCCCTCTACCGACAGGCTAGCTGCGACGAGAGAGAGAGAGAGAGAGGACTTCTCTCAGAAGTCTGGCGCCCAACATCTACGTTGCTAGTCGGAGGAGGTTCAGCGTTGGTGTTCCAATTTTGTTTTTGATAATAGATCGTAGTTCCTGCGGGTAATACCCGAACTCGTAGGAATCGCTGTTACAATATATATATATATATATATATATATATATGATGGATTCCACGCGGAGCGGACCACAAAAAGACCTCAATGTCCCATTCCAAAACAAACGTGATTCGATAGGAAATTTTCCGAGCTTTTCGAAAAAAAATACGAGAAAGATCTTAAAAATGACATAAGTGGATAAAAATAGAGTTTTGTGTTGGAAAACGTTTTTTCGACATTTCGAAAAATCAACGCAGCATCAATGCAGCCGTGTCCCATTCCGAAACAAACGTGATTCGATGGGAAATTTTCCGAGCTTTTCGAAAAAAAATAAGAGAAAAATCCTAAAAATGACATAAGTGAATAAAAATGGAGTTTTGGATTGGAAAATGATTTTTCGACATGTTTTCCGATAGTCACGGGCAAGATCATGGGCTGAGGTGAAAAAGAGTGAAGAATACTACAAATCACCACCCCATTACTTTTTTCATATGACATACCGTTTCTAAGATATTTGCCTCCAAAGACATCAAGAGCGTAAGAAATGAAAAACTGAAACAGCTCGTACACCATAGGTAACAAAAGCTACATATGTCGTACATACATAAAAAATGCTAATTCTGAGGGTACTAAAGGTCATCCAAAAATGAGAAAAATCCGTGACATCTAGGTCTTTTTTGGTCCGCTCCGCGTGGAATTCATCATATATGTATTAGGGTGGTCCTTATTTTGATGAATTTCGCAAAAAAATCGGGACGCCCCCTAGATAGCTTGCAAATAAATAGAAAAAAATCCCCCTAAAATTTCAGCCCTTAAGGGGACCAGTACAGCTTGAATTTTCAAAAAGATCGGTTTTTCGTTCTTTGCAGTTTATGTTACCTCAAGGTCTTCTATATCTGTGAAAAAATTGAGTTTGACGAAATCGTCAAGGTTTCGGAGTTATCGACAAAAGTTCGTCATTTGGCTATCGCGATCTGGCGCAAGTAGCACTGGCGCTTGATCTCCATATTGATCATATGGTGAATGATCGCCATTACTTGTCCGATACTTGTCAAGGTTGCGTGAGCGTTTTCTCGATTTCCAGTGTTCCGGATTTGGAAAAAATAAATAAAAACAGTACTTTTCAGTACTAAAAAATTATAAATTCACCTAATATCTATAGCGTGTAATCGGTGTACGGGTGTTGTGACTTGTGCTATAACTATAAATACTTGTGCTATAACTATAACCTCAAAGTAAGTATTCAATCAAAATAGTAATATCTGTACTAAGCTTCTGCCGAACTGTGTGTGTGGTCGAAGTTTTTTTGCTTTTTGTTTACAGATTTTTGAATAAAACATAAAGGAAATGTATAAAATATATCCAATATATTCAATATGAAAAGAAGAGAGAGGAGTTCTGGTGTTGGCACAAAAGGATGCATTGGCCGGTCAAAAAAGAGGGCAACAGTATTTGTACAGAAACAAACAACGCACAGTAGTCAAAATTTATGAAAAGCTGGACAAAACTCATTTTTTGAACTTTTTCATTTTAACATCTATGATGGATGATATTCTTCTAATATATCGTGAGCATTGTAAGCGACATTTTTTTCTAGTAATTTATAAGCGTAGAGTCTACAGCAGTACCGTAAAGTTGAGTAAAATCAGCGCGTGTTCCTAAAAATCAAGTTGTGGTGAAAATGTCGATCTTAACTCATTTTTATACTAATAAATACTTGCTGAATAGTTGTTTTGACTTTATAAACTGTTTGTAGATTTATTTTGATGTATAAGAATGGAAAAAAAAATTCATTTATATCACATAGGTCATCTGAGGCATGTATGTAAAGATATGCAGTATTTTCACCTATTTCAGTGAAATAACTAGTCTTACAAAAAAAGTTATACGAGGTTACACTTTCTGTAACGTTTTAAATTGTCAAGTATACTGTAAGGAATGATGTGAAACGAAATTCAGCTGCTACTATCCGCAACCTTGCTTACTATCAAGCGTTGTGTACATGATTCTGTTCGTAAATGACCCAAAATAGCTTCGTTCTGGCCACAGCACACATGCCGAGCGTGTTTGATTCTGACCGGTGTGAAAAGTTGGTCCCACAGTCTTCTGTCTCTTTTCTGTCTCTCTTCACGCGAAGCGTGCGCAAAATCGAACTTTGCGTACGCCGTGTGGAACATTTTTTTTATAACGCATGCATAAAAAAGTTGCTTGTTTGGGGCTCTGGAGCGGTCATATTGTGGCACTTTTCTGAAGTTTGGGTAGGCGATGCCAACATGAAACAATATTGCATGCCAAACGTGCGCACTGCGTTTTGCGCACATCGAGCGTGCACAACATGATTCTTGTTACGCACGGCGTGCGAACAAGAGCATTTTATAATCATTCATCCCTGTCGACGCGCTATCTCCGTGCATACTGCTGAATCGATTCGATGTTTTTGGTATGGTTGTTTACATTGACAACAGAGCCCCATAAGAAACTTTTTCATGCATTTGTTATAAAATAGTACATTACGCAACTAGTGCGCAAAATAGGTGAATCTCGCACGAACCGGGTTTGTCGCCTGAGCGCAGCAAGGGCGACAAAAAAGACAAGTGCGAAAGGCACTTATGCGCACTAGTTGCGTATACTATTTTTCCTAACAAGCTGCGCAAAATTCGACAACATCGGTAACTCGTATGTAATATTAAACGGTTAAAAATAAATTAAAAATGCATATTTGAATAAAAAAAATTTGTGCAAAGTTTGATCACAAGTGCAATGAAAAACAACCAAATACAAGGTCGCTAAGCAACTGAAACGTTTAATATCAACAATCAACAATTGAACTCGACCAAAACTTGACTCTGTGATAACTCTAACTAGCAAATGGAATCACGACCGTACCCTACACGACTGGATGGCGTTACCAGTTCAACAATGCGGGACTAAGGCACTTTGCGCACGCAAACCCGTGCGCAAAGTCGAATTTTGCGCACGCTGTTAGGAAATAGTAGATTACGTAACTAGTGCGCAAAATAGGTGAATCCCGCACGAGTCGGATTTGTCGCCCGAGCGTAGCGAGGGCGACAAAGGAGACGAGTGCGGGAGACACCTATGCGCACCAGTGTTGCCAGTCTATTACAATTGTACTAGATCTATTACATTTTCACGAAATTTAGTACGCTATTACGACGCTCGCCATTTCTATTACGTTTTTGGAAAAGACGCCGCATTTTCTTATTCCGCGGATTTCGTTTTGTTCGACTCGCCGAGCGTCTCAAACCTCGAACAATCGCAATATAATTATAACTAATACAAAAAAGAAAACGAGGCAGAAGGAGAACTGAGGACTGATGTTTTTTTAGCAATATTCTCATACTTATAGTATATATCGACGGTACTTTGGTAAAACCTCGTAAGTCGATTTTTTACGGTATTGCGTTAAGACCGTAAAAATGATCAGCACATGTCCCATTATAACTTTTATAATTTTATGTAAAAATATTAAACAATCTATTTTTTATCAAACAAGTTGAAACCTTATATCTCACACCGCAATAAATTGACAATGCAAAACCTCGTATCTCAAGATATACATGAGCGACACCTCATTTGTTTATCAAGTATGATTGTCTTTTGCTGTTAAAAATGTAGCGCCTGAATTTTCTATCATAAAAACTTTTTAAAATATTATTTCCGTTATTCAATTAATAAATAGTACGTTTATGTCACTAGGCCGATTAAGTATTTTCCGAAGAATTCAATCATAATCCTCGCCTTCGGCTCGGATTATAAACTTTTTATTATTAATGTAGAGTTTTTTTTTTTTGTTGTTCCTGTAAAGTAGTAATTTCTGAGATACGAGGTTTTACCCAAGTACCGTCGATATGTATAAAGATAATATACGGAGCGATTCTATGGATAGTAACGCGCCGAAAAGGTGGACGGGAAACGCCTGCATTGAGCAGCTCAGACATCGACGATTGGGTTGTATTTATTACTTGGAAAATAAGATCCGCGTAAGTACAAAAAAAAAAAAAAGAAAATGAGATTTGGTGTGCATTCGATGTAAAAATAAAAAATACATCGAATGCACACCATATCTCATTTTTTTTTTTTTTTTTTTTTTTTGTACTTACGCGGTTTGCACTATCACCGACGATATGGATATATATATTAGGCCGGAGTGAAAAAGGTCAATTTTCGCGGATCGTATTCTAATAGTGCGGGAAAGTTACGTCTTGGCATCACTCAAAACTGTGCCAAAGGAAAAAATTTACAATGGATATCTTCTGTTCTGGCAAACGCCCCAAAGTTTTGAATCTTTTAACACGGGGTTTAAATGGAGAAAATGGGCAAAAAGACAAATTGGCACTGAAAAATGCATAAAAACTCACTGGGCCGGCCGATTTCAGTCTTCCTACGCTTATTCGAGGTGGGAAAAATGTAGCTTTCGTTTGACGTTTTGAAATGCAAAATATCTTACTTACTTTAGAAGATACAAAATTGAAAAATTGAGTTTTTTCGAGAAAAACTCGATTTTCAAACGCGTGTATCTTTGAAACTAAGAATGATATTCTGAATTTCGAGACGTCAAACGAAAGCTATATTCTTCCCACTTCGAATAAGCATATGAAGACTGAAATCGGCCGACCCAGTGAGTTTTTATGAATTTTTCAGTGCTAATTTGTCTTTTTGCCTTTTTTCTCCATTTAAACCCCGTGTTAAAAAATTCAAAACTTTGGGGCGTTTGCCAGAACAGAAGATATCTATTGTAAATTTTTTCCTTTGGCACAGTTTTGAGTGATGCCAAGACGTAGCTTTCCTGCACTATTAGAATACAATCCGCGAAAATGAACCTTTTTCACTCCGGCCTAATATATATATATTATCCTCTTGGAATCTGTTACGTTCTAGTACGTTCTCGTGGCTCCATCTAGTACGGAACCAAATTTTATTCTGGCAACACTGATGCGCACTAGTTACGTATACTATTTTTCCTAACGAGCTACGCAAAATTCTACAACATTGGTATCTTGTATGAAATATTGAATTTTCAAGTATATACAAATTATTGTATATAAGATGGATGAAGTGTCCGCTTAAAAGAATTGGTAACGATGCCGATCCTGTTTATTTACGTTTACCAGCTCTATCTCCCCGCACCTTGAATTCTCTCTCTTTCATTCAACGTAACAATACACAAAGAAAAGGTGTTGTGTTTCAATTATATTTATTTTGCGCACTAGTGCGGGAAAGTACTATTTTGCACACTCATTTGCGTGCGCAAAATCGAATTTTGCACACTGAGTTAGGAAAAATAGCGTTCGATACTCCCGCGAAGTGAGACGCTTAGGGTTGTCCGATGTCTTCAGCACTCACCTTCGTCTCGGCTGCCGCTTCGACTACGGTTCGTGCTGAAAACATCGGACACACCTATAAACGCCTCTCATTTCGCTCTCGTATCGAAATCTACTATTTATTGGGGGTTTCATATTGGCGACCTTATCTCAGAACCTAGTATTTCACGTTGAATTCGTAATCAGCGATTTGTAAACCTTGTATCGATTTTCAGCCGAATTGAGTGAGTTTTTCATAATTCTCGCCGCCATGTTGAGCCCGCCATTTTGTTTTTGGCCACTTTTACTTCAGATTCGTGATCAGTCACCTCAATAACATGTGGATGTCAACTTTCAGCCGAATCGGATGAGTTTTTGATTATTCTCGCCGCCATATTGAGGACGCCATTTTGTTTGTGAAAATGTCGACTCCAAATTCGTAATCACCAATCCCGGAAACGTAGCAACTTCAATTTTCAGGAAATTATATCGTTTTCCTGAGTTATGTCCACGTTTTAGCAAAAATTGACCACTGTGCAACGCCTGATGAACAGGGTACTCAGGTTCCAACAGCTTCGGATAGCAAAATCAGTGGTAACTACGAGGCTAGCAATTCTGCTGGCTATAGGCTGTTTCACATTGAAACAAAAAAAAAAAAAATGTATACACAACAAAAAAATGTATAGGAAAAAGAAGTTCTGAGAAAATCGTTTGCAGATAGGAAAAAAAAAATTAAATTTCCAACAAAAAAAAAAAATAATTCTTTTTGAAAATTAAAATTAAAAGAAAAAAGTTTCACTCAACTTTGGTATAGCAAACTTTTTGATGTATGAGCCTCCGGAGGACTATATACAGTACCGTCCATAAGTTCGGGATCACTTTCCGAATTTTCGATCGAGACAAAAAGTTGAATATCTCGGTCAAAAAAAATTGTAGCCTAATGGGTCGGGTGGCATTCAAAAGTGGAAAGAACCGGCTTCATTTTTCTTCCTTAGCCAATTTTCCGAAAAATTTTCCGCACTCGCTAGATAATGTTGAAAATGACCGTTTTTTTTGCGATTTTCATACTTTCATAAATCCACGTGTAATTTTTTGGGAAATAGATATAGAAACTTTTTTCCAATAGGACTTCGAAACAGGCCAAATTAAGCTACAAATCGGTTTTTTTTTTTTCATTGCGATTTTTTTTCGCCAAGTTATTCAACTTTTTGTGCGGAAAATCGGTTTTCAGAAAATGCGTCGTAACTCGAGCACTACGGGGTTCTAGATAAAATGTCGTGACATGAAAAATGTGTATTTTTAAATTTTTCACTCGTTCAAATTTTTTTTTGATTTTTTTTTTTTTTTTTTTTTTTTTCGAATTTTTTGTACATGAACAAATCCGAAATAAAATAAACAATGAATTTCCTCATCATATAATAACGAAAGAATCGCAAAAATTATTGTTAACTTTATTTTGGATTTATTCATGTAATATAAAAAAGTAAAAGCAATTTTAGTGAAAAATGAAAAAAATTTCAAAATTCATGAAGAAATTCATTGTTTATTTTATTTCGGATTTGTTAATGTACAAAAAATTCGAAAAAAATTTAAAAAAAAAAAATAAAAAATCAAAAAAAAAAAAAGAAAAATTGAAAAAAAATTTGAACGAATGAAAAATTTAAAAATACACATTTTTCATATCACGACATTTTATCTAGAACCCTATAGTGCTCGAGTTACGACGCATTTTCTGAAAACCGATTTTCCGCACAAAAAGTTGAATAACTTGGCGAAAAAAAATCGCAATGAAAAAAAAAAAAAACGATTTGTAGCTTAATCTGGCCTCTTTCGAAGTCCTATTGGAAAAAAGTTTCTACATCTATTTCCCAAAAAATTACACGTGGATTTATGAAAGTATGAAAATCGCAAAAAAAAACGGTCATTTTCAACATTATCTAGCGAGTGCGGAAAATTTTTCGGAAAATTGACTAGGAAAGAAAAATGAAGCCGGTTCGTTCCACTTTTGAATGCCACCCAACCCATTATGCTACAATTTTTTTTGACCGAGATATTCAACTTTTTGTCTCCATCGAAAATTCGGAAAGTGATCCTGAACTTATGGACGGTACTGTAATTATCTACCAATTTTTCTGCGAAATCTTGTAACTCATTTATCTCAGAACTATGTTTTTGGAGCTGTGTCGTAAGGTTTTAAGAGCACCGTTGGTCCAATCGGGGTCTTTAAGGGCTCATTCTGTTCAGAAAATAAATCCTCATCATATGAACGAGGGAATTTTTCAATGTTTTCGTTTTGGCCAAGTTATTTGTAAATTAGTGGCTCAAATTTTGGAAATTTTGGATAATTGACTGTAAGTATTCACATGTTTTTTTCTTTTCAGATCCCCGCGTTCATAAGATGTAGGACTGCTGTCTGAAGAAAGTGAGACGTTGAGATGTTGAATTGGATCAACGGTGTGACTAAAACCTTACGACACAGTTTTTTGGAAAAACATCTTTTTTTATGTAAAACAAATTTTGCTTGACAAATAAAGTCGTTCTGGAGCACTTAATATTCCTCAAATCAAGCTGTACTGGTCCCCTTAATTTTAACATTAACACGTTGCCCAAAATTCGGAAAGTTTAATTAGGATGATGAATGCAATTTATTCTACCAGCTACTTTTTTCTCTTCTAACTTCGATAAAACTCGAATAAAGTATTTGAAAAATTTTTTGTTCAATTTTTGTTTTCCAAAATTCTAATAATTTCGATTTAAAAAAAAAATTATTTTTTTTTCAAAATTCAGAAAATTTCGATTTTTTTTTTTTCGCTTTTTTTTTTTTTGTCAAATGTGCATATTTTGTGACACATTACCAAAAACCTGCAGATTTATCAAAACAAAAACTTTGACCGCCTTGCGTGCGTATTCTTTTATTTTTTTTCACAAAAAACAAATTTCCCCCATGTTTTCAGGCGCCCCCTTAATTTTCAGAATTTTGAAAAAAAAAATTGAAAATAAAAAACAAAAAATCGAAATTTTCAGAATTTTGAAAAAAAAAAAATTGAAATTTTTTTTTTTTCAAATTATTTCATCGAGTTTTATCGAAGTTAGAAGAGAAAAAAGTAGCTGGTAGAAAAAATTGCATTTATCATCCGAATTAAACTTTCCGAATTTTGGGCAACGTGTTAATGTTAAAATTAAGGGCTGAAATTTTAGGGGGATTTTTTTCTATTTATTTGCAAGCTATCTAGGGGGCGTCCCGATTTTTTTGCGAAATTCATCAAAATAAGGACCACCCTAATATACCGCGAGGACCAGGTGAAAGAGAATGGTCCATCCGCCCAGGCAGCTAATATTTCGTATTTTTAGGGGGATAGCCACTCGTTGCACTGAAAATCCCTAGGGTGATTTTGGCGCGCGGTCGATGCAACTCTGGAGCCATTGTTGATACAAGCCGGCTGACTGTCAATACATCGCGGAAGGTAGACAAGTGTGGTTATGTTCGTTTATTTGAAGGAAATGATGAATAAAGTGAATAAAACCTACGTGAATAAGTTATGGATATTTATTAATGCCTCAACCTCAAGATACAATCAATAATTTTGTTCGAATTGGTTGTTCTCGATGAACTCTTTGATTCTGATAATTTTCCAGTTTTAGCTTAGGTTTATTCGTTGATTGCATTAAGATATCATTTAAAACTGATTGATCGATTTTTGATAAATATTCCTAGCTTATTCACGTAGGTTTTATGCACTTTATTTATCATTTGCTTCAAATAAACGAACATAACCACACTTGTCTACCTTCCGCGATGTATTGACAGTCAGCCGGCTTGTATCAACAATGGCTGCCGAGTTGCATCGACCGCGCGCCAAAATCACCCTAGGGATTTTTTCAGCGCAACGAGTGGTTATCCCCCTAAAAATACGAAATATTAGCTGCCTGGGCGGATGGACCATTCTCTTTCACCTGGTCCTCGCGGTATATATATCTAGATATATCACCCTCTTCAATTTGAATATTAGTGCCATGAGGCCTTCATGAGGCGTTCTGCCTGGCTCGAACAACTTCCCCTTCTTTCTCAGATTTTCACCATTTTATCTCGCCCCCCTTGAAAAGTTCTCAATTTATGTTATTTTCGAAAACGGGGTCTTTGACACTTTTGAAAATTATGGAAAAAATTACACAAATTCCGCAGATAAAACTAAGAATATCCCAACAAGAATTGAAGTGGGCAGGTGAACGAGTATTTTTTTTTTTTTTTTTTTGCCAATTTTTTATTATTCATTTTACTTCATTTTTAAGAAATTTTTCAACTGTGAGAACAGCACCTGGAATTATTATTATTACTATTATGTTCTTCTCTACTTCAATATTATGCACATTTATAATTCCAGAAAACTAGTGGACCTGCAAGAGATCACCTTGACTTTCGTCTAGTAAAGAAAGTTGTTTTTGTGCAATAGTATATTGTGCAAATGGAGAGAGGGGGGGGGGGGGGGGGGGGGGGGGGTCATTTCGAGTGAGGGTGAGACGCTTAGCACGAGTCGTAGTAGTCGGGCCGAAGGGGGGAGGAAAGGTACTTTCCCTCCCGCTCCAGCGAGAGAAAACAAGCAGCGGGAGGGAATGTACCTTCCCTCCCGCCGAGTGGATATTCGGGCATCACGTTAGAAACACCTGATTTCCCCTACGCCCGACAAGCAAGAAAGAAGGCTCATTTCATGCCCGTCCCTGCTTAAAAAAAATTATTCAAACCAATAGAAGATTTTGTATGGGTCGTAATCGGATTTCTGTTTAAGTTATTTCTTATTGAAAGGCCCTTTTCCAATTCATATTTCCAATCCGTTTGTATCGGTGTTACCCAATTAACTTTCTCATTTTGTATACAGGGTGTTACAACTAACTGTGTCACCCCGACGGGTGGTGATAGGGGGGACCTTAACTAACATTTTCGATATAGGAACCCATGTCCGGAAAGTTGACGTTACCTTGATAAGAGGGATTCAAAGTTTTCAGCGAACGCCTGCAACGCTTTCTCACAGGCGCTGCAAAATCGTCGAGAATTTAGAAATAATCTACGTCTAATTCAACTATTTATTAACAACATAATGAATCTAACGCAGTGTTCCAAATATCACAGAAAATAAGTATCTTCGTCGTTAAGGGGAGACTCCGCAGGTTTTGTTGAAAAAACCACGTTTCTGCTCTTGATATCACGAAAAAACATCCAATCTAAAATTCCTGACAGCAATTTTTCGATTTATAATATTATGTGTCTTGAAAAAAAATGTCAACCTCCTGCGATGAAAGTGTATGCGCAGGGAACCTTTCGCATTTTCTTCGCAGTCGCTTCGCTGCAAAAGGTTTCCTGCGCATACACTTTCATCGCAGGAGGTTGACATTTTTTTTTTCAAGACACATAATATTATAATCAAAAAATTGCTGTCAGGAATTTTCGATTGGATGTTTTTCCGTGATTTCAAGAGCAGAAACGTGGTTTTTTCAACAAAACCTGCGGAGTCCCCCCTTAGCGACGAAAATACTTATTTTCTGTGATATTTGGAACACTGCGTTAGATTTATTATGTTGTTAATAAATAGTTGAATTAGACTTGGATTATTTCTAAATCCTCGACGATTTCGCCGCGCCTGTGAGCAAGCGTTGCAGGCGTTCGCTGAAAACTTTGAATCCCTCATATCAAGGTAACGTCAACTTTCCGGACATGGGTTCCTATATCGAAAATGTTAGTTAAGTTCCCCCCTATCACCACCCGTCGGGGTGACATAGTTAGTTGTAACACCCTGTATATAGGATTCTATCGGTTCCAATCGTTTCTTCTAGCACAAAAAAAAAAAAAAAATCAGATTGAGATTTTTTCACCAATAGTTGCTTCTTTCTTTAGCGGTAGAGCACAGTGAATATTTCAGGGTGTTAGAAATTATTTGTTCACAGACTGAATAGATTTTTATTCATGTCGGTCACCCATCCAAGTTCTGGTCGCAGTTGGAATTGCTTAACTTCGTTGAGCATCTGATGTCCGGTGTTGATCTGGATCTAATCGTCGACTGTTGCGATTTCCAACACTTTTCGACTTGATAGGTAAACTTTGATTCGCGAGGATTTACCTCGGGATTTATATCAATATGTATGTAACTAACTGTTGACCCGTGGTGGGTCAATTTCCAGTGAAATAAAAATAAATGATTGAATCTAGTGATAAATTCTGTCACCATATGGCATTCAAGTTACAGTTAATTATGAGTGTTAACGACGTCGTCGCCGGGAGTTGTCTTCGTACAACATACGCTTTCGTTATCTGTGACCTGGAGCACCGCTACGTTGGTTTCGTCCTCAAGGTCGACCGCATCATAGTTTTCGTCCTCCAGGTCGACCGCTACGTAGTTTCCGTCCTCCAGGTCCACCGCGTCGTAGTTTTCGTCTTCCAGGTCCACCGCACCGTAGTTTCCGTCCTCCAGGTCCACCTCACCATAGTTTCCGTCTTTCAGGTCCACCGCACCGTAGTTTTCGTCCTCCAGGTCGACCGATTGCAAGTAATTATTGATGAACAATTGATGTTGTACACACGACGTTGATAATTCATGCATCATTATTCAGTAAATTGTTAACTACGGTGAGGTGGACCTGGAGGACGAAAACTACGGTGCGGTGGACCTGGAAGACGGAAACTACGATGCGGTGGACCTGGAGGACAAAAACTACGGTGCGGTGGACCTGGAGTACGAAAACTACGGTGCGATGGACCTGGAAGACGGAAACTATGGTGCGGTGGACCTAGAGCATGAAAACTACGTAGCGGTGGACCTGGAGGACGGAAACTACGGTGCGTTGGACCTGGTTACAGATAACGAAAGCGTATGTTGTATGAAGACAACTCCCGGCGACGACGTCGTTAACACTCATAATTGTTGTATTTTTCATGCGAAGCGGTCGAATTTTTTTTCATAATAGTGAAGGCTTTATTATTTTTAATATAATATACACCGATATAAAAACCCTATTATTTCCGATAAGATTTCTTTTTAGGTCTGTATCAGCATTTCACAATTTCCTAAGTCGCAGAATAATGGAAATATGACTGAGTCCGATAAAACTTGAAATCCGATTGAGAGCCATTAATTCCAATTCATTTTCTATCGGCCGCCGAAAGCTACACCGATTGCCCCAATCAAATCCGATTCAATTCTAATTGGTTTCTATTGGATTTCATTGTTTTCTATCGCTTTTTTTAACCAGGGGTGTTATTAAAATATATTTTATTACGAATTATATTATATAATTAGGTACCCAACATATTGAGTGCATTTTGTGACCGTGATGTGTATTAGGAAAAATTCGTCGGAGACGGTCAGGAAGACTTTTTTGAAATCATTTTATTCTGACGTTTCGGCTGGCAACGGCCGGCCATCATCAGACTACTAGATGTACAAAAAACGAAAAATTTTCTATCACAATTAGGTACTAGTTATGATAGAAGTTAGGTTCGGATACAGAATGCAATTAAAGAAATTTTTTTTATCAACAACCTTATGTTTTTCAAACTAGGTAAACTCAAATTGAGTATTACAGTGACACAGTGTCATAGCTAAAACACGTGGTATTGACTGAAGTTAGGTTAGGATGCTGAATATGCTCTAATTTAACAAATTACAAGAAATTTTTTTTTTTGTTATTACTATTCGGTAAGCTAATGTATCGTACTATATACAGGGTGATTCCTCGCTTGCATCGCAGTAACTACAGTAGTAGACTGTCAGGTATAGTCGGTAATAAAAAATTATCCGTGATCGTAGTCGCTAGTTCTATAGCGCCGTTCGATGGATCGATGGCGGTCTTGAGTTTTGACGGGTACAAGTGAAGTGGTGTCATATTATTACGGAGAAGAATTATTACACCCACAAAATGTTATTTGTGCACCGAATGATCGTTATCCAGGGGATTGCGACTGATTAGCGTGTCGATGGATGAGCGAGTAAAACTATTTTTTTATAATCAGAAGTGTATCTGACAAGAGCGTAACCTCAAAACGGCAAGTAACCTCAAGGACAAGTGACCGTTTTCAGGTAGGCCAAGGGGCTTTACGGTAATTATTAGTAATTAATTATTAATAATTATTAATAATTATTAATAATACTAATAATTATTAATATTATTAATATTATTGATATTATTAATATTATTAATATTATTATTTATTCATACCATATGTGAATTTATCGGACCAGTCGAACCAAATTTTTTAAGTCTTCTAACTGAAGCTCACCTCTATATAGAGCTTGCAATCTCCAGATAGACCGAAAAAAAACGGAAGTGCATCATAATTATTTTTTCAAGTAAAAATTCCTTCAGCCCGGGTTTGAACCGGGACCTCCGCATTTGTACTGCGACGCCTTGTCCAATTAGACCACTGAAGGACTGAAGGAATCTTTACTTGAATTTCATGTTATAGCTTAGCATGTTACTCGTGTCAATTGGTATGCGGTGGAAAATGCCCCTACTCTTCAGCATCGTGCAACCGACATCCCAGTTTGATGTCCTTCTCGTTAAACATAGTATTCCAGCTGTTCGTGCACAACGCTCCGTAGAATGATTTGGCAGCATTAAACACCTTCACACCCTGTGTTAGTACGAGTCTAGCTATGAACATGACAGGTCAAAGATAATCCTAGGCTGCTGCATGTTCTCTGAAATAATAATTACTAATTATTAGTATTATTACTAATAATTAATAATAATAAATAATAATATTAATAATATTAATAATATCAATAATATTAATAATATTAATAATTATTAGTATTATTAATAATTATTAATAATTATTAATAATTAATTACTAATAATTACCGTAAAGCCCCTTGGCCTACCTGAAAACGGTCACTTGTCCTTGAGGTTACTTGCCGTTTTGAGGTTACGCTCTTGTCAGATGCACTCGTGATTATAAAAAAATAGTTTTACTCGCTCATCCATCGACACGCTAATCAGTCGCAATCCCCTGGAGAACGATCATTCGGTGCACAAATAACATTTTGTGGGTGTAATAATTCTTCTCCGTAATAATATGACACCACTTCACTTGTACCCGTCAAAACTCAAGACCGCCATCGATCCATCGAACGGCGCTATAGAACTAGCGACTACGATCACGGATAATTTTTTATTACCGACTATACCTGACAGTCTACTACTGGAGTTACTGCGATGCAAGCGAGGAATCACCCTGTAAACACTTTGTGTGTGAAATTAACCCTTTGTGGCTTGGTGGTCAATATATTGACCACCTATTGCGTCTTAGATTTTTGCGTATAAAAATTGTATTTATAGGTATATATTAGTGATTATACATTCTTCTATTAGCTAAAATGTTTCTCTATCATAATAAATAACAAAAATTAATATTTATTAAATTGTTAATTAGTTATAAATAAACAAATGGCGTAAAAAGCTCTTTTTTGAAGAAAAAAATCAATTTTCGCTTTATTTTTCATTCAATCATTCTAAAAATTATTACGCGGGGGTTTTTGGGGTCACTGATTACGAATCTGAAGTCAGAATTTCAACATTTTTACATCCAAGATGGCGGATTCAAGATGGCGGACTCACTTTTCCAAAAAATACACGTAGAGCACTAAAAACTTGTACTCGGGGGTTTTTGGTGTCGCTGATGACGAATCTGAGCTCAGAATTTCAAAATTCATAATGGCGGATCCAATATGGCGGAGAAAAGTACAAAAAGTTGCTTGATGGAAGTGAAATTTGTCACTCGGGGGTTTTTGGTGTCGCTGATGACGAATCTGAGCTCAGAATTTCAAAATTCATAATGGCGGATCCAATATGGCGGACAAAAGTACAAAAAGTTGCTTGATGGAAGTGAAAATGGGCACTCGGGGGTTTTTGGGGTCGCTAATGACGAATCTAAGCTCAGAATTTCAAAATTCAGAACGGCGGATCCAATATGGTGGACAAAAGTACAAAAAGTTGCTCGATGTGAGTGAAAACTTGTACTCGGGGGTTTTTGGGGTCGCTGATTACGAATCTGAAGTCAGAATAATGAAATTTTCACAACCAAGATGGCGGATTCAAGATGGCGGACTCACTTTTCCAAAAAAAAGACGTAGAGCACTAAAAACTTGTCCTCGGGGGTTTTTGGGGTCGCTGATTACGAATGTGAAGTATTGATAAAGTAACCGCGCTTGGTTGATTCCAGAGACACGAACGAGGACGTAGCGGTTATTGTCTCCATTTTCTTTTTTTTGTTTGTTTTTTTTTTTTTTTTTTCTTTGTAGTACAAAGGCTGTACCATACAAAACTATATACATTTGCAGTACTTGCAAAGTGCCATTGTGCATAAAATCCGAGAAAAACTGTTTTCAAATTTACCATCAATAAACACTTACACTATAAATAAAATGTAAAAACTCAATTCTTAGAAAAAAAGCAAAAAAACAAAAAACAAAAAAAAATAAAAAAAAAAAACAAAAAAAAAACAAACAAAAAAAAGAAAATGGAGACAATAACCGCTACGTCCTCGTTCGTGTCTCTGGAATCAACCAAGCGCGGTTACTTTATCAATACTTCACATTCGTAATCAGCGACCCCAAAAACCCCCGAGTACAAGTTTTTAGTGCTCTACGTCTATTTTTTGGAAAAGTGAGTCCGCCATCTTGAATCCGCCATCTTGGTTGTGAAAATTTCATTATTCTGACTTCAGATTCGTAATCAGCGACCCCAAAAACCCCCGAGTACAAGTTTTTACTCACATCGAGCAACTTTGTGTACTTTTGTCCACCATATTGGATCCGCCGTTCTGAATTTTGAAATTCTGAGCTTAGATTCGTCATTAGCGACCCCAAAAACCCCCGAGTGCCCATTTTCACTTCCATCAAGCAACTTTTTGTACTTTTGTCCGCCATATTGGATCCGCCATTATGAATTTTGAAATTCTGAGCTCAGATTCGTCATCAGCGACACCAAAAACCCCCGAGTGACAAATTTCACTTTCATCAAGCAACTTTTTGTACTTTTGTCCGCCATATTAGATCCGCCATTTTGAATTTTGAAATTCTGAGCTCAGATTCGTCATCAGCGACACCAAAAACCCCCGAGTGACAAATTTCACTTCCATCAAGCAACTTTTTGTACTTTTGTCCGCCATATTGGATCCGCCATTATGAATTTTGAAATTCTGAGCTCAGATTCGTCATCAGCGACCCCAAAAACTCCCAAGTGACAAATTTCCAGCCAATTGAACGCAAGGAAAAATGTGGGCCACAAAGGGTTAAGTAAGAAAAGAAAGAAATTTACCAAAAATTGACATTCCTCATGGCCAAAGATGTTCTTGGATCGGCGATCAGACGGGAAGTGAGAAAAGAACTATTGGAATGAAGATGGTATAGTGTGTCAAAAATGTAGTTAGAAACACTGGTGAGTTACTCCTGTGTAATCTAGCTAGATTTCAGGATGTCAGAATATAGATGGCTAAGGTTCTGGATGTCAGTCCTTTTGTTGCAGGCGGTATTGTTATGTTGTTGACTGAAAGTTAATAGCAATGGTGATGAACTGTTATTATTGGAGGTAGGAGAATGTGCCCCCCTTCTAAAGTCTCCTTCCAAGGATGGGGGGGAAGTGGGTGGGCGGGTGGCTTCCCCTCCCTCCATTCCCTCTCCCACCTCCAATAATAACAAATACACGAAAACACCGATTTTTCAACCCGTATTGATGTCCTAGGTGACGTCTTGTGACAACTATCAACGTCACATGTGAACACGGACAGGTTTGTTTTGCTCTCATTTTTTCATTTGTTGTGTTTTGTTTCGATGTATTTACGTGTTTATTCCGCCCGATGCCGCTTCGTAGAGAGTAAATAGTATATTGTGTACCAAGGGCGTAAGGTGGGCTTTTTTAGACCGAGTGTGGAGTTTGCAGTACGAGTCAGAGGCGAGGTAGCACGAGTCGAACACGAGTGCGTCTGCGAGCCGAAGACGAGTACTGCAACCACACAAGGTCAAAAAGCCCACTTAGCCCTGGTGCACACCATACCCGGGAAAAAATGCCCAGATATGATCATATATGATCATGTATGAATACTCAGATCTGATCAGATCCGAAAAATGGTCCTGCATGATCATTCATGATCAGATATGGCCATGCATGATCGGACAGGACCATTTTTTGGATCTGATTATGCATAATCATGTATGATCATGTATGGCTATATCTGATCGTATATGATCATATATGATCATGCATGATCAGACAGGGCCTTTTTCGGATCTGATCAGATCTGACTATTTACACCATGATGCATTTAAGAACTTCAGCTTCATATCCATCATGAGCTGAATCCTTCACTACGGCTTCCGATCTGGTCATATATGACATCATGCATGATCATACACGAGGTCATATATGAGTTCAAATATTATCATGCATGAATATACATAATCGTATCTGAGCATTATTTCTGTATACAGCTGCAGATATGATCATGTATGAGCATTAGGGTGTCCGTTATTTACCAAGTTGTTTTTTTTCTTTGCAGCGCCCCCTAAATTTTTAGTTTATGATCTAAAAAAAAACATCAGACCAAAATAAGCCCTTAATGTTCATATTAAATGGTGCCTCAAAGACGATACATTTTCCATTTAACCCGCTGAAGTCCAACTGGGTGTGCAGCCACCCAATACCACCTTGTGCAAAAGGGTCATTTTCGCTGAAATTTCTGACTTTCTTCTTGCATTATCTGTCACCGTGTTCTATAAAATGAACATATTGACACCAAACTTGCATATTCGTATTCCTGAGACTCTGACGATTTCATTTCACTACCGTAAAGTAAAAAAATCAGAATTAAAACGTGTTTTATGAGTAAACGAATTCATGGGTTACTAAACACCCAGGCTGGACCGGATCAGGACGCCAGAAAATGGTGGACCTCAGCGGGTTAAATACCATGGGATTTTGTCACTTTTTACATTTAATTTCTGTTTCTCTGAGAAAATGAATATATAGCAACAAAAGACATATATTCTTGTAGGAAATTGAACGCTCTACAAAAAAGATCTCCTATGATTTTTCGATAAATTAACTTTTTTCAAAGTTATTAAAGGTTAAAGTTGAACTTAGTTATTCTCCAAATTTTTCCACTTTGACAGCAAAAGTATTACCATTCAGATATAAATGAATTGTTTATATCGAAGAATAACTCGTTCTCACTGTATTATATGAAAAATTTCCAAAAAAAGTTTCAATAACTCGAAAATAATGTGATTAGACGTACATTATTTTACTGCGCTTGCGTGAATGAAAGTGTCATTTGTTGGTAAGAATAATTTCTAGGTTATTCACTGTGCTGCTGGAAAAGTCTCATTTTATAAAATTTTACAAAAGCGTATGAAGTTTTCTGAAATTTCATAGAAATTGATAGCTTATAATTATCCTAAGAATTCTGGAAACTAGTACCATAATAGTACATTGTGCACCAAGGTCGTAAAGTGGAACTTTTAAGGCCGAGTGCGATGTTTTAAGTACGAGTCGTAGACGAGCGCGCGAAGCGTGCGAGGCGAAGACGAGTACTGAAAACATCGTGCGAGGCGTTAAAAGGCCCACCTCCATGGTGCACACGATACTTTATATAACGCAAGCATATTTTTCTAGCTAATTGATGCCTCTGTATAGGACCTAAAAGTGGTACTTTTAAAGTCCTAGGATCCACCTCCATGGTGCACACGATACTTTATATAACGCAAGCATATTTTTCTCGCTAATTGATGCCTCTGTATAGGACCTAAAAGTGGCACTTTTAAGTCTTAGGACTTAAAAGTACTACTTTAGGTCCTATACAAAGGCATCAAAAAGCGAGAAAAACATGCTTGCGTTATATAAATGTATTGAAATTTTTTTTTAGTAATTTTTTATATAATACAGTGAGAACCAGTTATTCTTCGATATAAACAATTCATTTATATCTAAATGGTAATACTTTTGCTGTCAAAGTGGAAAAATTTGAAAAATAACTAAGTTCAACTTTAACCTTTAGTAACTTTGAAAAAAAATAATTTATCGAAAAATCATAAGAGATCTTTTTTGTAGAGCGTTCAATTTCCTACGAGAATATATGTCTTTTGTTGCTATTTATTCATTTGCTCAGAAAAACAGAAATTAAATGTAAAAAGTGACAAAATCCCATGTTATTTAAATGGAAAATGTATCGTCTTTGAGGCACCATTTAATATGAACATTAAGGGCTTATTTTGGTCTGATGTTTTTTTTTTTAGATCATAAACTAAAAATTTAGGGGGCGCTGCAAAGAAAAAAAACAACTTGGTAAATAACGGACACCCTAATGAGCATGCATGGCCATATGAGCGGATCCACGTCACTTCACTCAAAAAAAAAACCGTCAAGTCACGGATCTTTGCGCCATTCGACATATCTTTAGTACTATGGGAAAAAAAAATACGACTTCAGGGATTTTGAAAAATTTTCAAAAATGGCGGAGTTAGAGCTATTTGAATGTTGGTAAGTCGCTGTTGCACCGCTATGTTTGAAAATTCATATCTCCGAAAGTATTCACCGGAGCGGACTGATCCTGGAATCATTTTGTTTGTAAAAGAATGCGCTTTCATAAAAAAATGTTGTTTTTAGAAAAAAAAAATTCTTTCCATTTTTTTTCGTCGTTTTTATTTTTAATTTCGCTGCCATTTCCGCGGGACCTACAGGAATCCATGGAGATAATTTTTTTCGGATAGCCGAATCTTTCCCCTTCAACCCTAAAAAAAAAAATTCATGGAGAACCTATTTGGGCCGGAGAAAAAAAATAAAACGTCTTGTCGCGCGTCGCCGCGCGCGTCAATCTACGTCCGCGCGGCGAGCTCCTTGTGTTGCGTAGTGGAGTTAAATTACATTTGATGCTTCTCTACTTACCCGGGCTATTCATTCTCCGAAAATAGTTGTTTAACCACCTTAGTCTTCGCTTATCCGTCTACCGGTCATGTTTTCTCGGAGTTACATATACCTATACCTGTTCTGGAAATTTGAAGTCACCAACTGCACAAACTCTGAACGTTTTGTGTTAAATATCTAAAAGTAACTAATCCCTTCAATTGTATCGGAATATAATCCCTCAATCTACGGGGTTGTTTTGATAATTTCATCAGCGATGTTACTTATAAACAGTGGATATCAGTGGATCGAACGGCTTTGGAGACACTTACCAAAAAGTCCGAGGATTTTGTGGATAACTTCTGTGATCAATTGTCAAAATTGGTTGCACATGATTTCATTGCGAAGCAGCAAAGTAGTTATTGGCAGAAGATGAAAGAGAGCATGAAAGTTGGCAAATTTTTAGTGGTATGCGATTTCGCTGAGAATTATGCATTTGTTGTACAAGATTCCACGCATTAAGGGTTTCACTGGAGCAATAATCAGGCGACTATTCATCCAACCGTGGTTTACTATAAAAGTTACGGTGACGACCAGTTGAGACATTTTAGTTTTGTGATAATTTCAGAGCATCTAAAACATAATACAGTTGCGGTTCATTTATTTCAAAAAAAATTAGTCAACTTCATGAAAGAGAAGTTCCAAGATTCAATTCCCATAGAAAAAATAATTTATTTCTCTGATGGAGCAGCTTCCCAATATAAGAACAAAAAGAATTTTATAAATTTAACACATCACTCTGAAGACTTTCAATGCCACGCCGAATGGCATTTCTTTGCTACATCACGTGGAAAAGGGCCGTGTGATGGAGTAGGTGGAACTGTTAAGAGATTAGCTTCACGTGCGAGTTTACAACTGATTGGCAACTCTGATCCTATTCAAACACCGCTGGATCTATATAATTGGGCATGTTCTTATTTTCGAAGCATATCTTTTGCGTACTGTACGGCTGCAGAACATCAAGCGGAAGAATCTATTCTACAAAATCAATTTGATAAAGCCTTGACAGTTCGTGGCACTCTGAAATTACATGCGGTCATTCCAATATCTCATAAACTCGTCAAAACAAAATTATTTTCCGCATCAGAAAATTTTGAATCCATGACAATTATGAATTAATTTCAAACAGAGGTGTCCTACACTAAGTGCCATCGAGCAAATCATCGCTAGAAACATCGGCCCTTTTCAGAGCCACCAAAATATTGCAAAAGATCGGCGCGGGGCGACGCGCGACAAGACGTTTTATTTTTTTTCTCCGGCCCAAATAGGTTCTCCATGAATTATTTTTTTTAGGGTTGAAGGGGAAAGATTCGGCTATCCGAAAAAAATTATCTCCATGGATTCCTGTAGGTCCCGCGGAAATGGCAGCGAAATTAAAAATAAAAACGACGAAAAAAAATGGAAAGAATTTTTTTTTTGAAAACAACATTTTTTTTATGAAAGCGCATTCTTTTACGAACAAAATGATTCCAGGATCAGTCCGCTCCGATAAATACTTTCGGAGATATGAATTTTCAAACATAGCGGTGCAACAGCGACTTATCAACATTCAAATAGCTCTAACTCCGCCATTTTTGAAAATTTTCCAAAATCCCTAAAGTCGTATTTTTTTTTCCCATAGTACTAAAGATATGTCGAATGGCGCAAAGATCCGTGACTTGACGGTTTTTTTTTGAGTGAAGTGACGTGGATCCGCTCATATATGACATCATGCATGATCATACACGTGGTCATGTATGAGTTCATATATTATCATGTATGAATAGACATGATCGTATCTGAGCATTATTTCCGTATACAGCTGCAGATATGATCATGTATGAGCATACATGGCCATATATGACATCATCCATGATCATACACGGAGTCATATATGAGTTCATATATTATCATGCATAAAAATACATGATCGTATCTGAGCATACATGGCCATATATGACATCATGCATGATCATACACGGGGTCATATATGAGTTCATATATTATCATACATGAATAGACATGATTATATCTGAGCATTATTTCCGTATACAGCTGCAGATATGATCATACATGACATCATGTATGACCATATCTGAACTCAGATACGATCATATCTGTTCATGTGGGATCATGTATGAGTACATGTATGATCATATGTGATCATATCTGAGCTCGGATATGATCATGTATGATCATATCCGATCATATCTGAGCATTTTTTCCCGGGTATTTTTTGTAACAGCACGATTTTCGCGTTTTTTCAACATTGTTGATAATTTTCTTGAAATAATAAAAACGCCTGCTGCAGCGGGCGATTTTATTATAATAATGAATTGCGCCCGCTGCAGCGGGCGATTTTATTATAATAATGAATTGCGCCCGCTGCAGCGGGCGTTTTTATTATTATGGTAAAAAACGCCCGCTCGTCTGAAAACTGTCATTTTAGGCCCGCTGAATGGGTAAAAAAAAACGCAAAAATCGTGCATGTGTTACAAAAACGCTATTTTCTTCCCGCTCCCTAGGGAAGAAAATGAATTCTCTACGACATGCGCATGCGCGAGTTCATCTTGTGTACCACGGGTGACAAACTGCCATTTTACTCTCGCATAACAGCGAGAAAATCGGGTTTTCCGTGCATGTGTGATAAAAAGTTACTTTGTTTTCTATGATTTTCCACCAATGCTATTTTCTCTGTCCACTCTGTCCAGATACAATGTACAATACAATACAATCCAATGTAAAATAGTCGTTCGTTTTCCATGAATAAGGCCCATCCCTAGTCGTCCACCTCCTTTGGGTCGAAATCTGTCACATTTCGATTATTATCTGAGCTCAGGCGTCAAAAACGCAAAAAAGGCCAGCTTAGCGCAAATTTTATTTCAATTCCGAACACATACGTCCAAAAAATATTCGTTTCGTGCGAAAATAGAGTCTACAGATGGTTTTTACATTGTTACAAAATTATTCGAATTCGATTTCCTCGGCGAACAATGTAAAAACCATCTGTAGACTCTATTTTCGCACAAAACGAACATTTTTTTGGACGTATGTCTTCGGAATTGAAATAGAATTTGCGCTAAGTTGGCCTTTTTTGCGTTTTTGACGCCTGGGCTCAGATATTAATCGAAACTAGGGATGGGTCATAAGAGTTTGATCTATGAATAAAGTTATTTGACGTTGGTGAAACCCGCCATTAATAAATTATATTGGTCCTAATTTTTCATAAAACATTGCAAATCAGCCATTCATTTCATATCACTTCTTCATTAATGTAACGATTAGAGAATTATCTTCCAACACTTACCATTGATTTTATGCATATTTTGAAAAAAAAAATAGTTGTTTTCATAATGGCGGCCATGACATACCTCCTATCAGTATGGCATTGCATCTATTCATCAAAATGGACCACGGGGGTCATAAAAACGGACCGCCATACTTTCACCTATGATACATGGTCTAGTAAAAAATTCGACATCTTAGAATCAGTATGGCATGTACTTGTGCACACCGAAATAGTATGGCATTGCATCCATTCATCAAAATGGACCACGGGGGTCATAAAAACGGACCGCCATACTTTCACTTCTGACATACCCCGGCACACTAATTAGTCGAAAGAGCCTAAGCTGTAAATCCACTTAACCCGTTCACCGGCACTAATCCTTTTAAGGTAGTTGTTCGGGAAATCGTATTTAACAAGAAAAATCTGAAAATTAAACCACAGCTCAATAAATATGGCATCTACGTGTGAGTGAAAACTAGAAACAATTGACCGTCCCAAACGTGAGATATTTGCCATTAAAAATGATCCTTTCTGTACATGGAGCAAAGGAGCGTAAAAGAAAACCGTCGGAAATTAACAAATTTTACTATTATTGTATTGAAGGGATATTACCATCTTCTTGAAAAACTGACATCAATTAGAATGATATATTTACTATTATTCTGAAAAATTCGGAAATTATTTACCGCATAGTTTTTCAGATATTGATAATAATTGAGTCATCGAGTCGGATAAAGTCATGAGTGAAAGCGAGGTAGGCGATAGTGAGTGAGAGAGCAAACAATAGCGAGTGAGTGAGGGAGCAATAGCACAAACTATATCTGGGCGAACAACTACCTTAATGCCATTTCTTGGATTTTGGTAGGTATGAGTGGGGATATGCAGGTATGAACAGACCTAGACAGTCTAACGCAGTTGACTGTCTAGGTCTGTTCATACCTGCATATAACATAACACGAAAAAAATGACTGTTCAAGAAATTAAACATTTCATCGCAAAAATTGTACAAAGCATTGTAGATTATGTATCTCGGGGTATTGTGTCCAAATTGCACAAGATCCATCGCCGTCTGGTCAAAAAATGTAGTTTAGTGTAAAACACAAGTGAAAGAAAGAATTTCAAGAAAATGATATCGTTGTTTTCGAAAAACAAGCCCGACGGTTGTCGTTAAACTGTCAGCAACACTAACGGGTATTATTTTAGACTTGGCACCACACGGAGTGGAGTCCAATTGACACCCACAATTTTCTAATAATGTACAAATTAAAAAAGTTATTCTTTTAAACTCACTATTTTTGCTGGTTTTTTAAGTGGTTTTGAGCCTCTCCACCACGACAACACGGCGGGAGGTCTGGATCCAGTACTCTTGCATTCCATCTCGTATTTCTTTCCGGCCGAGACTGTCTTCCCTTTATTCAAGATCTCGACTGTCAGTGGCTTCACTGGAAACGAACAAAAGCGGAAGTTTAAGCAATCAGCTGCACCGATTTTCGCTTTAGTTTTTTTATTCGTGCAGTTTCAGAAGGAAACAGATAAGGTTTTCCATTTACTAATTTCCTCTCTCTTCCTTTCTTTCTTTTTATGCAATTAGTTCTCACAGAGCAGACGGGGCTTTCAAATGAATATCAGTACAAGGTCGGAACTCGAGAACAATGAATGTTGTTCCAATATTGACAATTTTGTATATCCACAAGTTAAAGTGAAACCTTGAATTTGTAGGACCTCAGAACGTCTAGTTTCATAGAAAATTGATTCAAAAGTTCTGTACTTTCTTCGATGTACTCTAATCAATTTTTTTTTCTCCCCGAAAAGTGAAGTATTAGTCGGAAAGTACAAAGTTTGTAACACGAAAATACCTACGGTTTTTTTCTCGATATTTTTCGTAGACTCATAAGTCCGCGAAAAATTCAATTACAGAGTTTATCTCGAAATGCCGTCGCAACTTGAGGGCTGATACTATATGGTTCGTAGGGCTCTAAAAATTTGGGATGCTCCATCAATAGGTCCATCAATAGGTGCAACACATTGTGAAAATTAAAGCGAAATCCAGCAAGATTTGGGGTTGAATCTTGCGCTGATGATCGGCGAAAAACCACATATTCAATCAAAATGCCAGATGCATTGTCTTCGAAACCGTGATCATTAGGGTGGTTCAAAAAAGACTTAATTTCTCAGATGTTGCTGCTCATCCGTGAATATGTTGTTTGTGATTTTTAAAAATTATTCCATTTTTTTTAGCCCTATTGGACAATATCTACTACTGCCTCAGTGAAGTTGAAATTTCGAAATTTTGCCATTTTTGGCAATTTCAAAGTTCTCAGATCAAAGCGCTCATCTGGCTACCTCGAGATTCTCATTCAATGAGCATGTTGGTTTAAGATGAGACTCGTACGATAATATTTAGTACTGCCTCGGAGACATTGGAGTTTTTGCAATGTTTTGCGTTTTTTCGGAGATTCGATCGCCAGGTGCTGCTCATGAGACAGTTTCATCTTACCAATATAAGGAAGAAGTCCAAGCAGTTTGCAGTCTGCGGGACTATTTTTACTACTGCCTCATTGAGGGCGACTTTCCTTCAAGTAAAATTAGCAACATGAAGCAGTAGTAAAAATGGTCCCACAGACTGCAAACTTCGTGTATTTCTTCCTTAAAATGGTAAGAAAAGACTGTCTCATGAGCAACACCTGGCGATCCGATCTCTAAGAAAACCCCTAAATAGTGAAAAATCTTTAATGCCTCTGAAGTAGTACTAAATATTATCGTACGAGTCTCATCTTGAACCAACATCCTCATTGAATGAGAACCTAGAGGTAGCCAGATGAGGACTTTGATTTGAGAACTTTGAAATTGCCAAAAATGGCAAAATTTCGAAATTTCAACTTCACTGAGGCAGTAGTAAATATTGTCCTATAGAGTTAAAAAAAATGGAATAATTTTTCAAAATCATAAACCACATATTCACGAATGAGCAGCAACATCTGAGAAATTAGGTCTTTTTTTAACCACCCTAGTGATCATTCATACTCGTTCCTATATAGAACTTTACATAATAATCAAGATTTGTAGTGGGTTATTGCAAGTATTGCTTTGCGGTAGAGTACACTTCTGAAATAATAATACACGACTTCATATCTGAATTAACCCTTGATTTTACCTCCCCGAGTCACGCCAGCATGCAATCTGTCTTCCAGTACGCAATCAGCGCGGAACCCCGTGCTTGGTCGGTCTTCGCGCTTAGTACTGCATAAAAGAATTAAGTCATTGTAAAAAGGAGAAAAATCACTCTTGGTCTTAGTAGGTGGCTAAATCGCTTACTCTGCTCTAGTTGTGACCGGAAACTAAAATTTCTCTCCTTCGGGACACGCTACATGTCTCAAAAAGAAAAAAGGCAAAGCGATTTGGCCGGGGGCGTTGGGCGCTGGAGGATGAGAGGATGAGAAGCGACTCGCGTGTGGAGGCACAATAGTTGCGTGATTACTGATTACAAACGACTCTGTCATGTGTTCCTGTAATTGTTTCATTATTGTCGTAGTTCGGAAGGCCGCTGTCGTTCAGGTGTTGTCTGTTTTGTTGGGGGGGGGGGGGGGGGGGGGGGGGGGGGTCGATTAGAGACAGTTGGCCACCCCAATCGAGGATGCACAGTAAAGGCATGTCTGGGTAAATACCGATATAGAATTCACGTGATACAGAACCAGGAGCTGCTGTTGCCGGGGGCCAAAGCTTAAACGCACCACGAGCAATTAACCCCGTATTTTTTCATTCTCTGCTTTTTAACCCTAGAACTATAAACCCATTTTTTCTACCTTTAAACTACAAACCGGGGTAAATATTTACCCCACGCGTAAAACTGGTCTGAAAGCAGTAATGAGACTCGTAAGTACATAAACCTCTTCGCTTTTTCATACAGAAGAGAATGGTGAAAAGCAAATTCAATTTTATTGAACACATTTGGTTTTACTTTCGTTCTCCGTCTTCATTATTATAATTTCGAACCCGTAATATCATGCGGTATAATTGGATTATTTCATAAAATTATCATGGCACACTGACAAGACTATGCTCTGTTCGATAGCACTACTGTGGAATATTTTCGAGCCTTACCTACATCATAAAATATTGAGGTACAATGTACCGTTGATAAGTTCGAAATCACCACTCAAATTTTCGATCTGGACGAAAAGTTTGATAATTCACTCTGAGTGAGAAACGAATTGTAGAAAATTTTTCAACGAAGCATGCCGAAGTGGGAAGAATAGGCTGCGAATTGCTCCTTCTTAAATTGTTTAGCGATTTTTTCGTCGGTTAAGGTTGTTAGCTTGTTATAGTCACAGCCAAAAGTTTATTTCAGTTGACGATAGTTCTAGAATGACCACAGTAATAAATAAGTCACAAAATCAAATATACACACTATCAATTACATGCTATGATATGCAAACCGTATCAAAATGTTTTGATAGTTAAACAAAGTCGTTCTAATATTTTTTAAGATTTTTTTAAAACGGCCAAGTTGACAAATTTTTGTCAAGGTACAGTTCACATTTCTTTTAGGCATAGGCACACGCGCATTGAGTCGAAGTTATAATAGATCGTGGCAACATTGCGTGTATATAACGGAAGAATCCGCTCGAGCCGTCCGTTTGAGCTACGTGAGCGCTGTTGT
The DNA here is from genome assembly GCA_943736025.1 of Tenthredo mesomela. Lineage (NCBI taxonomy): Eukaryota > Metazoa > Arthropoda > Insecta > Hymenoptera > Tenthredinidae > Tenthredo > Tenthredo mesomela. The sequence continues at coordinate 13,347,058 of OX031022.1, forward strand.
CACGTCTATCACATCAGCATTTGATTTACACGCAAATATCTAAAAGAGACTTGAGTTTAACTAACAATATCTTTCTTATTACACTGGAAATACTTTTGTTTCTAGTCTCAAAATGTTCGTTAAATTTCAATTCATAACATACTAGTTTTTTATTGAAATCTGTCGCCTAGTTGAATCATAAAAAACGTTAGAGTGATAAAAGTTGGTATTTTCCCTATGTACGTATGCAAATAATGTAAACTTCAATAATTTGTTTCATCACTAATATACGGCAAAAATCAATGAACTTCGTATCGTATTGTAGAACGTGTTTCAAGCTATTCACCAGTAAAATTTCACACAGATCTGTCGGTAACCGCTTTTACAAGCTAACAATCTTAATATATGGTTTTGAAATAAGTTGTTGGTCGTGATTCGGATGTCTTTTTTCACGTGCTTTACCTTCTCTCGGAAATTCACGTAGACGCATGTTTGAAAAGGCATTTTGAGGACAAAATATCAGCTTTCATTTAATAATTTGACATTTTTTCTACCATTCTATTTTGCTAGAGTATTCAACTTTTCGTACTAAAGCTTGACTTTCGTGAACGGCGCCATAACTCGAAAACTAGTGTTTTTACAACAACAAAAATGTTAAGAAAAGAACAAGCGTCATTTTTTATTCTCGAAATCATTAGAATGTTCTAGAACTTTGTACAGAAGGCTAGGATACCATTGAAAGTGGTCTACGGCTTTCTGGGTGACCATCACAGAATCGTTGCGGAATACATTTCTCTCATTCTTTGCACAATTTGAAGGAATACGTGCTTCGGGATCTGTCTAAAAAAAAATTACTGGCATTCTGTACATGAATTTCATTTTAATCGTGAAATAGCTATTCATGTCCCGCACGAAAAAATATGTATGTGAAATACTATATCGAAAAATATAACGACATATATGTGCGGCAAAATAAATATTTTCGAAATATTTCCAATGTAAATTGGTTATATTCTTAGGACATATTTCATGAAATATAAGCAAAATATATGCGGAAAATATAACCGATTTATATTCGAAATATATAGAGAATTTACAATATATTTCACATATATTCATTTTGCCGCACATATGGTATATTTGTATTGTATTGTTACTAAATTAGCTTCTGAGGGCTAATTATAATTATTTAAAGAAAGGCTCGAGCAGATTAAGTTAAATAAAATGTGGGTCCTGAGTTGAAATAAGAGATTCAAGTCAAAGAAAATATATTTGTCAGGGAAATGGAATATATTGGGCAATGTGAGAAAATGTGTGTTTACAGTTTGAAGTGTGAAACAGCACTGTTTTTATGATAATGTTTACTTCAGTTATTTAATATCAACGAGTCATTTATTTGTATTCGTTTATCTTCTATGACTGCTAGATGATGCGAAGTTTAAATATAGAATGTAAAGGTAATCTCCTAGTAAAGCGAAAAAGGGAAATCAATCTTTGTAACAGTATATATTGAATATATTTCGCTATATATCTCACATACATATTTTTTCATGCGGGGTATCAAGTCTGAAAAGTGTCGCACGATGTTTTCAGGAACACTTGTAAGGTCAGAGTCCGATGTTTTCACATGTAATACCACAAGAGCTTCAAAAGTATCGGGTATTTCCCGATAGCTTCGTTGCAAACAAATGAAGGAGTCGAGTTGTTCAGGATACAAAATCACGAGCGCGCAGCGCGAGGGATGTTTGTGCAAAACTTGGCCCGTTCGTTGCTACGCAGGATCAAAACATGAGGGAAATAACCGATTCATTTTGAAGGTCGAGTGGTATTCGACGGGTCATATTTCGCATTCGGATCTGGCCAAGCAGAGAGTGACAGGTCAGAAAAAAATTAAAAATTACACACGACGTTCTCTGACGTATTTGACAATTATAAAGACAATTGCAAAGCTAGAAGTAGATTATCAATAGCTGGAGGGAGATTATCACATAGAATACCACAAGAGTTTCAAAATTATTGGGTATTTCCCGACAGGTTCGTTGCAAATAAATGAAGGAGTCAAGTTTTTTAGGTTACAAAATCACGAGCGTGAAGCGCGAGTGATTTTTCTGAAAAACTTTACGAGTTCGTTTGGTTGCAGGGAACCTATCGGGAAATACCCGATTAATTTTGAAGCTCGAGCGGTATTCGGGGGATTATTCTTCCATCCGAATTTCGGCCCATAGAATTGCATCATGAGACAAAATCCACAGTTGAAAATCAAAATTTAGAAGTCATAGAATTATGATTATAATTTAATCTATCAGATTCGATGGAGGATTCGATTGTTTTTTTACATATAGCTACATGAAAAATTACTGCGGTGAAAGCACACGTGAAATTACCATTGGAATTATCAAAATTATCTCATACCATATGTGAATTTATCGGACCAGTCGAACCAAATTTTTTAAGTCTTCTAACTGAAGCTCACCTCTATATAGAGCGTGCAATCTCCAGATAGACCGAAAAAAACGGAAGTGCATCATAATTATTTTTTCAAGTAAAAATTCCTTCAGCCCGGGTTTCAACCGGGACCTCCGCATTTGTACTGCGACGCCTTGTCCAATTAGACCACTATCAAAATTATCAATTAAATATCGTGTAGGCTATGCAAAATAACGTCGAATGGTGCAGCTCTATTGGCTGAAATTCGGATGGAAAAAATAATCAGCCCAATATTCATACGACTTGGGTCAGTTTTGATATAGTCAATTTCTGCGTGCTTCCAGCTCGTTTGAAGTATAACCGGCATCAATATGATGTTATCACCAAACAATGATAATACGATTTCTTCATTGTATGTGAGGAAGTTAACGATCAGCGTGTCATGTAATCGTTCATGGTTTCAACAAATTTTTAAAAACACCTTCCGTTCCCTTTATTGGTATAAATTATCACAATGCGTAGTTATTTTCAATGAGCTCAATTCTTGCATCACATGTGAAATCTGTAGATTTTTTTAATGAAACGTATTCATTAGGGTGGCCGTTAAAACGGGAAAAAACATTAATTTTCCGGGCTGCCCCCGAAATCGACTCCAAATAAATCAAAACTCATCCTGTAATTTTTTCAGATTTTTATTTTAACGCTTGACCCTTGAGCACCGAGGATGACTTCTCCATTTGAAATATACGGGGTTTCGCGATCTTTTCAGTTATTATTTCACTGTGGGTCTAATTATGGATATAAAAATCTGAAATTCTCACAGATTGGTCTACGGAAATGCTGCTCTGTGGAAAAAAATCGCTACCCCCCTGCCCTCAAAATTGTTTATGGGTCATCTAATGCCAATGTGATGATTATTTTTTTCCCAATTTCATCGAATTTTGGAAGGCAGAGGAGGTGGCGATTTTTTTCCACAGAGCAGCATTTCCGTAGGCCAATCTGTGAGAATTTCAGATTTTTATATCCATAATTAGACCCACAATGAAATAATTGAAAGGACCGCGAAACCCCATGTATTTCAAATGGAAAAGTTCATCCTCTGTGGTCAAGGGTCAAGAGTTGAAATAAAAATCTGAAAAAATTACAGGATAAGTTTTGATTTATTTGGAGTCGATTTGGGGAGCGGCCCGGAAATTTTCTTTCCAACGACCACCCTAATATTCATAGTGTACGATATAATATTTCATCAACATTTTATTATAGGCTCCGGTTCTATAATGTTTCACTATATTTTAGTGACCTGAAATTGGTCACTTTGCGGCCTAGATCCAATTCTCAAAAAGTGGACTTTCAAACAACGGGTCGCATAAGTAATTTTTTAAAGATTATATTTTTGTCACTTTTTTCAAATCGCTGTAACTTCTTAGCCGTTGAACCGATTTTGACAATTCTTTTTTCAAAATCGGCAAAGAGTTGTACGATTCCAGAAAACCTTGATTTTGTTCTGATTAGTTTGCTTTTGGTGAAATTATGAATTGTATCTTAATGTAAAAAAAATCAAACTTGAGCACATTTTTCTCAAGGTGCGTGTACTTCGATTTTATTGTCCTGGATGTTATTATTGGAGGTAGGGAAGGGGTTGGAGGGAGGGGGGGTCACCCGCCCACACACTTCCCCCCCTTCCGCCAGGGGGTTACTTGGGCTGTGTCCACTGCTCGAATGCTTCTTCATTTCGACGTTTCGGGCGCTAAATATCTGCTTCCGTCCTCAGGATGGTAGTCTGGCGACTTCCCATGACAGAGTGATCAAATTCCGTGCTCTAACCGATATATATAGGTTGGTTTCCGGTGGCGCCAGCTATGATACACAGAAAAAAAGGTTTACTTGAGCCTAGGCGAATTATCCTTGATTCAAAATCAGTAGGAAGGAACTCCGGAATTCTCTGAGACGAAGTAAAAACTTTCTTGAGCCATGAAAATTTTCTTGGTTCCAGAGAATTTTTAACTCGCTCGGGAGATTTACGGTTGTTCAAAACAAATGCGTTGGCTCAAGTAAAGCTTTTTTTCTGTGTAGGTGGCGCCGCCTTGGCTTGCTCATGGCTTCCCTCACCTCATCCCTGTGCAAAGATGAGGCTAAATCTAGCGACCGTTCGGAGCGCGCAAAGTTATTGCAAGCGAATATTGAGTTGAAATTTCGTATACATACTCACGACTGACATGCGAACTGAAAAAAAAAAAAAAAAATTAAAATCCCGGTAGACGATCTTCGGAAAAGTATTAAATATTGATAATCGCTCACTAACGGGCTGGCAGCCGCTAGCTGCGGCCGCTAGATTCAGCCTCATTGTACAAAGGTAACCACAGTTTATGAAGTTCTATGCTGAGTTGGCTTACAGCATTTGGCGTGACTGCTATACACGCTGACTCCTTCAGCTTCCGTTTGATCGGATCGGATTCTTTCAACAATATCCGGGTATCATCGCATTGGAAGTGGTGTTCATTCTCCCGTTCCAGGATACGAATGTTTAAGGGCCTTCTAGTTTCGCCGATGTACACATCCCCACATTGGCATGGAATTCCGCATATACACTCCTTGCTTTCTTGCGCAGTATGTCGGGGCTTGGTTTCTGTCAACAAACCACGCAAAGTGAACATTGATTTGAAACGTACCTCAATGTCATATGCTCTGCATATGCGGTGGATCTTCTTCGCAGTCCCCGCTATATTGGGGATCGTCATGGCAAAACTCGGGGTGTCGACGTTCACAGAATGTTCTGATCTCATTCTTCGTGCGTTGGTAGTTCGGTACAGCGCTTTTTGCTGAGATTTTTGAATGACACTATCTGGATAGCCGTTGTTTCGTAGAGTTTTCCGTAATATTTCTAGTTCCTTCCTTAGGCTTTCTGTCGTCGTACTGATCTGAAACGCGCGATCCATAAGACAGTGTGCCACACCTATTTTCGTGCTGCCTGAGTGGTTCGACTGGTAATCTAGATATTTTCCCGTGTGCGTGGGTTTCCGGTAAACGCTTATCTGTAAGGTATTTCCCCACCCTCTCTCTATCAGTGTATCTAGAAATGGGAGCGTATTGTTGTCTTCGACTTCAATTGTGAAATGGAACTCGAATTATTTTTAGTCAACAATTAGCTTTCAGTCAACAATTGTCCTGGATGTATGATTTTCTTGATCACGAATGCAAACTCTTCTGGAAAACATAGATAGCTAATATTTGTTCCTAAAAAGTATGCACGTTGAAAAATGACAATTTTTCCCATTTTTGAAAATTTCGATCCTTTTAGATCATTGCACTTGAGTAGCCGTATCTTATTGATCAATTGCAAAAACTGAATACCCATCGGTTACAAGCATACGCATATAAAACAAGGAATATCCTCATTCACCCCTCGGCTGCTTAAAAACCGTCAAGTTCGAAACGAAATGTCAGATGAAAAAGGTTTTCGTCTTTCACTCGTGATTTATATGAATTTTTAAATACTTTTCGAATCAAGTGTTTGTTGGCTAAAAATGAAGAGAAACATTGCTGTTCAAGATTTTTAAAGAAATTCTCATCATTCCAAAACCGAAAAATGAAGCTCGTTTTTCTTCTGACAATTTTTTGATAAACATACTCCTCGAGTTACGGTACATTCGCGAAAACTCCAACTTTCCTACAAAAAGTTGAATGACTTCGCGAAATAACATTGTAGAAAAATACCAAATAAGCAAATTGAAGTTTATACTTCATTCTCCGAAATGCGTTTGTGAACATGCTTTATGTTTATTTCTCGAAAAAATTTGTGAGAGTTTAAGGGGGTATATACACCTTTAAATGGGTTGAATCTCTGAAAAACAATTTTCCTTTTTTTTCAACTTGAAGACTCTGATAAAATTAAAAAAAATCATCATGTTTGGGGAGGGTTTGACCTTCATTATTCATATCTTACATCATGTATTACTTCCAGTCTAATAGTGGCTGCGCTGAATACAGGAAAATACAAAATCACTCGGTTGCCGCAAAAAATCAGACCCAGCGTTGGACCGATCTTGGAATTTTTGGTTCTCAATTGTTCATAAGACATGCCTCTATCAGATGAACATAGAACTTTTTGATAAACCCATTTTTAGTTGAAATATTAGAAAAATAAGCAAAATTTTTTTTTAAATTCAGAAAAAAAATCGAAAAAATTCAATAACTCAAGTAATTCTTGCAATATCAAAAAGTTCTATGTTCATCTGATGGAGGCATGTCTTATGAACAATTGAGAACCAAAAATTCCAAGATCGGTCCAACGCTGGGTCTGATTCCTTGCGGCAACCGAGTGATTTTGTATTTTCCTGTCTTCAGCGCAGCCACTATTAGACTGGAAGTAATACATGATGTAAGATATGGATAATGAAGGTCAAACCCTCCCCAAACATGATGATTTTTTTAAATTTTATCAGAGTCGTCAAGTTGAAGAAAAAAGGAAAATTGTTTTTTAGAAATTCAACCCATTTAAAGGTGTATATACCCCCTTAAAAAAAAGCATTCAAATCACGAAGAACATTTGAATTTAAAAGCCTCCAGTAACCGAAGAAAACAAAAATCTTATCACAATTCAAATAAAAGCAAATTGAAGCTCGTCCGTCCTACTTAGGGCCAGTTTCACAACACGATTTTAACCAGAGTTTAGCGTTAAACTCGGGTTAAATTTGAGCTCGACCAATCAGAACTATCTTTTAGAAGACTTGACCCGAGTTTAACGCTAAACTTTAGTTAAAATCGTGTTGTGAAACTGGCCCTTAATAATGCTTTTTTGAAAACTTCACTCCGAATTTTCCCTTACCGAGTTATCAAACATTTTTGTCCAGGGGGCTGATTCACTAACTGGTAACGTTGAAAATAACGCGTAATTTATGAAAAACAATCGGCAACCACCCATAAGCCGCGTCTATTTCATGATTGACATTGTTGCAATACATTTATTCTACAGTTATAACAACGCCAAAGTTAATGAATCAGCCCCCAGATCTCAAATTTTGAAGGTAATGTCGAATTTGTTTACGGTACTAATCAGGGCCGGCTTTAGCTCAATGGCGCCCCTAGGCCCATTACAAGGAGCCGCTCATGCCCCCATATCTTTATGATGAAAAATTATCCGTAAGATATTCACATCAAGCGTTTGAAAATAAACGCATAAGCGTTTCGAACGCGAGTACCGAACGGGAGGAAATATACATTTCCTCCCGCTGTTCGTTTTCTCTCACTGGAGCGGGGGGCAGGGTATATTACGCATATCGGGAGGAAAAGTAGGCTATTCCAAACTGCGTGTGAGATTGCCACCCGAGCCTAAGGCGAGGGTGGCAAAAACGCATTTTGGGATGGCATATTATTAGTAAGTGACGTATACTATTTTTCACCACCCCCTGGCATCGGAAAGTACGACTTTCCGCTCACGCGAGGGGCTGAAAGTCGTATTTTCCATGCAGGCGTGGTGAAAATAGGGGTTATACCCACGCGAAGCGTGGTTAAAACGTCCATTATCACACTGAGTGAAGTAAAATACACTGTGCAATAGGGTGGTCCTTAAATGGGGTGTTTTTGAATTTTCACGCTCCCAAGGGTTCAAACGGATCCTTTTGAAGAAAAAAAATTTGTCCTAAATTTTGAATGCTCTATCTCAATTTTAACATCCCGCGCACGACCGCCGAAGTATTTTTTTTTTTTTTTTTTTAATTTCCTACAAAAAACATGTATGACCCAACTTTATCAAGTCATTAACGTCGAAGTTTCAACATTCTGCGTCCTGCGTCGATTTCAACATTCTACGCAGTTCTTTTTTTTCGAATTACATATAAAATATAAGTGATCGGGTCAACTGAATTGAAATTGAAAAAAAAAAAAAAAAATACTCCGGCGGTCGTGCGCCGGATGTTAAAATTGAGATAGAGCATTCAAAATTTAGGACAAATTTTTTTTCTTCAAAAGGATCCGTTTGAACCCTTGGGAGCGTAACAATTCAAAAACACCCCATTTAAGGACCACCCTACTGTGCAATTAGGGGGGATGGCGATTTCGAGCGAGGGTGAGACGTTCAGCAGAAGCGGTCACCAGAACAATTTGATGGCGGATTCGGGAATACATAAAAAATTCCCAGTGCAATATTCACGCCTGGATACACGGTCGAAAGGTCGTTCTTGTACAACCTATAGCACAGATCTATAATAGAAATGTTTTTAATTCCGACAGAACTTAACCCTTTGTGGCTTGGTGGTCAATATATTGACCACCTATTGCGTCTTAGATTTTTGCGTATAAAAATTGTATTTATAGGTATATATTAGTGATTATACATTCTTCTATTAGCTAAAATGTTTCTCTATCATAATAAATAACAAAAATTAATATTTATTAAATTGTTAATTAGTTATAAATAAACAAATGGCGTAAAAAGCTCTTTTTTGAAGAAAAAAATCAATTTTCGCTTTGTTTTTCATTCAATCATTCTAAAAATTATTACGCGGGGGTTTTTGGGGACACTGATTACGAATCTGAAGTCAGAATTTCAACATTTTTACATCCAAGATGGCGGATTCAAGATGGCGGACTCACTTTTCCAAAAAATACACGTAGAGCACTAAAAACTTGTACTCGGGGGTTTTTGGTGTCGCTGATGACGAATCTGAGCTCAGAATTTCAAAATTCATAATGGCGGATCCAATATGGCGGAGAAAAGTACAAAAAGTTGCTTGATGGAAGTGAAATTTGTCACTCGGGGGTTTTTGGTGTCGCTGATGACGAATCTGAGCTCAGAATTTCAAAATTCATAATGGCGGATCCAATATGGCGGACAAAAGTACAAAAAGTTGCTTGATGGAAGTGAAAATGGGCACTCGGGGGTTTTTGGGGTCGCTAATGACGAATCTAAGCTCAGAATTTCAAAATTCAGAACGGCGGATCCAATATGGTGGACAAAAGTACAAAAAGTTGCTCGATGTGAGTGAAAACTTGTACTCGGGGGTTTTTGGGGTCGCTGATTACGAATCTGAAGTCAGAATAATGAAATTTTCACAACCAAGATGGCGGATTCAAGATGGCGGACTCACTTTTCCAAAAAAAAGACGTAGAGCACTAAAAACTTGTCCTCGGGGGTTTTTGGGGTCGCTGATTACGAATGTGAAGTATTGATAAAGTAACCGCGCTTGGTTGATTCCAGAGACACGAACGAGGACGTAGCGGTTATTGTCTCCATTTTCTTTTTTTTGTTTGTTTTTTTTTTTTTTTTTTCTTTGTAGTACAAAGGCTGTACCATACAAAACTATATACATTTGCAGTACTTGCAAAGTGCCATTGTGCATAAAATCCGAGAAAAACTGTTTTCAAATTTACCATCAATAAACACTTACACTATAAATAAAATGTAAAAACTCAATTCTTAGAAAAAAAGCAAAAAAACAAAAAACAAAAAAAAATAAAAAAAAAAAAACAAAAAAAAAACAAACAAAAAAAAGAAAATGGAGACAATAACCGCTACGTCCTCGTTCGTGTCTCTGGAATCAACCAAGCGCGGTTACTTTATCAATACTTCACATTCGTAATCAGCGACCCCAAAAACCCCCGAGTACAAGTTTTTAGTGCTCTACGTCTATTTTTTGGAAAAGTGAGTCCGCCATCTTGAATCCGCCATCTTGGTTGTGAAAATTTCATTATTCTGACTTCAGATTCGTAATCAGCGACCCCAAAAACCCCCGAGTACAAGTTTTTACTCACATCGAGCAACTTTGTGTACTTTTGTCCACCATATTGGATCCGCCGTTCTGAATTTTGAAATTCTGAGCTTAGATTCGTCATTAGCGACCCCAAAAACCCCCGAGTGCCCATTTTCACTTCCATCAAGCAACTTTTTGTACTTTTGTCCGCCATATTGGATCCGCCATTATGAATTTTGAAATTCTGAGCTCAGATTCTTCATCAGCGACATCAAAAACCCCCGAGTGACAAATTTCACTTCCATCAAGCAACTTTTTGTACTTTTCTCCGCCATATTGGATCCGCTATTATGAATTTTGAAATTCTGAGCTCAGATTCGTCATCAGCGACACCAAAAACCCCCGAGTGACAAATTTCACTTCCATCAAGCAACTTTTTGTACTTTTGTCCGCCATATTGGATCCGCCATTATGAATTTTGAAATTCTGAGCTCAGATTCGTCATCAGCGACACCAAAAACCCCCGAGTGACAAATTTCACTTCCATCAAGCAACTTTTTGTACTTTTGTCCGCCATATTGGATCCGCCATTATGAATTTTGAAATTCTGAGCTCAGATTCGTCATCAGCGACCCCAAAAACTCCCGAGTGACAAATTTCCAGCCAATTGAACGCAAGGAAAAATGTGGGCCACAAAGGGTTAACTGAGGTGTTGAAATTCAATGTCTAATGTCTGATTTAGGTCACACGCATAACATGATCGAAGATTTTGCAAACGCTCTGTGATCCTTCTACGGTCATTGTTGGTGACTTCGGTATAAAGCCAAATTTATCGCGCAGCGAAATATAAGAGATGACTCTTTCATTAAGTTCAACCCGCGAATTGTCGATTATAATGCGAAATGTATTGATTCTGAAGTTTTCCATACCGGACTATACACATAGCCACCAAATGACATTCAGGTTGTTATAGAAGTACAAGAGAAAAAATAAAAATAAAATAAATCCACGTCATTTCAAACATCCGTGCTAGCGCTCGGTCTGAGAAATAGAAAATGGGCTATCAGTGGCCGCCCCTGAGTGTCTGCCGCCCTAGGCCCGGGCCTTGCCGGCCTAGGCGGAAATACGGGCCTGGTACTAATACTGTATTTGTTGACGGGTTATCGGTAGTAATATTTGCGCAGATGAAACTAAATCATGAACAGAAACTTGTATGTCATTAGGTACTGCTGGATCGTTCATTAAATTAATCCAGAGTAGCGTGTTATCTCAAGGTAGTACCTGGGTCGAATAATATGAATAATAGATCGGTATTCTCCAGTCTTAATAATTTCTGGTACGTCTAGTGAATTAGCTGAGTGATACAAAAAGCACCCATCCTCACCTGTTACTGTGAGATATAGACTAATTTAGAGTAAAGACAATTGGAATCTGGACAGAGCGTATTACTAAGAAATCAACCCGCAAATCACCATGCTTCTCCAGATGCCATTGCTATGGCTTTATAATTCACATTACTTCAGAAGATATACCACGTTTGCATTGAGAACAGATTTTCGCTGTGTGAATACAAGCAAAGGACGTCGTACAATGATTCAGTGGCATTCACTACCGATCACATATATAGTGTCTATCTTGAATCCTTCCATGAACTGAGTTATATTTAGTTTTAGTAATCAGCAATATATTTCTTGGAAATAATGTATTAGAGTGTGTCGAAATTAAACGTTTTATTCATTTTTCTATTGCTGCAGGAACTCCGGAGTGCGAATTTTTATTTAAAGTAGCTTCTAAAAGAAAAGGCCTGTAACTCAATTTTGAGTACTTCCAACAGATAAAAATATACCATTTGGAGTATCAGCCGCAGAAAAATGAGAGAAAGAAAAATGTTGTTGACACACTCAACGTATGTAACCAAAAGTGTAATATAACAACATTTGCATTTGCATTTGCATTTTCATTTTTATCCCATTTTCACTTGTCCTTGGCCTACTGTGCGACGCGACGTAGCATTCTTTCTCTTTTTTCTTATTTTTAGCCTGATTCAATTTTGCCAATTTCATCAATTTCACGGATGATGTATCGTATCTTCTTTTCTGATCTGAACACAACACCATATTGGGCTTACGATTTTCCAATTTCGTCGCGGTCTGGTAAAGCTGTGTAGATATAGGTATACTTTCCAATTACCTACTTGGCCGAACTTCGCACAGTACCGGCGAGGTTTTTGAACTCTAAAAACCGCTGAATTACCCTAACCCTTGACTAAGAGTTCCGAAGCTTTCAACAATTGAAGTATACGGAGGATAGCCTGAAAATTTGAACAGTCGAGTGTAATTAGAAGTCGATAACGAAATAACTCCTTCCCGCTGCCAATTATTAATTGTTTTTAATTTCTCTGCCTATTCCATACGAGAATTGAGGCGGAAAACATAGCAGAAACTTTATTTTGAATTCGGTTTTCCTTTTTTACAACTGATCTCCAAAATGATTTGTCTACAATGTTATACTGATCCATACCGTTCGCTTCATCTTCATACAACTATACATCCCTGGTGGAAATATTTCTCTGAAAATACTCAGATTATTTCTTGTAGAATTCAGAAAAAGAATTGAAAAAGTCTTACCTTCTCAGAAAATCTCAGAAAAAGTCTTATAAAGGCAGAAAAATGTTTTATAAGACTTTAAAAGAAAGAAAACGCTAATATATTGAGACTCTGTCAGAAGAGTTATTCAGAATTTTGAAAAAGTTTTTCAGAGAACTAATAGAACAAAGAATAACAGTTTTTCAGAGTTTTTCTGAGATTTTCAGTAATTTGAAGAGTTTATTAATTCATCTTAAAAATAATTATTCTGAGTTTTTCTTGAATATTAAAATATTGCTTAGAATTGCTGCAACGGTAGGAAAATTATTATTTAAATAAATAAAATCCATAAGTTACGGAGGGGCAAATATTAATTATTTGTTTATTAAGTGACATGAATTATAAATATTTTTTAGTACATTCTTCGCATATGTAAACGTTATCTGTTATCAAAATTTTTCTTGCATTAAACAATGTCTATTAATTTTTATGACAAAATATTCTTAACAAATATACATTAAGGGCTTTTGAGCGCTCTGCTGTTTTACCGACGGAGTAGCATTTTCGGCCAGTTTTCATAACCGCAATTTAGTCGACGGATTACGTCTCTATTGCTTCACTAATCACTCTCAGATGTCATAGGGGTGATCCTCAGATTATCAACCACGGTGCGCTGGTATCCGACAAGTAATTGAAGGAATTCCCAATTAATAATAGATTTATTTATACGCAGCTGTGAAATCAGCTGACACTAATACATGGCCGATACACAGACACAGGGTATTAATAACATTATTTTCTGCGCTTTATCTGGAAAACCGGTGCTGGGACAACCAGCGCACCGTACAGGCTCTCGTTAGCAATTTTTTAATACTATCCCGCGGTAAATCAGAGCTGCAGGAGCAATCACATCCGTCGACTAAAATCTGAAGTGACAGGGTAGCGTCGACACGAACACATGCAGAGACTATCCTATAGATGCAGTCATTTCGATAGGGTTCTTCAGCTGGGCGCTAGAGGCGCTCTTCCGAACGAGGAGTTGTCGGAGCTCGCTCAAAAGCCCTTAATCAAATACCTTAACAATAAATAGAATATTATATAATGTTGATTCGTATAAATTATAAAGTTTTTTGATAGTCAATTTCGTGAGCTACTGAATATTCATACATTGAATATAGTAATTATTGTACATCAGATTGATGAAATTCTTCATCCCGCAGGTATAGAGAATGACTTTATTCTGTGCCTATTGACACATTGCTTCTCTTTGTTTATCGCTCGTGCAACATTCATTCGGTGAATTTGAAGACTTCTTCCCACTTGAAAAATGTTGAATGCGTAGTCAGTCTCAATACTTCCACTGGCAGGATACAAGATTCTGTAATTCGCCATAAAGTATCAATTTTATCGCAATATTATATTCATTATTTCAGAAGAATATGTATAGGTAAGGTACAGATAGGTACATACAGATAAGGTATACATACCTATATAATATATACTTATCTCATGGAATGGCATTGTGGCGAATAGGTGAGGTTAAGTTGTCCGATTAATCGTTTATGGGCGACAGCCCGATTTAGGAACAAACTGCTACGAAGAAACCTTTCCTAATAATAATTGGCAATTACTTTTCATATGCACAATATTTTTGGATTTCTTTGATTTCAATATTTTCTGTATGGATTGAAGTATTGACGTCGATCGTCGCGCATGCCAGCCATACTCGAAACTGCCTTTGTAAAAGGATCGCTAGAAATACGTTTTTGCTCGTTCGAACACGTCTTTGCTCCTAGCAGACGACGCTTTTACAAAGGCAGTTTCGCATATGGCTGGCATGCGCGACGATCATCGACGTCGACACGTCAATCCGTAAAGAAAATAATCAAATCAAAGAAATCCAAGAATATTGTGCATGTGAAAAGTAATTGCCAATTATTATTAGGAAAGGTTTTTTCGTAGCAGTTTGTTCCTAAATCGGGTTGTCGCCCATAAACGATTAATCGGACAACTTAACCTCACCTATTGTGCCACAATGCCATTCCATGAGATAAGTATATCGATACTGCAATTCTAATACGTCGTATCCCACAAAATTTGACATTTCCACTTTTTTTGAAAAATGGAATCATTTTAACAGTGTGCAGCTTTTGTAAAAATTTTAGAGGTAAAATTGTTTATTTAGTATTTTCAAATAAATATTCTAATATGTCGTATCCCACACGCAGACTTTCGCACATTCTAAAATGTCTTATCCCACATTTCGATACCAATAGTGAAGCGTTTCCATGGCCTCCTGAACAATTTTTCAAATGTTTATTAATTAATTAATTAATTTTGTAGGTTCAGTCGGCGCCGCGATGTGACAGTCACGCCTAATATTATTAATTTTAAGTTAATTTTAAGGAAGTGATTCCCAAAATGAGTAAGAATAGGTAATCATGCATAATTTTTTTACTGTAATTGTAGCATATAATTCATGATTATTTATTTACTGCCAATGCCTGTATTTGATGAAAAACATATATTGACAATATATCGTATCCCACATGTGCAGCAGCAGTCAATATGTCGTAACCCACATAATAATTAAACAATTTAACAAAATTTTTTTTTTTACTTGAATTATTACTACTTATGCATTAAAACAAACGTAAGAAAAAAAAAGTTACTAGTTTTCTTTCATTTACAACCGTGAAACGTTTTTAACGTCTCCTGAAAAATTTCCCAAATGTGGGATACGACGTATTAGAATTGCAGTATCGATATATTATATAGGTATACCTTACCTATACATATTCTTCTGAAATAATGAATATAATATTGCGATGAAATTGATACTTTATGGCGAATTACAGAATCTTGTATCCTGCCAGTGGAAGTATTGAGACTGACTACGCATTCAACATTTTTCAAGTGGGAAGAAGTCTTCAAATTCACCGAATGAATGTTGCACGAGCGATAAACAAAGAGAAGCAATGTGTCAATAGGCACAGAATAAAGTCATTCTCTATACCTGCGGGATGAAGAATTTCATCAATCTGATGTACAATAATTACAATATTCAATGTATAAATATTCAGTAGCTCACGAAATTGACTATCAAAAAACTTTATAATTTATACGAATCAACATTATATAATATTCTATTTATTGTTAAGGTATTTGATTAATGTATATTTGTTAAGAATATTTTGTCATAAAAATTAATAGATATTGTTTAATGCAAGAAAAATTTTGATAACAGATAACGTTTACATACAGTAAAACCTCCCTTATAGTCCAAGTCCGTGTTTCAGAACCTCTCTTATAGTCCACAAGAGGCGTAACGCGAGCTACGCTCATCAGCCAATCAACGAATAGCACTCAGGGATGTGATATGTAAGAATGGGACCCTATGCGAATTTCTTACCCCAGGGCCGTAGCATGTGCCTACAAATTTTTCTGTTTATTATGAAAAATACTACGGTACACTTTTAAATTGCTCATCAATCAGAAGTCAATTGACAAATTAAATCTGTAAAATGTTTTTCTACCAAGTATGTATCCTTAGGAAGCCTGACTCTTGAATAATTTAGTTGGAGTAAATGGAAAATTATGAGCTACTTTTCTTTTTTTTCGCACCTCCATATTTGTTCTTTTTCTACCAGTGATCAGATATTTGGGAAAAACTTTTCAAGAATGTACCACGATACATCGTACTAAAATAACACTCGTATACTACTCAATAAAACACTCCAACTTCAAACAGCATTCGAGGTTATGGTCGTTACTAGTCGTGACGCACGTGACGTCATGAAACGTAAAGGGGCCCCAAGCTCACCGACGCTCGAGTCTGTGTGGATGTATTGGTACACAGTAGGCGGAGCTTATAGAGTATAAGAGAGGTTGTCCTTGGACTATATCAGAGGTTGGACTAAACGAGAGGGGACTATAAGGGAGGTTTTACTGTAATGTGTTTTAATAAGCTTATGCCACATTCAAGTATATCGTTAGCTAGCTGTGTACAATATCTATACGATTCTATTAGCTATATCCACATACCTCCGTATCAGTTCTTTACCGCAACTACGCTCCAGTTCTATAAGATCCTATGAACAATTGGTGGTTTTTATCCGTTCCGTAACGCGATTGCTCTACAATATCTATACGATTCTATCCCTGCTTGAAGTGTCTAACAGAGACTAATTGGAAAAAATGTCTATCGGTTCTTGGCCGCAACAACAAAATTAAGTAACAGTTACTCATTCTTACGAGTCAGTAGACCGATATTGAATTATTCAAGTCAGTTACATACGGGTTTAACTTTAATGATGACGCTGATTCGTAGGTTAACTCGTATACATCTTCTCTCGGCTCATCCTATAACATATGTTAATCATATGTTCATCGTGAACATCCTATAACTTATGTTAATCATTCGCTCGCAAGTCCGGACGCATCGCAGTGACATATTGGTAAGGCTATCGCCTCTCCCTTATATACAAACGTTGATCCAGTTTAGTGCTAGTGAGAAATATTTTTCCGTCTGTAACCACCTATCGGCGAAGTGAAACCCGCAAAATTCAATTCTCTCAAAAAAAGCACTGACATTAGTGGCATTCAACTGAGGTCGACCGCACCGTAGCTTTCGTCCTCCAGGTCTATCGCTACGTAGTTTTCGTCCTCCAGGTGCACCGCTACGTAGTTTTCGTCCTCCAGGTTAACCGCACCGTAGATTTCGTCCTCCAGGTTCACCGCTACGTAGTTTTTTGTCCTCCAGGTCCACGGCTACGTAGTTTTCGTCCTCCAGGTGCACCGCTACGTAGTTTTCGTCCTCCAGGTTAACCGCACCGTAGATTTTGTCCTCCAGGTTCACCGCTACGTAGTTTTTTGTCCTCCAGGTCCACGGCTACGTAGTTTTCGTCCTCCAGGTGCACCGCTACGTAGTTTTCGTCCTCCAGGTTAACCGCACCGTAGATTTTGTCCTCCAGGTTCACCGCTACGTAGTTTTTGTCCACCAGGTCCACGGCTACGTAATTTCCGTCCTCCAGGTCCACGGCTACGTAGTTTTCGTCCTCCAAGTCAACCGCACCGTAGTTTTCGTCCTTCAGGTTGACCGCACCGTATATTTTGTCCTCCAGGTTCACCGCTACGTAGTTTTTGTCCTCCAGGTCTACGGCTACGTAGTTTTCGTCCTCCAGGTCTACGGCTACGTAGTTTTCGTCCTACAGGTCTATCTCTACGTAGTTTTCATCCTCCAGGTTCACCACTACGTAGTTTTTGTCCTCCAGGTCCACGGCTACGTAGTTTTAGTCCTGTAGGTGCACCGCTACGTAGTTTTCGTCATCCAGGTCAACCGCACCATAGTTTTCGTCCTTCAGGTTGACCGCATCGTAGATTTCGTCCTCCAGGTTCGCCGCTACGTAGTTCTCATCCTTCAGGTCCACGGCTACGTAGTTTTCGTCCTTTTAGTCGACCTGTGGGACGAAAGCTACAGTGCGGTCGACCTGGAGGACGACAACTACGTAGTCGTGGACCTGGAGGACGAAAGCTGGGGCGGTCTACCTGGAGGACGAAACCGACGTAGCGGTGGTCCTAGTCACAGATAACGAAAGATCATCGCCCGCACGGAAATATATATATGCGAAAAATATATGCAACATATATGTCGCACTTATAACATATATGTGCGCAAAATCCAAAGATGTTCGCATATATTATAACATATATGTACGCATTTACATATATGTATCCTATATGTTAGATGAATTTTACCTAGTGTTGACATGTATGTCGACATCTATGTCGACATACATGTCACTACATGTATGTTGACATTTATATCAAACTTATAAAAAATAAATGTTACTTATATTTTAGCGCAAAAAACAAATATGTCGCATATATTTTTCGCATATATATATTTCTGTGCGGGCGACATCTTCCGGCGACGACGCCGTTATAATATATCACGATGTCTCTGTATTATGTAAGATTTGATATGCTTTTTACATAATGTATCCTAAACACAATGTCAGACTAAACGAAATTAAAGTCCAGAGATAATACAAACGTAGCGGTATTCAATATTTCAATACGGATAAAAACTGATAGGGTCATCTAGTTCTCCAATTCTACAGTCGCAAATACGGATGAAAGCGGATCAAGATTCGCGGCAGCGAATCGCCGCCAAGTACCCTTCGGCCGGCGAGCGCCAGCTGGGAATCATTTACCCGGGGCAACTACTTATACTTGGTATCATGACGTCATATCTCCCAAACTACTGTATCTTTCTTTATTAAATTTATAGGAGCATAATTCCCAGGCCCCATGGTCCAGTTAAAAAAACTTGGACGGAATCGGTCAGGCGGTTGCTGAGATATTGACCCCCAAAGTTGATGAAAATTTTAAGATTCTTCTTCTTCGTCTTCTTCTCCCCAATTTTTTCGCAGACACTTTTCTTGCAATCCTTGCAACACCTGTAACTCCCGATCCGATGCACAGATCAACATGAGATTTGAAAGGGAGATTATCTTCATCATAATCTCGACCCCTATTGATTTTGAAAAGAATCGTACGACGTAATACAAAGATATACCCCAAATAATTTACGAGGTGATGGATGACGTCACGAGTTTCGATTTTCGATTATTAAAAAATCGATATGAAATATATTATATACCGCGAGGACCAGGTGAAAGAGAATGGTCCATCCGCCCAGGCAGCTAATATTTCGCATTTTTAGGGGGATAGCCACTCGTTGCACTGAAAATCCCTAGGGTGATTTTGGCGCGCGGTCGATGCAACTCGGCAGCCATTGTTGATACAAGCCGGCTGACTGTCAATACATCGCGGAAGGTAGACAAGTGTGGTTATGTTCGTTTATTTGAAGGAAATGATGAATAAAGTGAATAAAACCTACGTGAATAAGCTATGGATATTTATTGATGCCTCAACCTCAAGATACAATCAATAATTTTGTTCGAATTGGTTGTTCTCGATGAACTCTTTGATTCTGATAAATTTCCAGTTTTAGCTTAGGTTAATTCGTTGATTGCATTAAGATATCATTTAAAACTGATTGATCGATTTTTGATAAATATTCCTAGCTTATTCACGTAGGTTTTATGCACTTTATTTATCATTTGCTTCAAATAAACGAACATAACCACACTTGTCTACCTTCCGCGATGTATTGACAGTCAGCCGGCTTGTATCAACAATGGCTGCCGAGTTGCATCGACCGCGCGCCAAAATCACCCTAGGGATTTTTTAAGCGCAACGAGTGGCTATCCCCCTAAAAATACGAAATATTAGCTGCCTGGGCGGATGGACCATTCTCTTTCACCTGGTCCTCGCGGTATATATATAATAAATATATGTTATTATATCATTTTATTATTATTATTATTATCATTATTATCATTATTATCATTATTATCATTATTATCATTATTATCATTATCATCATTATCATTATTATCATTATTATCATTATTATCATTATTATCATTATTATCATCATCATCATTATCATCATTATCATCATTATCGTCATTATCGTCATTATCGTTATTATCGTTATTATCGTTATTATCGTTATTATCGTTATTATCGTTATTATCGTTATTATCGTTATTATCGTTATTATCGTCATTATCGTTATTATCGTTATTATCGTTATTATCGTTATTATCGTTATTATCGTTATTATCGTTACTATCGTTATTATCGTTATTATCGTTATTATCGTTATTATCATTATTATCAATATTATCATTATTATCATTATTATCATTATTATTATTATTATTATTATTATTATTATTATTATTATTATGATTATTTTTTTTTTTCTCTCCAGTTCATCTTGGAGCAAAGCCTTCCGTAGCTTGATTATCATACTTCAAACATTGTTCATGATTAACTTCAACCAAGGGCGGCGACTTCGGTATGGTCGGTATGGAGTAATCCATACCTGAATTACAGATGGTATGGAATTTCCATACCTGAAAAATGTACGTAGTCACTGGTCAAAGGCTCTCACAGATTTACAATATTAATATGCGATGCGTTGAAATGCAGTAGTAAAAATTCACTGCCTGAAAGTTTCATTCGGTATCGGCTGAATAAGTTGCGCTTACGAGCTTGAGCTTGTATTACGAACGTTAACTTATACTTCTATTGCTGTCTCGTATGTATGAATATATAAGATAAACGGAAATTATATTGTTATAAGTCTTGACGATATGACAAGGAGTACAAATATAAAATAGAAGACAATATTATACACTCAGCCAAAAATTAACGGACCACCAGATTTGCCTGAAAAGCAGTTGGTTTACGAATCGCTATAACTCAGTGAAAGAATATCACAAATTAATTAAGGTGGGTAGTTTTTTGAAGATCGAATCTTCATCTTCAAAATGGTTTCTAAAAATTTTACCTGCGATTACTTTTCACCTGTCTGTGTAGGTTTGAATAGCGGGTTGCAAAATGCATAAGAAATTCAAATTTTCAAACTTCGCTTTGGTGCTAAGAAAAAATCGCATGAAATTTTTGGCACAGTGGTTTTGTAGCCTGAAACCTTCTCTTTCCAAAACCATTTTTGAAACTGTTTTGCGAATTTTCGCAACAGAGTTATTGAATTTTGAGTAATGTCAAGGAATTTCGACGTTACCCATTGCAGGATGCATCACGTGGAGGTACAGTATACAAGCATTCCAAATTAATTGAGAAGTAGCTTTTTGAAAATCGAATCTTCATCTTCAAAATCGTTGCTGAAAATTTCACCTGCGATCATTTTTCACCTGTCTGTACAGGTTTGAATAGAGGGGTGGGAAATGCAAATGAAATTGAGATTTTTAAACTTTGCTGTAGGCGTTAAAAAAAAAATCGCATGAAATTTTTAGCTTAGAGGTTTTGTAGCCTCAAAGCTTCTTTTTCCAAAACCATTTTTGAAAATGTTTTGCGAATTTTTGTAACAGAGTAATTGAATTTTGAGTAATGTCACTCAATTTTGGCGTTACCCAGGATGCACCACGTAGAGGTACAGTATACAAGCACCCGATGTGTATGTGTGCGTGTGCATGTGTGTATGTGCCTCTTTCTGTGACTGTTTTTGCGAGATACACGCACACATACACACATGGGATGCTTGCAGACTGTACCTCGAGGTGGTGCATCCTGAGTAACGCCAAACTTGTCGGACATTACTCAAAATTCAATAACTCTGTCACAAAAATTCGCAAAAAAGTTTCAAAAATAGTTTTTGAAAGAGAAGGTTCGAGGCTACAAAACCACTTCGCTGAAAATATGATGCGATTTTTTCTTACTCCCACAGCGAATTTCGAAAATTTGAATTTCTTTTGCATTTTGCAACCCGTTATTCAAACCTGCACAGACAGGCGAAAAATAATCGCAGGTGAAATTTTCAGAAACCATTTTGAAGGTGAAGTTTCGATCTTCAAAAAACCCCCTTCAATGATTTTGTGATATTCTTTCACGAAATTATAGCGATTCGTAAACCAACAGCTTTTCAGAAAAATCCAGGTGGTCTGTTAATTTTTTGGCTGAGTATATTGTCTGCGAGTTACTTTGCAAAAATACAACACCCCCCCGCCCCTTCACACCGGCACTCCCATTGCCAATTCCATACCTGAAAAAATAACAAGTCGCCGCCCTTGACTTCAACACAACTTACAAAAAGTAGTGAAATAACCAACAAAAACATTTCCAATGTAGAAAGTACCGCCAAGTACAAAAATGATCCCACTAGAAAAACATAGAAAAACCTATCGCCAGTCTCTGTCGTGAAATCAGGAAGAATGCCAAGCACTACGCCCTCCCCGCAAGTATATATGTCGAAAAGTCGGACCTCGCTAATTCGTGTAGTGATATCGAAAAATCATTTCAAGAGCTACATACTTGGCGGGCACATTCCTTTCTTCCACTGTACTTTTCACGTCAATCTATTTATTATGATAAAAAAAAGTGTGAAAATGTTCAAGTTACTTTCTACTAATGATTGCGAATGATTATACAATATGTATGATTGCATGAACAAATTCAAGAATTATGCATTTCATAATCATCCCATATTCTATTCTGTATTTATAATAGCTCCGAGTCTATTGACAACATTGAGGTTTCCGAACTTTGATATTCCATTTTACAAAAGTACACAATATACACCAATCGAGCTATGTATCATACTTATAGGTTACGGTTATCAATCGTACAAAATTTCGTACACCAATTTAACTGATTCAAATAATCCGACTTCTGATATAATGATTGAAAATTTTCATCTACGTTAATTCACACGAATAGTAATTGAAGTTCACTTTCCGTTTGGATCAAGATAGAACTTCCAGCTATACAAATATCATGTATCGACGCAATCATTTTGTCTTGCTGAACGAAAGTAGCTACTTTTCCAGATTTTGCAGATAACACTTGCTTTGAATCAATAGTTACAATATTAACCGATTCACTGGTAAGGGCACATATATGTGCAAAAAGAAAAAGTGCCACAACTGGTAATGGCACATCTATGTGCAACGTGGATATCTCTTGCAGTTTTGAACGGATTTGCATCAAACTTGATGTTCCTAAGTTTTTTGGGCTTCATGTTGAATACGAAATTATTTCCTTTTACCAGTTTTGGCACAAAACGTTGATTTCGGGTCCATCAGTGAACCGGTTAATCAATCACCAATTTCGATTACCTATTCAAGGCCTGGTGCAAGTGCACATAAGTACAATACTTCCAGTATCACGATTGAACAGTAGGAAATAATTATAGATGTCAATTGCAGACACAATCTTCCCAGTGAACCAAAAATAGAATTCCCCAATTCATTTTGGTTTACTGGGTCAGTACATTCTGATACAGAGAAATAATAACTGTATTGAAACAAGGCGAGTGTCATTCTTTTCGACGTAGACGACCCTGATCTTAAGTAATATATCAACCCTAACCCAAGAACATTTCAAATCAGATCTGATTGGAAATTATTCAGTTGACTTACTGTCTACAAACAATTTCCACTTGAGTAGGTACATCGTCTACTCTGGCAAATGGAGAGTAGAAGAAGTATGCATTAGATTGTGGAAGAGTGGGAGAAAGGAATGTGCCCGCCAAGTATGTAGCTCTTGAAATGATTTTTCGATATCACTACACGAATTAGCGAGGTCCGACTTTTCGACATATATACTTGCGGGGAGGGCGTAGTGCTTGGCATTCTTCCTGATTTCACGACAGAGACTGGCGATAGGTTTTTCTATGTTTTTCTAGTGGGATCATTTTTGTACTTGGCGGTACTTTCTACATTGGAAATGTTTTTGTTGGTTTAGAATTAACAGCTCATAGAATTTCATAGTCACAAATAGAATTGTCATGAGTGAATAACGAATTAACACTTATAACACTATCTCACGCATAGAGTCTAGTACATATGCCTGTTGGAAATTCGGTAGGAAAACGAAGCGCTATGCAACAACGATCATTTTATAAGTACGGATAAATTTTGAACGTGCAAATGTCGAATAAAAGCTTCAACTGAATTCGCCGTATAGAATACAATAGTTTCAGATAAGATCGAGAATCGCTGCCCTGATATCCATCAAATCAAATTTGAACATCTAAAAAACTAAGTATTTTGTATTGTGAAATATCTTATAGGATCATATACTAGAGGAACGACGTGTAATACTTCATAAAAACCAATTGATTCTACATCAGCAAAGTCGTATAAGAAAAACAAACAATAGAAACACATAATAGTACATTCTGTCACTAGGCCGATTAAGTATTTTCCGACGAATTTGAGTTTATAATCCGAGCCGAAAGCGAGGATTATGATGAAATTCGTCAGAAAATACTTTTTGGGCCGTGTGGCATACAGAATTTTATGTGTCCAGGCCAAAAACCGCGTTTTAACCGAGCGAAGCGAGGTTAAAAACGCAGTTTTACGGCCTATGACACATAAAATGTTATACACATTCTATGTGAGCAGTCGCCGTGACAGATTGGACGTATTGAATATTATAGAAATGATTGAAGTTCCTATGAATTTCTATAAGACTTTTTCAGCAGGGAGTTGACCTTTCAGAGAGCCAGTATAGCCGGACGGAAAGGTATGGCCGTGGCGAAGCGTCAGTTTCGAGAGTTAACGAGCGCGCGGGTGTTTTGAAAAACCGGTGGTCGTGATGGATGTTTTGTTTCATTCATGATAGCGAAATGCAGAGATCATTTGTAACAAAATTCCAATAAGCGAATTCAGCAGTAGAAACCCACCAAGGACAACCACGAATACACAAGTAAAATCAAATAGTATTTTTTCATCACGGATGAAACAAAACATCCATCACGACAACCCTTTTTTCCAAACACTCGTGCTCGCTAACTTTCAAAATTGACGCTTCGCGACCGTCATACTTTTCCGTCCGGCTATAATGGCCATTCCACAATCAGCCTTTCCGTACCGTACCGTAGAACGGGCGCACGCGCAATAGCCAAACATCAATGATACTGTTGATGTGCGCGTGCGCCCTTTCTACGGTACTGTACGGTACGCTACGGAAGGGTTGATTGTGGAATGGCCATAAGTACGTTCCTTGCGTTACGTATACGTTAGGTTACGTTCTGTTACGTTCATCATAATCCGGCTTTATACTGAATCTGAACACAATTCGGTACTTATGTAGAATAAAATGATTGTGGCAAGCCCAACTCACGGTGTGTTTCGTTGTGAATTTTCAGAGAGGCTACCTCATCCAGGGAAGCATTATTAGCTAATGTATCCCAACATCAGGTGAAAAACCTTGGTACAGAGGAAACGATATTCACTCTCCAAAATGATATCCTGGAGGCTGAAATTCTTTCGATAATGCCCACAGAAGTTGCGACGAAAACAATAGATGATTTGAATACAGGTGGCATTTCCTAAATCCTCGGCACTCTTGTTTTATTTCAGCCCTTTCGATATGATTTTCATTTCGTGAAAGCAGCCGGAAAAATTCGTCCTCGAAAACCCTTTTTCCTTCATCATTCACCTGCTCGTAGACTTATTCGAGTCCTTTTTACAACAGCATCAACCGCAACTTGCTAGGGCTGAACGCTGGGATGAGGGCAACAGAAGAGAAAAGAAGAAATTAGAAAGAGGTGGTCATGGCTCGGGGTGGAGCCGCTGGGAACGGAAGAAAAGTTTATTTAATTAAAACCGCGCGAGGGATTCGCAAACAAACTGAGAGAGCTATATATAGTTGCCTGAAGGAAAGGTGGTGAAGTCTTCCCGGAGGAAGAATGAGAGTCCGGTATAACTCTAATTGTTTCGTTCATCTTGACCTAAACGGCTGTTTATGTTTCACCTCCAAGGGTGTAGACAGTCTCTGAAATATGAATGAAAATCGACCTTCTGCTCTTTAAGGAGGTTGAGGCGTCCGGTCGAATATAAGATAAAGACTTGAAAATTTTATCATCGAAAGATAGATGAATGCAATGCTTTCTGCCAAAATTTCAAGTCGATACACCACCTCGTTTTTGATAAATTAATTTTTAAATTTGCTTCTTATACACGTAGAGGTATAGGGAGCCGGTAAGGTTAGTATGAACTCTAACTTACTGCGCGGGTGATACGAAAGATTTCATACTAACCTTATCGGCTCTCCATACCTCTACGTGTATAAGAAGCAAATTCAAAAATTAATTTATCAAAAACGGGGTGGTGAATCGACTCGAAATTTTGGCAGGAAGCATTTCATTCATCTATCTTTCGATGATAACATTTTCAAGTCTTTATCTCATATTTGACCGGACGCCTCAACCCCCTTAAATATAGCTTTGCATATTTTAAGCGGTAGATAATTGTTCAAAAATTCGAAACATCGGAGGGATATCGGGGAAATCCGTCTACTATGGTTCGTGAAAGATCGTGAGATGTGTTTGTTCGCACTCCAAAGGATCAATATCGTCGTTTCATTCATATGTAAAGTTGAGAAAACAAATGGTCTGAGTAGTTATATATGCCCTGATGGGCCAGTTCAACGATTTTCCAACGTATTTCCAACCGTTGATATCCCGTTGAGCAATCATTGGACGTCAACGGATGAAGTACGTTGAAGATCAGTTGATTTGTTTCAAATCCAATACTCTTTTCCAACGACTTTTTCATTGGAAACCTGTTGGTAGCGTTATAAACACGTTGAAGGTGCGGTGGAAGCGCGTCGGAGGTGCGTTGGACACGCGTTGGTACCAGCTCGGTGGCCGGTATATCGTTGGAAACCTGTTGGAAGCGTTGAAAACACGTTGAAGGTGCGTTGGAAGCGCGTTGGTACCGGCTCCGTGGCCGGTATATCGTTGGAAACGCGTTGGAAACCTGTTGGAAGCGTTGGAAACCTGTTGGAAGCGTTGGAAACCTGTTGGAAGCGTTGGAAACCTGTTGGGAGAGTTGGCAATGCGTTGGAGGTGCGTTGGAACACTGTTGGGAGCGCTGGCAATGCATTGGAGGTTCGTTGGAAACGCGTTGGAGGTGCGTTGAAAACGCGTTGAAGGTGCGTTGGAAACGCGTTGGAGGTGTGTTGAAAACGCGTTGGAATCCTGTTGGGAGCGTTGGCAACAGATTTCCAACGCGCTGTCAACGACGGGCCAACGCGGTAACTAATATTAGTGAGCCAACAGATCCCCAACGCTCGCCCAATGCGGCGATAGTTGTCCTCCAACGCGCTGTCAACGACGAGCCAACGCGGTATCTAATATTAGTGAGCCAACAGATTCCCAACGCTTTCCCAATGCGCCGATAGTTGTCCTCCAACGCGCTGTCAACGACGAGCCAACGCGGTATCTAATATTACTGATCCAACAGATTTCCAACGCTTGCCCAATGCGCCGATAGTTGTCCTCCAACGCGCTGTCAACGACGGGCTAATGCGGTATCTAATATTAGTGAGCCAACAGATTTCTAACGCTCGCCCAATGCGACGATAGTTGTCCTCCAACGCGCTGTCAACGACGAGCCAACGCGGTATCTAATATTAGTGAGCCAACAGATTCCGAACGCTTGCCCAACTTGCTGATAGTTGTCTTCCAACGCGCTGTCAACGACGGGCCAACGCGGTATCTAATATTAGTGAGTCAACAGATTTCCAACGCTCGCCCAATGCGGCGATAGTTGTTCTCCAACGCGCTGTCAACGACGAGCCAACGCGGTATCTAATATTAGTGACCCAACAGATTCCCAACGCTTGCCCAACTTGCCGACAGTTGTCCTCCAACGCGCTGTTAACGACGGGCCAACGCGGTATCTTATATTGGTGAGCCAACAGATTTCCAACGCTCGCCCATGCGGCAATAGTTGTCCTCCAACGCGCTGACAACGACGGGCCAACGAAGAACTCGCGTCCAATACAATTCCAACGTCCACAATGTTTTACCAATATATGATCAACGATATCTCAATCACCTCAACACATTTCCAACGACAATTTCGTTGAATCGGCCCATCAGGGTGAACTGAGGACACACTTTTGACTGTAACGAGACAAATAATTGGCCCCGTGAATGACGGTTGAGTCTTTGTCCGAAGCGTGTCATCCCGTGTATTGAAACAAATTTGGAGTGAGAAGTCCGCATATTTAATTAGTAAGTTCTGTCTCCTAATTTTTTTTGTTACTTTCTCTCGTCGCACGTGCCGAATGAAACTAGACGTCCAGGAACGCCTCCCCTTAGTTCAATAATTTCTAAAAGTATACTTTCTGGAATATGATTAATCGTTGATTCTATATTGGGAACCTTAGAACCTCGATACGCTAACTAGTGGCAGAAAATAGAACTACTCAAAGAAGGCTACAGTAACCAATGAGAGGGCTTAGAACCTCGATACGCCAACTAGTGACGAAAATAGAACTACTCGAAGAAGGCTAAAATTTCAAAGCCACGCCCCTTTCAAGGATCCCAATACCGTGAGGAAACGTGGAAAGAGCTGGTTCCAAGCGCGCAGGCGCTGATTTATTCGAATACCGGAAGCCATCGGCCGGCTACGTCGTATATCTCAAATTCAAGACCACGGCCAATGATTTCGGATAAATAACTACTGAGAAGAATTAACTAAGTTAACACATTGAACTGCGTATTATTGACGCTATAAGGGGCGGAATGAACGACCGTCTCTGTAATATGTTTGCCTTTACCCACGGCCACGGTGCTCTTCCTCTCATCTCTGTCAACGCGGAAGACTGCAAAGCCCGCCGTTTTCAACTAGGCAACGCTCATAAAGACAATGAATGAAAATATTTTTTCCCATACCCCGGCCAAAAACACGTCATTATTTGCCGATCGCAGACGGTAAAAACGAGGCATTATTCACGAGTATTATTGCGCCCAGAGGATGCGCAGTAGTTTGGCGCATGCGCACCTTGACTTTCTGCTCTATTCGCAACTGTTTCATTCGCGAGAGTTGATGTCAGTTGATGTTTTTATACACGGATTTTCTAACCTCGAAAGAAAGTTGTGTGTTTTCTCAACGATAGTTATAATATGGCAAATTTAGGATAAAAAAAAAAAAAAAATATGGCAAATGTAACAAATAATTCATCTGATTCTGGATCAGAATCAGATTATAATGAAGAGACGGAGGAAACACTGATTGGGAACTTTGAAGCAGAAAGTAAACTAATTGTCAACAATCTTCTACCTAAGAAGTCATGTGAAGTATATGAAAATGTTTACACAAGATTAATGCAATGACATCAACAACATAAAGCTACTTCATATTCTGAAGATATTTTGATAGTTTATTTCAACGAACTATCAAAAAAGTATAAACCAACAACTCTATGGGCAAAGTGGTCAATGCTACGTGCAATCTTAAACCTTAGAAACGAAGTTGACATTAATAAATACATTAATTTGAAAACTTTCCTCAAGAATTATGCTAAAGGATACAGGCCAAAAAAAGCAAATCCTTTTACTTTAAATCAATTGAAAACTTTCTTGGACAAGGCTGATGATCATCTATACCTAGTTTTGAAAGTATGTATACCTACTTTATCAATACTTTATAATAATTATTTACTGAACATTCATCATTCATTTGTACATTGTAGGTTATTACTATATTTGGTATTTGTGGTGCGCTGGGATGCTCTGAATTCATTCGCATCAGTACAGCTGATATAGAGCACACCAGTACCCTAACGACTTTTGACCAACGTATAACATCGGTATTAGACCGCCTCAAAAAAAAACTTAATTTTTTTTTTCGATCTCCAGCTTCATAATATCATAGTTTTCAACCAAATATTGAACCTCGTTCAAGGAAATCGCCGTGCGATTTTTTTTAGTGGTGGCGCATCGAGATTTTGTATTCGCCATTTGATTAACACGTAAGAAATCCAATTCTGACGTTTGGAGCGGGATAATATCTTTTCTACACAACGGACGGAACTCTTCTTGGTACCCTTTTGACAACTTGGATGTCCTCTTCAAATCGGCGTGTCATTCAAAATTTTCAACCGCACGATCTTCGAGATATCCAAGATTGCGTAAAACGTGGTTTTTCACTTTTTCGAAAAATGGTTACTTACGATAAACGCGCAGCTTTCTCGACTGCGCCACAGTGAAATGTTGAACAATATCCGTCAAATACATTAAATTTGTTCAATTAAACCGAACTCGATGTGCCTGTCTATCGGGAAAATCAAATTATCGAAAATTTCAATAGAAATTTTCTCGCGTAAAAAAAAATATTTTATTTTTTTTTTATTTTTTTTAGTATCTACTGCAAATAGTAAAGGATCACCGGTCAAAATATGAAAACTGCCATAGAGGAAGTTTACGATACTCAAGTGTGGAATAAATCGATGATAAAAAAAAAAAGAAAGCGGAATGGCGGTTATATTATATTATACTGTTCACTTATTTCACTTCTTACTTATTCTGTCTAAATAAAAATTCATTAGAACGGAATTTTTCCGGTGTGCTTTTTTCTCCGAGCTCGGTGGTTCGGAACCCACCTCAAAAAATGTAGGTCCTCCCAAAACACTGGGCCAGTATTGACAAGGTTGCGGAATCAACAAAACCTAAAAGTTCAAAAAATGAACAAAAAAACTATGTGCCCAATGTGCGGAGGTCTTAAGCCTAACCCAGTAAGACAGGTTCCCGACCCTACTACTCATACTACTACTACTACTGTATATTTAATGTATTTGACGGATATTGTTCAACATTTCACTGTGGCCCAGTCGAGAAAGCTGCGCGTTTATCGTAAGTAACCATTTTTCGAAAAAGTGAAAAACCACGTTTTACGCAATCTTGGATATCTCGAAGATCGTGCGGTTGAAAATTTTGAATGACACGCCGATTTGAAGAGGACATCCAAGTTGTCAAAAGGGTACCAAGAAGAGTTCCGTCATTTGTGTAGAAAAGATATTATCCCGCTCCAAACGTCAGAATTGGATTTCTTACGTGTTAATCAAATGGCGAATACAAAATCTCGATGCGCCACCGCTAAAAAAAATCGCACGGCGATTTCCTTGAACGAGGTTCAATATTTGGTTGAAAACTATGATATTATGAAGCTGGAGATCGAAAAAAAAGATAAAGTTTTTTTTTGAGGCGGTCTAATCGGTATATCAACCGTGAACACGTGGTATTAGTATTAACAGAGTAAACGCACCGTAGTAAAACTGTGTGTTGTAGGAATAAATACCGTATTTTTGAGCTCGGATGCATACCGTCTATACACCGTAGGTAATCACTAATAATACGGTATTGAAGCGGAATTTTCTCAGTCGTGATGGAAGATGAAGTACGCATGAACAGGGAATGAGACACGTATGTCAATACGGTATGAATGTGGTGAGAATACGGTTTCAAAACTGTGGAACTACGGTACACATACTGCGGTCAAACCCAATTGCTTGAGCTGGCCAGAAAATTTGACGGTTTAGGCAGGGTATGGTAACTGTGTTCATACCATATGAAAACTGTGTTCAGTACCCGTGAATACGGTGGAAGTGCCGGTAAAACACGGTACGCAGAAAGGCACAAATATACCGTATTTCTGAAGTGATTACCCGTGGTAAATCCGGAAATATACCGTTCAACATCGGTATATGAACCTTCTCTCAACCTTGCGAAAAAGTCGTTAGGGTACGCAATGCATAGTGACTATCAAAGACAGCAAAACTACATACCGTACTCGTCCCAGTCAACACAAGTGTCTATAAGAGCTCTTGTAAGAGCTCTTGCTTGAGACGAAAAAGAGAGTCCGATGAACGAGTTCTATTAGAAGTCTTTTAGACCTCATTACTTCGAAGTCAAATTATAGAGTTCTAAAAGAGGTCTTATTTTGGAGCTCGCGTAAACGGGTTCGTTGAGAAGTCTGATAGAAGTGCTAACGAAACGTGAACCTAACGTAACCTAAAATGACGTATGTGAACGTACGATTACCAAATGCCAGCAAGGGCCAAAGAGTGATAGCAGTAATTTGTTACTTCGCTTGAAAAAATAGAGGTAAGTGTAAAATACAATCAATAATTTATATCATGTATATCGAGCAGTGTTTATGAATGTCCATCCTATACAATTATTCGAAAATATTGTTCATATTATATGATATAAGATTCACAATTGTTGAAACTAACATGAATCTAACCTCACTTTTCTTTCTAGCACAAACGACACGTGAACTAGGTTTAGCTTCATGAATTGGTTGCAATATGCGGGCGATCATCTACGTTATCAACAAAAAACTCACCCGAGAATAACTCGTACTTGAACTAAAATTATATAATATATATTAAATATGTATAATTCTATAAAAATAATAAATAAATATCTCTGTGCGTGCAATAAATCGTGATGGTTTTCATCAAATTTATCAAAATTTCTCGAATACATGCATTTAACATTGGAAATACTCCAAATTCGAGTAATTTGTGAATTTAGCACATTTCGAATGGTAAATACATGTATTTGAGAAATTTCGATAAATCTCGTAGAATAGTTATGAACGGGTTCGAAAAACATTCTTATAACCGACTTCTAAAAGACGTCGGATTTTAGAGCTCCGAATTCGTGTCCTGAAAGAGCTCTTTCCGAGGCTTTGGAGAGCTTCGTACAAGAGTCAAAAAAGATTGCATAAGAGGTCTCTTGGACTTCTTTTAGAATACTTATCGATACTTGCCCGAGAGCTCTAACCAGTTTTCGCGAGCTCCCCTAGAGGTCTTTAGGACCACATTTGGTTGACTGGGGTACTTTTGTCATTGGTCCACCATGGCACGACAAAGTTAAACAGTATGCTGCCAGACCTACAGACATAGCTACGAATAGATTTTTCATAGTTTATCAAAAAGGAAAGTGCCACCGTCAAGTGATTGGTAAGAATAAGATCAGCGAGACACCAAATACTATTGCTTTGTATCTGAATGTACTGGATCCACAAAAGTATACTGGACACTCTTTTAGACGTTCAGGTGCAACTATATTTTCCAATTCAGGTGCAAATTTAGTGGCAGTAAAATCTCTTGGTGGGTGGAAATCTGACAGTGTTGCTCAGGGTTATATTGATAACTCGCTAAAGATAAAAAGAAAAATTTTTGATGATATTACTGGCATCATAGTACCAAATACTGCAACAACTTCTATGAATGAAACTTCGAAATCAGCATTCGACAAGCCAAGTTCTTCAACCACACAGCAAGTTCCTAGTGCGTCCAAAGAAAATACATCACCAATTGAGAAAGAATCCATCCATTCCCACACAGCACCCAATATTGTAGCAACATTGCAGTAATATTGCAATATTGCTGCAATATTGGGTGCTGTGTGGGTTCGAGTGATTTACCTGAAGAAACTGTTGTAAAGAAAAATAAGAACCGAAATTTTGATAAGCCTTCTGGAGAAAATAAATTGCAACATGATTTGAATCAAAATTACTTAATTGATAATAATATTAATGATATTAATTATAATTTTAATTTTTATTAATTAATTATAGTTTTTTTCCTTTAAGGTAATATTATTGGGTTCTAATTCTCTTTGTCTCCTAGTTCTTATACACGTGCTAATACATTCTATCTCAACAGCTGTTACTGCAGTGTTATTGTTCCGTTACGGGTTGCCTATATGTTTCTGTCTATTAATTCTTAAGGTATGTTGTTAAAAAAGAAGTTTGTAAATATCTATAACTGTCTGATTTGTTAATAGTCTTTTATTTATATATTTTATTCGTTTGCCGATTCTAACTTAGTTTTGTATATCCTTTAGAATAAAATTCGTTCTGAAGAGGGTCCTCAACAGGACCGAAACGTCAACTGATGTTTTTATAACCGACCTCTACCCAAGATTTATTCACACATTAATTATAATGCATTGCAAAAAAAAAAAAAAAGAAAATTAACCAAAAATCCGTCTAATTTATATGAAAATAAGGTTTTAGATGAAATTGATGTTAATTCAACATATGTTAGATTTTAAAACTGTCAAATACATAATTTGACTATAAATAATTATCCATGCAATAATAATTATACTAAAGATGAAAATTGAGTTTATGTAAACATTGTGATGCTATACTGTGTGAATACTCATACTATACCTACTCATATACTCATACTATAAATTGCGTGAATGTTAAATTATTACAATAAATATTACTTGATATTTTTTATTAATAAATATGTGTTATACATAAATTCATATCATATAAAAGATCATTTGCATTTATGAATTGTCATTCCTCAGATTCCCTCAATCCTAACAAATAATAGTAGATTTCGAATTTCGGAAACAATTTTATTTTTAATTTTTTTCTACCATACTGACCTCAAAGTGAAAAGTACAATTCAACAAACTTTCACACTCGTGTTAGAATCTACTAATTCTCTAGCTTGCGTAGTATACGAGAGAAATAGGACGAATGTCTGATAAAAAGGGAGATAGATAGATAGATAGCAAAGGAGAGAGAGGGAAGCGCGGCCAATGCGCATGCCCCGTCCGAAGCAGCAGATGATGCTCCGCGCTACTATTTTTGGAATAATTTTTTTGATTTGAAGCGTTTAGGTGGGACGTGTTTTTAGCCCGGTAGAGAAAAAAATCGTATACGCTACTCGGAATGAAAATGCGACATTATAGGCCGGTGTAGGCTCCCGAGGCGAAGCCGACCCTACACTACACCGGCCTATACTACACCGGCCTATAATGTCGCATTTTTACCCCACGTAGCGTAATATACTATTGAATATTCTACCCATATCGTCAAATTCCTATACATACCATATCACATACCACTTTAGTAAACAAGAAAAAAATTCCATTTTGTCAGAAGGCTCGCGTGCTTCTTTTGTAATGAGAAGAGCAGGAACTGGTCACCGCTGGAAAAAAACGCATATATATGGGCATTAGACCTGTCCTTCAGAAGAATAAAATTGAATTTCGATGGTTTCACCCCTCAAATTGATTCGAAATAATTTAAAAAAAATATTACATTTTTTCCAATTTTTTTTGTCCATATTGACCCACCCAGTGTTGTGAAAATTGTAATTAAATTTTTTTTAATTACTCATTACTTTCGTGATGTGTAATTGAATTTTTATTTAATTACACATTACTATGGTAATGGTATGGTATGGTAAATTACTTTAGTAATGTGTGATTAAATAAAAATTCAATCACACATTACACTGACATATCCATATATATACCGCGATAATCAGGTGAAAGAGAATGGTCCATCCGCCCAGGCAGACAATATTTCGTATTTTTAGGGGGATAGCCACTCGTCGCACTGAAAATCCCTAGGGTGATTTTGGCGCGCGGTCGATGCAACTCGGCAGCCATTGTTGATACAAGCCGGCTGACTGTCAATACATCGCGGAAGGTAGACAAGTGTGGTTATGTTCGTTTATTTGAAGGAAATGATAAATAAAGTGAATGAAACCTACGTGAATAAGCTAGGAATATTTATCAAAAATCGATCAATTAGTTTTAAATGATAATTTCGTTCAAATTAGTTGTTCTCGATGAACTTTTCGATTCTCATTAATTTCCAGTTATAGCTTGGTTTAAGTCGTTGATTGCATTAAGATATCATTTAAAACTAATTGATCGATTTTTGATAAATATTCCTAGCTTATTCACGTAGGTTTCATTCACTTTATTTATCATTTCCTTCAAATAAACGAACTCCTTTGGAAGGAGTCAATTTATCAAAAAATGATAAGAGAAGCTTTTTGTAGAGTGTTAAATTTCCAATGACAATATGTATGAGTCATTTGGATTTGTTTATTGGTTTGTGAGCTACAAAATTATTAAAAAAAAAAAAAAAAAATTTCCTATGCTATTCAAATGGAAAATAGAAATCCGCGATGAGCGACCTCTAAATCTTAATATTAAGAGTTCCGCTTTTAACAGGCATCTTCCCCCCCCCCCCCCCCCCCCCCCCCGAAAGTATTTCAATGCGAAAATTGAAAAAAAAAGAATAGTCGATTTTTTTTAACTGTTCTAATATATATATATACATATATACATTGATAGATATTGATATATTTCTGTACATAATATGTATTATATGAATTGTAATGTATAATTAAATTTTCATTCAATTACACATTACTTTGGTAATGTGTAATTAAACTTCATTTAAACTACTACGAACCCCATTTTCAACACTCAATATTAAGCTAGAAATGTTTAGATTTTAGTTGCATGCTTATTAGGGTGGTCCTTATTTAGGGTATGTTCGAATTTTTTTCGACGATAGTCCTAAATCGGTTCCAAATAATTCAGAAAAAACGCCCGCGGAGTTTAAGGTGATTCTTCACCTACGTCCCACCAAACGTGGGTTCCAGACCAGATTTTGAGTACTTCTCGATGGGGAAAAAATCTGAAAAAAAATCAAGCATGTAGAAGATCTTCGGGAGATTGATTTTGCATAATAATAATTCAAAAACGTTATTAACAAATTGATGGAAAGAAAAACTGTTCAAGAAATTAGCCGATGACCCAACTTTTTTTTTAGGTGAAAATTATTTTTTAATTTTTCTGAATACGTATGAATTTTTTCAGAATTTTGTTAAATCTTTGAAAATCGCGTTATGTCAGGTATGAAAAAACGCAATTTTCAAAGATTTAACGAAATTTTGAAAAAAATCATACATATTCAGAAAAATTAAAAAATAATTTTCACCTAAAAAAAAAGTTGGGTCATCGGCTAATTTCTTGAACACTTTTTTTTCAATCAATTTGTTAATAACTTTTTTGAATTATTATTATGCAAAATCAATCTCTCGAGGATCTTCTACATGCTTGATTTTTTTCAGATTTTACCCCCATCGAGAAGTATTCAAAATCTGCTCTGAAACCCACGTTTAGTGGGACTGTAGGTGAAGAACCACCTTAAGCTCTTAATATTAATATTAACCCGCGTCCCACGGCAGTCAAAGTTTTAAATGGGAAATTGCATGTATTTTTCGAAACTAAACATTGACTTTCCATAACTCCGATGATTATTGATGAAAAAATCTAAAATTTAGCATACTTATTCGTACTTGTAGGATGTACAAAATGGTCGATTTGAATTTTTTTTAGATAATTATAATCTTACCTTTTGATGCTTAACTTTAAGGGAATTTTTTTTTTTTTTCATCACATTGAAAGGCAAGAATAAAATCATCCGAAAAAATTTCGAATGCACCATTTTGTACATCCTACAAGTGCAAATAAGTATGCTAAATTTTAGATTTTTTCATCAATAATCATCGGAGTTATGGAAATTCAATGTTTAGTTTCGAAAAATACATGCAATTTCCATTTAAAACTTTGACTGCCGTGGAGCGCGGGTTAATATTAATATTAAGAACTTCAACTTGGCAAGCGTTTTTTCTGAATTATTTGGAACCGATTTAGGACTGTCGTCGAAAAAAATTCGAACATATCCCAAATAAGGACCACCCTAATGCTTATAAATAAAAATTATCCTTTTCCAAACCTGGAACCTTATCTTCAACCAAAACAGACTCTATCCTCTACCCTCGTAAACTCTCCAAACTCCGAACTCCAATTTTTACGACCCTCTTCCCACGCATCTGCAATGCAGCTGCAATTTGTGGACGTCCTCATCTTAAAGACAATCCTACCCCTAATTTCTGACCTCTCCCTCAAAACCTCATTGGGTCCCCTCCTAACTCAAAGTTCCTCGCACAAATCCCATCATCCCCTTTTTTACTTAGACATAGGAAAATTAAGGAACTTGTAGGGGAAAGCGGGGCAAGTTGGAGACCTTAAGCTTTGGAAGCGTTTTTTTAATCAATCGTAAGTGAAACCCTGGTTAAAAAAAGCGATAGAAAACAATAAAATCCAATAGAAACCAATTAGAATTGAATCGGATTTGATTGGGGCAATCGGTGTAGCTTTCGGCGGCCGATAGAAAATGAATTGGAATTAATGGCTCTCAATCGGATTTAAAGTTTTATCGGACTCAATCATATTTCCATTATTCTGCGACTTAGGAAATTGTGAAATGCTGATACAGACCTAAAAAGAAATCTTATCGGAAATAATAGGGTTTTTATATCGGTGTATATTATATTGAAAATAATAAAGCCTTCACTATTATGAAAAAAAATTCGACCGCTTCGCATGAAAAATACAACAATTATGAGTGTTAACGACGTCGTCGCCGGGAGTTGTCTTCATACAACATACGCTTTCGTTATCTGTAACCAGGTACAACGCACCGTAGTTTCCGTCCTCCAGGTCCACCGCTACGTAGTTTTCATGCTCTAGGTCCACCGCACCATAGTTTCCGTCTTCCAGGTCCATCGCACCGTAGTTTTCGTACTCCAGGTCCACCGCACCGTAGTTTTTGTCCTCCAGGTCCACCGCATCGTAGTTTCCGTCTTCCAGGTCCACCGCACCGTAGTTTTCGTCCTCTAGGTCCACCGCTACGTAGTTTTCATGCTCTAGGTCCACCGCACCATAGTTTCCGTCTTCCAGGTCCATCGCACCGTAGTTTTCGTACTCCAGGTCCACCGCATCGTAGTTTTCGTCCTCCAGGTCCACCTCACCGTAATTAACAATTTACTGAATAATGATGCATGAATTATCAACGTGGTGTGTACAACATCAAGTGTTCATCAATAATTACTTGCAATCGGTCGACCTGGAGGACGAAAACTACGGTGCGGTGGACCTGGAAGACGGAAACTATGGTGAGGTGGACCTGGAGGACGAAAACTATGGTGCGGTGGACCTAGAGGACAAAAACTACGGTGCACTGGACCTGGAGTACAAAAACTACGGTGCGGTGGACCTGGATGACGGAAACTATGGTGCGGTGGACCTGGAGGACGGAAACTATGTAGCGTTCGACCTGGAGGACAGAAACTACGTAGCGGTAGACCTGGAGGACAAAAACTACGATGCGGTCGACCTAGAGGACAAAGACGACGTGGCGGTGGACCTGGAGGACGGAAACTACGTAGCGGTCGACCTGGAGGACGAAAACTATGA
Organism: Tenthredo mesomela; assembly: GCA_943736025.1. NCBI lineage: Eukaryota > Metazoa > Arthropoda > Insecta > Hymenoptera > Tenthredinidae > Tenthredo > Tenthredo mesomela. The sequence goes on from OX031022.1 coordinate 13,386,234, forward strand.
TGCGGTCGACCTTGAGGACGAAACCAACGTAGCGGTGCTCCAGGTCACAGATAACGAAAGCGTATGTTCTACGAAGACAACTCCCGGCGACGACGTCGTTAACACTCATAATTAACTGTAACTTGAATGCCATATGGTGACAGAATTTATCACTAGATTTAATCATTTATTTTTATTTCACTGAAAATTGACCCACCACGGGTCAACAGTTAGTTACATACATATTGATATAAATCCCGAGGTAAATGCTCACGAATCAAAGTTTACCTATCAAGTCGAAAAGTGTTAGAAATTGCAACAGTCGACGATTAGAGCCAGATCGACACCGGACATCAGATGCTCAACGAAGTTAAGCAACTCCAACTGCGACCCGAACTTGGATGGGTGACCGACATGAATAAAAATCTATTCAGTCTGTGAATAAATAATTTCTAACACCCTGCAATATTCACTGTGCTCTACCGCTAAAGAAAGAAACAACTATTGGTGAAAAAATCTCAATCTGATTTTTTTTTTTTTTTCTCTTCGTGCTAGAAGAAACGATTGAAACCGATAGAATCCTATAGACAAAATGAGGAAATTAATTGGGTAACACCGATACAAACGGATTGGAAATATGAATTGGAAAAGGGCCTTTCAATAGGAAATAACTTAAACAGAAATCCGATTACGACCCATACAAAATCTTCTATTGGTTTGAATCATTTTTTTTAACCAGGGAATTTGAAATCTTTCGGTATTTTCGCAAACTATGAGATGTTAGCTGTTACAAAAAAAATGGACATTGAATTCGGTTATTTACAAACTGTGTTATTTCGATTTTTCCAAAATGTTGCAGACTCGTCAACTTGCCCCGACCACGGGGCAAGTTGGCGAATGCTAGATTTCGGTTCAATGGGCTTATAAAAATGTTGTTTTCGTCAAAAAATACTTCCGTTCATTCAAATCCAGAAAGGAAACACACATATGGTTACATTTTTTTATGTATAGGTAGGGGAAAAGTGGCATGAAAGAGCCAAGTTTTGAAAGAGCCGCTTGCATGCAGAAACTATATGATTAAATGGAGGTGGCTCTTTCAAGACTTGGTTCTTTCATACCAATTCATTGATTTATTCATTGATGTATTCAATAAGCTGAAATTGCATATAGCCTAAATACCTACCATATGCAGGGATAGCAAAAAGGGGCAAGTTGTGGATCGTCAACTTGCCCCCACCAACTTGCCCCGTGTGCCGCTATTTTCAAAAAAAAAAAAAAAAAAAATAACCTCAACCAGTACATTGGTGACAGTTTGGAAATCCTATGATCTGTAGGATCTATATGCCTACATAAATGAAGGATTAATTCACAAGTACGATCTTGCTCACCTGTAGTTCTGTAAAACCGTTTTCCGAACACAAAATATTACATCGCGCAGACCAAAAACCACTATGTCTCTGTGAGAAGCCATGTGACTTTGTCATGCAAGTTTACACCAGTTTTATTACTGCGTGGGGGTTTGTTTAACACTACTTGATGACTTAGCTGGCATCATCTTTTGAAATATTCGCGAAACAACGATTTCGTCATCTTGCCCCCGTCTCCAACTTGCCCCGCTTTCCCCTAATCATTCTACTCCGAAAACTCAAACTGAAAACAACTTCCGTTCTCACAATAAAACAACAGATTTACTTATAGAAATAATATCTTGTTAATTCATCCTCGAAGTCCATTACAGTATTGACAAAAAATATATGGTCGCGTTATCTATAGCACATTTTATTAAATATCTCAGAAACAAAAACAAAAACGAAATATAAATATACATTCAGTACGTATAACTTTCTAAGGTAATATCTACACTGATAGAAATATCGAATTCCCCCAACTAAAATTGGAAAAAATAAATCTAGACTGTTATAATGAATTAATTACAATGTATAATGCGTTGAGCAACACCTGCATTGGTAATCAACCGCACATTGATAGAAAGTAAGGAATTTTGGATTAGAAAAAGATCGCATTATTTTGGCCAGGATTCGATCCGGGACGCACGCATTCGCTCGTATTACTATCGCACGCTCTACCGACTACGCTAAACCATTTATCAAACTAACTTATCACTTTTATCTATTTACTTTGAAGTTGGCATCTGTCTCAATGATATCAATGTTTTAATGCAGCTCAGATAATATCTCAACTGAACATCTGAGTTCCAAATATCTTTCTAATCCAATTTCTTTCCTAGAGTTCCGAAAGTTCTCACTCACTGTAAAACGCTTACAGTAAGTATGTAATAATATCTGTATAACAATCTAGTTTCTGTTACTATTTTCAGTGGGTTAGCAAATTGACTTTTAAATAATACACGGAGAAACTTTTAGTATAAATATTTGTTTGATTGCGTATGAAAAGTTAACATAAAATGTAAGAATTTAGGGATAATCGAGTCACGCTGATAATCCTTCCTACAATCATATGAAACATTAGTATATATTTGATACTTTCTGCTACTGGGGCTTGAGAGAAATTCTAAAACTTTATACGAAAAACGGCCGAATATTTCCGAGCTATTCCGGATTCAGCCGAAGGGCCAGACCGCTCTCTTGTGTTGGTGTGGTTGTGTGGGTATAACTTAGCAGTGAAAGAAACTGCAACAATGGTCATGTACATTACTTCCATGTTTTCTCGTAAGGTGGCGACCAGCGCTTTCGATATTCTCGCGAGTGCCACTTATAGAAGTTGGTGAGTATATACAGGGTGATTCAGAATGCGGTACTTTCCTTACACCGGTGGATTCCTTGTAAAAATCTAAGACCAAAATTATTTATCCTAAAATGTCGAAAGCTAAGCCGTTTTCAGGTAGTAGTAGTTTAAAGTAAGCCATAGTAAGCCAATACGAGGGCAGATACGAGAATGGCTCAGCCGCCGCTACGCCGTTATTGTTGATCAGACGTGGCTGGTCTGCTGTATGTACCGGGAAGATTCCTTGATAGTATACACCTGACTGCCGTCGATTGCGCATGCGCCAAATAATTCATTTTCATTGGTCGGTAAGATCGTCCCGGGACAGTATTATGACGTAGGAGGCACGGGTGCCAACATGCGAAAAATTAAGCGAGAGCTGTCAAACTCTGGCGCGTAAAGTAGTCAATCGAGGTTATGTTGATATTTATTTTAATTCGACGTTAATTATTGAAAAAAAAAAAGAAAAATAGCACGGACTAGCAGTTTTTAATAACGTAGTCCATTTCGGAAGATTATTCAATGCGTGCATCAAAGGATTTAATGGAAAAACAACAATTAATCGTTACAAAAAACATCTTAAAGTGATTTGTTGAAAGATGAAATCTAAAATCAAATCTGAAAGGTTATTATCAAATGACAGTCTGGACAAACTGAGGCAGGTGAGTGAAAATAACGTTTATTGAAAAAATATTCTTCATTCACATCGAATCGAAGCAAGCAATCAGCTGTTCGGAATAAATTCCGACGGTTCTTTCAGAACATCAAATTTTAACCTCGATAATGAAAGCTTTCCAAGCCTTTCTGAATCACTACCGCAATTTATTGAGATTTGAACCCAAAAAATTCGTATCAATTACATCGCCGTCGAAAACAAAGTTTGACAGCTAAAACTCGGGATGGCCAGCCTGCCTTAGCGGACGACGAAACTCGCGCATGCGCAATCGACGGCAGTCAGGTGTATACTATCAAGGAATCTTCCCGGTAGTTAAGCTATACAGGCGATGCAATGGAAACAGAAGCGTGCGAATGTTACCGAACTATGAATGTAACGTCTGATCGTCGTTTCTTTGCAAGATCGCGGTGGCGGGCCAACAATAACGGCGCAGCGGCGGCTGAGCCATTCTCGTATCTGCCCTCGTATTGGCTCACTTTGGCTTACTTTAAACTACTCCTACCTGAAAACGGTTTAGCTTTCGACATTTTAGGATGAGTAATTTTGGTCTTAGATTTTGACAAGGAATCCACCGGTGTAAGGAAAGTACCGCATTCTGAATCACCCTGTATAGAGGCGGAAGATCTCATCAACAAGCAAGGCTTGATCCCGCTACAGCACTGATCCTATGGTGGTGATGTCAATATACAGACATCAAGGTACGACATCGGAATACTCAGGCTCGACCGGTACCATCGCTCACTGGCTAACCGCTTTGTTCAAAAGCTCCCCCCCCCCCCCCCCCCCCCCCCCCCCCAAATCTAGTGTTAAATTAATTTTTGTTTTTCCCGCGTACTCAGCACACCACGTGACCTCCATTTTTCGTATAGTGGTTTAGAAAGATCGCAACGCGTTTATACTGAAACGTACAACGTTTAATTTCACTCTTTGCAAAGCTCTATACTAATTTTTGTTATTCGAGTCCATTACAGATTTTAGTCACAGTACCTCGATTATCCCTAAATTCTTATATTTTATGTTAACTTTTCATATGCAATCAAACAAATAATCATACTAAAAGTTTCTCCGTGTAGTTGATGTAATAATTAAGTCCATCTAAACAGACGAGTGCAGTTAAACAGTTAGTTAATTTGCAATAGAAAATATAGTTACCATTATTTGAAAGAATTGAACATTCCAAAATTTTACTCATGTCGAGATTTTCAATAACCGGTTTTTCCCCTAAACTCCATACTCGCCTGAGATTCAGGATTTTTTTTTTTAAGAATGCAACGCTCTTTGAATTTTGGAGAAAATCTTAAAATTATGGTCACGGCAGTGATAAATAGCCCAAGTGGTGATCTCGGAGACGGGTAACAATATAAGGTTTATCAATGGCTGAAAATTTGAAGAAAAATTATGGCAAGCAATTGTCATTGCGATTCAATATGTTCGATGTGTTGTTTAACAGTTATTGCAAAGTATTCATATCTCGCGCGCGGCGTCCAGGGCTGCAGGAACGATAACTTTGCAATAACTGTTTAACAACACATCGAACATATCGAATCGCAATGGCAATTGCTTACCATAATTTTTCCCTCAATTTTCAGCCATTGATGAACCTTCTATTGTTACCCGTCTCCAAGATCACCACTTGGGCTATTTTCCACTGCCGTGACCATAATTTTAAGAATTTCTCTAAAATTCAAAAAGCGTGGCATTCAGGAGGCTTCAAAGATTGAGCATGATTTTTTAAATATTTTTCCCGTCTTTTTTGGAAGAATGGCGATGAGTTGAAGTTAAGCTACGGAAAGAAATGTGTAAGAACTACGTTTTCATAACACGGGCATGAAATAAGCCTTCTTTCATGCTTGTCGAGAGGGGGGGAAATCACGTGTTTCGACCGTGAGTACCAAATATCCAACAGCGGGAGGGAATGTATATTCTTCATCACTGAGCCCATTTCATGCCCTTATTATAAAAAATACAGTGTGCAGTTAGGGGGGGATGGCAATTTCTACCTCGGGTGAGTTTTCAGCACTCACGGGGAAAAGAGTATACTAAATTTTTTCATACTTATATAGTAATGGTTGTATATACTGCAAATATGACGATCATTCCTATACTTTATACTAAATGTCACTATGCATAATAGAAATATTCCTATATGCATGGTGACATTTGGTATACAGTATAGGAATGATCGTCATATTTGCAGTATATCCAACCATTACTATATTAGTATGAGAAAATTTAGTATACTCTTTTCTCCGTGCTCGTCTTCGTCTCGGGCGCCTTCGGCGCCCTCTACTACGTGCTAAACATCTCACCCTCGCTCGAAATGGCCATCTTCCCCCCCTAGATGCACAATATACTATTTTTTACATACATTGAACGATAACTTCCCTCCCGATTTCCATACAACAATGGTCTATGGTCGATCTAACGGGGAATAGGACAAGCTTGAAAATGATTCATATCCGAAGACTGTACGATTTTTTTTCACTTAGATATAGTGTGTCGAACCCAAGTGCCCCGACTTTACGGCCCGATAGTAGGTCTATGTGTCAATTACTAGATACATATTGCTATAATGGCCCGCCAAGTACCACTTCCTAAAATTTTTTTTTCTGATTTTTTTCCTGTAATTATCAAGAGTCGATCGAGTGAGCGAGCGTAGCAAGTGACGACATAACGTAACGACGTAACGATACAAAACTATTCAGACTTCTGTTCTTCAGTTGTAAACTTCTGTTGTAAACTTCTGTAATCATAACATTAGATATACTGAGCGCAAGAATTTAAAAGATGAGAAAAGTTGCGGTGATCCGTGGGCGAGCTAGGTGGTCTCGGGTGTAAGTCCCCGGATAGGCGTCCGTAGATCCTGGGTTCGATTCCCGGATCGTCCGTTAATTTTTCTCATCAAAAGAATTATTTACAAATGTAAACTTCTGTTATACAGAAGACATGTACTTAGCAATTGTATCTGATTTCAATCCTTCCCAGGTAGAAATATGCCTAGAGTTTCCTAGTTTTAGGGTAGCGCCTAGCTGGGAAAATCCGGGCGTTCCTAGTTAGGGGAATCTATATCGTGGCTCCAGGTTGGCGCAGGCTAGCCAATCTAGAGTTTAATATAGGCATGCGCGGACAGAGCCTAGTCAGAGCCTAGTCAGAAATATGTCCAGTACCAAGCTAGGGCCTCTTTCCGGCCAATCCTGCACGGGGAATTTTAGTCAACAGTGACTGTTTACGCGTATGCGGCGATTGTGCACACTTCGAAGCCGTTCACTTGATACCTATGCGTAGCCATCTACTGGTGACGGCGTGGGCAACAGACGTATACATAGTATTGCAGTCCCGGTATACACTACCGTTATACAGTGGCGGCGCACACAAAGAAGCGGAAAAAAATGTAAACAGCGGCAACGTTCTCTGTATACGGTGTCACCGGTAAACGGCTACACGTAGGAAACCAATCGCAGGCTTCGCATTCGTCAAAAATACCGGAACACGGTGTATACCACCTCCGCGTACACTCTGATTCTCCACTACTGACTACACGGAGAGACAGTGACCGAGCACGAAATTTCCCCGTGTGGCCGCGTATTAGGACAATTCGACAGAGTGTCTTTCAACACTCGAAACGTTCGTGATTGAGATTGGAGTGAAAAACTACAGATATTCTTTCGGATCGAAAATACGAAATTATATTTTTTCAGATAGCATCGGTTTGAAATATAAACTGTAAAATTACGAATAAGATATTTTTGTCTGTCATAACGTAAGAATTGTTATTCTTTCAACAATTGTCACGAATTATCTGCACGAAATATCTAATTTGTAATTTATCCGTACTCCAGACTGATACTACATCGTATCTGAAAAATAATTCAAGTTCGAATTTTTGATATTCGAAATTACGCAAACGCGGATTTTATTGACAGAATATTACGACTATCGGTCGAAAGTGAAATTTTTTCAGTCCCTCAGCCAAATAAAAAAAAAAAAAGAATCCCGAATCCAAGCCGAGTACGGAGTTTCGGGGAAAAATCGGTTATTAAAAATCTCGACATGAGTAAAATTTTGAAATGTTCAATTCTTTCAAATAATGGTAACTACATTTTCAGTTGACGGAACTTCATTTTCTATTACAGATTAACTAACTATTTAACTTCACTCATCCGTTTAAATGGACTTGATTATTATACGTCCTTATATCAACTATTATTCAAAAGTCAATTTGCTAACCAACTGAAAATAGTAACAGAGACTAGATTTTTATCTACATTATGACATACTTGCTGTAAGCGTTACAGTGAGTGAGAACTTTTGGAACTCTAGGAAAGTAATTGGATTAAGAAGATATTTGGAACTCAGATGTTCAAGTAAAGAATGTTTCTATGCAATGGAATAAAAGTATGATATACTATTTAATCATCAGAAATTTTCGAAGCGACCGTGAAATTTTGTTATCATATTTTATTTTTTTCAAGTACATATTGATGTAAATCCTCACAAATCAAAGTTTACCTATTGAGTCAAAAAGTGTTGAGTATTGTGACAGGCGACGATTAGATCTAGATAAAAACCGGACGTCAGCCGATCAACGAAGTTGAGCAATTTCAACTGCGGCCAGAATTTGGATGGATGACCCACATGAATTAAAAAAGAAAAAAAAAACAAAAGAACTTAGTCTTTGAAGAGATGATTTCTAACATCCAGGAAATATTAACTGCGTTCTCTACCGCTCGAAAAAGAATCAACTATTGGTGAAAAAATATTTTCAGTCCGGATAATATCGAAAATAAACAAAAATAGAATGATCGGGTCATCGGCTGATAAATTATTGGGCTCTTGTTGGGCCATTGACTATAGGGGAGAGGCGGGCAAAATGGGCACTATCGGGCAAAATGGGCACCCCTGAAAATTTTTCTTAATTTAGTCAAAATTGTAAAATGTTCTGAATTTCATTATTTACTTAATATAGCAAACTTCAAATACCAAATCAACAATATATCTCGATAACTCAGGAAGTGGCGGGCAAATTAAAATGGGCACCCCCGAATTTTCGTTTGTACCTATAACCTTCTCAAAATTAAAAAAACGTTCTGAATTACAAGATTTACTTGCTCTAGAAAACCTCTTGAACATAGCTAATTTCATGTTCAAGTATTCTCAAGTGAATACGAAAATGAATTTAAAATCTTTTTTCGATTTTGAAAAATTTCGACAAATTTTTGGGGTGCCCATTTTGCCCGCAATTTTGGAACTTTTAAGGCGAGGGCGTTCAACACTCGGAATTGATCAGGTTATCGTTTTTCGGACAAAATTCGAAAATCCATCGATTCAAACCTGTATTTGAAGCCTTAATTTCTTAGGGTGCCCATTTTGCCCGCCTCTCCCCTATATATATTTATAGTCATAAATTTATACTGGCCCAATGTCGATAGCCATACGTTGGACCGAAATTATCATCCCAACTAATTACACTGGTCGGCAAAAAAAAAAAAAAATTTTTTTTTTTCCTCATTGTTTTCATGCATGAGTTCATCATATTTTGTACTCTAAACACGGACTTTAACATGCAAATAAGTACAGCACATAGATTTTCAATATAATGTCCATTTAATTAAAAAACGATATTATTAAAGTAACAACAATTATTAAAAAGTGAAAAAATATTACGGTCCAAGGTTTACAGTGAAAAATGATAATTTTACAGTCACAAGTTATAAAAATATCAGTCAATTATCTCATTATGGTGATAATATTCAAGTTACTCTGTAGTTTTTTTTCTTTTCATCGTTTCCATTTTTCCATTTTTCCATTCGTTTACTACCATAAAAATCACTTTCGGCACCTTCCTTATTTCTCTTACAACTCGCTAAAACCTATTTTGTATGTATACAGGGTGATTCCTCGCTTGCATCGCAGTAACTCCAGTAGTAGACTGTCAGGTATAGTCGGTAATAAAAAATTATCCGTGATCGTAGCCGCTAGTTCTATAGCGCCGTTCGATGGATCGATGGCGGTCTTGAGTTTTGACGGGTACAAGTGAAGTGGTGTCATATTATTACGGAGAAGAATTATTACACCCACAAAATGTTATTTGTGCACCGAATGATCGTTATCCAGGGGATTGCGACTGATTAGCGTGTCGATGGATGAGCGAGTAAAACTATTTTTTTATAATCACGAGTGCATCTGACAAGAGCGTAACCTCAAAACGGCAAGTAACCTCAAGGACAAGTGACCGTTTTCAGGTAGGCCAAGGGGCTTTACGGTAATTATTAGTAATTAATTATTAATAATTATTAATAATTATTAATAATACTAATAATTATTAATATTAATAATATTATTGATATTATTAATATTATTAATATTATTATTTATTATTATTAATTATTAGTAATAATTAGTAATTATTATTTCAGAGAACATGCAGCAGCCCAGGATTATCTTTGACCTGTCATGTTCATAGCTAGACTCGTACTAACACAGGGTGCGAAGGTGTTTAATGCTGCCAAATCATTCTACGGAGCGTTGTGCACGAACAGCTGGAATACTATGTTTAACGAGAAGGACATCAAACTGGGATGTCGGTTGCACGATGCTGAAGAGTAGGGGCATTTTCCACCGCATACCAATTGACACGAGTAACATGCTAAGCTAGCATGTTCATAATCGAAAGACAAGGCGAATCATTTATAAAGAGAAACATTAACAGGCGGTACCCACCTTGAAGATAATATTTTCAAATCACTGCTACGCTCTGATGAAAAATTTTAGTGACTCAGTTTTTTTATAGTTGATTAGTGCTGTTTTGATACAGAGTTTATGATTTTTTCAGATTTTGTGTCCCACGCTGAACATAAATAACGATTTTAAGATTGAACCAGTCACAGTTCTCAATGCTCACAACGGTTTGGATTAGGATTGGAGTTCGTAGTAGATTATCCTCGGTCCGATGGGACAATATATATCTGAGTGTTTGTGAGAAATGACAATCCTGTATCTTGAATGTCAGTGGAGCGAACCAAGAGACGTCGATGAAACGAGGATTGCTTCGCAACCCTGCAATATGGAAATTCTTCAATCCCAAATGGCTGCGGAGCAAGCCTACAGACACTGAATAGTATCTTACCTTGCGTAATTAATATCAGATGATGATTGTATATATTTATCTATTTTATTCATCGAAACAATTCATCAAAATGATTTATCCAATCAGCTCACGTAGTGACAATACAATACAATACACCATAATCCTGTATACTGTATGCTGTAGCGCTGCAATACTCTGTCATGAAACGCATAGTTCATCAACGTGTTCGTTTCAGGGCTGATCTCTGCTAACACCTCTGTGATCCTGTTACTTAATGCCGGTTTACCCTGCATCGGTATCCTATTCACAATCCTTGTCTTGATTAGGCTTTACAGTGAGTAATCAAGCGGTGTAAACACACCGGTAAAATGATTCCAAGATTAGATTTCGAAACACAATAATTTTCATTAGAAAAAGACATTTCAATTTCTATCTCAGTATAATAATCTGGTTTGATAGGTAGCAGACAGCCGAGACCAAGACATCGAATCAAACCCTGGTACCCTGGCACCACCTCCTCTGCTACTGATCCAAGATCCAACCGCTCCACTCTCAAACTACTTTACCGAACATCACCGAGACCTCTTTCACCCTGAGAGAATATTTTGTCTCTACGACGACGGCTCTTGCACAACGTTCTATCCTCAAATATGCGAGACTCAGTAATTCCCTGCGATCCATCAGAATACTTTATTCACCATCTACGTGACACCGGTAAAACATGATAATTTTCATTCAAAGTTTAGATTTCACTAATCAGAATAGAAGAGTTGAAGAATTAATTTTGATAACCAGAGTAGAAGACTTGATTAGATATTTTATTTAGGGTTTGCTGTATATAAACATCTACATCGATTGTATTAGGATGTATATGATGCCATACATGTCAGTAAAGTAATCTGGTTTGGTAGGTAGCAGGCAGCCCAGAGCAAGACATTCAATCAAACCCTGGCACCATCCCCTCTGCTACTGATCCGTGATCCAACCTTCAACCACTCAAGAAAAAAAAATGGAAAAAGAAAGCAAGAAGGATACAGAGGTCAAAAATAATACCAAAAATAAAAAAAAAAAAAAAATAAACGTAATTAAATTTGAAAAAATTATAGCAAAAAGTTTTGTAACAAAGTTATGTTCAATAAAAAAAATATATTCACCTACACACGATACAGATGGCTCCTAAACTTCAATTCTGATCAGCGGTGAAACTCTAAGCTGCGATTCAAGGAAACTAAAACTGATATTGGTCGATGGACTTGATTGCATCTTGGGGTTTCATCGTTGATCAAAATCAAAGCTCAGGAGCCATCAATACACTAAATCACAGGTTAGGATCCAATATATTTTTATTTATTTTACTATAGATATATTTTTCTAAATATTTTAATAAAAGATGAGATGATTTGAATTTTAATTTCTTTTAACTTTATTAACTTCAATAAACAAATACAAATAAGTATTGCGTATAACGTTGTGCAAGAGCCGTCATCGTAGAGACAAAATATTCTCTCAGGGTGAAAGAGGTCTCGGTGATGTTCGGTAAAGTAGTTTGAGAGCGGAGCGGTTGGATCTTGGATCAGTAGCAGAGGAGGTGGTGCCAGGGTACCAGGGTTTGATTCGATGTCTTGGTCTCGGCTGTCTGCTACCTATCAAACCAGATTATTATACTGAGATAAAAATTGAAATGTCTTTTTCTAATGAAAATTATTGTGTTTCGAAATCTAATCTTGGAATCATTTTACCGGTGTGTTTACACTGCTTGATTACTCACTGTAAAGCCTAATCAAGACAAGGATTGTGAATAGGATACCGATGCAGGGTAAACCGGCATTAAGTAACAGGATCACAGAGGTGTTAGCAGAGATCAGCCCTGAAACGAACACGTTGATGAACTATGCGTTTCATGACAGAGTATTGCAGCGCTACAGCATACAGTATACAGGATTATGGTGTATTGTATTGTATTGTCACTACGTGAGCTGATTGGATAAATCATTTTGATGAATTGTTTCGATGAATAAAATAGATAAATATATACAATCATCATCTGATATTAATTACGCAAGGTAAGATACTATTCAGTGTCTGTAGGCTTGCTCCGCAGCCATTTGGGATTGAAGAATTTCCATATTGCAGGGTTGCGAAGCAATCCTCGTTTCATCGACGTCTCTTGGTTCGCTCCACTGACATTCAAGATACAGGATTGTCATTTCTCACAAACACTCAGATATATATTGTCCCATCGGACCGAGGATAATCTACTACGAACTCCAATCCTAATCCAAACCGTTGTGAGCATTGAGAACTGTGACTGGTTCAATCTTAAAATCGTTATTTATGTTCAGCGTGGGACACAAAATCTGAAAAAATCATAAACTCTGTATCAAAACAGCACTAATCAACTATAAAAAAACTGAGTCACTAAAATTTTTCATCAGAGCGTAGCAGTGATTTGAAAATATTATCTTCAAGGTGGGTACCGCCTGTTAATGTTTCTCTTTATAAATGATTCGCCTTGTCTTTCGATTATGAACATGTTAGCTTAGCATGTTACTCGTGTCAATTGGTATGCGGTGGAAAATGCCCCTACTCTTCAGCATCGTGCAACCGACATCCCAGTTTGATGTCCTTCTCGTTAAACATAGTATTCCAGCTGTTCGTGCACAACGCTCCGTAGAATGATTTGGCAGCATTAAACACCTTCACACCCTGTGTTAGTACGAGTCTAGCTATGAACATGACAGGTCAAAGATAATCCTAGGCTGCTGCATGTTCTCTGAAATAATAATTACTAATTATTAGTATTATTACTAATAATTAATAATAATAAATAATAATATTAATAATATTAATAATATCAATAATATTATTAATATTAATAATTATTAGTATTATTAATAATTATTAATAATTATTAATAATTAATTACTAATAATTACCGTAAAGCCCCTTGGCCTACCTGAAAACGGTCACTTGTCCTTGAGGTTACTTGCCGTTTTGAGGTTACGCTCTTGTCAGATGCACTCGTGATTATAAAAAAATAGTTTTACTCGCTCATCCATCGACACGCTAATCAGTCGCAATCCCCTGGATAACGATCATTCGGTGCACAAATAACATTTTGTGGGTGTAATAATTCTTCTCCGTAATAATATGACACCACATCACTTGTACCCGTCAAAACTCAAGACCGCCATCGATCCATCGAACGGCGCTATAGAACTAGCGGCTACGATCACGGATAATTTTTTATTACCGACTATACCTGACAGTCTACTACTGGAGTTACTGCGATGCAAGCGAGGAATCACCCTGTATACACTGTTTTTTATGTTGACGCACAAAACAAATACAAAAAAACCTAAATTTATGAAATTTAAAAAAAAATTCATATCGAAAAATCTAGACGTGATAGAAAAAATCGGCCAACGGGAATAGATTCAGAGTATCGAAATCTTCATATTTATGACATTATTTTTTGAAGGAGGATTTCGTTGCAGACCAGTGTTACCAGTATTGGATCGGTATTAGCCGCCCACGCTGGGCATGCACTCAAACCGTTAGCGCCTAACCAGATTTCCGATCTAGGCGCTAGCTGTTCCGACCGCTTCAAATCGGGCGGGGCCCTGTACCTACAGTTTTTCCACACAGTGCCTAGAAGTAAACTAGGCAAACTGGATAGTGCCTTGCCTGGGCCAATTCATAATTTCTACCTGGGTTTTGTAAGTAGACATTTTTATAGTACCACTTTTGTTAAGGAGGAATTTTTGTTGGTGGATTTCTTTGGGGGTGGTGACCACATTAATGTACCTAGCGAAACCCTGTTAAAAATGTGGATAGAATTCCGTCAGAAACGGATAGAAGGTTCGATGCTATCCGTTTCGTATGCGTTTTTTGCCAGATAGAAACGCGAATAGAAACGTATGGAAACCGTCTTGTCATCTACAAGCATCTATCTGCACCAGCGGATGAAAATTTTATTCGCGTCTGTATGATTGTATATGCAGCTCGGTGTAACATGGACAGGAATGCTATCTGCATTTGTATGGTTCTACTCGCACTTGCTGTAATATGGGAACAAATTCTATCCGCATCTGTTTGGTTCTATACGCAGGCATTCTTCATCTGTACTTATAAGCAGATCCGAATGAGTTTCTATACGTACTTATACGCAGGCGATGCAGGCATCCTTTATCCGAACTTATGAGCAGATTTGAATGGGTTTCTATACGTAGGCACCTGCACAGAACGGCGACATTTTAGTCCGATTTCTGGATGAGTATGATGGCGTTGTCACCTGGAGATGTCTTGGTATGGCAAAGGCATCCGTTCTCGTAGTAAAAGTCCTCGGTTTCGTAGTTCTCGTAGTCCAGTTCCTCCGCTTCGTTCCTACAATATCTATTATTCATCAATAATTACTTATGAAGCTGATGACCTGGACTACGAGAACTACAGAGAGGAGGACCTGAACTGCGAGAACTACGAGGCGGAGGACCTGGACTACGAGAACTACGAAGCGGAGGACCTGGACTACGATAAACACGAAGCGAAGGACCTGGACTACGAGAAATGCGAATCGAAGTACCTGGGCTACGAAAACTACGAAGCGGAGAACCTGGACTACAAGAAAAACGAAACGATGGACCTGGACTACGAGAAAAACGAGGCGAAGTACCTGGACTACGAGAATTACGACGCCGAGGACCTGGACTACGAGAACCACGAAGCCGAGGGCCTGGACTACGAGAACTACGAAGCCGAGGACCTGGACTACGAGAACGGATGCCTATGCCGTATGAAGACATCTCCAGGTGACGACGCCATCATACTCATCCAGAAATCGGACTGGAACGTCGATCGATAAGAATCGATCCGACGCGGGCTCTGCTCAACTTAAACTCTTGAACCGGCCCTGTCTTGGGCACTTATAAACCCTCTGATTGGTAGACCAAGATCTATTGTAGCTCCGAAACTATTGGAACCTGGAAGTTTTGGTAAAGAGACGTTAGTCCAAGATTTTCGGGAGGAATACACTCACCTGATATGTTGCGTCCAACCTGAATCACCCTGTATGGGAGTGCTACACAAAACCGGGAATAATAAATAATCAGACACATGAATAATGCCATTTTCGAAATTAAACACACCTTGTGCCTTCACCAAGGTTACGCCGTCGTCACGGTATATGATCGAAGGATAGAACGTATGTTTTTTCGTGTTTTTCTGATCGTTAATCAACAATCTCTATATTTCCGAACAAATTTCTCCGAGTTATTCCGAGTCTACTTTGAATATATTTAATTATCACTAATTATTATTGTAGAACTAGTTTGTTTACGTAGAAAAACATTGACGTTTGTACTGTTCGTACTGTTACATCCGCCATTAAAATTAGTTGACGGAGCGACCACCAGGTTTCGCATTGCAATTTTAAACTGCCAATAGAAACGGATGCGTGTCGAGCGCATGTGGAATGCGTACAGAAACTGATAGAATCACCCGTGAGTTTGCGGATAGGATCGGGTAGCGTTCGATATGGCGATCGGCTGAAGGTAGACGCGGATAGGTGCCCGATTGGAAATGACGTATAGAAACGGACGAGTGTCGAGTGCGTGTGGGATGCGGACAGAAACTGATAGAATCACCCACAAGGTCGCGGATAGAATCAGGTAGCGTTTGATATGGCGGTCGGTTGCAGGCAGACGCGGATGGGTGCCCGATTGGAAATGACGTATAGAAACGGACGAGTGTCGAGTGCGTGTGGGATGCGGACAGAAACTGATAGAATCACCCACGAGGCCGCGGATAGGATCAGGTAGCGTTCGATATGGCAGTAGGCTGCAAGTAAACGTGAATATGTACCCGATTGGAAATGACGTATAGAAACGGACGAGTGTCGAGTGCATGTGGGATGCAGACAGAAACTGATAGAATCACCCACGAGGTCGCGGATAGGATCAGGTAGCGTTCGATATGGCGGTCGGCTGCAGGTAGACGCGGATAGGTGCACGATTGAAAATGACGTATAGAAGCGGACGAGTGTTGAGTGCGTGTGGAATGCGGACAGAACTGATAGAATTATTCGCGAGGTTGCGGATAGGATCTGGTGGCGTTCAACACTGCGGACAGACGCGGATACATAATCTCCCATAGAAACGAATACGTTATGGTTGAGCCGACAGAAATACGACAGAAACGGATAGACATTCAATCGTTACTCCATCTCTTGCGGGTAATGCGTATAGAATTCCATTAGGTACTAATAAGTTTGGATCATGTTTTCTATGGGTTTCAAACGGAACTCTGTCCACATTTTCAACAGGGAAGGTTTTTACACCGGAGGGGTTTTTTGGGGTTGATATCACCACTTTTTGTACAATTTTTCTTGACTACCTAATAATTGTGCTCGTTCGCTACGCTCGCTCGATTGGGTTTTCCTATATCCTCGCTCAGTTCTCAGTACTCATTCTGCTAATTGTTCCAATGAACGTCTCAATGCATGTACGGTGATGCATTTTGTATCATCCGAATCCCTCGAAAAGCTGCAATGTTAAATGTGGCAGTATAATTTAAATAAATGAAAATAATGTTATAATATACACGTATGCTCCTACTTTTCTGTGAGCCTTAAATTTCTGTGGACAGACGTAACATGTGATCTCTTATTAAGTTCTACGAATTGTTTCGTTAGAATCCGGTAGAATTCTATATGCCTGTAATCTTGCGCACAGCTTGATTGAATATACATGAATATTAGATATACAGGGTGAGTTTTTTATCTTAAGACATCGAAATATCTCAAGAAATACGCATCGTACAAAAAAATGTCTAGTATTAAAGCTGTTTGATTTCGAAGGGGAAAATCGAGTCCATGGAAGTCAACCCCCATACCCCAACCCCTAAATGCGGGAGGGGTAGTAACTTTGGAATTTCAAATGGGAACTCCTATTTTTTATTGCAGATTCGAATTCTACATGAAAAAATACACAAGTTTCATTGGAATTTTTTTTTTTCGATTCGAAACAGATGGCGCTCGAATCGCGAAACATCAAATTTTGGATTATTCCAAGAAAGGCGCTCCAAATCGAAGATAAGGAAGTACGTGTTGAATGTTTTCACTCAAAGCAAGCACCCCGATAGTAAGAGGCGAGGGAACTCACTGAAAAAAAGCACCCCGAAGGGAACAGAAAACTGCTAAGTCCACGTCGTCAGCGCCGGCGGAACGCTAATTTGTCAGGTATGGAATGTAGGAAACAATTTGGTAAAATGGCAGAACATAAAAAATGGGTTTATATCCGAATAATTCTGAAGCATTTGATGTTATTTATTGGTAAAAAGATCAAAACAGCTCCTTATTTATAGATAATATACAGAGCGATTCTGTGGATAGTCACGCACCTAACGGTAGGCTAACGGGAAACGCCTGAATTGAGCAGATCAAACATCGACGATTGGGTTTTATTTATTTCGTGGGAAATAAAACCCAATCGTCGATGTTTGATCTGCTCAATTCAGGTGTTTCCCGATAGCCTACCGTTAGGTGCGTGACTATCCACAGAATCGCACTGTATAAAATATAACATATAGGTTGTACTACCAGAATGCTTTACTATCATCCTCGATTTATCGTTATATGGAACTGGTAAAACCTCCGCGATATATTTTAACAAACAGCTATCAAGCGTCACGTGTGAATTTAACAAGATGACCAATTATCGTTGAAAAATTCGGAGCCCTTGGGTTTTCAGCTCAATTTGAAGGCTCAATTGCTCAGTAGGAAAAAATACTGAAACGTCCGGCATAAAATAGTACTTTTCCATACTAGTGTGAAAGTATTGATTCTCGAACGAGCGTGAAGTTTTTCATTCGAGCGAAGCAAGGGCGACAATCACACGAGTCGAAAATCATCTTTTTTTTAGTCTAATTTTAGTAAAAAAATGAAAAACGAGTAAAAATTTAATCGATTTGCGGTGCTTCTTCAGGTATGGAATTCCATACCTGACAAATTACCAGGTATGAAACTCTCCATATCTTCCACTGTGTTTCCGCCGGCCCTGCACGTCGTTGTTCCTTGGTAGCGCTAAGAGTGGTTGTGGCGATTGAGGTGAAACTATGCACAGTCGAATTGTTCTCCTGAAAACATTTAACACGTACTTCCTTATCTTCGATTTGGAGCGCCTTTCTTGGAATAATCAAAAATTTAATTCTTCGCGATTCGAGCGCCATCTGTCTCGAATCTAAAAAAAATTTCCAATGAAACTTGTGTATTTTTTCACGTAGAATTCGAATCTGCAATAAAAAATAGGGGTTCCCATTTGAAATTCCAAAGTTACTACCCCTCCCGCATTTAGGGGTTGGGGTAGGGGGTTGACTTCCATGGAGTCGATTTTCCCCTTCGAAATCAAACAGTTTCAATTCTGGACATTTTTTTGTACGATGCGTATTTCTTGAGATATTTTGATGTCTCAAGATAAAAAACTCACCCTGTATATGTATTGCAATTCTTAGATAGTTTTTCTTTTAATGCAGCTAGGTCCTCTGCAAAAAAAAACATGTACGCGTCCTGTAGTCATAACTTCAACTTCAAATTCGGGTCTGAACAGAAGGTATTGAAATATGATGAATTCCACGCGGAGCGGACCAAAAAAGACCTAGATGTCACGGATTTTTCTCATTTTTGGATGACCTTTAGTACCCTCAGAGTTAGCATTTTTTATGTATGTACGACATACCGGGAAGATTCCTTGATAGTATACACCTGACTGCCGTCGATTGCGCATGCGCGAGTTTCGTTGTCCGCTAAGGCAGGCTGGCCATCCCGAGTTTTAGCTGTCA
This sequence comes from Tenthredo mesomela, assembly GCA_943736025.1. Taxonomy (NCBI): domain Eukaryota; kingdom Metazoa; phylum Arthropoda; class Insecta; order Hymenoptera; family Tenthredinidae; genus Tenthredo; species Tenthredo mesomela. The sequence continues at coordinate 13,405,553 of OX031022.1, forward strand.
AACTTTGTTTTCGACGGCGATGTAATTGATACGAATTTTTTGGGTTCAAATCTCAATAAATTGCGGTAGTGATTCAGAAAGGCTTGGAAAGCTTTCATTATCGAGGTTAAAATTTGATGTTCTGAAAGAACCGTCGGAATTTATTCCGAACAGCTGATTGCTTGCTTCGATTCGATGTGAATGAAGAATATTTTTTCAATAAACGTTATTTTCACTCACCTGCCTCAGTTTGTCCAGACTGTCATTTGATAATAACCTTTCAGATTTGATTTTAGATTTCATCTTTCAACAAATCACTTTAAGATGTTTTTTGTAACGATTAATTGTTGTTTTTCCATTAAATCCTTTGATGCACGCATTGAATAATCTTCCGAAATGGACTACGTTATTAAAAACTGCTAGTCCGTGCTATTTTTCTTTTTTTTTTTCAATAATTAACGTCGAATTAAAATAAATATCAACATAACCTCGATTGACTACTTTACGCGCCAGAGTTTGACAGCTCTCGCTTAATTTTTCGCATGTTGGCACCCGTGCCTCCTACGTCATAATACTGTCCCGGGACGATCTTACCGACCAATGAAAATGAATTATTTGGCGCATGCGCAATCGACGGCAGTCAGGTGTATACTATCAAGGAATCTTCCCGGTATGTAGCTTTTGTTACCTATGGTGTACGAGCTGTTTCAGTTTTTCATTTCTTACGCTCTTGATGTCTTTGGAGGCAAATATCTTAGAAACGGTATGTCATATGAAAAAAGTAATGGGGTGGTGATTTGTAGTATTCTTCACTCGTTTTCACCTCAACCCATGATCTTGCCCGTGACTTTCGAAAAACATGTCGAAAAATCATTTTCCAATCCAAAACTCCATTTTTATCCACTTATGTCATTTTTAGGATTTTTCTTGTATTTTTTTTCGAAAAGCTCGGAAAATTTCCCATCGAATCACGTTTGTTTCGGAATGGGACACGGCTGCATTGATGCTCCGTTGATTTTTCGACAGGTCGAAAAATCGTTTTCCAATACAAAACTCTATTTTTATCCACTTATGTCATTTTTGAGATCTTTCTCGTATTTTTTTTCGAAAAGCTCGGAAAATTTCCTATCGAATCATGTTTGTTTTGGAATGGGACATTGAGGTCTTTTTGTGGTCCGTTCCGCGTGGAATCCATCATATACAGAATCCCAGGTAACAATTTCGGAAGTTATGTAACGAGGATGTAACGGCCATATAGAAATGTCCGCCACATTCAGAGATCAGATACATATCTGGTACTTTGACATCGCAGGGACGTCACTGAGACGTCAAAGTACCAGATATGTAGCCAGTGTCCTCCCTCCCTGCCAACCGCCGAATCGAAAAAATCTTTAGAATACGGTTGAAATTCCTGTAGATTCCTTTAGATTTTTTTTAGTTGGTATATTTCTTATTGTAATTTGAATTCAATTACGTTTTTGATGTCAATAAACACCAAAAATATTGACAAATCACATGTCATTACCCAGACGAACCTGACAGCGAAAAATTGCGCACGCTTCGCGTGCATAAAATTCAACTTAACGCGCGCTGTGTTGAAAAATGAAGTTCGATACACGTGCGAAAGATGATTCTCGACTCGTGTGATTGTCACCCTCGCTTCGCTCGGGCGAAAAACTTCACACTCGTCCGAGAATCAACACTTTCGCACTAGTATCGAAAAGCACTATTAACTGGATAGCCGATCGACCAAAATCGATGTCGACGCATGGTGGCGACGTTCGGAACTGGAGGACAAATATTTTCATTTTTGACCAGCATTTTTGTCCTCGGACCTAAAAAACCAACGAATTGGATCCTGACTCAAAAAGACTTATTTTCCGCTCTCAAATGAGGACAAAAAACTGCTACTTTCGGTGCAGGTGTTACGAAAAAAAAATTTTGGACCAACGAAAGAATATGGGTCTACTTTTTGCACGTAGATTTCACGTGAAAAAAGTTTAAATCAATTCAAAAAATACGAGGTCAAAAAACACCACAAATTGGCCGATTTGAGGTGGAGTTGCCCACTGGAGGACACAGGGGCACTTTGACGCTGTAGTGAAATTTTCCGGGATCAATCACCTTTGGGCGCCCCTTGCTTGCAGGCGCCCTGGTGCGGTTGCTCCATTGCACCATCCCTAGCCACGGCGCTGACGCTACCAACGAGAGTTCATAGGGCCCGCGGTAACGTCAACCAATTCTTTGGGCCTAAGGCCCTAATTTCTTTTGCTAGTTAGCGTCATCACAGAGTCGAGTTTTGCTTGAGTTCAATTGTTTATTGTCGATAATAAACGTTCAAGTTGCTTAGCGACCTTGTTTAAGTTGCTTCGTCTCTTGTCGAGTACAGATCGTGAGTTCTACATTATAGACCAACCAATAGAGATTTCTTCTCACACTTAAATATAGCAGCAAATGACCTTTACCACCTTTTGAAATATAGCACGTAGATGAAAACCCCGGTGTTGGCCCCAGCAAAATCGCTTTGTGGAATTTTTTAAACAACAAAAACTGTCGAAAATTGTCATTTTTCTGGTTTTTTACAAATATCTCAAAAAATGATAGAGGAATCGTTATACTCTCAATAGGACTTTTGTAGGGAATTGAAAAACCTATAAAACGGTTTTTTGTGCAGCTGGATCAGTGCATTTCCCACTGAGAAAATCCGGAAAAACCTCTAAAAATAGACCATTTTTCGAAAATTCATAACTTTTACAAATTTAAAGCTGGACAAACGACCTTGCGGGAAATTATAGATAATAACATGTAGTTTAACTGTACGCAAGATGGTTTCTGTCCGATGTGTAGTTTTTGCACAATCGCGTTATAAACAATTTAAGGGCTTATCTTGTAAAATGCGCGAATTTAAGGGAAATTGTCGTATTCGAATTTTACAAACGGCATTTGAAAGTAGAGATCAAAATCTTCAATTTGTATATTTTGGATTTTCACCTGGGATGTGGGAAATGTATCTAAAACGTCCCTGAAAGTTCCTCCAAACGCTCGAAAGTGCGTTCGAGGCAGAGTCGGGTACCGGTAGTGGGGGAACGAGCCAGCGGAGTAGAGTGTGTTAGCAGCCCGCCGCGCTAGGGGCTAGTTCCCCCACTACCGGTACCCGACTTTGCCTCGAACGCACTTTCGAGCGTTTGGAGGAACTTTCAAGGACGTTTTAGACACATTTCCCACATCCCGGGTGAAAATCCAAAATATACAAATTGAAGATTTTGATCTCTACTTTCAAATGCCGTTTGTAAAATTCGAATACGACAATTTCCCTTAAATTCGCGCATTTTACAAGATAAGCCCTTAAATTGTTTATAACGCGATTGTGCAAAAACTACACATCGGACAGAAACCATCTTGCGTACAGTTAAACTACATGTTATTATCTATAATTTCCCGCAAGGTCGTTTGTCCAGCTTTAAATTTGTAAAAGTTATGAATTTTCGAAAAATGGTCTATTTTTAGAGGTTTTTCCGGATTTTCTCAGTGGGAAATGCACTGATCCAGCTGCACAAAAAACCATTTTGTAGGTTTTTCAATTTCCTACAAAAGTCCTATTGAGAGTATAACGATTCCTCTATCACTTTTTGAGATATTTGTAAAAAACCAGAAAAATGACAATTTTCGACAGTTTTTGTTGTTTAAAAAATTCCACAAAGCGATTTTGCTGGGGCCAACACCGGGGTTTTCATCTACGTGCTATATTTTAAAAGGTGGTAAAGGTCATTTGCTGCTATATTTAAGTGTGAGAATAGCCTCTCTTTTTTCTCTATTGGTTGGTCTAATGTGCGCTAAGATAGACTAAAGATTTCGAGACGTTCCGTTGTTTCTATCCCTATAAAAAAAAATCGCCGAAAACTACCTTTTTTTAGGCCTCTAAACGACTGCCTTAATTCCACGCTCACATGTGGCGGGAAAAAAAAATTATTTCTAGGGAATTGCAGTTTACAATATCAGAAAGTTATTCAACCATTTGCTAAAGGTTTGCTTTGTAGACCATCAAAGATGAGAATGTCTAAAATTAGGATATCGATCAATCTGAGTCCATACAACTAATTCTACTCCCATTGCATCTGATTATGATAAACTATGGGTCACAGTTCGTGGCTGGTTCCTTTCACGAAAAATAATTTTCCGTTAGATTTACACTTTTCTGCTATAAAAATGACAGCAATTGTAGTGAGATTTAGTAGTTAGCATGTCATGGTTACATTAATTCGAGGTACTTTATACCGCAATTGATGTCATCTCTACAGAACAAAACATAGTATTGTTCATATTATTAACAGTTCTGCGGAAAAATCTAACGAAATTTGTTTTGTTTTTCGTGATAATTTATTATAGTTTAAAAAACTAGTGAACTATTGTTGAGCCGATTGTTGGACACTCCATCCATTCCATAAAATAAGGATCTAAGTAGACTTGACCTCTGAATATACCGATGGAATTATATTGCCAGGTCTTATCACGGGTGGTTAATTTCCTGAGGTCGCCTAATTCACTCCTATAGGATTCTCAGCATCTTCTGGCTCACACCAGAGATTACAAAAGCGAGTGTGGATGAACTGAAGGTCCGATCAATATCAGGAACTCGTATTATTCCATCCAACCCATCCGATAGACATGGCGCTCAGAAATACGAGTGCGTATATGTGTTGAATGTATTTGTATGTGGTTCGTTTCTGGTAAGGTAAACGCACCAATAGTGAAACACTAACCAATAGTGAAACAGCGGGGTTATTTCTCTTTCTGCGAATTCTATCAAAAACTTTTTTTTGGGGAATTCATTGCTTTAGTTAAGAAATATATTTAGAAAGTAAAAGAAAATTTTTTTTTCGCCGAAAACGTTTGGAAGAATTTTAAAATGTCATATTTCTGTTTCCCCTTCCGACGAGCGGGCTCTTTAGCCTCCGTCTACCCGTCGCCGGGGTGCTGACGCTCTGCATCGAAAAGAGAGCTAGCACGTAATTTCTTTCAATCAAGTGCTGAAAAACTCCAACAACGGTAGCAGTGACACTTTATTTATCGTTGAAGCGCAGATAAATAGAATAAATTACAGTTTTTCCTATAAAAAAAGCCGCGTTTCACTTCTGGTTGCCTCGGAAGAGCGATGCAACCAGAAGTGAAACAGTTGCTTTTTGTGGTTTTTTCTTCAATTTTCTGTGCCCAGACAATGTTAAGCTGTGAATTTCTTTATCAGATTGATTTTTTCGATAGTTTTACATAAATTTTAGGTATGAAATTCAAAGAATTTCGAGGTTCAAGGGCAGCAAATGGACGAATCATTTTCAGGTTAGGTATATGCTATTTGACAGGTGATAGCGTTTCACAATTGGTCATCTAGCTGTTTCACTACTGGTTCCCCACTCATTTGGCTGTTTCACTTCTGTTCCGAAAATCTCGAGTCTTTGAAATTCTTTTAAAAATTCATTATGAGCTAATATAGACCTAATATATGGTTAGTTTACAGCCCCAAAACTTGACTGTGAGCCCAGAATAGTACTTTTCGATACTAGTGCGAAAGTGTTGATTCTCGGACGAGTGTGAAGTTTTTCGCCCGAGCGAAGCGAGGGTGAAAATCACACGAGTCGAGAATCAACTCTCGCACGTGTATCGAACTTCATTTTTTAACACAGCGCGCGTTAAGTTGAATTTTATGCACGCGAAGCGTGCGCAAAATTGAACTTTGCGCACGCCGTGTGGAAATAAAAATTTCTCCAGAACTTTCAAATTTATTATTTTTATTGCCGTTAATAATCGAGACACAGCGGTGGGCGTTTCACTATTGGTGCGCTTACCTTATACAACGTTTGCAAGGATTGTACGCGTCTAATTCCGCGTAATTTACCAGACCTCTGATTTATATCTTAGCTACTTCTTTGCTGCTCTCTACCCTCTCGTGTCATGTCTCCGATCCGCTTGTATAACATACACCCTCTAGCACTGCGTCACTGAGTATTTAGTGGTATCAGGATTTCAGCGACGTGGCTCGATACTCGTAAGCAAGATTTCGCGCGGAAGATTACCGGTGATCCTTTGAGGCTTTCTTCCGCTTGTCTAACGCCTCGCAGTCCTATGGTAGCTTTGACGATTTCCTGAATCCACATCCTTCACTTTGACCCTATTTATATACCATGGCATTATTAAAAATGCTACGGAAATATATCGACCGCTCCTAAGAGAAAGAACGTAACTCGCGAAGCGCGCTAGTAACGACCTATCTCGGACATAGCGCTAGTAAGAACCTATTTCGTGAATCCGGCTAGTATGAACGTATCTCGCCGATGCGCATAGTAAAGCCCTAACTCGGAAGTAGCACTAGCACACACGTAGTTGGCAAATTCTGCTAGAATAAACGCAACTTAAAAAAAAAATAATAATTAATAATTAATAATTAATAATTAATAATAATTAAATTAAAATAAATTAATTAAAAATTAATAAATAAAATAATTATTGAATATTTAAATATTAATATTAATTATTTTTTATTTTTTATTAATAATTATTAATTAATTAATTAATTATTATTATCATTACTAATAATTTGCCAACTACGTTTGTATAGCGCTACTTCCGAGTTAGGGCTTTACTATGCGCATCGGCGAGATACGTTCATACTAGCTGGATTCACGAAATACGTTCTTACTAGCGCTTTGTCCGAGATAGGTCGTTACTAGCGCGCTTCGCGAGTTACGTTCTTTCTCTTAGGAGCGGTCGATATGGGAAATTTGATGTGAACTCGACCAGCGAAATAAATAACGGTTGAAGGGAAAAATGAGCGGATCCACGTCACTTCACTCAAAAAAAAAACCGTCAAGTCACGGATCTTTGCGCCATTCGACATATCTTTAGTACTATGGGAAAAAAAAATACGACTTCAGGGATTTTGAAAAATTTTCAAAAATGGCGGAGTTAGAGCTATTTGAATGTTGATAAGTCGCTGTTGCACCGCTATGTTTGAAAATTCATATCTCCGAAAGTATTTATCGGAGCGGACTGATCCTGGAATCATTTTGTTCGTAAAAGAATGCGCTTTCATAAAAAAAATGTTGTTTTCAAAAAAAAAAATTCTTTCCATTTTTTTTCGTCGTTTTTATTTTTAATTTCGCTGCCATTTCCGCGGGACCTACAGGAATCCATGGAGATAATTTTTTTCGGATAGCCGAATCTTTCCCCTTCAACCCTAAAAAAAAAAATTCATGGAGAACCTATTTGGGCCGGAGAAAAAAAATAAAACGTCTTGTCGCGCGTCGCCCCGCGCCGATCTTTTGCAATATTTTGGTGGCTCTGAAAAGGGCCGATGTTCCTAGCGATGATTTGCTCGATGGCAGTTAGTGTAGGACACCTCTGTTTGAAATTAATTCATAATTTTCATGGATTCAAAATTTTCTGATGCGGAAAATAATTTTGTTTTGACGAGTTTATGAGATATTGGAATGACCGCATGTAATTTCAGAGTGCCACGAACTGTCAAGGCTTTATCAAATTGATTTTGTAGAATAGATTCTTCCGCTTGATGTTCTGCAGCCGTACAGTACGCAAAAGATATGCTTCGAAAATAAGAACATGCCCAATTATATAAATCCAGCGGTGTTTGAATAGGATCAGAGTTGCCAATCAGTTGTAAACTCGCACGTGAAGCTAATCTCTTAACAGTTCCACCTACTCCATCACACGGCCCTTTTCCACGTGATGTAGCAAAGAAATGCCATTCGGCGTGGCATTGAAAGTCTTCAAAGTGATGTGTTAAATTTATAAAATTCTTTTTGTTCTTATATTGGGAAGCTGCTCCATCAGAGAAATAAATTATTTTTTCTATGGGAATTGAATCTTGGAACTTCTCTTTCATGAAGTTGACTAATTTTTTTTGAAATAAATGAACCGCAACTGTATTATGTTTTAGATGCTCTGAAATTATCACAAAACTAAAATGTCTCAACTGGTCGTCACCGTAACTTTTATAGTAAACCACGGTTGGATGAATAGTCGCCTGATTATTGCTCCAGTGAAACCCTTAATGCGTGGAATCTTGTACAACAAATGCATAATTCTCAGCGAAATCGCATACCACTAAAAATTCGCCAACTTTCAAGCTCTCTTTCACCTTCTGCCAATAACTACTTTGCTGCTTCGCAATGAAATCATGTGCAACCAATTTTGACAATTGATCACAGAAGTTATCCACAAAATCCTCGGACTTTTTGGTAAGTGTCTCCAAAGCCGTTCGATCCACTGATATCCACTGTTTATAAGTAACATCGCTGATGAAATGATCAAAACAACCCCGTAGATTGAGGGATTATATTCCGATACAATTGAAGGGATTAGTTACTTTTAGATATTTAACACAAAACGTTCAGAGTTTGTGCAGTTGGTGACTTCGAATTTCCAGAACAGGTATAGGTATATGTAACTCCGAGAAAACATGACCAGTAGACGGATAAGCGAAGACTAAGGTGGTTAAACAACTATTTTCGGACAATGAATAGCCCGGGTAAGTAGAGAAGCATCAAATGTAATTTAACTCCACTACGCAACACAATGAGCTCGCCACGCGGGCGTAGATTGACGCGCGCGGCGACGCGCGACAAGACGTTTTATTTTTTTTCTCCGGCCCAAATAGGTTCTCCATGAATTTTTTTTTTTAGGGTTGAAGGGGAAAGATTCGGCTATCCGAAAAAAATTATCTCCATGGATTCCTGTAGGTCCCGCGGAAATGGCAGCGAAATTAAAAATAAAAACGACGAAAAAAAATGGAAAGAAGATTTTTTTTCTAAAAACAACATTTTTTTATGAAAGCGCATTCTTTTACAAACAAAATGATTCCAGGATCAGTCCGCTCCGGTGAATACTTTCGGAGATATGAATTTTCAAACATAGCGGTGCAACAGCGACTTACCAACATTCAAATAGCTCTAACTCCGCCATTTTTGAAAATTTTTCAAAATCCCTGAAGTCGTATTTTTTTTTCCCATAGTACTAAAGATATGTCGAATGGCGCAAAGATCCGTGACTTGACGGTTTTTTTTTGAGTGAAGTGACGTGGATCCGCTCAAATATGAAAAAACGTGAGTGTCTTTTTGAGTTGGAACAATGATATAAAAGGTGCGTTCGGTATATGTGCTCACCCATGTGTGCATGTACCATCGGCCCAGCCATCGCCTGTGTCTGGCCCAAATCTCGTCAAGCGTTGGCATAGGCAATACAACCAAGCATGGGTCACAGTTGAAATGATAACATAAGGCCGATAATGGGGCGTTGGTTCTGCCAATCGCCGGCCCGAATTTGTTTTGTTGTACATCCATTATTGTCCCAATACTTGGGAAGCGCATGGGCCAATGTACAATTTAGACAAATTCCCAAACGTTCACCAGCGGACGGGCGATGCACGGCAAAACAAGTGACACAACTGTTAGCCAGTCGATTTGCCAATATTCGCCCCAGGTCGGGAGAAATAGGCATACCAGCGTTTGATTTTAACGACTGGGACATTCATGCACTGAGAGACTCTTCGTGTCAATAAATGGTAAAACTATATCAAAGTTTAGTATGGTAGGGTTCGAAAGTAGGGAAGACAGCGCAAAATACACTAGTTATTCGTAACGTTATACTGAAGTTTCATATTGCCATAGCAGATTTTAACAAGAAAATACGAGATATTAGTATGGTCAATATGAAATATTAGAACGTTGTATGTCAGAAATCTTCCATACGAAAAATCGATATTCTCCATAGTAAAATTTCCTACAAAGTCGTCTCACTTATAAACACAGTGACTGTCATCATTCGAGAAGCATATTCCAGAAATTAACATGGTCAATATCAACATTGATATCAAGCAGCCGTGAAACTGCAAAGGATATTAGAAATTGAAACGGAGAGTCTCAATTTTTCGTATGGTGCGTATGAAAATATTTCCTGAATCTCCCGAGCGACTACGATCTTCACCGAGAACGCACGAGGCCCCGCTCTGTTTCGGAAACAGCCGAAGGAAAAATCCTGCCAATTCGCTTGCCATGTGCCGTGTGAATGTGGAGATTTGTATATCTCTGTAATTGGCTATATTTTTAGGATTACCTATGTATGACTTTTCCTATTTCTTTTTTCAAACGACGAAAATGTTGAATTCTAAAAATGAAGACAATTCTAATTATAAAAAGTTCTATTTCTGATACCTTCGATTCTTTATGATTAGTTTATTTGTAACATTTAAAATTATGTCATAAATACAAAAATTCAAAGATTAGAAAAAAAATTAGATCATCTTTTCAGAATAAAAGTTATTATAGTATATCTAGACTCTAATAGTGCTAAAATTTTATATACTCCCAAATTATCTGAATTTATTTAAAAGTAGAAAATATTTCATTCTGAACACTTCCTCAATTGAAAGTATTCATGTTTGAGGAATAGGGATGTATATGGGCAATTCACTCCATATCAGCTAACTTCAAATTGGCGCGGAGTGATTTTTATTCTCAATACTCGGGAAAAATTATTTCATTTTTCGAAAACGAGCTACCTAATCAATGCAAAAATGATTAGGCGAGAATCAGATATTTTTCCCCGTTGACCTAAAGAGTTTCAGATTTTTTCCGTCATTTTTAACACAGATATAATTTTTTTTCCACTTTTGCCCATAAGAACACATGTTAATTTGTCAATTTTTCTAATCCAATTTTCTCCTAAACAAACGTCTTAAAGAGCTTGAAGCGTTTGTTGAATTTTTTCTAGGATAAAATCTGAAGATCCAAATTTTCAAAATTTTCTACCATCATGTTTGCTGTGATGCCCATACATGTTTCAATTGAAAAATAATACATAATTAAAAAATTAATTGGATTTTTTTTTTTTTTCAAGTTATAAAATTACCTTTCCAAAATAAAGTCTACTTTGCAAATGCAGTTTTCCAAAAGAATGATTCTTTAACGAGTTATTTAGAAAAGAACCCTCCAAGTCCTTTCTCACAAGCAGTGGATTATTACCAGCTTGGTATATATAGAAGTTTCTGAAATTTTCCCGCACGTAATTGTATTACGTTTGTATATTGTAAATGTATAGGTATAAGTCTCTCGGTCTAATTTAAACCCCAAAAAGCACCCCTGGTGCAAAAACCTTTCGCCAAGTACATTAATGTGGTCACTACCCCCCAAAAAATCCACCAACCAAAATTCCTCCTTAACAAAAGTGGTACCATCAAAATGTCTACTTACAAAAGGATTGAAATCAGATACAATTGCCAAGTACATATCTTCTGTATAACAAAAGTTTACAACAGAAGAACAGAAAACTGAATAGTCTTGTATCGTTCACTCGCTACGCTCGCTCACTCGATCGGCTCTTGATAATTACAGGGAAAAAAATCAGTAAAAAAAAAAAATTTAGTACGTGGTACTTGCGGGCCATTCATGAGTAAGTAAAAGAGTTTTCACTTCGGTCTATGTATCATTTGTTCGATACATATTGATATAATGGCCCGCCAAGTACCACTTCCTAAATTTTTTTTTTTTACTGATTTTTTTCCCTGTAATTATCAAGAGCCGATCGAGTGAGCGAGCGTAGCGAGTGAACGATACAAGACTATTCAGTTTTCTGTTCTTCTGTTGTAAACTTTTGTTATACAGAAGATATGTACTTGGCAATTGTATCTGATTTCAATCCTTTTGTAAGTAGACATTTTGATGGTACCACTTTTGTTAAGGAGGAATTTTGGTTGGTGGATTTTTTGGGGGGTAGTGACCACATTAATGTACTTGGCGAAAGGTTTTTGCACCAGGGGTGCTTTTTGGGGTTGATATCACCACTTTTTGTACAATTTTGCTCGACTATCTAATAATTGTGCTCGCTCGCTACGCTCGCTCGATTGGGATTTCCTGTATCCTCGCTCGCGAGGCTTGCTCAGTTGTCAGCATTCTGTCAATTGTTCCTATGAACATCTCAATGCATGTATACGATGATGCCTTTTGTATCATCCGAATTCCTCAAAAAGCAGCAATATTAAATGTAGTAGTATAATTTTAAATGAATGAAAATAGTGTTATAATATACACGTATGCTCATACTTTTCTGTGAGCCTTGAATTTTTGTGGACAGACGTAACATGTGTTCTTCTGTGCCACGTGCCACGAATTGTTTCGTTAAAATCCGGTATGATTCTATATGCCTGAACGTGTAACCCTACGCGCAGCCCTCCTCCTGTCTCATCTAGGCCTGGGACCGGCAATGGCGGAGTCACTTGCACGCAGGGTTATAGTTGCTGCTCATGATTGAATATATATAAATATGAGATATATGTATTGCAATTCTTAGGTAGTTTTTTTTTTTTTTAATGCAGCTAGGTCCTCTGCAGAAAGAACATGTACTCGTCCCGTACTCATAACGTCAACTTTGAATTCAGGTCTGAACAGAAGGTATCGAAATATATAGAATTGAGCCGATTGAGCTTATTGATGCAAGACTAGCGTAGAGCATAAAATGGAAGATTTTGAAGTCAAACACTTGCATTCTGCTCTATTCGTCTGACTCTATCCGTTTCTTGTATCAAATCACACTGTCTCGTTATTTTGCAACTTCAGCGTTTTCTCTCATCATCCTCTCTTTTCATACAGCGACCCGCTACAAAATTAAACAATCCATAAAAAAGGTTGTGCAATGAATAAATAAATATAAATGAGAAATAAATGGTTTTTATAATTTTCATGATTAAATACAAATCTCTATCATCTGAGAAAGAGGAAGTCTATTGATCATTTCTTTAATATTGAATAAGTATTTTCATTCCAACCATTTGTCGTGATAGCACTAATCTGAATTTGATTGAGATCGTTCCGAGCGGAGGGTCTAAGCTGTTTGTAAAAAATGGATTAAAAAATTATCTTCACCGAAGGTCAAAGCACTACGTTGTCGTGGAGTGTAGAATAAAGCCTATCGGAGTCCAACGCACAACGTCGACTTACAGTCTCGTTTGGACTAGAGGATACCGAGATAGACTATAGAACTCGTCGGAATCCAACACATAACGTTGACGCACAATTTGGGTCTGAGCAGTCGAGCCTTTAAAGATGAGCCTAACATAGAGCTTAAAGTGAAATTTGTAGCAATGCAACGCTTGAACTCGGCTTTCTTGGTCTGGCTCCATGCCGTCCTTATATCAAATCATGCTATCCTGATATTTTTCAACTTCAACATTTTCTCTTGATTTTCTATTGTCAGACTTCCTCAGGCGGTAACGTGCTAAATAATTGGAATTCCTAAAAAAAAAAAACGTTTCCTTCGATAATTGCATTCATAAATGAAAATAGGCCAAATCTACAATGTATAAGTGAACAAAATGTAGAGGTAATAGTCAGTTAATAGTCATCTGATAGTCTTGTGTCATGTAAGGTAAACCTAATCGTAAAATTATCCGTTCACGATTGTTATTTTATTTATCAGCATGAATTTTCACGTCAGTCGATTCGCATAACCTCAAAAGCTCGAGATCGTAGGATTTAAGATCAACCTATCGAAACATTTTTATTGGTGACTATCACATTAATGTAGTTGGCGTAAGGTTTTTGCACTCAAGGGGCCTTTAGTGGGTATTCACTAGTTTTTATTAAGCATTGGTCGTACTCTCTTTTATTTCTTTTATTTGGATTTAAAAACATGAAATGACAACACGCGTCTGCTAGTGTTGCAGACGGTTTCTGTCTGCGATACTAGCGCTGACTACGTTGTGACTGTCGTACTAACGCCACTCTATACAACTTTTGTGTAGATTTTCCCTTCTATGTGATTTTATGGCAATGGTTTTAGTGTGAATGACAACACGCGTCTGCTAGTGTTGCAGACGGTTTCTGTCTGCGATACCAGCGCTGACTACGTCATGACTCTCGTACTTACACCACTCGATACAACTTTTGTGTGGATTTTCCCTTCTACTATGTGATTTTATGGGAATGGTTTGAATGGGATGAATCTTAGTCTGAATTTTTGTGTGGATTTTCCCTTCTATGTTATGTTCCCAGATGCGTAAGGACGTATGTTCTGTGTATAAGCATACAACATACGTCCTGCGTTTAGCGACGAAATGTGATTTTATGGGAATGGTTTTGGCGTGAACGAATCTTGGTCTGACGACCAAGATGAATTTTATTATACGAGGAAACGGGGTATCAGAATCTGTAGTTAATTATATCTCAGCACTCCGGACACCGATTTAATCGATCTAGGGCTCAAATGAAAGCTTTTCATGCCCACATCCTGGATTAAATTAGTTTTAATTCGTATATGTTGTGAAATTAAAGAAAACGAAGATACTAATTCGCGGTATAGGTTAGGGTAGTTGCCTCTCGGGTATATAGACTCGTTGAGTCTCGCGCTTGAAAAAAAATTTTTTTTAATGTACTTGGCGCGAGACTCTACCGAGTCTCTTGATAAGTGTGTTGCGCGATACTCCTATGTAACTTGTGTATATTTGTGTACATGTATAGTATACCCGATATGTATGTCCTTTCAGTGCGTGTGACCTCTACTTCCTGATGATACTGGTGTTGGTGATAGCCTCGGCTCACTCCCTTCTTTTTTCACCGGCAAGTCATGATTTTTCATATGGTCCGTACGAAAAACTGATATTCTTCGTGACGACTGGAGACGATTATTTCAAACTTTCATATTCACCATACTAACCGTGTTTGTCAAGTCGCTATCTAACTTTGATATGGTGCGTTCCGAATATTACTATGTTGTTCATTAAACATTGAAACACCTTTTTCACTTATTGAAAGGAAAATATCAGTTTTACCCATTAGTATGCACCATATGAATTTTTGAAACGTACGCCCGGTCTTCCCTACTTTCGAACCCTACCATACTAAACTTTGATATAGTTTTACCATTTATTGACACGAAGAGTCTCTCAGTGTGGTCCAATTGATTAGGCAACACCTGACCCAAATCTGACCCACACCTGACCCATACATACGTGAAAGGGTCGAATCATAATAAAAAGATGTGGCATGTGGATTTAAACATTATTATTATCAAATGTTGTTATTATAATATTTTATTTCACCTTTATATTTTTTGGTGATTATATCTTACTGCCGGGTTTATCACAAATACAGACTTACTGTTTATTAAAAATAATGACTTGAATCAGTTTGAAAATAAAACTAGAAACATACAAAACGATAAGATACATGTGTACCAGTCACACTCAACTCTATACGAACTACTGAAGTACCTTTGATAATCTTTAAAGTTTTTACATTAATTAGTAATCTCATGTTACGTAAGCTTAAAACACTATTTATATACGCATATGTGAGCATACAACAAAAGCTAATCAAGTTCAACTTGGAAAATTTACTTTTCACTAAACGCCACGAAGTTTGACTTTACTTCCGTTTCTTTGGCTGTACTTCCTGATTTATCACAAATATATTAATACAATTATATCATGAAATTGTAATTTGCAATCATCTCAAAATAAAACTAAAAACATAAAACAGTATAAATTTATGAATATAGGAACAAAAACTAATAAAGCTCAACGCGGGAAATTGACTTTTTACTTATTCATTAAAACACCACATTTCGTTTCTTTGGTGATCATGTTGTACTTTCTGGCTTATCACTAACATAAAACAATAGCTCTAATCTATTTAAAAAAAATGACTAAAAAAACTTAAATTTTTTTTTTCTTTTATGGTGGTATACATACCCGTTACACTGATTCTTCACTTCTCCGGTAACTTGCTAACGGAAACCATCAAAACAATCATGTTATCATTCTACGTTAGCGGAAATAGCGGAACAAGATAGCAGAAAATTAAAGAATCGCGTTGTAGAGATAAAAGAATTTAAAGTCTACACAGAGATAAACAGTTCGAAGTCTACAATTATTAAGCTACAGTCTTCGCAGCTTTTGTATCCCTCGCAGCTTTAGCTGCTTTCGGAGCCTTAGCTGCCTCAGCTGCCTTCGCAGCCTTAGCTGCCTCCGCAGCCTTAGCTGCCTCCGCAGCCTTAGCTGCCTCCGCAGCCTTAGCTGCCTCCGCAGCCTTAGCTGCCTCCGCAGCCTTAGCTGCCTCCGCAGCCTTAGCTGCCTCCGCAGCTGTCCTCTTAACCCTTTCAGCTACAGCCTTCACATCTCTTTCAGCTTTACCGCCCTCACGGTCCCCTGCTCAAGCCAACCATGTACCAGTGTTGCTTCGAATTTGTTTTGGATTAACTTTTGTGGCATATTTTCTTATCAGGATTTCTGAAAGTGTACCAAAATTTATTTTAATCAGTACAGCGAGGAACTTCTTCATGTATTACAAGCATAGTCATAACAACGTCCACTTGGTGCTGACAGCTTCAATCTATATCTACTTAGTTTATGATCACAGGTACGTGTTGTATTATATTGCAGGATGAGCTTACCCTCCATGCAAGAATAAGTCGCTGTAGCACTGAAGTTTAGTTTCGCTCTCCCTTTTTGGACTTTCCCCGACCCGCTGTGAAGTAGTTGGATACTTTTATTTATTATTTCAGGCAGAATATTAGCGATGTCTTCTTGTGGCGTGCTCCCACAAGAGAATAGTGACATATACGTTTTCTGAGAAAGAGAATCAAAGATTTGATCAAGTTTTGATTTCACTCAAATAGAGTTTCCAATATTCAAAGAAAAAAATCAAAGGCATAAATCAATACAAAAATCTGAGGAGAACTAGTTGAGTCTGGAAAAACTTAGGTATATAAAATCTGACTTGTATAAATACCATAGCTGTTTTCATGTCAGGATCCTGCAGTTTTGCCTCAAGAGTTTCGAAATCGTCTAGATGTTCCAATGGAAAGTCCATACCGAGCCCATTTTCTAGCAATGCCGGCTCGTCTAGTGCTTGGCTATTTCTAGCGACAGCATTAGCTTTGACGACTCTATATATTTTCGAAATATTATATAGAATACTACGCTTGGCGGATTGTATCTTCTTTTCAACCCTCTTCTCTACATCTTGCAAATCTTTCAGCGAAGCAACATAAATTGTAATTATAATGCAATACATACGTTAATTTTGGTTTGAGCTTGAATGTGAAGACGACCAGCATCGAACAGGCGTGCGAGATACCGCGTGGCAGCGTGGATAAAGCCGCTTGTTGTTGCGCAGAAGAAGCCTCGTTTGAATGTGCAGTGTGACAATTCAAACGCAATTCGAAACCGCCAGAAGAACTGATAAAACTTTTTACATTTGGTAACAAGGTAAGTGTAGACTACGTATTATTAAAACTTGATTTTTACGGGGTCGTGGATTCCTTTTCTACACGACATGCAATATATACGTCACGATTTACGAAATATTTCAAGAAATTCGAAACGTTTAATGTAATAAAGTTAAACAATACGTCCTCTGTTCGACAGATAATTTAAAACATTTCTTTTTAATTTCAGATGCCAGGAATCGCACTGTTGCTGCTGAAGGATTTCCAATTTTATAAATTCCCGTCTTGAGAATCACAGGGATAATCAAATGCACTGCCAATAATTTCAATCAAATGCCCCTCTACTGATAAATCCGTACCACTTTGTATATATCGCCTCAATGCAAAAATTTGCTGTATTTCAAAAATACTCCCGTTCTGTAGCTGAACGATGTTATCGGGATGTAAAATATTGATTCGCATACCCTTGAGATGAATTTCTTTATATGTGTCCTCGTACTCACATTCATCGTGGTTCATCAGTCGTTGACACTTGGCGATTAAAGCATGTGGTTGCACCAGACCCTCAGATGACATTTCCATCTCTGATAGGCGTCGACAAATTTGAGATAAGGGTTGCCGTGGAGTTCTGATCAATTTTTTTAACATTGCCAAAGTGTTTTCAAATGGAAATGTGGAAAAATCACTTAAAGGCATTCCAAGGTGCCTCACATCATCAGCAATGTGCAAAAGATTATGAAAATTCATAACCTGAGATTCTGTGCCATAAAATGTTGGTAATAACACAAAGAATTTTTTCAAATACTCTGCTGCAGTATCAACCTGCGATACTGCTGTTTCTCGGCCACATAATATGCCACAGGCAGCAAACAAGAGCATAAAATGCTTGTATTTATCCAGCGGCAGTACCTGTCCCAACAGAAGAGCACCGCAGTATAGAATACAGAATCTATATTGCGTCGCCTTCCAGTTTACCAAATCATCCAAATCAAGTTTCTTTCGCTGAAATTCACTAGGAATGTCTTTCTGTAATGATATCAATAATTGTCGTAATATCTCCAGCTTCTGCTTTTCTATCTTTGACACTCTATTTCCAGAACTCCATTTCTGAAGTAAAGCCTTCATGATACCTACACACAGTAGATGCATATAATCAATAATAACTGATTTCACAATATCAAAGTCTGGAATGTCGAGTAACGGAGAAGGATCACCATCCAGGTGGTGCTGTGGATCGTCTCTATTTCTGAAGGATTCAGCGGTACGTAGTTCACAATTCAGATTGGCAAATACTCTCCGATAATCAATGGTTCTACCGCGTACAACACAACGCTCACAAGAACTAAAAGCTACGTGTGATTTAACACATTTTAAAAAAGCCCGTGCTGGAGTGTCACAGACAAAAGCTATCACTTCGAATGAATACTTTTTTCCTTGTATACTCACGCCACTTGTAGTTAGTTTTACAGCTTCTGATACAAAATCTTTGAGAAAAACTTGTGGACTAATTGGTTTTCCTGGTCCTGAAAATATTCCAACAACAAATGGCTTATTGAAATATTTTTCGGAATAAACTTGCCATGCTAGTATGGGCCGAAATTGTTGCTTGGAGTTTCGGTACAACGGTAAACCATCAACATTTACTATTACTTTAATTTTTTCTTCCTTGTAAATTTCTGGGGAAATTCGTCTTGCCAATTCTTTTTCTATCCCAAAATATACGTAGTATCCGGTGTCTCCGTTTTTTACATCCATATTCTCCATTAATCCTTCGGGTGTTCGTGTTGTTTGTAGAAGGGTGGTTGCTGTAGCTGGAAGATTGTGACCCAATGACCTTAAATCTTGCAATAACTCTGTTATGACATTGTTGTTTAGAGTACTGATATTTCGAACAGCCCATAACCGTAAAGTTTCTCGTAGATTCTGCGAATTACCAACATTCTCAGGATCACTCTCGCTAATCGGCAAATTGGATGAGCCAACATCTGAGCTACAGCTAGAAGAGGAACTTCTTTTGGAGGAATCTGGAACTTCTTCATCTGCAGTGTTCACTGTATTACTCATGGAATCATCAAAATTAGGTAATACATTTTCATTCGACTCCGAAAATGATGGTGGATTATTGTCTTGTTTAGGCGAACTGGCATTCGCAGGGGAGCTACCATTTGATAAGCCTGCAGACATCTCGCTTCGACTGCTATCGTCACTGATAATTGAAGCAACATCGTTGTAATCTGCACTATCGGAAGAAGACGAACTTGCACGTTTATTTCTCAACTGCCGGTGTTTCCGAACGCGCTCGTAGGCGGAATTCATGGGCCGCTTTGGCATGCTGTTGCTGCGGATATCGTGAACAGAAACTGGGATACAGATTAGGTTAGGTTGCACACTCTGCGAGCTGACCCTCCCGCACGTCCCGTAGCCGCGTCACGCAAGCTTACCTAGAACATATCCTAACCTTGTATCCCTGACCCAAATCGTTTAGATTAATTGACATTTTTTTTTAATAATGGTAAAAGATAAATTAGAAATTCCGGGACGTATTGAAATTTATAAAATATAAAACTGCGAGGATGAGGCTGGATTTTCACGGCAGCAAATTACTGCGGCGGCAAGCAGCGCTATTGGTTGTTAATCACGTGGTTGCAGTTGTTCATCACGTGGTTGCAGGTAATCACGTAATCAACAACGAATAGCGCTGCGGTAGTATTTTGCTGCGGCAGTAATTTGCTGCGCACATGAGTCATCTGTACATGATGATTCCCAAGCTTGGACAAATCCAATATTATCAGCGGCTAGTCGTTATAGAAGTTCTCTCTTATGTACAATGTAATATTTAATTATCATACATAAAGAAAAATAGAGTTTGAATTGCAATACTTTGACTGTCAAATTTGATTTTGTTACCTACCTCATCTTTTAAATGCATATCTATTACACTGGTCTACAAAAAAAAAGTGATCTCGAGTTGCAGGCTCAATTTTATCGAATCTAGGGGTTTTCGAGGGTGCTGAATCCGAAAATGATGACCGTTTGTTTCGGTTGGTTCGTATAAGGCCTTTTTTCAGCAGTTTTTCGCTTTTTTGTATATCGTTTCTCGTTTAATTTTCCAGCAATCACCAACTTCAACTAAAACGTCCCAAAATGGGCTAATTTTATAGAGAATTTAATGCCGAATCCAAATATACCATTGTTTTTTACTTCACACCAATTGAAATCCTCGAATTTCTCAAAAAACGCCCGTAAAAGTGGTAAAATGTATGGTTTTCAACCATGTTTTCAACCACGTTCTCAGCTCTAGCAAGTCCACTAGGCCCTCTGACAAAAATACAATGAAACGGTGCAGAAGATTAGACAGTTGAGCGTCAAATGAGACCAAGCGCAGCTCTTAACACCCAAAAATAAGGAAGCTATGACTTTTTCAAACTTTGCGAAAAAAAATCAGTTTTAGCTAAATGGGTAGGGAAATGATCAAATTATGAAGAGTTGGTAAAAAATATGCTAACCAATTACAACAGCTTGGGAGCTAATAAGAGCATAAAAGTTCATTTTTTGCACAGCCATCTGGGCAGATTTCCAAAAAATCTAGGGGAATATAGTGAAGAACAAGGTGAACGCTTTCACCAAGATCTGAGGATAATGGAAGAGAGGTACCAAGGTAGATGGGATGAGCACATGATGGCAGACTACTGTTGGAGCATACACAGGGAAGACAATAAACTACTTCAACATCGAAGAAAATCGAACAAAAAATCGTTT
Organism: Tenthredo mesomela; assembly: GCA_943736025.1. NCBI lineage: Eukaryota > Metazoa > Arthropoda > Insecta > Hymenoptera > Tenthredinidae > Tenthredo > Tenthredo mesomela. Next base: position 13,426,520 of record OX031022.1, read on the forward strand.
TTTCCTATTAATTAACTAATTACAATGAGGCTGAATCTAGCGGTCGGAGCTAGCGACCGCTAGCCCGTTAATGAGCAATTACCAATATTTAATAATTTTCCAAAGATCGTCCGCCGGGGTTTTAATTTTTTTCTCAGTTCGAATGTCAGTCGTGAGTAGGTATGCATACGAAATTTGAACTCGATATTCGCTTGCAATAACTTCGCGCGCTCCAAGCGCCAAGCGGCCGCTAGCTCCGGCCGCTAGATTCAGCCTCATCTAATTACAAACTTATCAACTTACTTGCGCCTTATTGCTTACTCATTCTCGTGGGCCTTACGTTTGAAATAATAATAATAATAATAATGATAATAATAATAAATAAATCCAATTTGTACCAAATCCTGTGGAGGACGACAATATAAATATCATTTTCATAATACGTGTATGAAATGGGCCTTCTTTCATGCTTGACGGGCGTGGGGAAAATCGCTTGTGTCGAACTACGACGAGAGCGGGAGGGAAAGTACTTTTCCTCCCGCTGTAGCGGGGAGAAAAGTACTTTTCCTCCCGCCCATATATATAATATATATATTATATATATATTATATATATATTATATATATCCCTTTTCCGATCGACGCGCATCAAAGAAGGCCTATTTCGTGCCCTTATTATGAAAAATACAGTGTGCAACTAGGGGGGGATGGCCATTTCTAGCGAGGGTGAGACGTTTGCACGAGTCGTAGTAGAGGGCGCCGAAGGTGCCCGAGACGACGACGAGTGCTAAAAACGTCTCACCCGAGGTATACTATTATACACCGAGGGGAAGAAAGTGTGTACTTCATTCCCGGCTGCGCGCATAAAGAACGCCCTTTCTGCCCTTGGATGCATAAAATATCGTATGCACCATGGTGTAAAGTGTTCTTCTAAACGAGTGTGAAGGTCACCCTCGCTTCGCTCGGGCGACAAACCTCACACTCGTCTAGAAGAACACTTTATTCCCTAGGTGCATAATATACTATTACCTATTCATTAGTTCATGATCTATCTAAGATTCAATTCCCGACTTTTTTCTATCTGTCCAGTCGTCTGTCGTATTCATCCCATCATTTTGAAAATCTTACAACACGTTTCGAAACATCTAATTATGCCTAGTAAAATTTCATAGTTGATTGAAAATAATTATAGAGGAGACAAGAGATAATTGTGAGTACGAGAGATCATTTTACCCTACCCATTTAGCTAAAACTGATTTTTTTTCGCAAAGTTTGAAAAAGTCATAGCTTCCTAATTTTTGGGTGTTAAGAGCTGCACTTGGTCTCATTCGACGCTCAACTGTCTAATCTTCTGCACCGTTTCATTGTATTTTTGTCAGAGGGCCTAATGGACTTGCTAGAGATGAGAACGTGGTTGAAAACATGGTTGAAAACCATACATTTTACCACTTTTACGGGCGTTTTTTGAGAAATTCGAGGATTTCAATTGGTGTGAAGTAAAAAACAATGGTATATTTGGATTTGGCATTAAATTCTCTATAAAATTAGCCCATTTTGGGACGTTTTAGTTGAAGTTGGTGATTGCTGGAAAATTAAACGAGAAACGATATACAAAAAAGCGAAAAACTGCTGAAAAAAGGCCTTATACGAACCAACCGAAACAAACGGTCATCATTTTCGGAATCAGCACCCTCGAAAACCCCTAGATTCGATAAAATTGAGCCTGCAACTCGAGATCACTTTTTTTTTGTAGACCAGTGTTATTACTGTTCCGACAATGAGCGAATATATTATACCTACGCGGGGCAAAAGATCTCGTTGGCGTGTACTATTGGGCCAAAGATCGGGCGAGCTAAGGTCGGAGCTCCTAGCCCAAGCGTTAGCGTATACGATTAAGCCTCAAATGTGTCGAGTTTTGGTCACGTATCAGACCCACTCGTCGGCGTGTACTATTGGGCCAAAAATTGGGCGAGCTATGGTCGGAGCTCCTAGCCCAAGCGTTAGCGTATACGATTAAGCCTCAAAGTTTTGGTCACGTACCAGACCCACTCGTCGGCGTGTACTATTGGGCCAAAGATCGGGCGAGCTAAGGTCGGAGCTCCTAGCCCAAGCGTTAGCGTATACGATTAAGCCTCAAATGTGTCGAGTTTTGGTCACGTATCAGACCCACTCGTCGGCGTGTACTATTGGGCCAAAAATCGGGCGAGCTATGGTCGGAGCTCCTAGCCCAAGCGTTAGCGTATACGATTAAGCCTCAAATGTGACGAGCATTGGGTCACGTATCAGACCCACTCGTCGGCGTGTACTATTGGGCCAAAGATCGGGCGAGCTAAGGTCGGAGCTCCTAGCCCAAGCGTTAGCGTATACGATTAAGCCTCAAAGTTTTGGTCACGTATCAGACCCACTCGTCGGCGTGTACTATTGGGCCAAAGATCCGGCGAGCTAAGGTCGGAGCTCCTAGCCCAAGCGTTAGCGTATACGATTAAGCCTCAAATGTGTCGAGTTTTGGTCACGTATCAGACCCACTCGTCGGCGTGTACTATTGGGCCAAAGATTGGGCGAGCTATGGTCGGAGCTCCTAGCCAAAGCATTAGCGTACACGATTAAGCCTCAAATGTGACGAGATTTGGGCCACGTATCACACCCACTCGTTGGCGTGTACTATTGGGTCAATGATTGGGTGAGCTTTGATCAGAGCTCCTAGTACAACCGTTGGCGTATACGATTAAAATTAAAATAGGACGAGAGTTGGGCCAGGTGTCAGACCCATTCGTCGGCGTATACTATTGGGCGAAGGATTGAGCCAGCTATGATCGGAGCTCGTAGCACAACCGTTGGTGTATACGATTAAGGCAAACATGGGACGAACTTTAGGCCAAGCGTTACGTCCAACCATTGGCATGTATGAATGGGCTATATGTAGTCCAAGTAATGGCCCTAACGTGGTAACCGAGCGTGGAATAATTGTTGTTAAATAGCACTGGGCCAAGCTTGGATCAATCTTTGGCCTGAGTGTTAGAGCCAATTGATGTTAAGTACGATTGAAACAATGCTGGGAATAGCTAGGGCCGATGGTATTTCAATGACGCTTGTCCAATAAGCTTGTTCCAGCGAAGGCTCAAGATTGTTTCCTTTGCCACCATTGGGGACGCACACATGGGCAACTAGCTCGCGGAGCGTCGAGGGAGCGCGCAAAGTTAAATATGGACACACTCCGATTTCTACGATTCCTCTGCTCTGTAGGTAATTACCGAACGGTTGAACCACTGATATATATTATAACTGGATAGCCGATCGCGTATGAAATATAGGCCTCTTGGATACCTTTACATACAAAGTAGACTAAGCTTGTGTGGCGTATACATGCATGAAATTCACGTCACTGTTTTGTCAAACGTCCACGTTAGGCGGCGCTGTCAGCCGTCTATGTACACAGCTCTCACGCACACTAGTAGCGTGTCTGTATGTTATCCAAGAGGCCTATAGGCCGAAGCGTGAGGCCAGTTGAGTGTCATTTTTTTTGGCGCCACGTGTATAGCCATCTGTGCTTGGCCGCATCAAGCTACCTATCAATTCATGATTTTCAAATTTTGACAGGTCGCACTAATATTGTTCAATAAATATTTTACATTAGTAAAATGGCTGAATGTGTAGCTTGCCTGTCGCGCACAGAATAAAAATCAAAATGTTATTTTCACAGGTAAGTGAAATTAACCCTAGAACTACAAACCGGGGTATATATCTACCCCAGGCGAACTCTGAAAAATGACGTTTTGGCAGTTTCCTTAGCATTTTCAGGTATTTAAATCGATAAATCGATTTTTCATCGAAAAAGCCACAATGAAATTGAATTTGCTTTTCAACATTCTCTTCTGCATGAAAAAACGAAGAAATTCATGTACTCACGAGTCCCATTACTGCTTTCAGAACAATTTTACGAACAAGAAACGCGTGGGGTAAATATTTACCTCAGTTTGTAGTTTAAAGGTATAGAAAAAATGGGTTTGTAGTTCTAGGGTTAATTCTATCCTAAAGTATAAACCTTGTACCGCGACACGGCTGGGTAATTTGATTATTTGTTCTCAATTTTCGATATTGTGGGTTTTGGGACCAAATCTTTCTCGACTTATCAATCCTCTTAAATTAAATTATTTAATTATTTTATTAATAGCTGTCATGCGAATCTATCGGGATAACCGACAGATGGCGGCATGCATGGCGCCAATAAAAATGGCTGCCTTGGAGCCCCAATAGAGCACAGGAATTTTGGTCGATAGGCTATCCAGTTAGTATATATATCAGTGGGTTGAACCAATTGATAGAAAACAAACGCTTGACGTATTCTTTAGTTAAACGTCGTGACTTATTAACATAATTCACTGCAGTTGACTCCGACATAATATGTTAACCAAGCTAACTTTTCTTTGCATGCGTATTTAATAAAACATAATATCGATTCAAAATGGATCTTGCCGTTTGCGCTCATATAATACGGTTTGCGGAAGACTTATTCTTCGGAGATGATCATGATGATGACAGTTTCAATATGAATCTACAGAAAGTAGAAAATTATGCAGAAGAAGTTGGTCCCAGATTCACAGACAATCAATTTCAACAAAATTTTCAGATGTTTCCTGATACATTTGAAGATTTAGTCGGTAAATTATACAGAGTAGATATTCCTTATGTTCGGAAAGGTGATCCCGAATTGCCCATAGAAAAACAGGCAATGATGATGTTATGGTATCTTGGTAACATGGAATCATTTCGGTGAGTGGGAATTAGTATAGTCCGGAAGGTAGCGTTACAAATGAAAAAGTCATAGTACGCCGGCTGATTTTGATATCGATAGTTGATCTTGTACAACTTATCAGTGAAGGTTCGTCAGCTGCATAGGTAGCGGTAAAAAAAGTAATAGTACGCCGGATAAAATTTGACTGGGTGATTGTCTACATAATTGAAAGTTCGAAAACAACAATCAGCTGCATGTATTGTAACGTTCCGGCTGTTCTGGCTCCTGTCGGAGCAGCCGGACAAGTGTCCATCGCGCATCCCGCAACGCGCACCGCAGAGTTCCGTGCATTGCACAATTCCGTGCAACCGGCGATTCCGCGCCACCCGCGATTCCGCGCAACCCGCGATTCCGTGCAAACCGGCGTTTCCGTGCATCCCACGATTCCGCGGGCACCGCGGAATATCGGTATAAAAGGGGGTACGTGGAGGCCTCAGGTACCGATTGTGTGGCAAAGCGCCCGTCGAGTCACATCATATTAATTATTAAAATTAGGCACGTAGCCAAAATAGTGCGTGACCTGTACTTGCTCTTAAATCGCATTTCGACACTTGCTAAAATTGAAGTGATTAAAATCGCGATTTTCGATATTGAAAATTATAAGTCTAAATAAAATTAAATTCACATTTCACACTCTTCAAAGTTTTTTACTAATTTTTTATAATTAAATAAATTAGACCGCAAACTTCAAAGTCGTCTTAATTAAATTAACAACACTGAAAAAAAAGTATGAGTTCCACAGCGATAAATTTCGGTACTATAGCAATACTCGTATATGGTATACACTAAAACGACGTTTTAGTCCTATGACTATACTTTTCGCTACCACAGCGACACTGGTATACGCTATACACTTATCCACATACTTATATTAGTACCACGGCGATACGTATTTGGATATTAGAGATACCAGCCCGTTAAAATAGAGTATGCCCATAGGACTTATACTTTTTTTTCAGTGGACGCAATATAAAATAAACAGTGGATTGGAAATCCACGATCATTAAATCAAACAAACTATCGGCTGAAACAAAACTCTAAATCAACTAAATGGAAACATTGATTGAAAATTATGAACTCTAATTAAATCTAATCTTAACCTACGTTATGGACTCTCTAATAGGGTAATTCCGGGTGAGATGGCCATCGGGGAGAGATGGCCTTCGATGATATTTCTCATGCTATTCGATATATGACACTTCCTATTTAGAGTAGATCGCTTCGTACAAAGTACAACTACCGATCTACCCCAAATAGAAAGTGTAATATATCAAGTATGCTGAGAAATATCATCGAAGGCCATCTCTCCCCTATGGCCATCTCACCCGGAATTACCCTATAATATTTTTATATTCTATTCTATTCTTGTTTATTCTTTATGATTCATTAATATTCTAATTCTATGCACGATATACTGTTTTTCTGTTCATTTCTTTGTATCGTTTTCTACGAATGACCAAATGACGATTTGATTTCATTAAATACTATCTATTGTTAAAACTACATCTCTTTCTTTCAATTTCCTATTTCCCTCAAATTAACAATCTCTAAATATTTCAGGTTTCTTTCTTCGTATTCAATTAGCAAACGACAGCTACGGTGCGGGTGCAAAACCCAATCCCGAGTCTAGCCGTACAGCTTGGTACGCCTAGCGACACCCAGCTCTGTATTATCGCAGCAACGGTTGAGCGGTACGCTCAATCCGCCTCTGTGCACAGGCTTGGTTAGCGAAGCAGATCCTCGCTCAGTAGATAAATAGCTCAAATCGGTTGATATCTGATTTGAGTCTGTAATAGGGTATTTTTGTGGTTTTTCACTTTTTCCACGAGAGGAGCTCCAAATCACACCCGTGACAAAGACACTCACGCGGACTAGCACCATATCTCCAGCCATCAGCTGAGATATCGGTGCAGTAAGTTACAGTATAGCGGTGGAAAGGCCGTCAGCTGCCGCAGTGAAGGTAAACATTATTCGAGCAATACACGGTATCTTCCAGGATCCAGCTGATAGAACTCTCCCCTGCTCGCACCCAGCTGACTGATAATTTTCCCAAACGTGATTATTAGGCCATTATATTGTCAGATTTCAACCGGCATTAGTGACAATTGAAGGGTAATCTCGGGAAGAATAATATGTGTAGGTAAAACATTATCGTACGAAAGCATTATTATGAAATGTGATTTTTCCCTTTTTTTATATATAATATGAACGAAGGACATAATATCGATACCTGCGCGGAATAACCGGCTATCTCAGAGTCCGCTTGAAAAAGCGGCTATCTCAGAGTCCGCTTGAAAAAGCGGCTATCTCAGAATCCATTCGAAAAACCGACTGTAGCCTATATTATTAATATAGGCACAGGCCGCTTTTCCGAATGGATTCTGAGATAGCCGCTTTTTCAAGCGGACTCTGAGATAGCCGCTTTTTCAAGCGGACTCTGAGATGGCCGGTTATTCCGCGCAGGTATCGATATAAAGTAATGTACACTGTACAGGGTGGAAAGAAATGATTGGTCACCACTTGGCCAGATGATTTTCCAGCTCGAGATCGGTGGAGATCTATTAAAACTTGTAGCCGCAAAAGTGACCTTGACAAGGTCAATTTTTTTTAATTGTCTGTAAAAATCCTACCAATTCAGTGAAACAGAAGTCTCTGAGGAACCATGGGTTGCAATCGAGCCTATCTTATCGGAAAATGAGTCCAAAGTTTGGAAAATGCCTCAAATTCTTAGAGAAAAATTAAAACACTACGCTAAACTACCTTATGACATATTATCCAACACTTTGCTACTTGTTCACGGCCTATCGAAGTGTCAAGTGAGTACTTGAAATATTTCAATGTTATCAACATTTTGCATTTGCTGGACTAGATTGAAGCCCTTGCACATATTATTACAATTAATTACTAAATATTATGTCATGCATTTTTCGTTTACGCGATCATATGTTTATCCGAATGAAATATGACATTTGGTTACAGAAAAAAATGTTTTTTCTCGACATTTCACAATTACTAAACGTGATTATTCCCAGCAAACATAGAACTGCCGAAATTATAATGGCCCAGCACTGGCAGTGCTGGCAATGTGCTGGTGTAGGCTAGCCTTTGCTGCGCCACTACCTGTAAAATAACGGTATTTCGGTGAAGTTTTACCAGTATCCAACCATTGATGGAACGGTGTTGGTTACCAACTACTGATTTCCTGCAGGGCATTTTGCATCTTGCCACAACCGACTTGCCATCACTTGGCCGTTTTCAAACACACTTGCATCTGTATCTTGATGGCCCGGCATTGGCAACTCCGGCACTTTTCTACCGGCATCCGGTCGTTGATTCGCCGGTGTACGTAGTATAAGATTTTCTGCTGACTGCTGCTGACTGCAGTATTTCTAACACTTCCACCGAATTTACCAGAAAAAGAATGTTTCTATGCAATCGAACAAAAGTATATACTATTTAATCATCAGAAATCTTCGAAGTCATTTTTTTTTTAAGTACATATTGATGTAAATCCTCACAAATCAAAGTTTACCTATCGAGTCAAAAAGTGTTGAGTATTGCAACAGGCGACGTTTGGGTGTAGATGAACACTGGACATCAGACGATCAACGAAGTTAAGCAATTTCAACTGCAGCCAGAATTCGGATGGGTGACCCACATGAATACATTTAATTAGTCTTCGAATAGCTAATTTCTAACATCCTGGGAATATGAACTTTGCTCTACCGCTCGAAAAAGAATCAACTATTAGTGAAAAAAATATTTTTTTGTCCGGATAATATCGAAAATAAAAAAAATCGAATGATCGGGTCATCGGCTGATCAATATTGGGCTCTTGTTGGGCCATTGATGACTGCCCGACAACCGATTTGGGCCATTGGTGGCCCTGCGCTGGCCAACCGTTAGGCCGGTATAACACTGCCGGCTCTGGCCCAGCTGTCGGCCACTGTGACACCAGGGTACAGGGCCATCACAAGTCTTCCGGCAGCGGTTCGGCAACTCAAGTATCGGCATTCCTCCACCTAACTAGCAATGGCCCTGCACTCTGTGTTTGCTGGGTTAATTCAAATTATTAATTGTTATTATTTATAATTATTTAAAAGTTATTTAAATTTTAAATTAAAATTTCAAGATTTTTTTTATATTTGTTGTGAAATTCTGAAAGATTCTATATTTTATAAGAACAAATAGGTTTTTGAGAAAAAATGAGATCACTAAAGATTTTATAGAAGAAAACAAAATGTCGAGAAAAATGAAATTTTTTAAATTTTGTGACATGAAAAGATTTTTAGAAAAAAACGAGAGGAGGTACTCACTTTGCTCAGGTCTGCCCGCATGTTATTTAATATCATTTTGTAAAGTCGAAATACAGATATAATAAATGTTGACATCATGCAGTTTTACAGACAGCTCTTCAATTTTTAATGTACAGTGGGAGCCCGATTTTCTACCACTTGTGGAGAGGACTGGTAAATAATCGGGGTTCAGCTGGGAGATGTGGCTTAGACGTGAAGGGGGGGGGGGGGGGGGGGGGGGTACGGAATGGTGGGAGCATGCGCGTAGCGATAACGCTTCGTGGCTGAAAGCACATGATTATCCTTAAAATTTTTGACGACTTAGGTGATGTTACACATACTACGCGTACCGCAGCGCCGGCATGTCGGACGACGTTAATAGGAATAACACGCCCACAGACACTATTCCCCTCGGCGAACCGAATTGAGTGGGGGAAAGAATTAAGGGGTAACACCACTCTAGAGTCAGCAAAAAAGGCCTAAATTTGATGCTTTTTTTCTAGAATATTGGAGAAGGGATCGGGTTTCTTTTTTCAGGGCTTATTAAACACATATTGAAGTATGTAGAAAAAATTTATGATTGCATTTTTGATACGAAATGGCGAAGACAGAGCCAGTCTTCAAGAACGCTTTTTTTCGATACCTCCACGGGCGGACGTGTAACTCCGAAAGTATAAGAGGTGAATCAAGAAAATTAATTTTTTCCCAATCTATATGTCATTGGCTAGAGAAGTACATAGGGTTTTTCTTTGAAATCCATTTTTGCAAAAATGTCACTAGTTTAAAAAAAAAATTTCATTTTTCCGGCAAAAAATTTGCAGTAAATTGTTTATAAAGAAAAAAGTTTACATTCAATGGAAAAACGGCTATGTACTTCTTTAGATAATGTGATTGTGAAGCTATGGTCAAAATTTCAAAACAATTCATCGAACGGTTTTCGAGCAGCGTTTCCGCCCAGTTTGAAGAATGTGATTTTAACAAAAACGCGTTCAAAGTTTTATAAGTACTTGCACATACACGTATATTATAGTGTATATTATAGCATCAGAGCACCCTGGTGTCTTACAAAGGTGACCTAATGACCTTCTACTCTGTAAGTAAGAAAGGCACTCATTATTTCGACAGGTAAAAGCAAAATATCGAAGCGTTATTTATTTTATTTATTTATTTATTTTTTTTGTTTATTTCGCGTTATCGACGCGAAATCAAGCCCCATCAACCAATCAACAAAGCGGAAAGAACTGCTTTTGTGAGCGTCGGAGTAAATGAATACCTAACAGCCTGATTCCAGTCGTTGTTGATATTTCTTCCCTACAACAAAAATAGTACATTACGATACGAGTGCGGTAAAACTTTTTCTGACGAGTGTGAGGTTGCAGCACGAGCCGAAGGCGAGTGTTGCAATCACACGAGATCAGAAGAAGTTTTTCCGTCGAGTATAGTACAAAATTTTACTTCATAAGGTCTGAAAATGGAGATTTTTCCACGCGAAGCGTGGGAAAAACGTCCATTATCACACTGCGTGAAGTAATAGTAGATTACGTAACTAGTGCGCAAAATAGGTGAATCCCGCACGAGTCGGATTTGTCGCCCGAGCGTAGCGAGGGCGACAAAAGAGACGAGTGCGGGAGACACCTATGCGCACTAGTTACGTATACTATTTTTCCTAACGAGCTACGCAAAATTCTACAACATTGGTATCTTGTATGAAATATTGAATTTTCAAGTATATACAAATTATTGTATATAAGATGGATGAAGTGTCCGCTTAAAAGAATTGGTAACGATGCCGATCCTGTTTATTTACGTTTACCAGCTCTATCTCCCCGCACCTTGAATTCTCTCTCTTTCATTCAACGTTACAATACACAAAGAAAAGGTGTTGTGTTTCAATTATATTTATTTTGCGCACTAGTGCGGGAAAGTACTATTTTGCACACTCATTTGCGTGCGCAAAATCGAATTTTGCACACTGAGTTAGGAAAAATTCTTTTCCTAAAAGAATTTTTCCTAACTCAGTGTGCAAAATTCGATTTTGCGCACGCAAATGAGTGTGCAAAATAGTACTTTCCCGCACTAGTGCGCAAAATAAATATAATTGAAACACAACACCTTTTCTTTGTGTATTGTAACGTTGAATGAAAGAGAGAGAATTCAAGGTGCGGGGAGATAGAGCTGGTAAACGTAAATAAACAGGATCGGCATCGTTACCAATTCTTTTAAGCGGACACTTCATCCATCTTATATACAATAATTTGTATATACTTGAAAATTTAATATTTCATACAAGATACCAATGTTGTAGAATTTTGCGTAGCTCGTTAGGAAAAATAGTATACGTAACTAGTGCGCATAGGTGTCTCCCGCACTCGTCTCTTTTGTCGCCCTCGCTACGCTCGGGCGACAAATCCGACTCGTGCGGGATTCACCTATTTTGCGCACTAGTTACGTAATCTACTAATTCGGTTCGTTGTTGATATTTTTCCCCTACACCAAGAAATTGTATTTTCTATTTTTCGTAAGAATTTCAGTATACGAAATTCTTCTCTTTGTTGATTGGTTGATGGGGCGTGACTTCGCGTCAACTAAGTCTCTCCCATTCTCGATACTTGAGGTGATGCACCCTGTATAATTATTCATTCGATCATTCATCACATCATTATATTACTTTACTCAAAATCATCCCATACTTGAAATATTTTATCTATATAACTACTATATTGTATTTTCGGTAATTTCAACAGTGGAATGTCTATTTTATTTCATTTTTAATAAAAAGTGCAGGCGCAATTGACCGAGTGCCGAGGAAATTGACATCCGAATAATGTAAAAACGATCTGTAGACTCTATTTTCACATGAAACGAACATGTTTTTGGACGTATGTGTTCGGAATTGAATTTGAATTTGCGCAGCGTTGGCCTTTTTTGCGTTTTCGACGCCTGGGCTCGGATAATAATCGAAATGTCTCTCCCCCCCGCCCGTTCTCCGGCGAGAAGGGGGTGCGTGACTAGGGATTCCCCTTAATATTTTGCAAAATGAAATAGGACAAAAATAACAATATCACGTAGATTTTTTCAGTAGTCCTATAATAATAAAAGTGTACTCCATACGGATTCGGCAATCAACCTTGTAGGTACGTGAAAACAAACTGTTCCGCCAAGACGCGATACTTTTTTTTATATAAGGCACGATCATGCAATGATGAGTCAAAATTGATTGAAGTTGGAAACCTATAATGTTGGCATATCGTCAATGGACACAGTAGACTCTTCTAGCCTCGCTTTCCTTTACTTCATATCCCCACTTCCATATTTTCTCCTCTTTCTCTCACCGAGCCAGCTAGAACCCTCTTCCTCGTCGATCCTTACTCCACCGAGATACCCGGCTCATGTCAGTCGTTGGAGTGAGGAGTAGGTTCTGCAAGTTTCCACTTTGTACTAAGAGCTCGAAAGTGCTAAATTAGGAAGATTCAACTATACTCAAATTTTTGTAAAAATTAGTCATATCAGCCAGGCAGTGTGTTTGCAATTGCATGAGAAATGAAATAATAAAAAGAAAAAAATTTCAACTGTCATCTGGAATTGTGAGATTAAAACATGTCGGAAAACTTTCACCGGATACTTTTTCTTGGCAGCGAGTTCTATCCAATAGTTCGTTGAGTTACCTTCCGAAATATAAGATTTACGGATTTTCCAAAAATTCACATTCCTATTATTTTGAAACGGGATGTGATCCAGGTGTATGAAGTTTTTCTACGCAGTATAAACGAATACATCATTTTCTGTCAAAACTTTCGTCAAGTCGGTCGTGCAAACCGTCGGAATCGTGGATACTGTTGAAATAGTCTGATCACAACGATTCACACCTAAACGCGCCGCGCATGCGCAAAGGTACTACTAACACACGCACACTTTTTCTCTCTTATGTGTATATGAGCAATTCCACGTCAGACCGGACAGCTTTCTGACCTCGATGTTACCGATTTCGCAATGATTTTTTTTACGGGTTCTATGGAACAAATAAATGCATCAAACAATTTTTTTTTTTTTTTTCGGCCCCTATTTTCCAAGTTACACGGGGGTGAAATTCGGGAAAAAGAGCCAAAAATCGGAAACATACTCCTCTTCAAACGGTCATATCTTTGATTGTATTCATCCTAGAGACTTCATCCAAGAACTATTTTATAGCTATTGAATGACACTATTATAATATATTCATTTAATTTTGCGGTAACAAACAATCAACCCCAAAAAGCACCCTTGGTGCAAAAACCTTTCGCCAAGTACATTAATGTGGTCACTACCCCCCAAAAAATCCACCAATCAAAATTCCTCCTCAACAAAATTGGTACTATAAAAATGTCTACTTACAAAAGGATTGAAATCAAATACAATTGCCAAGTACATGTCTTCTGTATAACAAAAGTTTACAACAGAAGAACAGAAAACTGAATAGTCTTGTATCGTTCACTCGCTACGCTCGCTCACTCGACTGGCTATTGATAATTACAGGGAAAAAAATCAGTAAAAAAAAAAATTTAGTACGTGGTACTTGCGGGCCATTTATGAGTAAGTAAAAGAGTTTTCACTTCGGTCTATGTATCATTTGTTCGATACATATTGATATAATGGCCCGCCAAGTACCACTTCCTAAATTTTTTTTTTACTGATTTTTTTCCCTGTAATTATCAAGAGCCAGTCGAGTGAGCGAGCGTAGCGAGTGAACGATACAAGACTATTCAGTTTTCTGTTCTTCTGTTGTAAACTTTTGTGATACAGAAGACATGTACTTGGCAATTGTATTTGATTTCAATCCTTTTGTAAGTAGACATTTTTATAGTACCAATTTTGTTGAGGAGGAATTTTGATTGGTGGATTTTTTGGGGGGTAGTGACCACATTAATGTACTTGGCGAAAGGTTTTTGCACCAAGGGTGCTTTTTGGGGTTGATATCACCACTTTTTGTACAATTTTGCTCGACTATCTAATAATTGTGCTCGCTCGCTACGCTCGCTCGATTGGGTTTTCCTGTATATTCGTTCGCGAGGCTCGCTCAGTTGTCAGCATTCTGTCAATTGTTCCTATGAACATCTCAATGCATGTATACGGTGATGCCTTTTGTATCATCCGAATTCCTCAAAAAACAGCAATGTTAAATGTAGTAGTATAATTTTAAATAAATGAAAATAGTGTTATAATATACACGTATGCTCATACTCTTCTGTGAGCCTTGAATTTTTGTGGACAGACGTATCATGTGTTCTTTTATTAAGTTCCACGAATTGTTTTGTAAAATCCAGTATAATTCTATATGCCTGAACGTGTAACCCTGCGCACAGCGCTCCTCCTGTCTCATCTGGATCTGGGACCGGCAATGGCGGAGTCACTTGCACGCAGGGTTATAGTTGCTGCTCATGATTGAATATATATAAATATGAGATATATGTATTGCAATTCTTAGGTAGTTTTTTTTTTAATGCAACTAGGTCCTCTGCAGAAAGAACATGTACTCGTCCCGTACTCATAACGTCAACTTTGAATTCGGATCTGAACAGAAAGTATCGAAATATATAGAATTGCGCCGATTGAGCTTATTGATGCAAGACTAGCGTAGAGCATAAAATGAAAGTTTTTGAAGTCAAACACTTGCATTCTGCTCTATTCGTCTGACTCTATCCGTTTCTTGTATTAAATCACACTGTCTCGTTATTTTGCAACTTCAGCGTTTTCTCTCATCATCCTCTCTTCTCATACGGCAACCCGCTACAAAATTGAACAATCCGTAAAAAAGGTTGTGCAATGAATAAATAAATATAAATGAGAAATAAATGGTTTTTATAATTTTCATGATTAAATACAAATTTCTATCATCTGAGAAAGAGAAAGTCTATCGATCATTTCTTTAATATTGAATGAGTATTTTCATTCTAACCATTAGTCGTGATAGCACTAATCTGAATTTGATTGAGATCGTTCCGAGCGGAGAGTCTAAGCTCCCAGCAAACACAGAGTGCAGGGCCATTGCTAGTTAGGTGGAGGAATGCCGATACTTGAGTTGCCGAACCGCTGCCGGAAGACTTGTGATGGCCCTGTACCCTGGTGTCACAGTGGCCGACAGCTGGGCCAGAGCCGGCAGTGTTATACCGGCCTAACGGTTGGCCAGCGCAGGGCCACCAATGGCCCAAATCGGTTGTCGGGCAGTCATCAATGGCCCAACAAGAGCCCAATATTGATCAGCCGATGACCCGATCATTCGATTTTTTTTATTTTCGATATTATCCGGACAAAAAAATATTTTTTTCACTAATAGTTGATTCTTTTTCGAGCGGTAGAGCAAAGTTCATATTCCCAGGATGTTAGAAATTAGCTATTCGAAGACTAATTAAATGTATTCATGTGGGTCACCCATCCGAATTCTGGCTGCAGTTGAAATTGCTTAACTTCGTTGATCGTCTGATGTCCAGTGTTCATCTACACCCAAACGTCGCCTGTTGCAATACTCAACACTTTTTGACTCGATAGGTAAACTTTGATTTGTGAGGATTTACATCAATATGTACTTAAAAAAAAAATGACTTCGAAGATTTCTGATGATTAAATAGTAGTAGTAGGTGACAGCCATGGCGAGTCATAACAAATGACGTCACCCGGCAGGAGTGGGGATTTGGCGCCAGTGAGAGAGACGACAGATAGTCTGATCCAAGATGGCGCCGCCCATACAAACCAAGATGGCTACTTTTTTTCAAAATCCAAGATGGCTACTTTTTTTCAAAATCCAAGATGGTGGTCGTTTTTCTAAAATCCAATATGGCGACTGTTTCGACTTTTTTTCCAAAATCCAAGATGGCTACTTTTTTCAAAATCCAAGATGGTGGTCGTTTTTCTAAAATCCAATATGGCGACTGTTTCGACTTTTTTTCCAAAATCCAAGATGGCTACTTTTTTCAAAATCCAAGATGGTGGTCGTTTTTCTCAAATCCAATATGGCGACTGTTTCGACTTTTTTTTTCAAAATCCAAGATGGCTACTATTTTTCAAAATCCAATATGGCTACTTTTTTTTCAAAATCCAATATGGCTACTTTTTTTTCAAATCAAATATACTAAGACACCAGACAAAGACGATGGTTCTGAAATAATAAATTCTTATCCTATATACTAGCTGAAATTAATAAAGCATGACAGGGTATAAGCAAGGATCGAGACAAATTATTTTTCAAATATTCGTTTATTCGATGTTACTCTTAAGACTGGTTTCACAGTAGGTACAAACGAGTATCAAGTGACCAGCCTTGTTATATTTCTCCTATCTCCAAAACTGCTGAGGTTGCTGAAATACTGGTGGGATGCGCTCGCAATAAACAACACACGTTATTTCGTTACAAAATTTTCGTTTTATTCCATATTGCTTGAAACTAGCTTATAATTAACAATGTTTCCTTAAACATATCTGTACACAAGATAGACAAGAGGCGTCGAGTTTGTCGCAACTCTTCATTTTTTTGGCCACGCAATTGTAAAACGACGCGGCCATCGAATCATTTTTTACATAATCATCCGTAAAAATATCGACAAAAGCATCAAGCGTGTAACCAAAATGCATATAATAGAGAAACATAACACAAAACTGACCACACACGTCGGAAAAGATACTCTGGAGCTGGCGCGTGTTGTACCGGTAGCGAGGACAGTTTCTCCGCAGACGACGCACGTGGTGTGGGATGAAAGGCGCAACTCCGTAGCTGTCAAAGTAGACCCCGTTGCCGGACTCGTCGCTGTAGAAAGCGACCCAGTGACTTCCGGGCTGTGTGTGGTCATCGGTGTTTGCGATAAGGGCAGCGGGGCGGGACCACCGCAAAGGAATACGATCAGCCGGGTACACCCCGCACGTACTCGCCGGTATCAAAGCCAAAACCCTCCTCAGCTCCAGACTGTTCATTACACGTTTCGGATTCGGCTGTAGAAAACCCGCTAGAGTCCACCTCGTCAACCGTTTTTCTCCCCAGCAGCCAAGATTTCAGTACAGCCACACGATTTAGCGAACAGACAAACTCTCCGGGGTTGCACAGAGCGTGATGCATGCAGTACGTATCCGATGGCGGCAGCTTTCCAAATGCCGGGCAGTCCTCGTCCTCTAGATTCGTCACCTGACGCGACATAACGCGCCGCAACAATTTCGCTTTTTCCGCACCGCGCGTATAAATCATGCTGGCTGAACGTGCCACGGCGCGCAGTTTTCTGTAGATTTGTTTGTATTGAATATCACCGTCGAACCACTCTATACCGTGGTGACTGCGCGTAAGATAGTTGTTCTGAGCACAAATGTTCGCTGGGAGATCGGTGAAGGCGCAGGGTGGTGTGGCTACCCAGTGCCCTATGTACTCGTGATTCAAAGCTAGCACGGAAACCTCCTTGATGGCGAAACCGTTCTGAGCATCCCGAAAACCCTGCATATCGACCACGTAGTCCACCATATTGCTATAGACGTGTTCGCGGGTATGCGGCAAACTGGATACTGCGTGTGTCGTTCGACCGCAGCTGCCTTCCGTCAATCTGCAACGTCGTCTTTTCTTTTTTCAATGGTGGGGGGAGGTGGTTCAGGTTTCACATTGCTGTCTATCCTCCAAAGTCCGCTATAACCTGGCGTGCTGCGTCGATTTCCAAGACGTTGTCAAATTCCGCGTATACGATGCAATTTATCGTCTTTTCCAGGGCAGCTTCGAACCGCACCTCGATTCTAACGCTGCCGTGTCTCACCAAATTCCAGTGCGTACCGCTGTTTGCCGACAGATCGGGGGTGAGGTCGAAAGCCGTCAGGCAATACCCGTGGGGGAAATCTTCACGACCTATACCGTTCCCATCGTTTAGAAAATGTATGCCTGTTCCGGAGAAAAGGGTGTGGTAGGTATCCACGTAGAGCTTGCTTCGCGTAAAGTCGGGTTGTAGCGGCTTCGAGGGGATCTGCGAGCCGTCCACGTACAAGGACAAAAAGTTGATGTTGAAATGTTGAAAGTTGAAGGGGTTGTAGGTTTTATCACCGTTGAAGGCCTTGTTATCGACAAAGCCCACTATCATTCTTTTCGGCAGCTGACCCAGAAATACATTGTCCAACGTATCACCCTGCACACCGCTGTGAATAGTCATAGCCTTCACCTCCACTCTGGTAAGAGGATACTTTGCCGTACCTTTACCCAGAGCTCTAGCGTGAGCCAGCAGGACGCCGGGGTTTATCGTTACGCGTCGCACGAGCAGCGAGGCCTCTAGTATGTGTATGCCGTGTGTGTTGGTGCTCTCCATGAGGCAGAAGGCGTCCCGCGAGCGCACGAGCCGTACTCGTAACTCGACACCGTTTAGCAGAAACTTCTCCTGATTAAACACGTCGCAGTGAAGATGCCCGATCAAATCCACACTGGTTTCACCGTTCAGAAATTTTTGGCGCTGGGCAAACCCCTTGTTAGTCGATCCGATTTCATCCATCTTCCCCGCTGTATCCCCGTACCACAGGGTGGTGGTTAGGTGTGATTCCTTCGCAGCCTTATTGTAATTCAGCAACGACTCTATGTAGGCTCGGTAAGCGTACGCGTTATTAGCCGGTGAAACTAGCTTCTGATTAAAGAACACGTCGGCCTGACTGAACAGAGAGTGTAGCAGGTTGTTTACAGGGGCCACGACGGCCTTTGCAGCCCCCTTTGCCGGCTGCTCCCCGCTGAGCGGTCGTAGACTCACACGCAGGCTGAGCATAGTGTGGGAGAGGTCGAGATACTCGTCGCTGAGGCCGGGCACCATAAACTCTATGGGTGAGTCATCCGTGAGCGACGACACAGGCTTGTAGTGGACCCACTGCCCGCTCTCGATCGTGGTTTGCGTCGGTGGTAGAGAGAACAAATCCAGCTCCGATTTCAGACACTCGCAGGAGTGCGTGTGCAAGTACGCCATGGTCGATGTTTATTATTATTGTTGTTAGCGAGCTTCGAAGATATCAGCTACAGTTCTTCTTTTACTTCCGCAACAGCTTTTCTTCTTTTTCTTGAGAGTTGTCTTTTTCTTCTTAATTCCGGCAAGCCCTGGTTTCTTCTTTCTCGGTTTGATTTTCTTGACAGCTTTCCTACGAGACCCGATCGATCCTGCACCGCGACCCCGCAACAACTGTCCCCTCGGTCCGCCGCGCAACGCTTTATATCCGGATCCCTTCATCAGATTGCCCAGTTTCTCTGTAGCTTTTCGCTTCAGATTGTGACCCGACTCGATGACGCGTTTCTTGAGAGCCTCTTTGAAGGGTGTGTTGTTGTCCATATCTTCCATGACACTCACACCGGTCCGCAGAGCCTCCTTGCCCAACACGCGCGCACCGCTCTTCAGAATGGGTATCACGCGGCGAAACAATCCCCCCAGGAAGCTACCGATTCCGTGACCACGCTGTTGCGGAGCACCGGAATAAACTCTGCCTATACCACCACCGCCCACCTGATTGTCGTAATGTTCAAGGTAGTGAGCCATCAGTGCGACCTCTTGAAGTGCAACGTGGCCGTCAATGTCCCGCGCGTAAATGGCATAGGTCTACCCAGAGAGTCCCTTATATCGATTTCAATGGTTCGGAAATTGGTGAGAAGCAGAGGTACGTAGTGCGGAGGTGCCAGGGATTTGCTTTCCGAGACACCGTTGTGAAAATTTTTGCCAACAGTCTGCACTATACGCAACAGCGGAGCGTAGACATCGCCCACTATTCTGGGCTCAGCGAGATCCGCGTAGACAAACATCTGCGAGGGTATTCCGCTGGGTAGGTTCAAAGGATGGTTGGCCACCACCACCACCCTGTCGCGTATGTTGGTCGTAAGCTTTGGAAATCCAAGTTGTTGGCGAATACCACCGGAAAACGAGAGGTAGTGACCATCCTTGCAGCTGCATTTTCTGACCACATTCAAACGATCGTCAGCGCTGTCGGCTCGTCCAAACTCCAAATGCTCCTTGATGGTCGGGAGGCTGTTCAATACTTGGATAATTTCCCAAATATCTGTGTAAATACCAGGCTTGATGAGGAATTGACCATGCGCCACTCGTTTTTCCCCCGACAACGATGAAATTTCGTGAAAATTTTCTGCAGGTGTGTCCGAACGATGCACGTGAAATCCCACCGCGTTGTAGGGTTCGTTTATGTTTTGAAGCGTCAGCGGGTACTGGATCTCCACCAGGGCGACTTCCCACTCTCCGACAAGCTCGATCTGGCGCGGTAGCTGGGTGGTGTAGCGAGCCGTCGTGTTGTGAGGAAAAAATTTCATCGAGCTGTTGCTGGGCAGCGTGATGTAAAACTGATCCTTCATGCCTGTTTTCGCACGCTGCTCGCAGCGATCCAAGAGTTGAACTTTTCCGGATAACCGCGCCAGCTGACAAACAGCTTCTGACTGGCCCCCTTTCCCCGCGTCCGTATTATTTTATCCACAGTCTTAACATCGTCTTTGATCACACGTTGCAGCTCAGCCTCGTAAAACAGCCCGTCTATTTCCTCACCCTCCAAATCCGCCAACAGGTAGACGATCGGGGCGCGGTGCAGAACGCGTCGAATCTCAAACACCTCCTCGGTCCAGTTGGCCTCGTAACCCTTCTTGAAGGCACCCTTAGCCTTACTGATGCGAACCCGCTCCCCCACTCGAAACCGTGGCTTCGTACCGGATCGCGGCGGGCCACCGCGTGCCTTTTCCATGTTTAAGCGCGCGGCTGCCGCATTTTCCAGAGTCACCATCGACGGAGCCATTTTAATGGTCGAGTGGGTGGTGGCGTTGTACGCCTCTACCAGTTGCTGCAGCACATCCAGGTAGCGATGGGTATTTTTGTGGGTGAAGTAACGCCACATTCTCTCCTTGAGAGTGCGATTGAAGCGTTCCACAACGGCCGCCTTTATGTCGGGGTTTCGCGTGACTCTGTAGCGCACCCCTCTGGCAGCGAGCAGCTTCTGGAATTGAGCTCCGACAAACTCCTTGCCTTTGTCGGTCTGCAGTTGAATCGGGCAGCGTTCCGTGGAGGATAACACGCGCTCGAAAGCCCCGGCAACGGTGGTCGCACTCTTGTCGGCGAGCGGCTCGACCCAGGCAAACTTGCTGAGCACGTCTATGATCACCAACAGGTAGCCGTATCCGTCGTTGTACTGTTTGATCGATCTGAGATCCACCAGGTCAGCCTCCCACAGGTCGTCTATATTCTGCACGTTGTATCTGGCTCGGGGAAATTTCCTACGTATGGACTTGTGCAGCGTGTACGCGTCCTGCGACGCCAGCCATTCGACCACCGTAGCGCGAGGTATTTTTTTCCCTTTTTTTCTTCTTCCCACGGCTCGAGTCAAGTTCCTGGCACCAGCGTAACCCGCCTCGTTTGCCGGATCGTAGTACAGTCGCTCGAGGATCTTCATTTCAACCTGAGTCTCAACCAAGCACCGTTTCCAGTCTGTCCTGGTTGTTGTTGTTGTTGTTGTCTGTTCTTGGGTGTGGAAAATACCGAGTCCGAATCCGTATCCCCCTCCTCCTCACCCGCCTCGTTCGTGTCAACGTCACCGTCCACAGCCTGGTCCTCGTCCTCGCTGATACGCCACTGATGAGATGGACCTGTTGTCGATCGTGACGAGGCGTGACGCGTAGGTTTTTGAAAAACGGGGTTACCTATGTACTCTCGCGGCGTGTTGATCGAGTGAAGGACCCTGGCGAACTGTTCCCTCCCCCTGGCCTGCATAGATTTTCTCTCGCGTACCGCGTCGTTTATCAGATCGATGATGTTTGTCCCGGCTATCTGAGTCCCCCTTACGGCTATTGTCCCCTTGTCATCCCACGAGATCTCAGAGCGACCGTTGGTGGTCAAATAGTTCAGCAACAGCTCCGCTTTCCGCCGAAACTTGTCCGGCACGCTCACTACGATAGCCTGTATAGGTACACCGCTGTTAACACCTGCATTCCCCTCCGTCACCCCATCCATCTCTTCTTCTTCTACCCCACCAACGGTATTACCAGCTGCCTCACCACCCACTCCTCGTATAGAGAATTGCAAAGGTTTTCGCGACTCGGCGGCAAAAAACAAGAAACGCCCCAGCACCTGTCTGTACAGCTTCCATTTTTCCCGATCGCTTTTCCCCGGGTCGTTGAGAATAGCGTGCATCTCGCTATCGAGCCGGCTCGCGGGATCCGCATCGGGTCGACGCTGCTGGATACGTTCGGCTGTCTCCTGCGGTATCAGGACCATTTTCTTGGCCCGCTCCATTGCCTCAATTTTTTTTTCACCCGCCAATCAGACCACCCACCAGAGTGCCGATAATCGGGGTCAGCAGCAAGGGTAGAAATCCACTCCGTTGAAGCAGCAAACGTTTCTTACTTTTCCAGCTGCCCGTGTTGCAAGCCAGGCGACGTAAAGTTTTTCTGTGTTTGCTCAAACGTCTCTTCTGATCGGTGCTCAGGCTCACGTTACCCCTGAGAGTGTTAAGAGCGCACTCGCAAATGTTTTTCACCAGAGCGTCGTCCGCCGTGCGTAGCAGAACCTGTCTCCGAGCGGGGTCCGATTTACAGATAGCGTGCAAGGCCGCGGCGTTGGAAGAGCTGAACCTGTTTGTCGAACCTCTTCTTCCTCCTCCTCGTCTAGCTCCAGGCTTCATCACAGGCGAAAGACTGGCGCTGCGTGCGATCCTCCACCCTTTATATCCCTGCGAGGCACGTAAACGTAGTGGTGCGGATCCGAGGGAAATATATCGGTGCGAAACCGGCAGTTCTCCGGGGTGGATTGTTTCAGATCGAGGAGCAGATAACCGTGGGGGCGCGCTGTGGCGTCGTTGTAGGCCTCCTGCAGGAAGCGAGGGTCCTCGGGGTGTACCTGACGAGCCAGGTGATGTATCTGCGCGCGATCGCGCGGATTCTTGAAGAAAACTATATAGTTGGCGTTCAGCGAGATATCCCTCTGCCCGCGTCCCTGGTGAAACAGATTCTGCGTGATCAGGAACACGCTCATGTTCTTGTGGTGGCAGCCCTTGGTGAAGAGATCGATGACCACGCCGTTGGACGACTCGCGCATCAGATCGTCGATGACGAGTAATTTGGGCCGCGTGTCAGCGTCGTAGTCGGCCGGCTGCGGCAAACCCTCTCGATACTCTATAGCGCTCGAATCCCCGTACAACGGTTGCCACTCGGCATAGTGCCAGACTACCATCGCGAACTCTGTGTCGCACATCTTGCTCGCCTGTTGCAGAAAGTTTTTCACAAAGTTGGATTTTCCGCAACCGGAAGGACCGGCTACGATTGCCGAAAACGGGTGTTTCCAGCGCGTGTCCATGCTCGCGACTCACCACTCCGCCGTATCTGCAATTGAATATATATATATTTATTATAGGTTGATATTCGGTGTGTGAGTCGATGCCCCCTGTCGTGATGGCATAACCGCGGTGGGGGGCCCGCGGGGGGCGCGCGTTACGTACAAGCTTTTGGGAACGCGCGCGCGCGCGCGGGCCCCCCACCGCGGTTATGCCATCACGACAGGGGGCATCGACTCACACACCGAATATCAACCTATAATAAATATATATATATTCAATTGCAGATACGGCGGAGTGGTGAGTCGCGAGCATGGACACGCGCTGGAAACACCCGTTTTCGGCAATCGTAGCCGGTCCTTCCGGTTGCGGAAAATCCAACTTTGTGAAAAACTTTCTGCAACAGGCGAGCAAGATGTGCGACACAGAGTTCGCGATGGTAGTCTGGCACTATGCCGAGTGGCAACCGTTGTACGGGGATTCGAGCGCTATAGAGTATCGAGAGGGTTTGCCGCAGCCGGCCGACTACGACGCTGACACGCGGCCCAAATTACTCGTCATCGACGATCTGATGCGCGAGTCGTCCAACGGCGTGGTCATCGATCTCTTCACCAAGGGCTGCCACCACAAGAACATGAGCGTGTTCCTGATCACGCAGAATCTGTTTCACCAGGGACGCGGGCAGAGGGATATCTCGCTGAACGCCAACTATATAGTTTTCTTCAAGAATCCGCGCGATCGCGCGCAGATACATCACCTGGCTCGTCAGGTACACCCCGAGGACCCTCGCTTCCTGCAGGAGGCCTACAACGACGCCACAGCGCGCCCCCACGGTTATCTGCTCCTCGATCTGAAACAATCCACCCCGGAGAACTGCCGGTTTCGCACCGATATATTTCCCTCGGATCCGCACCACTACGTTTACGTGCCTCGCAGGGATATAAAGGGTGGAGGATCGCACGCAGCGCCAGTCTTTCGCCTGTGATGAAGCCTGGAGCTAGACGAGGAGGAGGAAGAAGAGGTTCGACAAACAGGTTCAGCTCTTCCAACGCCGCGGCCTTGCACGCTATCTGTAAATCGGACCCCGCTCGGAGACAGGTTCTGCTACGCACGGCGGACGACGCTCTGGTGAAAAACATTTGCGAGTGCGCTCTTAACACTCTCAGGGGTAACGTGAGCCTGAGCACCGATCAGAAGAGACGTTTGAGCAAACACAGAAAAACTTTACGTCGCCTGGCTTGCAACACGGGCAGCTGGAAAAGTAAGAAACGTTTGCTGCTTCAACGGAGTGGATTTCTACCCTTGCTGCTGACCCCGATTATCGGCACTCTGGTGGGTGGTCTGATTGGCGGGTGAAAAAAAAATTGAGGCAATGGAGCGGGCCAAGAAAATGGTCCTGATACCGCAGGAGACAGCCGAACGTATCCAGCAGCGTCGACCCGATGCGGATCCCGCGAGCCGGCTCGATAGCGAGATGCACGCTATTCTCAACGACCCGGGGAAAAGCGATCGGGAAAAATGGAAGCTGTACAGACAGGTGCTGGGGCGTTTCTTGTTTTTTGCCGCCGAGTCGCGAAAACCTTTGCAATTCTCTATACGAGGAGTGGGTGGTGAGGCAGCTGGTAATACCGTTGGTGGGGTAGAAGAAGAAGAGATGGATGGGGTGACGGAGGGGAATGCAGGTGTTAACAGCGGTGTACCTATACAGGCTATCGTAGTGAGCGTGCCGGACAAGTTTCGGCGGAAAGCGGAGCTGTTGCTGAACTATTTGACCACCAACGGTCGCTCTGAGATCTCGTGGGATGACAAGGGGACAATAGCCGTAAGGGGGACTCAGATAGCCGGGACAAACATCATCGATCTGATAAACGACGCGGTACGCGAGAGAAAATCTATGCAGGCCAGGGGGAGGGAACAGTTCGCCAGGGTCCTTCACTCGATCAACACGCCGCGAGAGTACATAGGTAACCCCGTTTTTCAAAAACCTACGCGTCACGCCTCGTCACGATCGACAACAGGTCCATCTCATCAGTGGCGTATCAGCGAGGACGAGGACCAGGCTGTGGACGGTGACGTTGACACGAACGAGGCGGGTGAGGAGGAGGGGGATACGGATTCGGACTCGGTATTTTCCACACCCAAGAACAGACAACAACAACAACAACAACCAGGACAGACTGGAAACGGTGCTTGGTTGAGACTCAGGTTGAAATGAAGATCCTCGAGCGACTGTACTACGATCCGGCAAACGAGGCGGGTTACGCTGGTGCCAGGAACTTGACTCGAGCCGTGGGAAGAAGAAAAAAAGGGAAAAAAATACCTCGCGCTACGGTGGTCGAATGGCTGGCGTCGCAGGACGCGTACACGCTGCACAAGTCCATACGTAGGAAATTTCCCCGAGCCAGATACAACGTGCAGAATATAGACGACCTGTGGGAGGCTGACCTGGTGGATCTCAGATCGATCAAACAGTACAACGACGGATACGGCTACCTGTTGGTGATCATAGACGTGCTCAGCAAGTTTGCCTGGGTCGAGCCGCTCGCCGACAAGAGTGCGACCACCGTTGCCGGGGCTTTCGAGCGCGTGTTATCCTCCACGGAACGCTGCCCGATTCAACTGCAGACCGACAAAGGCAAGGAGTTTGTCGGAGCTCAATTCCAGAAGCTGCTCGCTGCCAGAGGGGTGCGCTACAGAGTCACGCGAAACCCCGACATAAAGGCGGCCGTTGTGGAACGCTTCAATCGCACTCTCAAGGAGAGAATGTGGCGTTACTTCACCCACAAAAATACCCATCGCTACCTGGATGTGCTGCAGCAACTGGTAGAGGCGTACAACGCCACCACCCACTCGACCATTAAAATGGCTCCGTCGATGGTGACTCTGGAAAATGCGGCAGCCGCGCGCTTAAACATGGAAAAGGCACGCGGTGGCCCGCCGCGATCCGGTACGAAGCCACGGTTTCGAGTGGGGGAGCGGGTTCGCATCAGTAAGGCTAAGGGTGCCTTCAAGAAGGGTTACGAGGCCAACTGGACCGAGGAGGTGTTTGAGATTCGACGCGTTCTGCACCGCGCCCCGATCGTCTACCTGTTGGCGGATTTGGA
Organism: Tenthredo mesomela; assembly: GCA_943736025.1. Lineage (NCBI taxonomy): Eukaryota > Metazoa > Arthropoda > Insecta > Hymenoptera > Tenthredinidae > Tenthredo > Tenthredo mesomela. The sequence goes on from OX031022.1 coordinate 13,452,963, forward strand.
GGGTGAGGAAATAGACGGGCTGTTTTACGAGGCTGAGCTGCAACGTGTGATCAAAGACGATGTTAAGACTGTGGATAAAATAATACGGACGCGGGGAAAGGGGGCCAGTCAGAAGCTGTTTGTCAGCTGGCGCGGTTATCCGGAAAAGTTCAACTCTTGGATCGCTGCGAGCAGCGTGCGAAAACAGGCATGAAGGATCAGTTTTACATCACGCTGCCCAGCAACAGCTCGATGAAATTTTTTCCTCACAACACGACGGCTCGCTACACCACCCAGCTACCGCGCCAGATCGAGCTTGTCGGAGAGTGGGAAGTCGCCCTGGTGGAGATCCAGTACCCGCTGACGCTTCAAAACATAAACGAACCCTACAACGCGGTGGGATTTCACGTGCATCGTTCGGACACACCTGCAGAAAATTTTCACGAAATTTCATCGTTGTCGGGGGAAAAACGAGTGGCGCATGGTCAATTCCTCATCAAGCCTGGTATTTACACAGATATTTGGGAAATTATCCAAGTATTGAACAGCCTCCCGACCATCAAGGAGCATTTGGAGTTTGGACGAGCCGACAGCGCTGACGATCGTTTGAATGTGGTCAGAAAATGCAGCTGCAAGGATGGTCACTACCTCTCGTTTTCCGGTGGTATTCGCCAACAACTTGGATTTCCAAAGCTTACGACCAACATACGCGACAGGGTGGTGGTGGTGGCCAACCATCCTTTGAACCTACCCAGCGGAATACCCTCGCAGATGTTTGTCTACGCGGATCTCGCTGAGCCCAGAATAGTGGGCGATGTCTACGCTCCGCTGTTGCGTATAGTGCAGACTGTTGGCAAAAATTTTCACAACGGTGTCTCGGAAAGCAAATCCCTGGCACCTCCGCACTACGTACCTCTGCTTCTCACCAATTTCCGAACCATTGAAATCGATATAAGGGACTCTCTGGGTAGACCTATGCCATTTACGCGCGGGACATTGACGGCCACGTTGCACTTCAAGAGGTCGCACTGATGGCTCACTACCTTGAACATTACGACAATCAGGTGGGCGGTGGTGGTATAGGCAGAGTTTATTCCGGTGCTCCGCAACAGCGTGGTCACGGAATCGGTAGCTTCCTGGGGGGATTGTTTCGCCGCGTGATACCCATTCTGAAGAGCGGTGCGCGCGTGTTGGGCAAGGAGGCTCTGCGGACCGGTGTGAGTGTCATGGAAGATATGGACAACAACACACCCTTCAAAGAGGCTCTCAAGAAACGCGTCATCGAGTCGGGTCACAATCTGAAGCGAAAAGCTACAGAGAAACTGGGCAATCTGATGAAGGGATCCGGATATAAAGCGTTGCGCGGCGGACCGAGGGGACAGTTGTTGCGGGGTCGCGGTGCAGGATCGATCGGGTCTCGTAGGAAAGCTGTCAAGAAAATCAAACCGAGAAAGAAGAAACCAGGGCTTGCCGGAATTAAGAAGAAAAAGACAACTCTCAAGAAAAAGAAGAAAAGCTGTTGCGGAAGTAAAAGAAGAACTGTAGCTGATATCTTCGAAGCTCGCTAACAACAATAATAATAAACATCGACCATGGCGTACTTGCACACGCACTCCTGCGAGTGTCTGAAATCGGAGCTGGATTTGTTCTCTCTACCACCGACGCAAACCACGATCGAGAGCGGGCAGTGGGTCCACTACAAGCCTGTGTCGTCGCTCACGGATGACTCACCCATAGAGTTTATGGTGCCCGGCCTCAGCGACGAGTATCTCGACCTCTCCCACACTATGCTCAGCCTGCGTGTGAGTCTACGACCGCTCAGCGGGGAGCAGCCGGCAAAGGGGGCTGCAAAGGCCGTCGTGGCCCCTGTAAACAACCTGCTACACTCTCTGTTCAGTCAGGCCGACGTGTTCTTTAATCAGAAGCTAGTTTCACCGGCTAATAACGCGTACGCTTACCGAGCCTACATAGAGTCGTTGCTGAATTACAATAAGGCTGCGAAGGAATCACACCTAACCACCACCCTGTGGTACGGGGATACAGCGGGGAAGATGGATGAAATCGGATCGACTAACAAGGGGTTTGCCCAGCGCCAAAAATTTCTGAACGGTGAAACCAGTGTGGATTTGATCGGGCATCTTCACTGCGACGTGTTTAATCAGGAGAAGTTTCTGCTAAACGGTGTCGAGTTACGAGTACGGCTCGTGCGCTCGCGGGACGCCTTCTGCCTCATGGAGAGCACCAACACACACGGCATACACATACTAGAGGCCTCGCTGCTCGTGCGACGCGTAACGATAAACCCCGGCGTCCTGCTGGCTCACGCTAGAGCTCTGGGTAAAGGTACGGCAAAGTATCCTCTTACCAGAGTGGAGGTGAAGGCTATGACTATTCACAGCGGTGTGCAGGGTGATACGTTGGACAATGTATTTCTGGGTCAGCTGCCGAAAAGAATGATAGTGGGCTTTGTCGATAACAAGGCCTTCAACGGTGATAAAACCTACAACCCCTTCAACTTTCAACATTTCAACATCAACTTTTTGTCCTTGTACGTGGACGGCTCGCAGATCCCCTCGAAGCCGCTACAACCCGACTTTACGCGAAGCAAGCTCTACGTGGATACCTACCACACCCTTTTCTCCGGAACAGGCATACATTTTCTAAACGATGGGAACGGTATAGGTCGTGAAGATTTCCCCCACGGGTATTGCCTGACGGCTTTCGACCTCACCCCCGATCTGTCGGCAAACAGCGGTACGCACTGGAATTTGGTGAGACACGGCAGCGTTAGAATCGAGGTGCGGTTCGAAGCTGCCCTGGAAAAGACGATAAATTGCATCGTATACGCGGAATTTGACAACGTCTTGGAAATCGACGCAGCACGCCAGGTTATAGCGGACTTTGGAGGATAGACAGCAATGTGAAACCTGAACCACCTCCCCCCACCATTGAAAAAAGAAAAGACGACGTTGCAGATTGACGGAAGGCAGCTGCGGTCGAACGACACACGCAGTATCCAGTTTGCCGCATACCCGCGAACACGTCTATAGCAATATGGTGGACTACGTGGTCGATATGCAGGGTTTTCGGGATGCTCAGAACGGTTTCGCCATCAAGGAGGTTTCCGTGCTAGCTTTGAATCACGAGTACATAGGGCACTGGGTAGCCACACCACCCTGCGCCTTCACCGATCTCCCAGCGAACATTTGTGCTCAGAACAACTATCTTACGCGCAGTCACCACGGTATAGAGTGGTTCGACGGTGATATTCAATACAAACAAATCTACAGAAAACTGCGCGCCGTGGCACGTTCAGCCAGCATGATTTATACGCGCGGTGCGGAAAAAGCGAAATTGTTGCGGCGCGTTATGTCGCGTCAGGTGACGAATCTAGAGGACGAGGACTGCCCGGCATTTGGAAAGCTGCCGCCATCGGATACGTACTGCATGCATCACGCTCTGTGCAACCCCGGAGAGTTTGTCTGTTCGCTAAATCGTGTGGCTGTACTGAAATCTTGGCTGCTGGGGAGAAAAACGGTTGACGAGGTGGACTCTAGCGGGTTTTCTACAGCCGAATCCGAAACGTGTAATGAACAGTCTGGAGCTGAGGAGGGTTTTGGCTTTGATACCGGCGAGTACGTGCGGGGTGTACCCGGCTGATCGTATTCCTTTGCGGTGGTCCCGCCCCGCTGCCCTTATCGCAAACACCGATGACCACACACAGCCCGGAAGTCACTGGGTCGCTTTCTACAGCGACGAGTCCGGCAACGGGGTCTACTTTGACAGCTACGGAGTTGCGCCTTTCATCCCACACCACGTGCGTCGTCTGCGGAGAAACTGTCCTCGCTACCGGTACAACACGCGCCAGCTCCAGAGTATCTTTTCCGACGTGTGTGGTCAGTTTTGTGTTATGTTTCTCTATTATATGCATTTTGGTTACACGCTTGATGCTTTTGTCGATATTTTTACGGATGATTATGTAAAAAATGATTCGATGGCCGCGTCGTTTTACAATTGCGTGGCCAAAAAAATGAAGAGTTGCGACAAACTCGACGCCTCTTGTCTATCTTGTGTACAGATATGTTTAAGGAAACATTGTTAATTATAAGCTAGTTTCAAGCAATATGGAATAAAACGAAAATTTTGTAACGAAATAACGTGTGTTGTTTATTGCGAGCGCATCCCACCAGTATTTCAGCAACCTCAGCAGTTTTGGAGATAGGAGAAATATAACAAGGCTGGTCACTTGATACTCGTTTGTACCTACTGTGAAACCAGTCTTAAGAGTAACATCGAATAAACGAATATTTGAAAAATAATTTGTCTCGATCCTTGCTTATACCCTGTCATGCTTTATTAATTTCAGCTAGTATATAGGATAAGAATTTATTATTTCAGAACCATCGTCTTTGTCTGGTGTCTTAGTATATTTGATTTGAAAAAAAAGTAGCCATATTGGATTTTGAAAAAAAAGTAGCCATATTGGATTTTGAAAAATAGTAGCCATCTTGGATTTTGAAAAAAAAAGTCGAAACAGTCGCCATATTGGATTTGAGAAAAACGACCACCATCTTGGATTTTGAAAAAAGTAGCCATCTTGGATTTTGGAAAAAAAGTCGAAACAGTCGCCATATTGGATTTTAGAAAAACGACCACCATCTTGGATTTTGAAAAAAGTAGCCATCTTGGATTTTGGAAAAAAAGTCGAAACAGTCGCCATATTGGATTTTAGAAAAACGACCACCATCTTGGATTTTGAAAAAAAGTAGCCATCTTGGATTTTGAAAAAAAGTAGCCATCTTGGTTTGTATGGGCGGCGCCATCTTGGATCAGACTATCTGTCGTCTCTCTCACTGGCGCCAAATCCCCACTCCTGCCGGGTGACGTCATTTGTTATGACTCGCCATGGCTGTCACCTACTACTAATAGTATATACTTTTGTTCGATTGCATAGAAACATTCTTTTTCTGGTAAATTCGGTGGAAGTGTTAGACATACTGCAGTCAGCAGCAGTCAGCAGAAAATCTTATACTACGTACACCGGCGAATCAACGACCGGATGCCGGTAGAAAAGTGCCGGAGTTGCCAATGCCGGGCCATCAAGATACAGATGCAAGTGTGTTTGAAAACGGCCAAGTGATGGCAAGTCGGTTGTGGCAAGATGCAAAATGCCCTGCAGGAAATCAGTAGTTGGTAACCAACACCGTTATATCAATGGTTGGATACTGGTAAAACTTCACCGAAATACCGTTATTTTACAGGTAGTGGCGCAGCAAAGGCTAGCCTACACCAGCACATTGCCAGCACTGCCAGTGCTGGGCCATTATAATTTCGGCAGTTCTATGTTTGCTGGGTGTTGTCTTCACCACTGTATGATTCGTGTCCTCCCGCACGGATATATATATATGCGAAAAATATATGCGACATTGCGACATATATGTGACATTTGACCGGTTCAAAAAAATCGACTATTCTTTTTTTTTCAATTTTCGCATTGAAATACTTTCGGGGGGGGGGGGGGGGGGGGGGGGGAAGATGCCTGTCAAAAGCGGAGCTCTTAATATTAAGATTTAGAGGTCGCTCATCGCGGATTTCTATTTTCCATTTGAATAGCATAGGAAATTTTTTTTTTTTAATAATTTTGTAGCTCACAAACCAATGAACAAATCCAAATGACTCATACATATTTTCATAGGAAATCAAACACTCTACAAAAAGCTTCTATTATCATTTTTTCATAAATTGACTCCTTCCAAAGTTATTCAAGCTCAAAGTTCAATTTATAGTCGAGTCAACTATTTTTTTTTGTGATTTTTTTTCCACAACGATAGATACATTTTTCAGAGTGTTCAATCCCCTATTAAAATATGTAACAGTCATTTGGATTTGTTCATTGGTTTGTGAGCTACGAAATTCTAAAGAAAAAAAAAAAAAAAAAAAATTCCTATGCTATTTAAATGGAAAATAGAAATCCGCGATGAGCGACCTCTAAATCTTAATATTAAAAGGGGGGGCGGGGGGGGGGGGTTACTCAATCGGTTACCGATTTGTCTATTTTTTCCGAAACGGGGTAATCAATCGACTTGTCCTTTCGGCAGCCGATGTTTGACGAGTAATGAGTTCGAACTGGTACGTTTGATCGGATGAAATCGGGATTTTTTTATTTTTTTTCCGATCGGAAAGTGTTGGCGCGCCATTTATTGCGACTTATATCAAAGCCCACGCATCAAAAATGCAAAATCGACTTCCTGAGCCCGATTCTGTGAGAAATTCTGAACATAACCATCCCAAAACATCTTTGTTTTCGACAACGATGAAGGGGCAATATGTATTCCACGTTTTTGTGGTAATTTTCGCGATTGTCAGAGGCTGGGGGCGGCCATTTCCGCTACAGCTGCTAATATAATGCGGGGGTTCCCAGAACACCCGTGAGATGTCACCGTAAAACTATACTATACTGTAGTAAAAGGATGAAGTTCAGATGGGCGCATGGCGACATCCCACGGGCGTTCTGGGAACCACCGCGTTATATCAGCAGCTGTAGCGGCAATGACCGCCTTGACAATAGCAGCTGTAGCGCCAATGACCCTCGCTGCGCTCGAGCGATAAATTCACACTCATTCTTCTGTGACACAGCACACTCGATCGGCTCATATTAGAAATTACCCATACCGGATTGTGACACTTTTCGGAATTGATACATAAATAGCTATTTATTTCAAGATTATTTATTATGCAGCTATTGTAGTTCGAAAATAAACGAAAAGCGAGCAAAATTTTATTGTAAGACGTACACAAACGATAGCGGTAAGTGTCCCGCCCGATGATATGCACACTGAGAGACTCTTCGTGTCAATAAATGGTAAAACTATATCAAAGTTTAGTATGGTAGGGTTCGAAAGTAGGGAAGACAGCGCAAAATACACTAGTTATTCGTAACGTTATACTGAAGTTTCATATTGCCATAGCAGATTTTAACAAGAAAATACGAGATATTAGTATGGTCAATATGAAATATTAGAACGTTGTATGTCAGAAATCTTCCATACGAAAAATCGATATTCTCCATAGTAAAATTTCCTACAAAGTCGTCTCACTTATAAACACAGTGACTGTCATCATTCGAGAAGCATATTCCAGAAATTAACATGGTCAATATCAACATTGATATCAAGCAGCCGTGAAACTGCAAAGGATATTAGAAATTGAAACGGAGAGTCTCAATTTTTCGTATGGTGCGTATGAAAATATTTCCTGAATCTCCCGAGCGACTACGATCTTCACCGAGAACGCACGAGGCCCCGCTCTGTTTCGGAAACAGCCGAAGGAAAAATCCTGCCAATTCGCTTGCCATGTGCCGTGTGAATGTGGAGATTTGTATATCTCTGTAATTGGCTATATTTTTAGGATTACCTATGTATGACTTTTCCTATTTCTTTTTTCAAACGACGAAAATGTTGAATTCTAAAAATGAAGACAATTCTAATTATAAAAAGTTCTATTTCTGATACCTTCGATTCTTTATGATTAGTTTATTTGTAACATTTAAAATTATGTCATAAATACAAAAATTCAAAGATTAGAAAAAAAATTAGATCATCTTTTCAGAATAAAAGTTATTATAGTATATCTAGACTCTAATAGTGCTAAAATTTTATATACTCCCAAATTATCTGAATTTATTTAAAAGTAGAAAATATTTCATTCTGAACACTTCCTCAATTGAAAGTATTCATGTTTGAGGAATAGGGATGTATATGGGCAATTCACTCCATATCAGCTAACTTCAAATTGGCGCGGAGTGATTTTTATTCTCAATACTCGGGAAAAATTATTTCATTTTTCGAAAACGAGCTACCTAATCAATGCAAAAATGATTAGGCGAGAATCAGATATTTTTCCCCGTTGACCTAAAGAGTTTCAGATTTTTTCCGTCATTTTTAACACAGATATAATTTTTTTTCCACTTTTGCCCATAAGAACACATGTTAATTTGTCAATTTTTCTAATCCAATTTTCTCCTAAACAAACGTCTTAAAGAGCTTGAAGCGTTTGTTGAATTTTTTCTAGGATAAAATCTGAAGATCCAAATTTTCAAAATTTTCTACCATCATGTTTGCTGTGATGCCCATACATGTTTCAATTGAAAAATAATACATAATTAAAAAATTAATTGGATTTTTTTTTTTTTTCAAGTTATAAAATTACCTTTCCAAAATAAAGTCTACTTTGCAAATGCAGTTTGCCAAAAGAATGATTCTTTAACGAGTTATTTAGAAAAGAACCCTCCAAGTCCTTTCTCACAAGCAGTGGATTATTACCAGCTTGGTATATATAGAAGTTTCTGAAATTTTCCCGCACGTAATTGTATTACGTTTGTATATTGTAAATGTATAGGTATAAGTCTCTCGGTCTAATTTATAAGTGTGTTGCGCGATACTCCTATGTAACTTGTGTATATTTGTGTACATGTATAGTATACCCGATATGTATGTCCTTTCAGTGCGTGTGACCTCTACTTCCTGATGATACTGGTGTTGGTGATAGCCTCGGCTCACTCCCTTCTTTTTTCACCGGCAAGTCATGATTTTTCATATGGTCCGTACGAAAAACTGATATTCTTCGTGACGACTGGAGACGATTATTTCAAACTTTCATATTCACCATACTAACCGTGTTTGTCAAGTCGCTATCTAACTTTGATATGGTGCGTTCCGAATATTACTATGTTGTTCATTAAACATTGAAACACCTTTTTCACTTATTGAAAGGAAAATATCAGTTTTACCCATTAGTATGCACCATATGAATTTTTGAAACGTACGCCCGGTCTTCCCTACTTTCGAACCCTACCATACTAAACTTTGATATAGTTTTACCATTTATTGACACGAAGAGTCTCTCAGTGCAATCGATCATACATCTTCTTTTGAGTTGGCAATACCCTAGGCAATAGTAGATTTCTATTTTATGGGCAATAGCTGACTCGAGAGCCCCCACGACAAATTAAAAATTTAGTCTGTCAAAACGTCAAAACGTCAACCAACATAACCAACCAACGCATTAATCATTTTCGATAAGGATGACTGCAATTTAATCATTCATTCAACAATTTTATTTATTAAGCATGACAGATTAGAATAAAACTCTTAGAAATTTAAATGGGCATAAAATATGCAATAATTAACAATATCTTTGGGAAGTGCTGGTAAATAAAACATGCCACAATTTAATGTAATCGTATAACGAATTACCTAAGGCATACCCCGGCCTCACTGTGCTCTTCGGAGCAGGCCCAGCTCTAAGTGACAATTAGTGCGACCCGAAATCCCTTCGGTCTACCTGAAAATGGTAATCCGTCCTTACCTGGAAGTGCGATGGTAGGGGCAGCGTTCAGGAGAAATAAAAGGAACTAAGGGGTGTGCGGTCTATTTGGGACGGCAACAACTGCGTAAGACCGTCCAGGTCTTTTCATACTTGCATATCCCCACTCATACCTACCAAAATCCAAGAAACGGCGTTAAAAGGATTACTGCCGGTGAACGGGTTAAGTGGATTTACATCTTAGACTCTTTCGACTGATGAGTGTGCCGGGGTATGACCTAAGGTATCATCACTTCTTCCAGAATTTCGATGTAATAGTCCGCATGCACATTGCGGACGATCTCCACAAGCTGACCCGGACCAGCACTCCTCATCCAAACCCAGAACCCAGCAGTGACTCGTCCGCTCTTATTTCTGGGAAGGACGTTGTCCGGGTGATAACGTTGCCCACGTTCCCTCCATACTTTTCGTCGACAATCTTTGTCTGTGGAGAAAACTTTCTCATCGGTAAAGATGACATAACGATGTTGGTATAGCGTTGCTTACTTTCCGTCAACTCATTTTTTCAAATGCTTTGGCCGTAATATCTTAATGTAAAACGCAATGTTCTTTTCAAAATTTTATTGCTCGGTTGAAATTACGTGTATAGTATAATTTTCATTTTTCAATATTTCGATATTCTATTAAATGTATCTGTTCTTTAGTAATAATTATTGGTGGGAATGAACCAACGATTTGTCTGTGGAGAAAACTTTGTCATCGGTAAAGGCCGCCGTATGACACGGTCTCGCACAGTATTTATACTATAGAGCCCCGTGCATTGTAATATGTCATTGATTTGCAAACGTTGGATTCACTACCCCATTCTTCCAATGCGTTCGAGTCAAAGTCAGACTCTCAGTCAAGTTTAAAAGTATGAAATGCTTAGGACGCTGAATTTTATACACATGTAACTCTGCGATAGAGAGGCGGATAGTTTATATAGAACCTGCCATGTTCTAGTCAAAGTGTAGTATGATTAAATAGTGTACATTAAATTGTAGTATGTTTTATTTATCATCACGTCCCAAAGATATTGGTCATTAATACATATTTTATGTCCATTTAAAATTTCTAAGAGTTTTATTCTAATCTGTCCTGCTTAATAAATAAAATGGTTGAATAAATGATCAAATTGTCATCCTTATTGAAAATAAGAGCTGCAAACAAGGCCCGTATACACTGCATTATTTCATAAATAGGTTTGGAATTACTTTTAGATAAAGTCTGAAATTGTAAAGGTAATTTGTTATAATTTGTTATTCGTTAAGTTTTCTCCACAAACAAAGATTGTCGACGAAAAGTATGGAGGGAACGTGGGCAACGTTATCACCCGGACAACGTCCTTCCCAGAAATAAGAGCGGACGAGTCACTGCTGGGTTCTGGGTTTGGATGAGGAGTGCTGGTCCGGGTCAGCTTGTGGAGATCCTCCGCAATGTGCATGCGGACTATTACATCGAAATTCTGGAAGAAGTGATGATACCTTCTGTGAGGGCTGTATATCCCGCAGATGAAATGCCTATCATTGGCGTTGTTGAACACAACAGCGCCGTCCATATGGCGCCAATCGTGCGCGACTGGTATGCTCAGCATCCAGAAGTCCATGCAGCATGTGAAGATCCGCGAACAAGGCTCAATTTTATGCTCATGTTATTCTGCGATAGAGAGGTGCATAGCTTATATAAAACCTGCGTTAAACTGTAATAGGTTATATAGCTCATATTTTCATGTTTATATAATCGAATGGATATTGATGACTGAGATTATAGTAGCGTTGCGCTGTTAACTATTTCATAAATAGGTTTTGAATTACTTACATATGGTCTGAAATTGTATAAGTAATTCGTTATACGATTACATTAAATTGTGGCATGTTTTATTTACCAGCACTTCCCAAAGATATTGTTAATTATTGCATATTTTATGCCCATTTAAATTTCTAAGAGTTTTATTCTAATCTGTCATGCTTAATAAATAAAACTGTTGAATGAATGATTAAATTGCGGTTATCCTTATCGAAAATGATTAACGCGTTGGTTGGTTATGTTGGTTGACATTTTGACGTTTTGACGTTTTGACAGACTAAATTTTTAATTTGTCGTGGGGGCTCTCGAGTCAGCTATTGCCCATAAAATAGAAATCTACTATTGCCTAGGGTATTGCCAACTCAAAAGAAGATGTATGATCGATTGCATATCATCGGGCGGGACACTTACCGCTATCGTTTGTGTACACGTTCCTTCATGCATTGATGCAGATAAAAAATCCTCTGAATAGTTTCACGAAGCCTTGTAAGTACTGAAAATTTGAAATGATAAAAAAAAAACGTGAGAAAAAATTTTCAATTCTAGAAACTAAAAAAAAAAAAAAGAGAAAAAAGCAAAATAAGTGGTAAATTAAAAATTGAAAAAATGAAAAACACACGAAAAAATAAGTAAATGAAAAGAATTTAGAAAAATGAAAAAAAAAATGGAACTAGTTCCTTCCCACATCCACGTCGTTAGTTCCAGGTCACGCTGAGAGGAAGGAACAATAGCAGTTGTGGACTCTTTTCTTGTTGATGTAATTGTGGCGTCAAAATCGTAATTAGCGACCCCGAAAACCGCCATACACTAATTTTCTTTGTAAATTACGCTAAGAACTGCAAAGCTAGCCCATCACAAAGGCCATATTGGATCAGCCATTTTGAATTTCGTAATTTCGACTTCAGAATCGTCATCAGCGACCTCGGAAACCTCCAGATCACCTACGATTTTCTAGATTTGTTTAGTTGACTTAAAAATCTTTACTACGATTGGAGGTTCTTTTACGATTATGAATATACAGTAGACTCTAGATAAGTGGCCATTCGCTATGTGGCCCTGCGAGCGACTTCCCCTTCACACGGACGGTCACTCACACAAACACTAGCCCCCCACCACAGCAGTATGCGCACCACAACGGAGACCTGACAAAACGCGATTTTCGAAGATTTAACAAAATTCTGAAAAAAATCATACGTATTCAGAAAAATTAAAAAATAATTTTCACCTAAAAAAAAAGTTGGGCCATCGGCTAATTTCTTGAACAGTTTTTTGTTCCATCAATTTGTTAATAACTTTTTTGAATTATTATTATGCAAAATCAATCTCTCGAGGATCTTCTACATGCTTGATTTTTTTCAGATTTTTCCCCCATCGAGAAGTATTCAAAATCTGCTCTGAAACCCATGTTTGGTGGGACTGTAGGTGAAGAACCACCTTCAACTTATCGTAAAGGCACTACAATACTTTACATCAACCTGAACTGAGTTTTAAACAGAAACGAATAAATACGAAGACAGCATAAACTAACTGCGAAGTCATTACTATTGATAAACTTTACGTCGAGAAAATTGTCTAATTTTCGTGGTCCCCAAAATTATATTTCGTATATTCTTTCTATACGATATTCTGTATTTCGTATATTCTTTCTATACTATATTCTATATTTCTATATTATATTATATTATATATATTAGGGTGGTCGTTAATATAGCTATTTCTGAATTAGATTCATTTATACCCTTCATTCGAAAGTAAAAAAAAAAAAAAAAATTTTGACCCCAAATTGAACCCTTTATCTCAATTAGAAAGGGTGCCTGTGAAGGCTTACTTTTTTGTATTTTTGTATTTTTTTTTGTATTTTTTGTATTTTTTTTTGTATTTTTTTTTTTTGTATTTTTTTTTTGTTGTTTTTATGAACTATCTGTATGATCGATGGATTTTTAAGCCGTTTAAGAGGTGCCGAAATATTTATTTTATGAAAAAGTAGCCGAAAGTAATGTAAAATCAATACAAAAAAGTAAGCCTTTACAGGCACCCTTTCTAATTGAGATAAAGGGTTCAATTTGGGGTCAAAATTTTTTTTTTTTTTTTTACTTTCGAATGAAGGGTATGAATGAATCTAATTCCGAAATAGCTATATTAACGACCACCCTAATATATATATATATTATATATGGGGCATTCCACGTCAAACCAGAGGGTCATCGGCCTGACCCACTGGGATTCTGATGACCAATGGATTTTCTGGTTCGTTTCGGTCAAAAATGATACCTCTAATTTTTCAAAAAATTTTCGCCATTTTGTAAGGGTGTGGTGACTTCAAACATCTCTTACTCGAAAATGAACATTTTTAAAATCGATGAAATTTTTTTGTAAAATCGAGGATTCGAAAACAAATTGTTTTATCATGGTTCGAAAATGGGATGAAAATGCAGTATTTTTTTTTTTGTTTTTTTTTTTTATAATTTTTTCGTGGGAATTCATTTTTAATCATGCTTTCTTGTAATAGAAAATGAAAAAAAGATGAACTTCATCTTTCGTTCAAGAGTAAAACGAAGAAAACAATGCTTAATTCGAGAAAAATGATAGAAACTCAAAAAACACTATTTCGAATTAAGCACCGTTTTCTTCGTTCAACTCTTGAACCAAAAAGCAAATCGAATTTCACTAAAATGAAGAGTATTTTGAATTCATTTTTTACTACAAAAAACCATGATTAAAAATAAATTCCCAGAAAAAAATTATAAAAAAAAAAAATACTGCATTTTCATCCCATTTTCGAACCATGACAAAACAATTTGTTTTCGAGTCCCCGGGTTTACAAAAATGTTTCATCGATTTTAAAAATGTCCATCTTCGAGTAAGAGATATTTGAGGTTGCCACACCCTTACAAAATGGCGGAAAATTTTTGAAAAATTAGAGGTATCATTTTTGACCGAAATGAACCAGAAAATCCATTGGACATCAGAATCCTAGGGGGTCAGGCCGACGACCCTCTGGTTTGACGTGGAATGCTCCATATATATACATATACCGCGAGGACCAGGTGAAAGAGAATGGTCCATCCGCCCAGGCAGCTAATATTTCGTATTTTTAGGGGGATAGCCACTCGTTGCACTGAAAATCCCTAGGGTGATCTTGGCGCGCGGTCGATGCAACTCGGCAGCCATTGTTGATACAAGCCGGCTGACTGTCAATACATCGCGGAAGGTAGACAAGTGTGGTTATGTTCGTTTATTTGAAGGAAATGATAAATAAAGTGAATAAAACCTACGTGAATAAGCTATGGATATTGATTGATGCCTCAACCCCAGGATACAATCAATAATTTTGTTCGAATTGGTTGTTCTCGATGAACTCTTTGATTCTGATAAATTTCCAGTTATAGTTTAGGTTAATTCGTTGATTGCATTAAGATATCATTTAAAACTGATTGATCGATTTTTGATAAATATTCCTAGCTTATTCACGTAGGTTTTATTCACTTTATTTATCATTTGCTTCAAATAAACGAACATAACCACACTCGTCTACCTTCCGCGATGTATTGACAGTCAGCCGGCTTGTATCAACAATGGCTGCCGAGTTGCATCGACCGCGCGCCAAAATCACCCTAGGGATTTTTTCAGCGCAACGAGTGGCTATCCCCCTAAAAATACGAAATATTATCTGCCTGGGCGGATGGACCATTCTCTTTCACCTGGTCCTCGCGGTATAGAAATGTATATTTCTGAATTGATGACCTGCCGACTGAAAAAGATGATCTTGGATTGAAGTCAGCATTTCAAAGTTGGAATCTCAGTTTTGAACGGTTGTGACTTCAGTGATAAATCAGTCTCTTCAGTTCGTCATCAACCTCTAGAGTGCTTCAAGGATTTTTGGGAGATATATTCAAATAGTGAGACTCGTTGAAATTGTCCTCATCGAAAAATAGATGAAAGAAATGCCCACTGCCAAAATTTCAAGTCGATTCACTACACCGTTTTGAGAAATTAATTTCTGTATTTGCTTTCTATACACGTAGAGGTATCGAGAGCCGATAATATTAGTATATGAAATCTTTTGCAGCACTGTTACTTGAGAGTCTTTATGATGCGGATGATTGGATTGGATATACTTAAGGTTGCATATTTTAAGGTTGCATATGTTAGCTTGTTATAGTCACAGCCAAAAGTTTATTTCAGCTGACGATAGTTCTAGAATGACCACATTAATAAATAAGTCACAAAATCAAATATACACACTATCAATGACATGCTATGATATGCAAACCGTATCAAAATGTTTTGAGGGTTAAACAAAGTCGTTCTAATATTATTTAAGATTTTTTTAAAACGGCCAAGTTGACAAAGTTTTGTCAAGGTACAGTTCACATTTCTTTTAGGCATAGGCACCCGCGCATTGAGTCGAAGTTATAATAGATCGTGGCAACATTGCGTGTATATAACGGAAGAATCCGCTCGAGCCGTCGGTTTGAGCTACGTGAGCGCTGTTGTCACCTCGCTTCGCTCGGTTTAAACGCGGTTTTTGGCCTGGACACATAAAATTCTGTATGCCATACGGCCGAAAAAGTATTTTCACATATCGACGCCCGATACGAATAACAGCACATTTCAGATTCCGGGTGAATAAGAGCACGTTTCAAATTCCGGGTGAAAAAGAGCACATTTCAGATTGAGAATGAAAAAGAGCACATCTCAGGTTGACTCGAATACTAGCACGTTTCAGATTCACTCGAAGACTAGCACAATTCAGGTCGAAGCGAATATCACTTATTAGCATGCTAATACACTTGCAAGTGTTAACATTGGAAATTTACAATTATGCACAAAAATTCGATTCAATTTTATCATTAATTCAATTTTATAATGAACCTACCTGACACTTGCTAATAAGTAATATTCGCTTCGACCTAAACTGTGCTAGTTTTCGAGTGAATCTGAAACGTGCTAGTATTCGAGTCAACCTGAGATGTGCTCTTTTTCATTCTCAATCTGAAATGTGCTTTTTTTCACCCGGAATTTGAAACGTGCTCCTTTTCACCCGGAATCTGAAATGTGCTGTTATTCGTATCGGGCGTCGATATAATACCACAAGAGCTTCAAAATTATCGGGTATTTCCCGATAGGTTCGTTGCAAACAAACGAAGGAGTCAAGTTTTTCAGTTTATAAAATCACGAGCGCGAAGCGCGAGTGATTTTTCTGAAAAACTTGACGAGTTCGTTTGATTGCAGGGAACCTTGAGGGAAATACCCGATTAATTTTGAAGCACGAGTGGTATTCGGGGGATTATTTTTCCATCCGAATTTCGGCCCATAGAATTGCATCATGAGACAAAATCCACAGTTAAAAATCAAAATTTAAAGGTCACAGAATCATAATTATAATTTAATCTGTCAGATTCGATGGAGCGTTAACTGTATTGGAAAATCTTTTGTTCTTTTATATATAGCTAACATGAAAAATTACCGCGGTGAAAGCACACGTGAAATTACCAGTGGAATTGTCAAAATTATCAGTTAAATATCGTGTAGGCTATGCAAAATAACATCGAATGGTGCAATTCTATTGGCTGAAATTCGGATGGGAAAAATAATCTGACGAATTTCATCATAATCCTCGCCTTCGGCTCGGATTATAAACTCAAATTCGTCGGAAAATACTTAATCGACCTAGTGACATAATGTACTATTTTATTGAAATCTGTCGCCTGGTTGAATCATAAAAAACGTTAGAGTGATAAAAGTTGGTATTTTCCCTATGTACGTATGCAAATAATGTAAACTTCAATAATTTGTTTCATCACTAATATACGGCAAAATTCAATGAACTTCGTATCATGTTGTAGAACGTGTTTCAAGCTATTCGCCAGTAAAATTTCACACAGATCTGTCGGTAACCGCTTTTACAAGCTAACAACCTTAAGGACGATATATTCCGGTATGGTCTGTGTATATTCGGCATTTCAAACAGTGTTAACGTTTTTTTACCGGCGAATAAATAGCGAAAAAACAAGTCGCTACCCCGTGACTTAACGTTACGATCCAATTGTGGGCCTAGAAAATCAAGAACGAAAAATAAAAAATCCTAAAAATCAAAATAACTTTCGGTATTCGTCAAAAGATTTAATTCCATACAATATTGATATAAGGCTATATCGGTTTCAATTTTGATTCAATAAAAATTCTAGATCTCACCAGATATCTTCGTTTTGAGATCAAGGAAATCACCCCGACCATTTTCAGATAGACGTCCAGGTGTGTATTGATGCGTGCGTGCGTGCGTGATCAATTTTTTGTCCGACGATATCTCGACAGCAAATATCAGACGGATTCATCCCGCCCTTTTCAATTCGATCAGTCCAGTAGTCTTCGAGTTATTCAAAAAACAAGGTTTGAGAAAAAAATGTCAAATGCTGATATCTTGAGAACTGATCAGCGGATCTTGATGATCTTGGTCTCAATCGATCCTGTACTTTTTGTGTTGAAAAAGATAAACTTTTCACGCGTAGGTATAATAGATTTATTTATCGTTTAATTGAACTCTTCACTCATAGAACGATAGTTATTGGGGCTTGAAAAATTTCCCGGTGAAATTCTAGGGCTGACTGATTGATTACACCCAATTCAACTGTTCGTTTGTAGAGAGAAATTGTTGGAAATGAAGGTCTAGAAAGAAAGAAGACACAAATAATGTTGTGTTAACGTTTCAGCCCGAGTGGGGGCCCTCCTCAGAACAGAATCTCATTTTTATTACTGTCGGAAAAGATCAACAAAAACATATATAAAAAATATGGAAAATGAAAATTATACTAATCCTAGAGAAAGAACCTAAGGCATAAGTCTAGATGTGTAAAATTTACACTTAATCGAAACCACAAGGATTCTTTTGCATGAAGAATTATGACGAAATTATATTAGATCGTATAAAAAGATATATGTTGAAAGTCTAAGATATATTAAATTTTAACACCAAGTTAACTGTTCGTCTGTCAGGTCATTTAGTTGAATCGACAGAAGCATGCAGTCAATTTCACAGGCCAACGAAACCACTGTACCAAATTATTCATCTAAGCGGCATTTTGATTTTCCGTATCGGTGTCTTGTTTTTAAAAGCACCTTCAGAACGCTGTGAATAAACGATGTGATCTATCAGCCGCCGAATGTTGATGTAACCTGTGAGTCTATCAACCAGTTAGTAACAAGATCGCTTCATAATGACAGAGGAGATCAAGTCGCCCTTGCGTGGTGACGTTGAGTTGGGAAATATGTCCCTCTGGGTACTGAATAACGAGTTTTGCGTCGTGAAATTAAGTCGGCTAAAGAGTAGGCGTTCCGCACTGTATGTTAACACCGCCGCGAACTTTACCCATCCCCTAAACCCAGCCGTACGTCACTTTTAAAGACCTACATGTAGCATCGCGGCACGACACCGGGCTCTTCTCCAGCGTCCGCGCTAATTCCATCTGGAAACTCGGCGACCACTCGCAAAAGTTTCGGTCCGCGGCAACGTCGTTTTATTAAGCGGTCCAAGGGATAATTGCGGACAGACCTTTCCACGCGGTTTACGAAGCGCGAGAATTTCGGCGGCATCATTGAGTTACGTCATTTGTTACCTGGCAAACTGTTTGCAAGTTCCTGAAACGCAAAATGTTTGACAATTCTCAACAGCTACCGGTTATCCTATAGGCAAGTACATTCTGGCGTTCGAACCAGATGAACAGACTGCATGGAGTTGGAATGACCCCGAAATTTCGAAGATATAAATTCAGGACCCGTTTTCGGACCAACTATGTGTCCCATCATTTTTTCTAATCGTTTTGAAGTTGCCATTTTCATTTGACATTGTTCGACTTTATATGACATTTCAGCTGAAAGACCAACAATAAAATTATCATGCTGCAGGTCAGCGTGATGAGTCGCACCCGCAACGGGGTCCACAAGATTGTTTATTGTCGTTACAATGAATTGAAAGTTTTTAATGTAGGAAATTGATACAAAGTTTTCACATAGCGTTCTTCAAACAAAATGTTGAAAAGAAGCAACGAAATGGAAACCAGAGAACTTAAGCTTTTTATGAAAACTAGGTTGAATAGAAGATTCTGTTGATTTTGCATCATTAAGGGAAGACCCTGGTGAAACTCAAAACTTTAACATTTTTTTCATAATCAAAATTGTTGTGCATAGGGTAATTCCGGGTGAGATGGCCATGGGGGAGAGATGGCCTTCGATGATATTTCTCATGCTATTCGATATATGACACTTCCTATTTAGAGTAGATCGCTTCGTACAAAGTACTACTACCGATCTACCCCAAATAGAAAGTGTAATATATCGAGTAGGCTGAGAAATATCGTCGAAGGCCATCTCTCCCATATGGCCATCTCACCCGGAATTACCCTATATTTTTTTCTACAACACATGCATCAAAAACGAATCGAAACACATGTTTGAAATTACAGATTACTTATTGTTAGGTTAGGCAAGGTAACGAACGCGGAAGCGAATAGGATACGAAGGAATCAATAGTTAGGAAATTTTGAAAAACCACTCAAAAGGGTCCAAGGCAGAGCCGTGGTGGGGGTCCGAGAGGGGAGGCCCTGGTAGGGGGTTTAGGAGGCAAGGCCTCCCGACGAAAAAAAATATACTATCGAAATCAATTAACACGATTGGTATAACACAAAAATACGCTGACACACATGAAAGTGAGGTTAGAATCGTTAGAACGGCTCTTTCGATTTCTATACGACTCGTCATGAAAACATCGTACTGGAGCACCAAAATTCTCCGCTAGAGGCAGCACGTTCCGAGTTGTTACTTTTTTGCCCTAGAGACACTTTTTTGCCTTGCTCTGGAACTTTTTCGCCCTACTCTGAGATTTTTTTTTTTGCTCGTGGAGCAACCTCACACTCGTCAGAAAAAGTTTTACCGCACCTGTATCGTAATGTACTATTATTGCCCGCTGAAAAAAGTCGGTAGCGGGCAAAATAGTATATTATTCAAAATGGTCGTAAATGACTGTTTTACGCCCGCGTGCTGATCGCCGCGCCCATTACTATTATTACGAGGCAACTGTTTTATCAACAAGTCGTAGGATTCGTGCGCCACGCCATCTCGGAAGTGCCACCGACAGCTTCAAGCACTACAACTCGCTATCATTCCGAGTGTTAGAAATTTGCCAAGTGTAAAAAAAGCCTGTTACGTGGATTTCTTTTCTATTTTAGCGTAAAATGAACATGTTTTGGGCCGTACGTGTTCAGAATCGCACATAGAATCGCGCGACGGATTTTTGTTGCATAGACAGAGATATTCCGTTATCCCGTAATAGCACCGTTCTGCACGCGTCCAGCCCCACACTCTTTCTTATAACGTATGTATCAGGGTGATCCTTAAATGGGGTTGAAAAAAAATTTGAACCCAAATAATTCAAAACAAATGTGGAAAAAATGATACGATGAAGAAATGTGGAAAAAGTTTCAACCCCCCATCTTAGAAATTGGCCATTACCAGAGGCGGGTCATTTGCCCCTTTGGAATACACGAGAGCGTCCTCAACTCTTTCTAAAAATCCCAAATACTTACGAACGCATTCCTGTTACCCATATTTTATATCCAGCTGAATAAATCTAAGTCCTGATTCAATCTTGACAGCTATATGGGTCATCCCATAAAAGGAAACGTATTTTTTTTTTTTTTTTTTTTTCCAAGTTGCCGGAAAATTCTGTCAGAACAAAGTTCGACACTGAAAATATAGATCATGAAATAAAAAATTGTGATCTTGAAATTAAAACAGATCATCCCATATCAATTACTAACTGGCGTAACCCTTTTCTTTCCTTTAATTTTGAGAATATTTTCGTAAAGAGGAAAAAAAAAATTTTTTAACGAAGAACATCCATCTCAAAATCAAACCCCACTATCTGATTTATACATAGGTGATTCCAACTCGTTGTGTACTTTTTTCTCTTCGTTTTCTTTATTTCATAATAAACGAATAACGGTAAATAAATCAATACATAAGTAGATGGATAAATTAATAATTTATTTCATCTTATTTATCTATTTATTTATTTATTCATATATTTATTTATTCGACTTTTCCATCAATTTTTTGAAATATGTGTTTCCCTGTCAAATCAGAAATGTTTAATATTTTTTGACACAATGGGCGTAAAATTGGGTTTTACGCCCTGATTTCAGGGCGTAAAATGCTACTTTATGATACAATGGGCGTAGACTTCGTTTTTACGCCTCGATTTTATAGCTTAGGTGTACTGTGCGTAAAATACAAAGAGTTGAAAATCGTCGTTTATTTATTAAACAACGAAAAACTTGGGTAGTATCGAGTTGGCTATGACTGATTGCGATGTTTTTTTATTAGTATAACCTTTTAGTATTCGTGTGTTGACCGACGTATCTGCAGCGTGAAAGATTCATAGTTTACACGAAATGAGTGATATCAGTGACGAAGATTTTATTCCTGACGATATATTGTTGGCTGCTGAAGAAGCTTTAAGCGATACACTTCCGGATAAATCTAAGTCAATTTACCGTGCTTGCTATGAAGAATTTATTGAATGGCAAAAAAAAAAAAAAAAGGGACAAGATCATTTGACGAAAAGGTATTCCTGGCATACTTCCATGAAATGTCTTCAAAATATA
Source organism: Tenthredo mesomela (assembly GCA_943736025.1). Taxonomy (NCBI): domain Eukaryota; kingdom Metazoa; phylum Arthropoda; class Insecta; order Hymenoptera; family Tenthredinidae; genus Tenthredo; species Tenthredo mesomela. The sequence goes on from OX031022.1 coordinate 13,474,772, forward strand.
AGTCATCATCACTATGGTCGAAATATTTAATGATCAAAGCTATGCTGAAAATCGAAAAATCCGTGGATATAAGCAAATACGGTCAAGTCATTGCTTATTTAAAAAAGTTACACACCGGACACGTACCAAAAAAAGCCAAAGTATTTTCGAGCACAGAGTGTAAAAAATTTCTCGACGATGCTCCCAACGATACATACTTACCACATAAGGTTAGTCACATTTCAGAATTACCATCAATCCTCAAAACTGAGTTTGTACCACTTGTGACGTGGATTTTTGCTGGTCCTCAGACCAGACCGGAAAGCTAGTCTGAGAACCGTCCACTCGACAATTGGCCAAAGGAAAATTAATATCTAAACAAAGATGCTGGGCGCCAGGCGTTTAACCGCCACTTTCTGAAAATCTAAATAATAAAAAAAAATACAAACTACAGATACTTGAGCGCCGGCTAGCGTCAGTACCGCGGAGAGGGGTCGGGATTAGTGAAGGATTAGCGTGGCGTATTAACGACTCGATGATTTGAATGTAATCAAGAAAATAAAATTTATTCAAGAAAAATAGAATAAAAAAAATAGAAATGACGAGTTTTACAATAATAAATAAACTAATAGCTTCCACGTAGGACAGCAATAACAAACAAAAATAAAGCAAAAATAAATAACTCGACAAATACGTCCCTCGCGGAACAAAAATTACAACTAAAGAATCGGAATATGCCCGCAAGGCGTAACAGAACTAATTCCCAGAATTATCACTTAAAAATTAACTTAAACTAACTCTGCCATCGTAGGCGAAACAAAAATACTAAACTAAATTCAAAATATAACAATGATCTGTATCTCCTCGTGCGAGGGAGAGAGCGCGACAGTGACGTACTATGACTGTCTTTCTCGCACTCAGGTGCGAAGCCTACGACTCTATAGAATGACTAATACGCGACACAAAACTCGAAAATATTACCCAAAACTGAAACTCAAAACTCTATTATGACGCGAGACACTGGTGGCGGCCTACCGACTCGGAGGTCGTCTTCACTTGATTCTCAAAAATCTCTAGAAGCCTCGTGGCTTGGACAAGACAAGATGGCTGATGGCCGTTTGCCGAATTCCAATTAGTATGAGTCAAATTGGCTAACGCTTACCGTTGTCCAGCCAAAAATAAGGCCTCGCGGCGTCTCGAAGACGAGCCCTCGGGTCTACGCTGCAACGTGTGCACGACACTCGAACTCAATCACTCAAAAATGCAACAAAAGTCCCTCGAAGGGAATACTACAAAAGGCTACAATTAGAGTGAGCTCTGAGCTCGGCGCTCTATCTGCGAGGCAAGCCTACGGCAGAGTGATCTTTGACAGCCGGGTGTCGATAGTTCGCACCCTGGTCATATGATCGCCTAATAATTTGCGTATTGACCACTAGATCGCCTCACGTTAGGCCGTAGATCTTGGCTCCGCGCTAAACTCAAAATCTGCTCTGATGATAACGGTTCCTGCAGGAGGAACGCGGTTTGCTGGCTCTTCGGGGTGGTGGGAATCTCTTCCACCACCGTTATCCCTCGTAGCTGAGTACTCTAGGTACTCCCCCGCGTTCTCTCTTTCTCTGGTAGACTCCACTGCAGTTCTTCGCCTCCAGAAGCGTAATTGACGGGCTTTATCGTCGAATGCCTCGTTGTTGCCTCCGTCTCTGTAGATTTCGGCCTCGTACTCGAAAATATCGGCCATGTCTCCCACATAATAGAGAAAAGGTAGAAAAAGAACAAAAAGAATAAGAAATAGATTCGACAGTCTTAGATTGGTCACGGTCGCCTCTCGGAAATTTTATAGCCTCGGGGCTAACCTAACGCATTCATACTTATTTCATGCATCCACCCTACGTAACTATGGTCGTCTAAGGGTTCGGGAGTCACTTGTAACACGCGTTGTAAAATGCAATGTTACACACTATAATAAACGACATTACAATGAATATTTTAATTGGTCACAGGTTGCTCTTATTCTCGGCTCACATGGTGCTTGCCGACGAGACGAGTTGCATAAATTGACCATGAATGATGTGAAAGAGGCTGATTCATTATTGATAATCAACATTCCTGATACGAAGAATCATAAACCAAGAACGTTCACACTCGAAAATCATTACTACGACATCGTTAGTATTTATATACTACAACGGCCTAATTTGGATAAGAACAAGCTTTTCGTACGATACCACGGTGGCAAATATGCAAATCAACCTATCGGGAAAAATAAAATAGGGGCAATGCCTAAAGAAATAGCTACGTGGTTGAATCTACCGGAACCTAGTCTTTTTACCGGACACAGCTTCCGACGTTCATCGGCTACATTACTCGCTGATGCAGGGGCAGATATACTGACTTTAAAACGTCATGGAGGATGGAGATCGTCGGAAGTAGCTGAATGCTATGTGGAAAATTCAGTGAACAATAAAAGAAAAATATCAACACGAATTTCAAATGCTATCGACGATACAGGCGTCACATCAAATAAAAAGAAAAGGACAATCGTGACAGTAACAAAAAGAACAGTAGAAACTGAATAGGTCCTTGATAGTTTAATAAATTATGTTCGATTATTGATTTTGATTTTACGATTCTTCAATAATGTTAATTTAGTTTGAATTCTTCTTTTGATATAAGAATTTTCGTGTTCAATTCTTTGTGCACTCACAATTTATTGTAAAATTTTGTTCTTTTGTGATTTATGTCAAATAAATATGATTATAATTGCACAATAATTACGGTTCTGTACTTGCTTTTTATTATATTTTTGATAAATTTTTTTTCTTGATTTCAATTTCGAAGATGCACAAAAATTCAATTTTTCTTCGTTTTTCAATTTTTTTTCAAAGATGTGCGTGAAGTCAATTTAAAAAAAAAAAATTTTTTTAAAGAAAATAATAATTAATAATAATAATTATTAATTATAATTATTAATAATTAATAATTACGGTTCTGTACTTGCTTTTTATTATATTTTAAATTTTTCTTCTTGATTTCATTTTTGAAGATGTACAAAAATTCAATTTTTCTACGTTTTTCAATTTTTTTCCAAAGATGTGCATAAAGTCAATTTTTTTTTTAAATTCTTTTTTGAAAGATGTACAAAAATTCGAATTCTTTTTTTTTTCGATTTTATTTTTGACACGTTAACTATTCTTATTGTATCAAATGAAAGTTGATTTTTTTTATAGTCGGGGGGCCTCGCCCCCCGAACCCCCCATTCTGGTCGAGTTGTGGACGATGCCTGGCGAAAGAAGTTGCCCCAACAACAACTTCGCTAAAACCGTAGTAAATGCTACGTCAAACCCAAAACAAAAGCATGTACTACAATCTATGAGTAGGTGCTTAAAAAAATAGTATTCACCCCTATGTACGAAGTATCTACTATGTACATAAGAGTATCTATTGAGTACATAGGAGTAGTTGCTACGAAAGCATAGTATGTATTATGACGGTAAAGTTTTTGTTTTAAATTTGGAGTAAATACTTTAATTAAGCATCAGCATATACTTCCTTTTATGCATACCAGCCAATATTTAGTTAAAATGTGACCGTTACAAATATTCTCACATTCATGTGAAATAAACGAACATTGATTCGTAAAAAAAAAAACTGACGAATGATCGCCGGTTACCAAGCGGCTGTTATTGAGGCCAAACGCGCGCCAACTACGATTGACGCTTTCTATTGTTCTTCGATTTTTACAATCGTTTCATATAACATGCAGACCGCTGGAAGATCAAAAATCTTCAATAAAATCGACGAAAGGCGATTGCATTTTATGAATGAATTGGCATTTTTGCAGTAATAGTATAAAAGAACGTTATCTCTTGGGATAATAGTGCTTATCGTTATGTTGTGCGGATCTGGAAATCTATAAACAATAGAAGCCACCAATCGTAATTGGCGCAAACCGAATTTTCCCTCTTGCGCCCGCAAGTTGTAAAATCAAATTTCACGCGCACCGTTGAAAAACGCAGCATTTTACTCCCCGATATCGGGTGGGGGTCAAAATTTCGAAAGTCCAAAACGTAAACTGACCAAAATCTCGAATTTTGAAATGAAAAAATACCAAAATTACGAGAATTGTGATTTCAAAATTTGTAATTTCCAACAGACCACTGAGTCGAATAAGTGTTTCGTCGAAAGGTTATTTATCAGACAGGTTGCTAATTAGACAATGTGTTTTCAGATCATTCGTACTTCGAATGAGCAGAATATAGAATACAATAACATGAAAAGTCTATATTTCCAAAACTAAACATCGAAAATGGCTTATATTTTAAGCAGCTAATAAACCAAACATAAATATAGCGAGTACCAAAATTCAGAAGGAGCCGAATTTATAAACGCAAAATGTAGAAAGGTCAAAATCTCGAATGATAGAATTTTTATGAGCTCCTAAGTATTTCTGAACGACGGCGACATTCTTCGTTGATTCTTCAAAATTAGTTACTGAATAAGTGTTGCAGCATTTTCGCTATTTCGGCCCGTCTAATTTCAAGCGATTCGAGATTCTGACCAATAATTGATATTTTCACTAATTCGATATTTTGCCCTTCGTGATCTTGTTCATTCTTAAATTGGTTTTTCGATAAAAGTTGCTTGTGATATTTCCGTATTCATAATGATCTTTTGTATACTTTATTGAGTATCGCGATATTGTCTGTTCTGAATTTTGCGTTTCACTAATTTCGAAATTCGATATTTCAGCCAGTTTACGTTTTGAACTTTCGAAATTTTAACCCTCACCCCATCTACATGCATGTTTCTAAATGAGAACGTGAATTTAGCCTACATGAGTCCCGTTTTACAAAATACACTTCTGAAATCTGATTTGGTAAATGTTCTATTACACGGTAGCTCAAAATAATCGCAAAATATTAGGTTTGAAGAAAAACAAGTGGTTTGGGGCTGACCATGGCCAGCCTTTCAACTTCCCGTTTTCAAACTCGTTTCTAAATAAATTAATAATAATAATAATAATAATAACAATGTCATTATAGTATTCGAATTTTTGAAGCACAATGTCAAATTCGTGATCACTGATCAGTGATCCAAAAAATCTCATGGTACCAATTTTCATTCGAATCCGTTCCTCCATTCTCAAGGTATCATCAATTTTATTTTATTTCCTAGAATTTTGTTATTTGAGGTACTTGTCTACTTTAGAATTTTCGAGAAATCGATTTTTTTTCGGGCATTTCTTAACTGCTCAGACCTTTAAAAATCACCTCCCAAAATATCGCATCACCAATGACATAAGGTCGTAAGCACCAAAAAAAAAAAAAATTTGGTTTTTTTTTTGTGGCAAAATCTTTTTCATAATACGTGCATGAAATGGGCCTTCTTTCATGCTTGTTGGGCGTGGGGAAAATCGCTTGTGTCGAACTACGACGAGAGCGGGAGCGGGGAGAAAAGTATTTTTCCTCCCGCCCATATATATATATATTATATATATATATATATCCCTTTTCTGATCGACGCGCATCAAAGAAGGCCTATTTCGTGCCCTTATTATGAAAAATACAGTGTGCAACTAGGGGGGGATGGCCATTTCTACCTCGGGTGAGACGTTTTTAGCACTCGTCGTCGTCTCGGGCACCTTCGACGCCCTCTACTATGACTCGTGCAAACGTCTCACCCTCGCTAGAAATGGCCATTTTCCCCCTCTAGTTGCACAATATACTATTTCATGCCATATAACATCGCTTGGGCATATCCGCAAAAAAAAGAATTTTTTGTCGCTTACGACCTTATGGCATTAGTGACGCGATATCTTTGAGAAATTCGAGTCATATATAGTTATATGGTCCAGGGAAAGCAGATTAACTACTTGTAAGGGATAGAACTTGAAAAACTTTGAGCGCACTTTTCTCGAAATTACTTGTTTTCAAATGGCCGACAGTTAATCTCCGGAACTACTGAACCGATTTTAATAAATCTTGGCGCGTTTTGTTTATTGACATGTTTTCTATGCCAATTCACCTCAATTTAGCCAAAAAATAAAAATATACAATGTCAGCAAGAAAAAGATAGTGAAAAAATAAGCAGATTTTTCACTTTTTTTTTCAAACTTCCGCCATTTTTTTTTAAATGATTTTTCACTAAATGAGGTGAATTGGCACGTGAGAAACCTTTCTTCTCAAGATGAATTTGATTTTTTTTTATTTTTTGATTTTTGATTTGATTTTTTTGTTTCCGACTTGCCCACCTTGAGATTAACTGTCGGCCATGGAACAACATTTTTTTAAAGGCTCGACTTTGACGCTCTCTGGATATTATTTGAAGAATGAAAATGAAAAAAACAAAATTATTTTTGTACTTGAGAAGAATTAAATAATATTTTTAAAAAAGTTTAATAAAGGAACTGAAAAGTTTTTTTTCGTAAATTTGTTTTTTTTTAGCCTACTAAAGTGGACTTAAATAATTCGAAAAGTAGTGAACCGATCAGAGCCAAAATCTAATCAGTTCTAAGTTGAAAAGAGCCGCGTCGATTAAGCCTAATTCGATCAAAATTCGCTCACTCGTTCCCGAGATATCGTGGGGACAAAAATTTGGTCACATACACACACACACCCAGGCATCAATCTGAAAATAGTCGGAGGTGATTCTCCGGACCTCAAAACGTGGAGATCCAGTGAAAACTCAACTTATCAATTTCGGGGTGAACTTCCGCTTTTCTCTGAAAACAGAGAAACGGGAAGTTAAAAATTGGTACTAAAAGTTCATGCATGATCATTTTTTAGACCAACATATTATACCCCCTCAAGGAAGATCCTACAGGCCTACAGTGTATCTAAAAAATTTGACATTTTTCCATAAATCTTTGAGGTTATTCAAGAATAACAATAAATTGTAAAAACGTACTGAATTTTAAAATCCTTCTTGCTTCACAATTTTAATCGCATCATTATACCGGGAGGATTCGTGGAAATTACAGGTTCCAAACGCATAGGCCCTGATTCATTCGAATATCCTTGGTGGCAGAATCGCGCTAGCAACGCCATTTTGGTTTCACAACAATCGAAATTAAATAGCAGACGGACTCTAAGGATATTCGTCGCAAGTCTGAACTGGCGGCCCTCGTGATATTCGAATAAATTAGCGCCCGTGCGCTTAGAATTTGTGATTTCCCCGAATCCTCCCGGTATTTATCTGTGATAGAGTCTTCAGCGCACTAAGGCAGAGAAATCTGTGAATCGGATCCGAGATTTGATTAGGTTAAAAATGGATTTTTTTTTTCGATGCTTGGGTAGTTTAGAAAAAAATAATTACGTCGTATTTTTTCCTATAACTTTTGTAATAATGATTTTTAACGAATACGAACAAATACGACCTAATTATTTTTTCTCACTCTACGTTAACCGCCTGTAAAAATGAAAAAAAAAAAAAAATCTTACGACCGAATTACTTGCTCTTTTTCACCAGCATTTAATATCCTTAGGTCTAAATGTTTTTGCATTTTTTATGTTATAATATGAGAAAAATATGTTCTTTCTACGGTAGAAAGGATCTGATTAGTAATTTTGTGCATATGTTATGTACGGATTTCCACTGCAAGGGAAAAATGACTTTTTTACTTTCATCACCTATGGTGATATAAGAATAGTAGGGGAAAGCGGGGCAAGTTGGAGACCTTAAGCTTTGGAAGCATTTTTTTAATCAATCGTCAGTGAAATTTGAAATCTTTCGGTATTTTCGCAAACTATGAGATGTTAGCTGTTACAAACAAAATGGACATTGAATTCGGTTATTTACAAACTGTGTTATTTCGATTTTTCCAAAATGTTGCAGACTCGTCAACTTGCCCCGACCACGGGGCAAGTTGGCGAATGCTAGATTTCGGTTCAATGGACTTATAAAAATGTTGTTTTCGTCAAAAAATACTTCAGTTCATTCAAATCCAGAAAGAAAACACACATACGGTTACATTTTTTTATGTATAGGTAGGGGAAAAGTGGCATGAAAGAGCCAAGTTTTGAAAGAGCCGCTTGCATGCAGAAACTATATGATTAAATGGAGGTGGCTCTTTCAAGACTTGGTTCTTTCATACCAATTCATTGATATATTCATTGATGTATTCAATAAGCTGAAATTGCATATAGCCTAAATACCTACCATATGCAGGGATAGCAAAAAGGGGCAAGTTGTGGATCGTCAACTTGCCCCCACCAACTTGCCCCGTGTGCCGCTATTTTCAAAAAAAAAAAAAAAAAAATAACCTCAACCAGTACATTGGTGACAGTTTGGAAATCCTATGATCTGTAGGATCTATATGCCTACATAAATGAAGGATTAATTCACAAGTACGATCTTGCTCACCTGTAGTTCTGTAAAATCATTTTCCGAACACAAAATATTACATGGCGCAGACCAAAAACCACTATGTCTCTGTGAGAAGCCATATATGACTTTGTCATGCAAGTCTACACCAGTTTTATTACTGCGTGGGGGTTTGTTTAACACTACTTGATGACTTAGCTGGCATCATCTTTTGAAATATTTGCGAAACAACGATTTCGTCATCTTGCCCCCGTCTCCAACTTGCCCCACTTTCCCCTACATTGTGTATCAAGGGCGGAAAGAACTATATTGCGAGTCGGCGAGTGTGCTACATGCACACTCGCCAAAATAGCCTTGCGCCGTGATGCACACGATATTTTTCTTGACACCTGCACTGCTTAAATGCCTCTGTTGAGACCGAGTGAGCGGGCGCATAACAGGACTTTGCGCCCGAGGGCCGAAAAGTCCTATTTTGCGCCCGCTGAACAGATCGCAAAGGGGCATTTTCCGAGCAGGTGTGAAAAAAAAGTATTGGTTTCGGTCGAAAAGTGGATTTGCTAATTTCAACGAATCTTTACGTTTTCGACCCTCTGGAATCCGAAAAACAGGTACAAATGTCGGTCTGTCTGTCGGTCTGTTGGTCGGGCGGTCCGGTGGTCTGTCGCATGAAGCCGCGCGATGATCTGGAAAACGGCTCGATGGAAAATCGAAAATCGATGGGTACACAAAGTGGGGGTTTTAGTGACAGCTGAGCGGGCTTGCGAGTGCGCATGCGCAGAGTTTACTTTTAGCTCCTAGGAGCAAAATAAAGCTACTTTTTATGTCCTAGGAGTTGAAAGTGGTCTCTGACGTACACGTTGTTATGCGTAACAACGCGTTGTTATGTGTTGCTATGCGTGTATGTAGTCCGTCGGCTTTGTGTACCGGATCGAGCATGAACTTGTAAAACATGCTTTTGTTGTATAAAGTATCGTGTGCACCATGGAGGCAAATGTCTTTTACGCCGAGCGTCTTCGCAATACTCGTCTTCGACTCGTCTACGACTCGTATTGCAAACGTACGCTCGGCGTTAAAAGACCTATTTCGCCTCCTTGATCTACAATATACTATTTGATAATGTCACACTAGTTTATTTTTGGCACGGTTCTACCATATCCTTTCTAACTTAAATGTTGATTTTGAATCGTTGGCTGCATATTGAACAAAAACTATCGGGTAGTATCGCGGAAAATTCCGATAAAAGCTGTCGAGGTAAACCATTTGGTAAAATATTTTTGAACGAGTAAATTATTGACTAAAATTCAGTAAAATTAAGAAAAAAAAATAGTACATTAAGCTGTTAGGGAGAGAGGTGAGCGATTTTGATGAGGGTGAGGTTTGCTGCACGAGCGAAGCGAGGGCAGCTTCACCCGAATCAAAATCACGCCTCTCTCCCGAACGACTTACGATACTTTTTCTCATACATGCATCAAACTAACCCCATTTCAAGAATGTCTTACGAGAGAGAAGACTCACATATCTCATTCGGCCGTAATATATGGTCGTCGCATGCGCTTTCACGCGATTTGGTTAGGTATGAAGCCTAAGAAGCAAACGTGCGCGTAGGCATGATAATATGAACGCATTAGTATATGATGCTGTTAGGGTGACGTACGCGATTTTGATTCGGGTGAAGTTTGCTGCCCGAGCGAAGCGAGGGCAGCTACACCCGAATCAAAATCGCGCCTGTCTCCCTGACAGCTTCATGTAATGGGTTCATATCATGCCTATGACGCGCACTTTTGCTCTCTAGGTTTGATAAGTAACCAAATCGCGTGACTGCGCATGCGTTGACAACATATGACGGCCGAGGGAGATATGTGCGTCTTCTGTCCCGTAAGACACGCTCGATATGGGGTTATTTTGACGCATGTAGGATAAAAAAGATATACTAACCCTTACTGGTCACCACGGGTCAGAATGACTCGAGCCTTAATTTTACAGACAAATATCGGTAGTCTGTGGCCTGAGAACGCGAAAAGAAAAAAAGATCAAAAACTTAGAACGCATTGACCTATTTACGATTTTGTTGAAACATGGTGCCATTTGAACTTAAATATAACGACTTTTGCTACATCTTCGAGAATTTTAAAAATATTTTTCAGTATTTTTTCGGTGCCGATCGGACTGATAGTTTTCACGCGGCAACCGTTTAAAAATGGCTCGGGTCAATTTGACCGGCTCCTATATGTCCAATTGGACAATGTCCATATAGCTTGATTGAAATCGGAGGTGCGATTACGAAGGGTTAATTATTAATATATTGTTTTGGATAAATTATTGCCTTTTATTTATTCAAAACAAGTATATCTCGCTCACGAATTGCCGAAAGAGTCTAAATAATTTGTAGGATATTTTTTTTCTTAATTATACTAAAACCAAGAAAATCAATATCATAATGCAAAGGGTCGAAGGGTCAGAGGTGGAACACTAGTCGAAACGACGTAGAAGGCTCCATATATCAGCATTCCAATAATGACCATGCCTCACTCGAACAAATTGCTGACATCCCTGCTAAAAATTCCCAGGTAGGACCTTAAAGGTCTTTCATGGAATATGTAGGTCCTGTGTGGGTACCTGTAATAACCTATGATGGTATCATAGGGCGTGCCAAGGACCTGCAAGGTGTGGTATACGTCCTACAAATGTACCACAAAAATCCGCGTAGATGCTTTACCGGACCTGACAGGACCTATATAGGCATCCTACGTTGGCATACAGGACCCGTAAGGTCCGATATGTGTTCGCAATAACCTATGTAGGTGTTTTGTAGGCCCCAGTAGCGGCTTTTGAATCGCACTTTCATGTTATGAATTTTAAATTTATGGATTAAACAATTTTCTATTTGTTATTAACAATTATATTCTTTAAACGTGATTTTCGAGATGATTACACCCTTCGAAAATTCTGAAAAAAATACCAGCGTGTTCCTTGATTCATTCTCTACGAAATCTGTCAGTTTTAAAATGGAACTCCGATGGAAACCATATTTAAAAAGCGATTGATCCGTCCGGAACGTCGCGCGCGACTGTCTACGCGGGCGCGCCAGTGGCGCGCGACGTCCCGGACGGATCAATCGCTTTTTAAATATAGTTTCCATCGGAGTTCCATTTTGAAACTTACAGATTTCGTAGAGAATGAATCAAGAAACACGCTGGTATTTTTTTCAGAATTTTCGAAGGGTGTAATCATCTCGAAAATCACGTTTAAAGAATATAATTGTTAATAACAAATAGAAAATTGTTTAATCCATAAATTTAAAATTCATAACATGAAAGTGCGATTCAAAAGCTTCAAAATGAGTTTTTGGTGACGTCTGTACGACAAAGGAAACCGGAGATATTAACGTTTAAAGGAGACCACGATTCCGATTTTTGGTGGTTTTTTCGAAAATTCAACCCCTTGTAGCTTCTAAGCCCTTCGAGTTGAAAAGAAAAAAAAAAAAATGTTTCATCCATTTATTTTGCCCACAGAATATGGCAAAAAAATTACAAAAGAATCAAAAACATCGAGGTAAATTTTTGGCCAAATCCGTCCCGCTTGACGTGGACTGACTCATATATACATATACCGGGATGGGTCCTAGTGCGCTATACCGACGTAGGTCTTATGTACTTCTACCGAGAAGAAATCTTGATACTGCACAGTCAAAGTGCCTGACTGCGCATGCGCGAGTTTCGTCGTCCGCCACTGATCTCTATAATAACTGGATGGCGTATTCCAATGGGCAGTTTGTGCCTATTAGAAGCCATGTTGCTTGTAGTACTTTTGTCAATTTCAATATGGCGACACCCATAAACTCGTGCTCGTAAAAATAATGCAAGACATTCATAGGTGCGAAATTATTCCTAGTACTAAGTGGAAATAGTGGCAATGGTCTTGATTCGCACATATTGCGGCAAAAAAGGTGGGGTGTAAGGCAGGACACTCCATAAGCAAGTATTACGCTGAGATCCATGTGTTGAAGCTGAGAGGTTATGTTCACTTCATTTCTACCGATAATTTATTTGGAATTTATATTTTATATTCTGGATATGTATTCAAATGCCTTGTTAATAAAAAATGACCAGATAAATCCTCTTCATGTAGATTTCCTTTAAAAGATGCTAAAATGAATTTAGGATATTCTTTCACCGCATCGAACAGCAGCAGAATCTGTTCAGAGCATTTCAGACAGGAATGCTTCGATGAAAAAATCTATCTACTCAATTTTTTTTCAGGACATTGTAAATTATGAAGAAATTTTATTATTTTGTGATGTTATTTTTGTTAATACAACGATTTTATAAAATACTCTGTCACATGTGTTTATTATGCAGTGTTCGTATAAAGATTATTTTCAATACACATTTTATTTACTAAAAATGGAATTACAACTTCACCTAAACGTTTGCAATACAGAATTCTTATACTAATATTTGATTTTCACCCAAGTTACATCATTTTCAACGAAAATTTTGTTATTATCATTTGAATCTGCCGCTCAAATTGACAAATCTACTACAAGCAATATGGCTGCCACACGGCTTCAATTCGGCACAAAAATTTAACACGGGATACGCCATCCAGTTATTATAGAGATCAGTGTCGTCCGCTGAGGCAGGTTAGCCATCCCGAGTTTTAGCTGTCAAACTTTGTTTTTGGCGGCGATGTAATTGATACGAATTTTTGAGGTTATAATCTCAAATGACACTTTTATTTTGATAATTCACGTTAAATAAAAATGCACAACAACATAACCTCAACTGACTAGTCTACGCGCGAAAGTTTGACAGCTCTTGCTTCATTTCTCGCAAGTTGGCACCCCTGCCTCATACGTCATAATATTATCGCGGGACCATCTCACCGACCAATAAAATTGAATTATTTGGCGCAGGCGCAGTTAGGCGCATCGACTGTGCAGTATCAAGGTTTCTTCCCTGTATAAGTTGTACTCCTAGGAACCTGTCCCAAATTACGATACGTATGGTACTTATGTAGGTCCTGTGTAGGTTCCTATGTGGGAATTTTTACCAGGGATAGCAAATCCCGTCTGAATTGAATGACGGACTTTGGTTTATTTTCTTGAAGACTATGGTCTTATGCGGCGTAAGTACAACTACTCTGCAAGTTCCGGGCATCGGTTTATCTTCAGAAAAATAATAATACCTGATTTGCGATTCGAATTTTATAATACTTGAATAGGAAAATACTACCCCCAGCAAACACAGAACTGCCGAAATTATAATGGCCCAGCACTGGCAGTGCTGGCAATGTGCTGGTGTAGGCTAGCCTTTGCTGCGCCACTACATGTAAAATAGCGGTATTTCGGTGGAGTTTTACCAGTATCCAACCATTGATGGAATGGTGTTGGTTACCAACTACTGATTTCCTGCAGGGCATTTTGCATCTTGCCACAACCGACTTGCCATCACTTGGCCGTTTTCAAACACACTTGCATCTGTATCTTGATGGCCCGGCATTGGCAACTCCGGCACTTTTCTACCGGCATCCGGTCGTTGATTCGCCGGCGTACATAGTATAAGCTTTTCTGCTGACTGCAGTATTTCTAACACTTCCACCGAATTTACCGGAAAAAGAATGTTTCTATGCAATCGAACAAAAGTATATACTATTTAATCATCAGAAATCTTCGAAGTCATTTTTTTTTTTTTAAGTACATATTGATGTAAATTCTCACAAATCGAAGTTTACCTATCGAGTCAAAAAGTATTGAGTATTGCAACAGGCGACGTTTGGGTGTAGATGAACACTGGACATCAGACGATCAACGAAGTTAAGCAATATCAACTGCAGCCAGAATTCGGATGGGTGACCCACACGAATACATCTAATTAGTCTTCGAATAGCTAATTTCTAACATCCTGGGAATATGAACTTTGCTCTACCGCTCGAAAAAGAATCAACTATTAGTGAAAAAAATATTTTTTGTCCGGATAATATCGAAAATAAAAAAAATCGAATGATCAGGTCATCGGCTGATCAATATTGTTCTTGTTGGGCTATTGACGACTGCCCGACAACCGATTTGGGCCATTGCTGGCCCTGCGCTGGCTAACCGTTGGGCCGGTATTACACTGCCAGCACTGGCCCAGCTGTCGGCCACTGTGACACCAGGGTACAGGGCCATCACAAGTCTTCCGGCAGCGGTTCGGCAACTCAAGTATCGGCATTCCTCAACCTAACTAGCAATGGCCCTGCACTCTGTGTTTGCTGGGCCGTAATATTCATTTAGTTAATATTTAGTTATTATTTTTCTTTTCCCGGAAATTGTTGATTTTCAAATAATTGAAAAGAATAAATAAGAGAGCGGGAGAAAAAGGATGTAATTTTTTTTTCTCCATTTGAATGAATTTAGGAAGGCAAAATAAATTCAAGTTCGACCATTGACACATGAACATGTGGTATTATAAGATTCGTCCCCTTTTTATAAAAATTTGTTTGTCGAATTGCAGATGGTGGTTTTTTATTAGCACCGTTTCTTTGTTCAGTGATATTATCCTTCGCCCCCTTTTTTTTCGACGTTCTTTTTTTTTTCGTCTTTTATTTCTGCACTCTTTCTTTAAAACTAGTAAAAACTTTTAACCAGCTACCTACCGTCGAGCGGCAGACCTTCGTCTTCGTGGACTTGATTTCATTTAAACTTATTTACCCCGAGTGTTTCGAATTAATTTAGCAAACTAAAGAAGTTGGGGATTGCGAACTTACGACTTCGTATTTCATCCCTAGACTCTGATAATGAAGATTTGTTATTATTTGATCTTTCTGGTCTTAGGAAGAAGAATGAACCTTTGAATCGGGTCGAGGAGAAAGTACCATGTAAATCAATGGATCTGAGATCCTTTGCAGTTCATCCTAAAAATACGATATTTTTAATTGGAGAATATTATTGGCTTTTCGAACCCGCTCATATTCCCCTGATTCTAAAAGCGTCGGCACTGATTCCTCCCACATAATATCATGGAAATGTGGAGCTTTTCACTCCGTACAACTTCTCCCGTATTAATACACGTTGTCGAAGCTCGGTAAAATAGTCAAACTTTTCGGACAACGTTTCAACCCTATAAGGGGTCCCTACAGTGCGAGGTAACCTAGTGACGATGACAATTTTACTAACGACTTCAGAGTTTGAAAGCGAAATTAGCAATTAGTGACGATGGAGTAATCGGTTTTGCAGGATATAATATTTTCCCGACTCTACACTCCAATTATTAATTACAATCTAATTACCCTTCTGACTTGGTACTGATCTCCGAAAGTGAAGAACCCGGTTTGTCGTCTACAAAATGATACTTCTCTGTTTTTGGTAGTCAGAAAATGAAATTGTCCGTACTTACACCCCGATTTCTGAGCCCATCGTAGCACTCAAATCGAAATATTGGAAGAAAAAAGAACAGGAATACAATGAAAGACCTCTTGTTTTTGCTTACTTAGATCCTTGCGAAACTCTTCACCCTGTACAAGGGGGCTTCCAAAACTTTGGATAGGATTGGATTACCGGGATTTGAGCTCTGCAAAGTGCGGCCTGATCGATTACCGAATCGCTTAATGGCACAGTGAAGTTTGTTCACAAATTGGAACTGAGTCATCCGATAGACCAAGGTTTAAGCCACTTGCACGGGTAATCAATGAAAAGCAATAAAATATTATGACAAACAATAACGTGCGCGCATAATATTTCGGAAGGTTGAAAAATTTTCTCATTATTTTCGAGGTCAGGAAAATCACGGGATATCTCTTTTTCTTTTTCATTGTCAGGTGAACTTGCATTTCACTTTTTGGGTACATTTTTTTTTTATATGGATTAATCATTCACTGTCAGTTAAATTACGCGATATAGTGCTTAAGAGGTTGATGGGTGTAATGTTAATGTATCAGGGTGAGTGAACAGCCTCGCCGTTGTGAGCCAAGAACATGTTACGCGTATAGGTACATCAATTTAATTCTACGTTGTGGTCTTTAATTTTTTCCATCCAAAGATAATAATATAAAGTACACGAATGGTTGCTTCTTATGAAATATATGCTGGACTTACTGTTGAAATATTTCCCCCCCTCAATATAATAACAAAGACTGATACAATGGACCTTTGCAATATTTCTTCCTGGTTAAGCCATTCCGAGATAATCCGTAGACGAGAAAAATGTCAGACCATTTGCTCGCTCTTAGCTTCTTAAGATTCATATTATATACCAGTTTCTGACACATGAATATCTATCATGATATGTAATACGACAGTGCACAAGGGAAGAAAGGGTTCTGCCTTCTGCCTTCTGGTTCAGAATAAATTGGCATGAGTCAACCAACCGTCCTTTTACGGTTAGATTCTTCACAAAGAATTAGAACTAAAGTTCCTTAGTGGAAGCTTCGAGACTACCACAGTTTTCGAATCGCAGCAGATTGGAGTGAGCCTATCAGAGAGTTCGCACGTCATAAAATCAGGGCAATGTTAGTAAATTCAGCCGGCACTTGAGGTCAACCGGGTCTTAGTTTTTACTTGACAAATGTGGACCAGGACCTGGGCAGACTTGGACAGATTGAGACAATGGAAACGAAGCTTTGGTCGATCAGGTCAAAGCAGCCGATTGTCCGGCCCAAAAAGTTGAGTCAATGCACCGTTGAACCGCTTTACGTTTTGGGCACGTTTGTTCAAGCAAAATTCGTTCTGTGTTCAACGTTGCGTCGCGGGTGACAGTTATAAAGAATAATCGATGAGTTTGCGAGGGACAAAATGGTAGAGCGCTGGAGCTGGCTGGTGTTATATTAGTTGTAGAATTTAAAAATTTAATATCAATGCGGGTGGATACGAGCTCGCCCCATATACCCGTTTAATTTTCGCTCGGCTTCGTACATATCTGGGTTTTTCACGATCTTCTGAAGGTTAATTGTCCCCGAACGTTGCACGCTGCAATTCTCTAGTTCTAGCTGGCGAAAAATGCCTCTAGTTCGTACGTATACAGGAAAATATTCAACAAACACCCCGGCTTTCATGGAA
Organism: Tenthredo mesomela; assembly: GCA_943736025.1. Lineage (NCBI taxonomy): Eukaryota > Metazoa > Arthropoda > Insecta > Hymenoptera > Tenthredinidae > Tenthredo > Tenthredo mesomela. The sequence goes on from OX031022.1 coordinate 13,492,107, forward strand.
CTTTTTTGTCACTCGTCTGGCGTACGGCAGCATATATTGAAAATTATTTCGTCACTCTGTCACTTATACTCGCTTTTGCACCGACGAAACAAAAAGAGGATTTACTAGATGCCGGGATTTCTTATGAAATTATTTTCGGCGAATTTTTGATTGGCTTGGTTGAAATAACAAAAGTCTAATTAACAAAATGAGAAAAACCGAGAACATTCCAGTCCCTTTGTCTGTATGTTTTTCGAATCTTCCTATCCGAAAATTTTCCTATCCGAAAAGGATTCTAGCATTCCATTCTCAAACAGCTCGATACAAATTTTAAACCACGACTGCAATTGCTGTGGAGTCGAGCAGTTAGGTAATCCTGAGCGAATAAACCGTTCGAATTTTCCGGCGAAGGAAGATACAATCACACAATTCTCAGTAAATTCAAACAATTACTTGATCTTCCATTCCGAACAAGTGCAGGAATAATTAATAAGTTTCAAGTTTTAATCATGACTCCGTTACTACGGGCCTCTGATGACATTCGGGGAAGTCGGATACGGGCTATCTCTTGAGTCGGGATTGTTTGGCAACGCTAGAGTCTTATCAAACTAATTATTCAATTAACCTACAACAATTGGTTTCGAAACCGATTAATTATTTTCAGAATATTTAGCGAAGGCTTAAGGTGAAGTGAAACGTTTGTCAGAACCTCGAAAACGGGAATCGTGAATTCTCCGGAACTACTGAATCAATCGCGATGAAACTTTGAGGGATTACACATAATTGTGGCAAAAAGTGGCTGATTATTTTATTTTTTCAAAATTCGACAAAATTTTCACAGATTGACGTACCGACTACATAAATCGCGAGATTATTCGATGTTGCCGTAGATAATCGCATTCTCCCGATAATTAGCCACTCCGCAATGAAAAACCACACACTCTGAGCCTAATCCCGTGTAATTTGATGGAGAAATGGCTGAGAATGGACGATTCTCCGTTATTCATAACTAAAAAACCGACATTCAGTTGAGATCACAACCCGTATCGACATTTAGTCGAAATCACAGCCTATACCGAAATTGTAGCCAGTTTACTTGCAAAGAATCTAGTGGTGGGCAGAGGTACCAAACGTTCGGTATTTCTGTTTTACAGCGGTGAAAGGTACCGGCCGTGGTCATGAAACGTTTCACTTCACCTTAAGAGTAGGATTTGTATTTTTTTCACACATGAACGGAAAGGCCTATTTTGCTTCCAGTAGCGAGGGAGCAAAAAGAAGCTTTGCGTCCCTTGGTAGAAAGGCCGTGTGGAAAGTCTTTCTTCCCTAGGGAAGAAAGACTTTTCACACAGCCCTTCCTACCAACCGACGCAAAACTTCTGTTTGCTCCTTCTCTACCGGGAGCGAAATAGGCCTTCCATCCATGTGTGAAAAAAAATATCGTGTGCATCACGGGAGGAAGTTTTTGCTCCCTTGATGCACAATATACTATTCTGCAGCATTATTATTGAATTGGTATCCAGAAGTGACGGCACTCGATCGACAGATATTACGTTACATCGTAAAATCTCATACCTATCACATTTCAACATACCCAAGGGAATGATAGTGTTAGTCTAATTCCTTGCGAAAGTCTATTCTAATCCCATCACACGGTATAGAGAACTAAATCTATGAGCTTTGTTCCAGTGTTTGATTTAATAATTTTCCAAAATTTCTTCGATAATAAGTCTAGGTATTCCATACTCTGGACTCTAGACTGAAGATTGTCGAGGCTATCTAATTGAATCCTGGGTGAGCGTTAACGAACATAATAGAATTTCATAAATTGTTAATATAAATAGCTTTCTCCCGATTGTAAGTGGGGGAGACACTCTCTTGTACCCCACGTAGAATTAATGCAGCGCAGAATCTCATCGAATCTGAATTCATTAGGTGAAGTATGCTATCGTTAAAGTGATTATCTTTCATCAAATGAATATATGCAAACGATCTAGGCTAAAAATCTTCCGGTGAGTGTGATATTATTTCAGCAATCATCATCATTCCTGTGTCTACTTCCTTCAAAGTTTACAAACGCCAAAAGACTTTCTCAGCTGCAAAATTTCGACATCGTATCAGTAATTTTCGTCAATAGCTGGGTTGAACATACCGAGAGATTATGAGTGAACTGGAAACTTCTACGGTAGGCAATTTGGATTTTTCCGAAACTGAAAACGCTGTGATATGACCATATCTAAACCGGTAAGTAAGCTTCTACCGGTTAGTAAAAATATCAATTGATTTATCCATAATCGGCTGCAAATCAAGAAGGATAAGATAAAGATTCGCGCTCGGGGACATCTTACAGGCATTCTGGGAACCAATGTCATGCAAGGCCTCTCCAAGCCGTTGACAATCGCTAATTACCACAAATTCGTAGATGAGATGCTATTTCCTTATCGTTATCCGAGACGAAGATGTTTTTGAATAATTGTGTTCGGAATCCGACATAGAATCGGGCTCAGGAAATGAAGAACTCTAAATTTTTTCACGGAATTCGAATGTCAATTTCCTCGACGGCCATGTTTGCATTTGCGCTGTGCATTGCTAAGCTTGGATAATCAAAATGTGTGTGTGTGTGTGTCCTCTCCTTTCCTTTCGAATAACAAGAAGGTGGTCGGTGACTACGGATGGGCTTTAACTGTCAGAGTGAGATATTTGAAGTTGATCGTAATATAGGTAATATACCCACCACAGGTCACTACCACCAAAAAAATCCACCAACCAAAATTCCTCCTTAACAAAATTGGTACTATAAAAATGTCTACTTACAAAAGTATTGAAATCAGATACAATTGCCAAGTACATGTCTTCTGTATAACAAAAATTCACAACAGAAGAACAGAAATCTGAATAGTCTTGTATGGTTCACTCGCTACGCTCGCTCACTCGATCGGCTCTTGATAATTACAGGGAAAAAAATTAGGAAAAAAAAATTTAGTACGTGGTACTTGCGGGCCATTTATGAATAAGTAAAAGAGAAGTAAAAGAGTACTAAGAGATTCATTCAGGTCTATGTATCATTTGTTCGATATATGTTGATAATACCAGGTCTGACCTGGATTAAATTAGTTTTAATTCGTGTATGTTGTGAGGTGAAAGAAAACGAAGATACTAATTCGCGGTATAGGTTAGGGTAGTTGCCTCTCGGGTATATAGACTCGTTGAGTCTCGCGCTTGAAAAAATTTTTTTTTTAATGTACTTGGCGCGAGACTCTACCGAGTCTCTTGATAAGACGAGGGCAATCGATATTCATTCGTAAAGAAGTTGTAAAAAATTACTGAATTGATTGCAGATGTCAATTTATGTTTATTTAGGACATTATTTACAAGCTAGCATTTCCTCGGTGACTGACTAACTCGTGACATCACTTCGACAACGACGGCCAGGAACACAGCGACGTAAATTTGATTCAACGAGCAAACCACGAGACACCTCTGATGTAGCAAGCAATACTCTAGGTTTCTTCACAGCCTAAGAAATCTGAAAACACAGTCTCATGGAAATCTCACAGCCAAAGCGGTAGATATGGTCGTACGACGCAGCGTTGTCAGTCTCGGACAAACCAAAATGCCTACCATAGGAGTTTCAAGTTTACTCAGAATCTATCTGTATACCGATGGCATTACCCACCTTCGCATGAAGAAAATCGTAGCTTCATTGAGAAAGGCAAATTCAGAACCGTTCTTTGATTTTCGTATTTTCCTCGTCAATTTTTTTTTTTTTTTGCTTGCATTTCATTTTTTCCAAATGTTTTCCTGAGATTCTACATTGCACTGGATATTTATACATTGAATACAGTCATTATTGTACATCAGATTGTTAAAATTTAACATCCCAGTTACAGAAAATCACTTTATCCTGCGCCTATTGACACATTGCTTCTCGTCGTTTATCACTCGTACAACATTCATTTGGTGAATTTGAAAACTTCTTGCCATATGGTCAGTTCCAATACTCATACTGGCAGCTTACAAATCCTGTAAATTACTACAATTAATTTCACCACAATATTATGGTTATAATGTTATGATTCTTGGGTATGTAGCACTGAGTAGTACGCAAGGCAAAGTCACATACACTATAGCACCTGTATATTATGGTTATTATTTCGGAAGAATATACCTATATTAGGTCAACGTGCACTGCGCAGAAGTGAAGCGAAGGTATTGTAGGGGATGGTGGGGCAAAGCCGGCAGTAGGGGCAAAACCGGCAACCAAAAAAAAATGACCTAATGGTATTTCCGAATTAAGGCGAGTAAAACAAAACGCCATACCGAGTGTCTCCGCTAAAAACGATAAAAATTATAGAGGGTGCGGCAAAACCGGCCACCGAAGAAAAAAAAGGCTGAATCGTATTTTTACGTTGAGGGGAGTAAGAAAAAGCTGTATCCAACGTATCTCTGCTGAAAACGATAAAATACCGGGAAATGCAGAATAATAGTACATTATGCCACTAGGCCGATCAAGTATTTTACGACGAATTTGAGTTTATAATCCGAGCCGAAGCCGCGAAGGCGAGGATTATAATGAAATTCGTCAGAAAATACTTTTTGGTACACGTGTCCGTAAAGTACGTACTTTAGGGACTGTTCTGAGTCCGTAAAGTTCCATTTTACGGACCCAAAATAGTCCGTAAAGTACCACTTCACGGACACGGGCACCAAAAAATAGTGTTCGCTCCACGGCCCTAAAGTCGGATTTACTTGACCGAGTGGGGGATTTCGCATCGTCGGACCGGCTGCGCCGGTCCTCGGACGCACAATCCCCACTCGGTCCGTAAAGTCCGACTTTAGGGCCTAGGACCGAAAACCACTATTATGGGCCGTATGGCATATACAATTTTATGTGTCTAGGCCAAAAACCGCGTTCAAACTGAGCAAAGCGAGGTTAGAATCGCGGTTTTTCGGGCCCAGACACATAAAATAATTTTCTATTGAGACCGTGCATACCAATACACACTCACCAAATTAAGAATGTGTAGTCATGTACATGCGTACTAGTGGCGACGCCTATAGAAGAGATCGGCATTTTGGGGCAAAAAGAACAATGAAAAAACAATGTATGTACATGAATACACATTCTCACTTTGGTGAGTGTGTAAGGTGTGCACGGAGCGAATAGCTGAGATGTTAAATTTCAACAATCTGGTGTACAATAATGATTATATTCAGTGTATAAATATTCAGTGCAATGTAGAATCTCATAACGTAGCACAAAAACTGGTTATTTAATGGCAATTTGCAAAACTCAGGTTAAGGTGCCCGTCCACATGAGAGTAAAACTCTCGAGAGTTGCTCTCAAGAGCAGTACTCACCAGTGGACACGGCCTCTCATCAGGAGCGTGTCCACTGGCGATTACTGCTCACGAGAGCAACTCTCGAGAGTTTTGCTCTCATGTGGACAGGTACCTTTACGCTGATTTCTATTGTACATTTAGGTAAATTGGTAGAGTAAAGGCCCATTTCACAGAGTTGATCAGCAGGAACTTCATATTTTGGTTCAAGAAAACACCGACCCGAAGGTGCGATACTCTCCTAGTGAGTATGAGAAAATTGGAAAACTGATGAAGCGAGTTGTGCGTTTGATAGACTTATTCATTTCGATATATTGTGGGGCGTTTACCCTTGAGCGAATATGCAACTGCAACAAAAAAAGTAAATGTTCAGAAGAGTTGAAAAAGTGCGAGCTAGCACGAGTCGAAGACGAGTGCATTTGCGAGCCGAAGACGAGTAGGGGAGACGTGGGTGGAACGGCCCGTCTAACGTTTGGAGCAAATTTTCGATATCTCAATGATGAAATTTTTTTTTAAGTTAGGACCCGATTATTCAAACATTTTTGTAATCAAATTTGCAAATGAAGATAGTATAAAATAACATGTTTCGTTTGTTATATCAATAAACTAAAAAAGAGTCTTTCAGTCCGTTCCGCCCCGTACACGGACTTCGTTTCTTTTTCAATTCCTTCGATGACACATCTTACAAATAAGCTTCGATTATCAAAATCACGTTTCATCTGCAAATGAGAAAGCCAGAACACGCCGTAGAATTCGTCGAATGAAGAATAGAAGGCGACCGGAGTGGGACGGACTATACCAGTAAACCGAGTAAACCATTCCGCCCCAAACGCATATCTATTGAGAAAATATTTGATGGTATGGGGAGGGGCCTTAGATGGAGAGGCTCCCCAATCAATGAGGCAGGGGGTGGTAGGGGAGACAAGGGGGTGTCTGATCTGTAAGGGAGGTTGGGAGAAGTAGGAGTCCTTGATGCTGTAGATGGTCTCCTGTCTCCGCTGCTGGATCTGCTGGTGCTGCTGCTGCCAGCGTTGCCAGAGAGTACGCTAGTTTCTCTCTCACTCCGCCGCGATCGCCATACGCTCTATCTCTTATTACGGAACTTTCTGGTAACGCTGGCTGCTGGTGTCTCGGCCGGGGAGGTCGGGAGTGTTGGGAAGGTAGTGCCAGCATGAAGCCGTGAAAAGAATAGAGTTGACTTGTGAAAGTATCTCTCTTTATTGAGTGCCCACCAATATCGGCTTCTATCTCACAGTTAAATACGCCGGCGCGTGTATGTAGATGATCGTGATGGGGCAATCGATAGCCGGCTTATCTATTCAGCGCTCGGGTTACTTTACTCGCGGGTGCCGAAATGGCTATGCGCCGTGTAGTGGCGCCGCGTGGAAGCTCCGCCGGCAGCCTGCCTCGGAGCGCGGGTCGCTCGTCGAGGAGGGGGCGCGCGGTGCGGTGAGGCAGCCGTGTAGGGCTAGGTTGCCTACCGATAGGCGCCCTGAAGATATATTTGCTAAGTTATGCGTGCAACATATTCAGTAACCATCGTAAACAATTTTTCTTCACAACTGCATTATACACAAAGATAACTAAGAACATGTTGATTTAGGTGGACAAAACGTTGATTGTGAAGAAGAAAATATGACAGATTTACTTTAGTCGGAAACGGTCCGGAAAGTTATAATAGAACAGCGAATTCGCTGACTTTCATAGGCAGACTACGTAACTGACGCGCGACAACAATTGCAACCTTACTAAACCATCACAAACATTGTTTTGGTAAACACTTGTCAGTCTAAGTGCACTCTAGCGCCTCTAGACGAAATTAGACCACCAAGAACGTTCTGCCCTGGTAGCCCATTCCGCCCCGGTCTCCCCTACTGCAACCACACAAGGTCAAAAAGCCCACTTAGCCCTTGGTGCACACCATATTTTTTGTAAAAGCACGATTTTCGCGTTTTTTCTTCACTGTTGATAATTTTCTTGAAAATATTGAAATAGTACATTACGTAACGATGGCGGGAAGTTGGTGATCCCTGCACGAGTGCGATGTTTGCCACCCGAGCGTAGCGAGGGTGGCAAGAAGCACGAGTGCAGGGATGACCAACCCGCCATCGTTACGTATACTATTTTTTGACACGCGCAGGGAAGAAATCATAACATAACATAATAACCAAGTATTTCTAAGCGCGTGTACGCTCGAGAAATAAAAAAGCTGATGGCCAGCTTGCAATAAACATACGAAAAACCTGGAGTGTATGGTGCCAAGTTGGCTATGACTGAGTGTCAACTCTCGCGATAATGCAAACAATGAAAATTTGTGGCGCATTACGGTTCACTTCAGCCGACTTCAGGGATCAATCACTTCCTGCACGCTCCACAGGCATGGGAAAACACTCTTCCCGCACGCTGTGTCAAAAAATAATTTTTTGTAACACATGCACGATTTTCGCGTTTTTTTTACCCATTAAGCGGGCCTAAAGTGGCAGTTTTCAGACGAGCGGCCGTTTTCAGTTTTTATTTGCCAGCTAAATCGAGCAGCGGGCGTTTTTGGTTGTTATTTGCCCGCTAATGCTCGAGGAGCGGGCAAGTAAAAAGTGAAAACGCCCGCTACCGAGAATAAGCGGGCAAATAAAAACTAAAAATGCCCGCTAAATTATTTTTCAATATTTTCAAAAAAATCATCAACAATGATGAAAAAACGCGAAAATCGTGCTGTTACAAAAAATATGGTGTGCACCAGGGCTAAGTGGGCTTTTTGACCTTGTGTGTTTGCAGTACTCGTCTTCGGCTCGCAGACGCACTCGTTTTCGACTCGTGCTACCTCGTCTCTGACTCGTACTGCAAACTCCACACTCGGTCTAAAAAAGCCCACTTTACGCCCTTGGTACACAATATACTATAGTGGATGTTTTTATTTTTTATTTGCCCGCTACTCTAGCATTAGCGGGTAGATAAAAAATGAAAACGGCCGCTGCTCGATTTAGCGGGAAAATAAACAAGGAAAACGCCCGCTACAGCAAGCAGCGGGCGTTTCAATTTTTTATTTGTCCACTCGTCTGAAAACCGCCACTTTAGGCCCGCTTGATGGGTAAAAAAAAGCGTGAAAATCGTGCATGTGAGCAATTCCACGTCAGACCGGACAGCTTTCTGACCTCGATGTTACCGATTTCGCTATCATTTTTTTAAGGGTTTTATGGAATAAATAAATTAATCAAACAATTTTTTTTTTTTGGCCCCTATTTTCCAAGTTACACGGGGGTGAAATTCACGAAAAAGAGCCAAAAATCGAAAACATACTCCTCTTCAAACGGTCATATCTTTGATTGTATTCATCCTAGAGACTTCATCCAAGAACCATTTCAAAGCTATTGAATGACACTATTATAATATATTTATTTGATTTCGCGGTAACAAACAATTCTATTTGTTATAAACAAATATATTATTCAAACGTGATTTTCAAAGCAAGGGCCACGCGATAACATTCTCAAAAAAATATGAGCGTATTCCTTGATCAATTTCCTACAAAATCGTTAAGTCAATTTCATGGAGAAACGATGGAAACCATGTGAAAACGATTTATTTATAAGCGACGGCGCGCGCTGCCGCTGAAAGACCCGGCTCGGGTACGGTTCTTCGGTGGCAGCGCGCGCCGTCGCTTATAAATAAATCGTTTTAACATGGTTCCCATCGTTTCTCCATAAAATTGACCTAACGATTTCGTAGAGAATTGATCAAGGAATCCCGAGTCGAAATTTCAGGCCTGCTTTGAACCTCCTTTAAACCTCGTAGTTCGTCGAGAGTCCGTCAAATCTTGGGAGTATCGAGGAGTCAAAGGAGGTTCGGTACGTTTAATGTCAGACTCCACTTGAACCTACAAAAGTGGCAGAAATTGAACATTTTCATTCAAAGGAGGTCTTGGAGGGTGTAACAGAACCTCCTTTCAACCCAGTTGAACCTCGTATAAACGCTCACGTCGACCCTCCTAACCCTCCTTTCGGCCTAAATCGATCTCGCGCAGACCCTACGGACCCTCCTTTCGGCCTGAACTGACTCGCTCGTAGAGCCTACAGACCCTCCTTTCGGCCTGAATCGAATCTCGCGTAGAGCCAGGCTGGTTAAACTCATGATTAACCAACGCCTAGGCAGAAAATTATTAATTGATAATAGTAGAAAAAAAAAAAAAAAAAAAACGATATTTTACGGATATTATTGTTAGATGACCTAACCTACGCATCATTATGTTGATAAAATCGCATTATACTCGCACTGAAACGATCACCGCAATTTTCGTCCCCGCCGGGATTTGAACTCACGTCCGCTCGGTTACTAGTCGCACGCCCTAACTACTACGCTAAACTATCGTATGGCATTGGTCTCAATACTCTTCAACTTGTTCGAGGCCCATCAAAGTGTCAAGTTATTACTCGAAATATTTCAATGTCATCAAAATTTGGCATTCGAGTATTGGCATTTGAAATTTGACTAGATTGAAGTTCTTGCATTTATTATTACGATCAATTACTAAATATTATATCATGCATCTTTCGTTCACGCGGTTATCTGTTTATCCGAATAAAATATGACATTTTGTTAGAAAAAAAAAATGATCCAGGAGGTCCACTAAAATTTTTATGTTTATTTCGACACTTTTTTTTTAGTTAAAACATAAATTCACTTAAAGTGGAAAATTCCACTTCTGTCCGAAGAACTAAAAACAGTGTTGAAATTACCATAAAACTTTTAGTGGATCTCCTGGAACATTTTTGTCTCTAATAAGTAATAGTGTACCTTTAAATTCCATATTTTACAAATCCGGTAAACCGATCGAGCAGTGATATAGAGATCTATTATTGTGGAATCTACAACTTATCCTGATAGGGGCCTTTGTGTTGTCAAGGCTTTAGCGTTGGGCGCACGCCTACAAGGTTCCATTGCACTTAAATTTAGCGAGATATGCGTTATCAATATGTGTGGATTACGTATTTTTGTGTAAACTACAGAGTTATGGATATAATAAACTAAGACCTGACGTTGAAAGTAGTAGAGTTTCAAAAAAACATATCCCAGAATCCAGACTACTGCCTTGACCCTACGTAACCTCCTTTGAATCCAGTTTCCTGCCTTGACCCTACGTAACCTCCTTTGAATCCAGTCTCCTGCCTTGACCCTACATAGACCCTCCTTGGGATCCAAAGTTTTTGGTCCTGGTTGTTCTTGGCCAGCATTGGATCCAAAGTAGGCTATGGAGGGTCAGAGTAGGAGATTTCGGATCCAAAGGAGGTTACGTAGGGTGAAGTCAGGGGTCTTAGGATTCAAATGAGGCTACGTAGGTTCATGTCCGCGAGATATTTGCGATCTAAAAGAGGTCTAGGAGGGTCATCGGAGGGTGAAGTAGAGCGAAAGGCGGCCTAGTAGGTTCAACGGAGAGTGGCGGCCCATGCATTACAAAGAAAAATAGGTTCTAGTGCATTCAAAGGAGGGCTAAAATTTCGACTCGGGATATGCTCATATTTTTTTGATGATTTTATCGCTTGGTATTTACGTTGAAAATCACGTTTGAATAATATATTTGTTTATAACAAATAGAATTGTTTGTTACCGCGAAATTAAATAAATATATTATAATAGTGGCATTCAATAGCTTTGAAATGGTTCTTGGATGAAGTCTCTAGGATGAATACAATCAAAGATATGACCGTTTGAAGAGGAGTATGTTTTCGATTTTTGGCTCTTTTTCGTGAATTTCACCCCCGTGTAACTTAGAAAATAGGGGCCAAAAAAAAAAAAAAAAATTGTTTGATGACTTTATTTGTTCCTGTAACGGTCCAGGAGAGCGATGCAATAATTTAATTTATTCTATAGTTCGGACTCGTGTTATGGCGATATTGGCTTTAATTTCTATATCTGTGAATATTCGAATATGTCTCTGTTGCCGATGAACGTCTGTGTTGGTGGTGTTTACCTTCCACACACTCACGACCGCGTTGTATCTAAGCCTTGCCGGTCAGCTGTGGGGTTTTCGTACTCGGGTGTGTGAGACTGTCTCGATGTAATATGCTGAAACTTTACCTAGATGAAGCCTGGATTCTTTATACGATCTCCCTTCCGCTCATTGAGTCAGGAAATGAAAAAGAATACCAGGAAGTGATAGAAGAATTAACAACAATGATTAGTGGCGCTACAATTACTAATCTTTTATTAAGACTCGTAATGAGATTATATATGGTTGTATAATCAGCGAAGCCGCTACTATCTGTCAGCCACTTATTGGGCGTCGAGATGAGTGATCTCCAGCCGATGTTTGGCCTTGAGTGCGTTATATTGCAGGACGAAGACGCTACCTGTATTAGGTGTTGTATTGCTTACCATATAACGCGACCTCAGCCGAATGTTAGGATGTGTTGTTAATCTGCTGGGTATTATGAGGAATGACACTTCACAGCACTTAAATAATGAATAGAAACTGGAATATTTATTTCACTTTCACAGACTTGTCTTTATTTCTATAATTTTTATGATTATAACTGCGTCTACTGCGCGCGGCTAAATTTATTAATTAGGCAAATTATAAACGAAAAACGGTTCAAGTAAAATTATTTAAATTATATAAAATATCTATGATAATATTTGTTCTGGTTTTACGTACCGAGAAAACGAATTTCAAATCAGATATACTGAGGATTATATTATTGACTCTACATTTATACAAAAATCTGAGTTTATTGCAAATTGACTCTAAGTTATAAAAATGACTCTATATTACTAAGAAATAAGTTAATCAACAATCTAGACGATTTCAGGAGTTATCTTTAATTGACCGATCTTAACTTCGCGGGTGTACTTGCACGACTGTGTCCTATGACACCTCTTTACGCTGCTTATATACTGATTTTGATCTTCCTGTAATCGTCTTGATTGTTCTGGAAGCTTCTATATTGTTCGATCTTATTTTACATCTTATTTGGTACGATTCTGGCTAGTTAGTGGAGTTTAATATTGCCTTCATACTGGCGCAAGTTCTTTTGATCCTATTTTCACCAATTTAGGTGTTATTATTTTGAAAGTCGCGCGTCGATAGCATCGTCTGCGATCGAGAAGCTTCTACGACCTTCTACCAATTTCCAGAACCTTCCATGCGTTTCGATGGACGATATCTATCAGCTATTTTGTACTAGTGACTTTAGATCAGGACGTCACATTCCATAGAACCCGTAAAAAAAATGATAACGAAATCGGTAACATCGAGGTCGTTTTTGATTTATTTTGTCCGGTCTGACGTGGAATGGCTCATGTGTTACAAAATAGTAGTTTTCGTATCAAGGGCGTAAAGTTCAACTTTACGCCCGCAGGTAATCGAACGTGCTCGAGGGCCGGCGAAGCCGGCCCGAGGGTCACGTGATTGCCTAAGAGTGTAAAGTTTTACGCCCGTGGTGCGAACAATACTTTTCGTCATAGTAGGCGGAAAGTACGCAACCAGGGTCGGAGTGAAGAGCATTCGGTAGAAAATAAATTCAAACGAAAAAAAGAGGAAAAACTGTGAGGTCAGGGCGAGGAGGGGGGTCCAGGGAGTTCATTTGAGAAAAAATACTCCGTTTAGAATGGAAAAAATGCATGAAAACAAATGCATGAAAAATGAGAACCGAGAAATGTTCGAGGTGACAGAATACGTATTATCGGGTTGGGCCAGGTTATATAGCGTAGCGAATGTCAGGATCCACGAGGCGAAACAGACGACTGGGGGTCCGGGGGCGAAGCCCCCGGTGGGGGTCCAGGGGGCAAAGCCCCCGGTGGGGGGTTCGGGGGGGCGAAGCCCCCCGACCAAAACAAAAAACTTTTGAATTGATTCTCAATAGTCCTACGGACACTTGACGGCCGAGACGTGGATACGTAAATGCTAAACGAAAGCAAACTTTGAACTGTCGCAGCATTCCAATAATTTATAATGAAGATAATAATTTACGAATTAAAAATTGAAAAATTAAAGAAATTAAAAACATAAAAAAATACAAAATACAAAATGACAAAATAAAACTACCATTTGCGCCAACTACCGACTTTTTTCGCTCACCGGTCCAAGAGCTTCGACTTCACGGTTGATTTTCAGGTAAAAAAAACGCTAAAATTGTGCATGTGTTACAAAAAAAAGTAATAAGGGAAAAAAATTAAGTCAAATAAAAATATGTATTATTGAATGAAATCGATCGCGTATCTGATATTTGAAACTTTTAATTTTACGCCCTAGAGCGTAAAGTTCAACTTTACGCCCCCAAATGGTGCACATTCGAGCGTACTTTACGCCTACTATGACGAAAAATATATACAATATATCATATATATTCTAAGATAAACCGTATGGTCATAAACCTGTCAACCGCCGAGCAACAATTTTGCCGGAATGCACTTTTGAAGGGGGCGTATACCGCAAATAGTGGTGTAGATTAAAGCAAAATTTTTTTTATACGTTCTTCTGTATGTATATGGGCCATTCCACGTGAACCGGATCAAATTCAATATAAACAAATTCGAGCAAGGTTTTTTTCAAAAATTCAGAACTTCGCCAAAAATGACACTAGACTCAATTTTTTTTCTTTCGTTTACGCGGAAAGTTTCATAGAATGTATAAAAAAATATGTACTTTGAAGAAAGTTTGTTCATCTATTGTTTATTTAACAATTAAGTTTTCAAAGATTTTTAAAACAGGGTGTGACACGATCAACAAAATTTTTTTAAAATACTGACATATACTTTGCACTACACTACAGCCTGTGAGTTAAATTTAGGAACATGTTATTTTTTGTTTTCGAGTAAAAAATCGCTAAAGTTGGCGGCGCGCGCCAATTCCGAGTCGACGCCGCGTGAAACGTAATGGCGTGCGTTAGACTGCTATTCGTCGGTACTCGACAGACGCGTAGCTGCGGTATTCGACAGTCATTTTCACAATGAGTGACACGATTTAAAAATCTGAAAAAAATACTGTAGTTTCCCAATGGCAACTATAAGCGATACGTTGAGTTTCAAGAACGTGTTCTTTTTCGTTTTTGAAATATTGCAGCTTAAAATTTTAGCATGTATGCTGAGCTGTATGCTAAGATTTCGAACTGCAATAGTTCGAAAACGGAAAAGAACACGTTCTCGAAACTCAACGCATCAAGAGACTCGGTAGAGTCTCGCGCCAAGAGCAATAATAAAAAAAGCGCGAGACTCGACCGAGTCTATATACCCGAACGGCAGCTAAACGGCGTGGTGGGGAAACAGTATTTCCTAATTTCTTTCTTCTCGCGATATCCAGGGGATTGGAATATTTATCCTAGAATGTGGGTACCAAGAGCTTTCATTTGAGTCTAACTTCGATTGAATCAGTGCACGGAAAGCTGAGGTATGATTATTTCAAGTTTCCGAGTACCCGTTTCGTCTGAAAATTTGTTCGTCGTTTCACCTCCTTCAGCCAGATCTGACAGTTCACTAAAGCTATGCGGATAAAAATGAGGAAAGAGTGGCCACCACTAGACAGCAGTGACATCAGTTGCAAGATGGCGCTCTTATAATATTTTTAAAAATTCCGAGTGTTAACGGAGTCGTCGCCGGGAGTTGTCTTCATACATCATACGCTTTCGTTATTTGTGACCGGGACCACCGCTACGTCGCTTTCGTCCACTAGGTCGACCGTACCGTAGTTTCCGTCCTCCAGGTCGACCGCTACGTAGTTTCTGTCCTCCAGGACCACCGTTACGTAGTTTCTGTCCTCCAGGACTACCGCTACGAAGTTTCCGTCCTCCAGGTCGACCGCTACGTAGTTTCCGTCCTCCATGTCCACCGCACCGTAGTTTCTGTTCTCTAGGTCGACCACTACGTAGTTTCTGTCCTCCAGGACCACCGCTACGTAGTTTTCGTCCTCCAGGTCGACCGCTACGTAATCTCCGTCCTCCAGGTTCACCGCTACGTAGTTTCCGTTCTCTAGGTCGACCGCTACGTAGTTTCTGTCCTCCGGGACCACCGCTACGTAGTTTTCGTCCTCCAGGTCGACCGCTACGTAGTTTCCGTCCTCCAGGTCCACCGCTACGTAGTTTCCGTTCTCTAGGTCGACCGCTACGTAGTTTCTGTCCTCCAGAACCACCGCTACATAGTTTTCGTCCTCTAGGTCGACCGCTACGTAGTTTCCGCCCTCAGGTCCACCGCTACGTAGTTTCCGTTCTTTAGGTCGACCGCTACGTAGTATCCGTACTCTAGGTTCACCGCTAAGTATTTTCCGTGCTCCATGTCCACCGCACCACAGTTTCCGTCCTCCAGGTCGATCGATTGTAAGTAATTATTGATGAACAATTGATGTTGTACACACGACGTTCTTAACTACGTGGCGGTGGTCCTGGAGGACAGAAACTACGTAGAGGTCGACCTAGAGAACGGAAACTACGGTGCGGTGGACCTGGAGGACGAAAACTTAGCAGTTGGTGCGCGCAAAGTGAAACGCCCTATATATTTTTAACTATTTATTTTAATATTTAAATATCCATGAATCTGTGGACAATAGGAAGCTGCGTTTTTCATCAGCGCCGTTTTTAGAGCTCGGTACTTGTTTTTCCGTTTTTCACTATTTTCGTGTTCACTTCTTGTTTCGCGTAACCACATGAATAAATAAAATATATATATATCAACAACAAAAGCACCTATGGTGCAAAAACCTTTCGCCAAGTGCAATAATGTGGTCCCTACTCAAAACGAAAGAATAAAAAGAAAAATGTCCACGTACAAAAGTATTGAAATCACATACAGTGCCAAGTACATGTCTTCTGTATACCATAAGTTAACAACAGAAACGTAAAGAGTCTTGTGCTCGTTCACTCGCAAAAAAAAATTTGGTGTCCGTGGTACTTGGCGGGCCTTCGTAGACAAGTACGAGAGAACAATATTGGCCCGCCAAATACCACGGACTCCAAATTTTTTTTTGCGAGTGAACGAGCACAAGACTCTTTACGTTTCTGTTGTTAACTTATGGTATACAGAAGACATGTACTTGGCACTGTATGTGATTTCAATACTTTTGTACGTGGACATTTTTCTTTTTATTCTTTCGTTTTGAGTTGCTTATAGTTGCCATTGGGAAACTACAGTATTTTTTTCAGATTTTTAAATCGTGTCAGTCATTGTGAGAATGACTCTCGAAAACCGCTGCTACGCGTCCGTCTAGTATATGTATGCTAAGCATACATGCTAAAATTTGAGGCTGCAATATTTCAAAAACGAAAAAGAACACGTTCTCAAAACTCAACGCATCGCTGATAGTTTCCATTGGAAAACTACAGTATTTTTTTCAGATTTTTAAATCGTGTCACTCATTGTGAAAATGACTCTCGAATACCGCAGTTACGCGTCCGTCGAGTAGCGGCGAACAGCAGTCTAACGCACGCCATCACGTTCCACGCGGCGTCAGTTCGGAATTGGCGCGCGCCGCCATCTTTAGCGATTTTTTACTCAAAAACAAAAAATAACACGTTCCTAAATTCAATTCACAGGCTGTAGTATAGTGCAAAGTGTATGTCAGTATTAAAAAAAAAAATTTTGATCGTGTCAGACCCTGTTTTAAAAATCGTTGAAAACTTAATTGTTAAATAAACAATGGATGAACAAATTTTTTTCAAAGTAGATATTTTTTTTATACATTCTATGACTCTTTCCGCGTAAACCGAAAAAAAATTGAGTCTAGTGTCATTTTCGGCGGATGAATTTTTGAAAAAAACCTTGCGCGAATTTGTTCATGCAAATAACTCAACGAATTTTGCACTAATTGAAAAATCTTTTGGCACAAAAATCTAGCTCCCCGAGGACAATTGACATGCAAAATTGAAAAAATATCTGAGAGGTGACTGATCCGATTCACGTGGAATGGCCCATTTATTGACGATGAAAATTGATAAAAAAAAATGCCATTAATCGTTTGCTTGCAAAAAATTACGAAAAATACACCCTCGTCCCGCGCACGAACCGTGGTATGGGGCCTTAATGAGAAATCCTACAGTTTCACTCACTGTAATCTGAGTTCGACTTACTGTTCAGTTCTATAATGACCATAGTCGTAGGCGGTGATGCCAGAGCCGTGTTTGTAGCCTTGCAGGCTAACCTGGCATGGTGATGCCTTCTTGTCAGCCGCTCGAGGGTGACGCGATTAATCGTTAACGGCAAATTTTCGCCTTCCTTGCCTTCCCCATCTCGAATCTCGTAGGAGTCATCTATCACCTGTGATTCGAGATACCAAACCACGCTAGGTTGTGGTCGTCCTGCAATGAGAAAGGAAAATATAATTAACATTTAATAAAACCGGCGAGTCAGTTTTTGTCATCATTTTAACTTTTCAATAATAATTGATTCTTGTTCTGCAACCAGGACCAATATCAGGATATCAAGTTAGGCCACGCGAATACTATATAGCTTGTGTTTTTGAGATATTATAACATTTGCCAAAGTTCGGGTTTCTCAGTAATTTTTGTACAATAAATAAGATTTTTCCGAGCGAAATTCACGAAAAACGATGGTCATCATTGATCGTTACGAAAAAGTGCAGCTTTTGGAAAATACGAATAGATCTACTATCCCAAAGAATATTCCAGTATATTCATTTGAGATTGTTCATAATTTCATGCTATGATATTCAGGTTATATCGCGCTAAACAAAATTGTGTTGCCGCGACATTTCTGTAACATGGCATCTCGGCAGTGTGACATTCACCACAAAGTCTCGATAACATATATGAAACGTTTCGGTAACCATGAATGTCCTACCTCATTTACGTTTCCTACAAAACTTTTCAATTACAGCGTTTAAAGACATCCCAGTGACTGATTGTATACTCTCGCAGTGACCTGCTGTTTAAAACATCTCATTTGGAACATTTCCGCCACATTTATACAACACAATAAATTACAAAACAGACGTGACGAAACGTTTGTTCCAGAAACATGTGGATAATTACTGCAACCACACGAGGTCAAAAAGCCCACTTAGCCCTTGGTGCACACCATATTTTTTGTAACAGCACGATTTTCGCGTTTTTTCTTCATTGTTCGAGTAGCGGGCAAATAATAAAAATGCCCGCTCGTCTGAAAACTGCCACTTTAGGCCCGCTTAATGGGTAAAAAAAACGCAAAAATCGTGCATGTGTTACAAAAAGGATTTTTCAGCAATATCACGTAGAATAATGTATACTATCTTTCCAATGTATTTTATTTCATTGTAGGATGAAAAGTAAATGTTTCACTCAAAACATTGATTAAACGTTCAAAAAGAAGATTTCGGTAACATCACGTACGTAACGTTTTCGTAACGTTCTTGATGGTGCTAACTAAACCTTGGAAATATAATATTGACAGAACGTTGACACCAGAATGTTTCGGTAACATCACGAACGTAACGTTTTTCTTACGTTATTAAATATTTCCAACTGAATGTTCCACATGCAACATTCCCGAAATATTGCGAAGAAAACGTGTTAATGACGCGACGTATGGGACCGATTTCGAATATTTTTCGAAGTTCAAGATCCAACGTTACCTGTAAAACATTTCGAAAATGTTTTGAAACGTTTCTTCAGTGACCTCACAAATTTACTTTAAGACTGCCAAGATGCAAGGTTTTGTGTGTAGACCATAGATGTTGCAAATAGGATATTACGTCAAAACGTTTGCAAATTATCGCTTGAACGTTTATCTCGGAAGGTTGCAAACAGGCAAAAATTCTGACCGAATGTAACCTCACCTTAATGTGTAATTTTTTAGCGGGATTGAAGAAGTAGTTTTCATTTGACCTTGTAGTTAATGTTTGAGAAATCTTGGATGAAGGTCGTTTAGGAAAAAACATCAATTTGACGTTTCGGTCCTGGTGAGGACCCCCCTCAGAGCGAAAAATTTATTAATCTAAAGAAAATATTAAATATCAAATACAATTCCAAAGTAACAACTAAAACCTATCATCAGTGTATACAGATCTTTAGGACGGAATTGTTGAATAATACATTCATACCTTATAAACTAATAGACAGTCACATATTTGCAAAGGGTTATATTATTGGAGTATTTTCAGGATTACAAATCAGGTCGAATTATCAGGTCTGTTGCGCGCCACACCACGCCGTTTTTCTTTTAATCAATCAATTCCTGCATGTATTATTCTAAAATTCAAAGTTGAGAAATCTACGAACCGCTCTGAGTCACAAGGGCCATAAACCAGAAAACAAAGCAATAAAAATTTCTTTTTGCGCACTCCGGCCAAACATCTGGTGACAAAATGTGCCAGCCTAGACTTGAAACATCCATATAAATTTACAGCTTCTTGCCATTTTCCAAGAAACCCATGTCCCATTGTTCATCACGTTCCTCTACCTAGCCTCGAACTTTTCCAAAAATCCTAATGTTTAAACAAATCCAACTCCAACCCTCCAATACTCCTACTTCTCTTACCAAAGTCCCTACCCTACAATCTTGACCAATCCTGTCATTTAAACAAATCTCCCACTCGACTAACTCAACCAATTCAAACAAATTAACAAATTCCTACCCTTACTCAAAATCTTTCTACACTCCCACCATCGCCAACAAGCCAAATCTTTAAACTATCTTTAGTCAGTCTAGTCTCAACTTTTCAACTTATACACACAAAAATCTTCAACTCTTATAACCGTCGATCAGAAAAAATCATATTCAAAACCATCAAGTTTGTAAATATTAATTTAGGTGTTTCTTGTAAAAGTATATTATTTCTATTTGTTCCAAAAAGAACAACCGTTCATCACTCATTAATCAACCCAGCAAACACAGAGTGCAGGGCCATTGCTAGTTAGGTGGAGGAATGCCGATACTTGAGTTGCCGAACCGCTGCCGGAAGACTTGTGATGGCCCGTTCACCGTTCCATCAATGGTTGGATACTGGTAAAACTTCACCGAAATACCGTTATTTTACATGTAGTGGCGCAGCAAAGGCTAGCCTACACCAGCACATTGCCAGCACTGCCAGTGCTGGGCCATTACAATTTCGGCAGTTCTGTGTTTGCTGAGAACCTACTCCTGAATAAGTCACACAACGACGTTGTAAGCGTGTGACACCCAGTGCCGGATAAATGAATTCGCCGCCCCTCGGCCCTGAAATTATTTGCCGCCCTAATACCTGTCTGTTTTGCATGTTTTATAAATTCGATGACCAAAAAGTGCTTATTGTGCTGCCATCTCCTGCTCCTTCATGCCGTCAAACCAGGCAATAATTCGGTAGTGCCGCCCCTAAAAATTTGTCGCCCTAGGCCCAGACCTTGTCGGCCTAGGCGATAATCCGGCACTGGTGACACCAAACAAGGTCAGGTTATATTATTGGAGTATTTTCAGGTTTACAAGATACCTAACCCAGCACACATGTCCGAAGATGGTCATGGGATATTCAGGGACATCTAATATCCCATGGATATCCTATGAACATCTAATGGATATGTGTGCTGTGTGGGACTATCCCGAGTCGAAATTTAGCCCCTATTTTGATCCTCTCAGCATCTACCTCAACCTCTTCAGACCCCGCTATCACCTCAAGCGCGTATTTTGAACCTCCAGGCCCTTCGTAGCCAAAATTTAGCGCCTACTTTAGTACTCATAGCGTTGAGGACCTATTTTGATACTCACAGAGCTCGATCAAGTGTCGAGTATACTCGAATGATAATAAATATTGAAAACTACACTCAGAAAATGATTTATTTAAGGGGGGGGTAAGGTATTTAAACTTTTTTTTCTGCATTTTTTTCATATTTTTTCATATGCATGTATAACGTCTCAAGAATATTGTGTCAAAATTTTAAATCGATCGGAGCAATATTAACGGAGTTATGAGCGGGAATACATAAAGCGCTTTTTTTGCTCTATTATAATCCCTACATTTATTTCTTCGTGGAAGGGTCTTCATAGGTATGTAAAAGGACCTTGTATATGTTCGAGACATAGTATACAGCTCTATACTTCATGGACCTGGTATAGACGACTCTGTGTAAGTATAAAAGAAATTATCGAGTTCCATTTTGGATTGTTCAGTGTGCAAAGCTGAGCGTTTTTCTAAAACTTGTCATATTCGAAGTCCGTGTTCACCATAACTCAAAATCTACTGGACCAATCGTTTTGAAATTTTGCACAGTACTTCTTCACATAATTCACCAGGTATTGTCGAGAGCTTTTTTTTTTTTTTTTTAATAATTATTAATGTTACAACAGAAAATTGGCCGATTTTTTCAGCGAAAATCGGTTTTTTGGCTTTCAAGTGCTACGAAAAATTGAAAAATCGAAAAAAAAAAAAAATCCTCTCGTGATTACCTCGAGAAACATCTCCTTTGAAAAATGCATTTTGATTTTTTCGTTTCGGATGATTCTGTTGCGAGTTATGCTGAACACCGCAAAACCATTTTTTTTCGAGGCGCCTCCGGAGATTCACTGTCATTCGCTCAATTTTCAATATTTTGCAATGAAAATTGAGGGAAATATTGTTCAAATGTTGCATTATTATATGGAAATTGACTGAATAAACTAACACTATCTGTATCGCCAAAAAAAAATCTTCAAGACATGTCTTTTTTTCACCGAATTAACCTTACCCCCCCCTTAAATCTGGACTTTGTTTAAAACATAATTTTCGCCAAGTAAATTTTCATCTTTGGCAACCCAATTTCTTTCGTAACAATAAAAAAATAGATAGTTTGCTTCAAAAAAATCTCTAATTGGCGGAAACGGAATCTACGGAATAAATATATTTAAAGTGAACAAATTTTCTCATCGTTACAAATATATAGTTTGGTTGCCACGGCTAAAAATTTACTTGCAGCAAATACATTTTTGCAATAAGTCAAAATTCAAACAAATCGTTTAACTGGGTGCCCGTGTAGAAATTTGTTCGGTAATCAGGCTTAATTGACAACACAGCTAGGCGCCTATCAGGATCAGTTGTGGATTGGAAAAAATTCTTTTCCCAACCCAATGGTAGAAATAGGCGAGTTTGTCGCCTGCTGAAAATGAACAAAACACGGTATTTCTCAATGAATACGTGCGCGTTGGGAAATAACTAACCATTTCTCCACTAGTGGGCAGAAACAGTTCTTGCCCACTAGTGGAGAAATGGTTAGCTATTTCCCAACGCGCACGTCATTCAATGAGAAATAGCGTGTTTTGTTTATTTTCAGCAGGCGACAAAATCGCCTAATTTTACATTTTTGTTCGGAAAAATAGTATGTGGAACTCGTGGGCAATGACGATTTGAGGTAAGTGTGAAGTTATCTGCACGAGCCGAAGGCGAGTCGTCGAAGAGAATCGTCATTTTTGCCCGCTCGTTGCACAATATACTATTAGGCAACGGTGAGATTCGGATATACAGTCCGATCCCTCAATAGGGCCTCCCTCAATAAGCCCGCTTCCCCAGTTTGTCGCTCGCAGCGTTCCCCCACTCCGCCTATTAAGACATAGCGTAGCGAGGAAAGAGAGAGACGGAAAACCATTGGTGCGACTAGCGAAGAAGGCAGAGTGGGGGTACCTCATTTCGTGGAAAAACACTTCCCCTTGGCGGCTTGGGAGGGCTTATTGAGGGATCCCACTGTATCTCGTTTCCGCGCCTGAGCGGAATGTCATCCAATCTCAAAATGCGTTTGAAAACTATCTTACCGCGAATTTTTATTGTGAACTTTTTTATGTCGAAGGATAGTTTTCAGTCATAATTTGAGATGGGATGATTTTGAAAAATTTTGAGATGGGGTAGTTTTCAATCACATTTTGAGAAAAATTGTGCTCTAAATGTGATCGGCCGTGGCTTGACCGAGAAGTCGGCAGCTTATAAATAAGGGCCTTGTCAATTCCGGAGCGTTTTCGAATTATGAGTAATTTATGAACAGAATCTAAAATAAAAATGAGGAAGAACTAATATTTAACGAGAAAATGTTCAGAAATTTTCACGTTGTCAAAGAAATTTTTATCATCGACAGATAGATAAATGAAATGCTCACTGCCAAAATTTCAAGTCGATTCACTACACCGTTTTTGAAAGATTAATTTTTGAATTTGCACATATCCATCGATATTAGCGTTTTCATATACAAAATGTATTATCGCGGTCAATTTTATTCAAAAAAATACAAAATCTTGCTATCCTCCGTTTTTGGGCCCCTTCGGGCACAGGGCCCCGGGCGATCGCCCGATCGGCCCATGCCTAGCGCCGGCGCTGCTTTTCACTGGTTATTTTTTACGCGTAATTCAAAAAACAAAACTTAAAATGTCAATTTCACCACGTTTCCCATCGTTTTTTGAAAATTTTATTTTCTTTTCTGAAAGTTCAGGAAATTTCCCATGAAAGTCATGTCTGAAAATTTTTCGCTCGTTTACCTCCAAAGCACAGTTACGGTTTGAATAAAATTTGAGGGTCTAGAGTCATTATTTGTGCACTTCGATGTTAAGAATGAAATTATCTCGATAATGATAACTTGGAGGTGAATGAGCGAAAAATTTTTGGACATGACTTTCATCGGAAATTTCCTAAGCTTTCAGAAAAAAAAAAAAAATTCCAAAAAAACGATGGCAAACGTGGTGGAATTGACATTTTAAGTTTTATTTTCTGAATTACGCGTCAAAAATGACATGTGAGAAAAAAATGATCATCATTTTTTGATCATTCAGAAAATTTCCGATTGACGACTGTGTTTTTAATTTTGTTTTGAGGCATTTTTGAACCGCGAACGCCGCGCGCGGACGTGGATCGGCGCGCGCGGCGACGCGCGACTAGACGTTTTATTCTTTTCCTCCGGCCCACACGGAGAGAATTTGTCTAGGAGAGATTCCCATACTTGCTGGTGAATCAGGTATATACTAGACATTGCACGAAATTTGATACAAAGTATGGGAAAAAGTAGCAGGAAAATAGTTGACATACCATTAATATATTACTGTTTTCAATACTCGACGAGCCCTTTTCCTATACTAAAATTCTCTCAGTGCAGGTATTTTCTCTATGAATTTTTTTTTTTTTGTGGATGGGAGGGGAAGGATTCAGGTATCTAAAAAAAATTATTCCCATAAATTTCTCCGAGTCCTGCGGAAATAGCAGCAAAATTAAAAAAAAATTAAACTGTCGAAAAAAAATTGAAAGAATATTTTTTTTCGAAAAGAGAATTTTTCGTGTGAAAGCGCATTCTTTTACGAACAAAATGATTCCAGGATCAGTCCACTCCGATGAATACTTTCAGAGATACGGATTTTCAAACATAGCGGTGCAATAGTGGTTTACAAAAATTCACATAGCTCTAACTCCGCCATTTTTTGAAAAATTTCAAAATCCTTGAATTTGTATTTTTTTTTTTTTTTTTTTTTTTTTCATAGTACAAAAGATATTTCGAATGGCGCAAAGATCTGTGACTTGACGTTTTTTTTTTTAGTGAGGTGAGGTGGGTTCGCTCATATGAGCTGGTCGCTCAAAGAACGACCTAATTCACTTTTGGTCGTTTCGAGAAAAAGCGATTTGAAAGTTCAACTTTGCACTATTAATCACAAAACACAAGTAACTATATTTATATGGCTTTATTATGAAGATATATTATTAAATAATAGATATTAAGCATAAAATCAACAATTAACATATTTCAACAATATTTAAATCGATAATTTATATAAAATGAATTAGGTCGTTTTTACGGCGAACTACTAAAAAATGCATTATAACTCAGAATAAACGTAACAAATTTATTATAATCATTAGTTACACTTATAATTTCACTTATAACAGTAAAAAGTGTAAAAAAAAGTTGTTTGGGTGGTTATATTATAATTACATTATATTATAAGTAAAAGCATTGAACTTATTCATTTTCAGAATCAGATTCTGAGTTTATCGTATCGTTTGCTGCATTTTCACAAGCTTCGAATGTTTCGAGGTAGAACTGTCTGCTGTTTTGACTAAGGAAGCGCAACAAAAATTGTAAATCTTTTTTTTTTAGCTTCACTCATACCAATGACAGGCAATTTTTGAATATTTAAATCCTCTTTGTTCAAAACTTCTACATTACTTTTAAAATATGTGAAACATTGACCATTATCGCTGTAGTTTTTATGAGCAATTATAACTTTAGTTGGTTTAAAAACCAGCTTAACGTACTTCTGTATTGTAAAAGTGGATCCTTTTAATTTGGGTACTTTTGAAAATAATTTATCAAGTGCAGAATCCCAATTTTCCAAAAGAGATGAAGCCATTTCAGCTTTAAAAGGGCTGGGATTAGTCCTTGCTGAGTTCATAATGTCAAGATATTCAGTTAGCGTCTCAATAACTTCTTTGCTTTTCAATATCGTGCCGTAACAACCAAAATTTCGGTCGCATTGACAATAACTATGCCCTCTGATTGGAAAAATATGTATAATAGTAATATTCAGAGTAACTGATAGCCAGGAACAAAATTTCACAACTATTTTATTTTTGTTTTGTCCTCCGCATGAATCTGACAAAAGGACAACTTCTTTTGTATCAGGTTTTTCCTTTAATCGTGAAGTAATGGAATCGTACAAAAAGCTGCATACAGAGTTCGCATTTTTACTTCCTTCACACTCCAAAAAACAGTAAAATTTACTACTCCCGTCATTAAAATAATGCGCATTAAAAACATAGAGATTCAATTGCCTTTTGTAATATTACGAATTGACGTTTAACTTTGGAAGTGCTAGATTTTGCGCATAATCAAATTCTACAACTAACGTTTTATTGCTATCTTGTTTAGCAATCTCCGACACATACTTATTTCTTAGTTTTGAATGTTCCTCGTAGTTGGCTTTATGAATACGATACATTTCAGCGCACGGGTCGTGCGGATCAGCTGAACGTTTTACCTCACACCCTGTGCAGTAATCGCAAACATCGGTTTTTCGTTGCCGAATGGAATACTCACTATTAGTACGAAAGTGTTTGTGATAAGCTTTGTATTTTAATGTACAGTTTTGTCCAGTTTTTTCTTTGTAAAAATCTAAAAACAGAGAGTGTAACTTTTTGACAGTCAGATCAGCATGAACAAAAAAATTTCTCTCCGTTTTTTGTCCGTTGTAGTGTGATTTTTTGTGTTGAATGGAAGACCAATGCTCTTTTACTAAATTCCAGACCTCGGTTGAAATTTTTTTAGGATTTGGCTGCTTTCCACGGTTCTCAACAGCATGCAAGACACCTTTAATTAATAATTACGTCGTTATTTTACTTGATTATAAGTTTAAATAAATAAAAAATAATAAAATCATAAGAATATACCTCTTTTACAAAATCCAAGTATAGTTTTCATTCGGCCATCGCCTATTTGAAACAAGTATTCTATAAACTTTTTGCAAATAATTATATTAACACCGTTTTTTTTCAAAATGTATTGCCAGCTATATTCTCGATTTTTTGTTTTTACATTTTTTTCTAACTTGCTTTATTTGCAGTCGATGAACACAACTCATAAGAAAAATATCTTGCTCTTCTTTATCTCCAAGTGAATAAAAGTTTTGAAAAAGTTCTTTTTGGAAGTCTCTATCAAACTTCAAACAACAATTAGTATCACAACAATTCGTAATATGCTTAAGGTGAAGTGAAACGTTTCAAGGCCACGGCCGAGTGCCTTGCACCGCGGTAAAACAGAACTACCGAACGTTTGGTACCTCTGTTCACCGCTAGATTATTTGCAAGTATACTGGCTGCAATTTCGATACAGGCTGTGATCTCGACTAAATGTCGATACGGGTTGTGATCTCAACTGAATGTTGGTTTTTTAGTTATGAGTAACGGAGAATCGTCAATTCTCACCCATTTCTCCATCAAATGGCATGGGATTAGGCTCAAAGTGTGTGGTTCTTCATTGCGGAGTGGCTAATTATCGGGAAAATGCGATTATCTACGTCAACAGTGAATAATCTCACGATTTATGTGGTCGGTACGTCAATCTGTGAAAATTTTTGTCAAATTTTGGAAAAGTGAAATAATCAGCCACTTTCTGCCACAATGATGTGTAATCCCTCAAAGTTTCATCGCGATTGATTCAGTAGTTCCGGAGAATTCACGATTCCCATTTTCGAGGTTCTGATAAACGTTTCACTTCACCTTAAACTTTTTACGAGAAACTACACTTTTGCTAGTTGAAACATAACCTCTCCCGCGATCACGATTTCTTTTCCTTTTATTGCCTTCCCACCTCTCTCTTCTCGATTTTCTTTTCAAACCATTATTACTAGTAGTTGATGTAGACATTGTTACAGATATGAAGCATTCTTTGTGAACCGGGCCACTTTTGTTTTTCAACCCCTCCGATTTTTTTCAAAATCTGACAGTTTGAAATATTAGTCAAAAGGAACGTCTGTGATTTTTTTCAGATTTTTTCAGGCTTCCGTTCAGGATTTTCAATTTTTCATCACAAACACTGTATCTCATAGAATATTCGTCAACCAAAAAAAAAACATGAGACTAAAAACTTTTATTTTTTTCCGCTTTATTGGAAAATATCAAAATCGTAATTTTTCTGCATTGGGAAACCTGAAATTCGGCAGAAAAATGAGAATAATTTTTTTTTAAGCCCAATAACACACTTTCGATTTCGGTCCAAATTTTACAGGAAGTCTGTCGTTGGGTGAAGAGTCTGCAAAAAAATATTTAGAATGGTACCTACAATGGTTACGATGAAAAAAAAAAAAAAAAAAAAAAAAAAATAGTTGCTGCGTGTTATCGGTAAACATTTTTTGGGCATCTGAGAATATCATGAGAATATATATATTCTCTAATGATATTCTCTAATGATTAGAAAATATATATATTCTCCAATGATGCCCAAAAAATGTTTACCGATAACACGCAGCAACTATTTTTTTTTTTTTTTTTTTCATCGTAACCATTGTAGGTACCATTCTAAAAATTTTTTTGCAGACTCTTCACCCAACGGCAGACCTCCTGTAAAATTTGGACCGAAATCGAAGGTGTGTTATTGGGCTTAAAAAAAAATTATTCTCATTTTTCTGCGGAATTTCAGGTTTCCCAATGCAGAAAAATTATGATTTTGATATTTTCCGATAAAGCGGAAAAAAATAAAAGTTTTTAGTCTCATGTTTTTTTTTGGTTGATGAATATTCTTTGAGATACAGTGTTTGTGATGAAAAATTGAAAATCCTGAACGGAAGCCTGAAAAAATCTGAAAAAAATCACAGACGTTCCTTTTGACTAATATTTCAAACTGTCAGATTTTGAAAAAAATCGGAGGGGTTGAAAAACAAAAGTGGTCCGGTTCACAAAGAATGCTTCATATATCCATTTTTTTCAATTGATAATGTATATCTCAAAGAATAAATAATAAAACCTTCATAGCGCTAAACTCAACGACTGAAGCGCACAGCTGATGAATGAGAGTAGCAGTCGGGCGGGAGCAGAGCGATAGACTGCGTGTAGGATGGAAAAATATGCTACGCGTGTGGCTCTAAACTAGGGCTGGCAATTAAAGTCGATTTTTTTCAAAAACCGACAAGTCGATGGAAATCGATTTTCGATTTTCGGTTCAAAAGTCAAAAACCGCCGAGTCGAAATCGGTTTTACCGAAAAGTCGAATAGTTCGATTTTCGGATTTTCGAATTTTCGATTTTTCGATTTTTCGCAACTACGGTTTTCGAAATTTCGGTTCTCGTTAATCATTTTTATGTGTGACGGGAATGAATACACTGATTTGTTGAAAACATAAAAACTGAGACTTTGACTCGACTTGATCGATACCTCCCCCGTTGAATAAAATTCTCCTGTACCTATTTTTCTATTTCTTCTGTTCTATTTTTGTTTCACCTCTTTATTTCCAACATCTTATTGAAAATGTTATTTGGAAATACGCTATACTTTCATCATTCCGTAAATGCGATGATTAGGAACAAAAAGAAGCGGAAGAACTTGAAGATGCTTTTTTTTTTTCACTGAGAGATATTGAAATTTAAAAAAAAAAAAAAAAAACACCATCAAATTCTTTTTGTTGGGACGAATCTTTATTTTTCAAATAATATCGTCTCGTATATGAAACGATGATAGTAAGGATGTATTTGAAACGAAAATTTCCAATACAGGAATAGAAAATAAAAAAGTGTCAATTTCTTTTTCACGAGAAGAGACATACTTTCAGCATTTTTAAAATGTTTTAGGGTTAGGATACCAACATAAAAATTCACGGGTCAAATCGTAGGTAGCTTGGTCTGGAGACTGGGTGAATTTAGTAATTTACCTTTCTGACTAAGCGAATCTCCGAACGGATAGGCACAATTAAAAAACATCAGAAATCGAGTAATCACTACCAAAAACCGATATTTCGAAAAACCGAAAACTCGAAAATCCGAAAATCCGAAAACCGAAATATTCGATTTTTCGGTAAAACCGATTTCGGTTTTCGACTTTTCAACAGCTATTCGAAAATCGATTAAATTTTCGGCCTTTCGAAAATCGATTATTGCCAGCCCTACTCTAAACACTCCTAACTCTCTCAAAAATGAATGAAATGTTATGAAATTTGGAACACATATTCTTGGGGGCAATCTCTATCTATTTAACTGTTCGTCCGAAAAACGACTTAAGACGGGTTAGGTCGTTCTTTGAGCGACCGGCTCATATATCAAAAAGACTTCTCTATCCGTCACGAAAATGATTTTGATCAATTTCGTTGAATTCAGAATCGAATTTATTCTGTTGGTATCTGAAACGAAAATCATTCGGTTGAACTTGAGCAATCACGTTCTTCGTTTCCATATTTTCAACATTTACAGCTTTTATACAACGAAAGCATGTTTTACGCGTTTTTCATGCTCGATCTCGGTACACAAAGTAGAGGTTTTAGTGACAGCTGAGCGGGCTTGCGAGTGCGCATGCGCGGAGTTTACTTTTAGCTCCTAGGAGCAAAATGAAGCTACTTTTTATGTCCTAGGAGTTAAAAGTGGTCTCTGACGTACGCGTTGTTATGCGTAAGAACGCGTTGTTATGCGTTGCTATGTTGCTATGCGTGTATGTAGTCGGTCGGCTTTGTATACCGGATCGAACATGAACTTGTAAAACATGCTTCTGTTGTATAATAGTACATTGTGTATCAATGAGGCTAAGTTGGTCTTTATACGCCGAGCGTGATGTTTGCAGTATGAGTTTGAGCCTTCGGCGCGCGAACGTCGAAAACGAATACAGTAAACTCTGTATAGTTGCACGTCCTCGGGGCTGTAGGAGAGTGAAAAACGCAACTATAGAGCGCCCCTTCACATGTCTCCCCAGCCCCGCCTCCCGACCAATCGCGTGCACGCCGCTCGGGCGCGCCGGCGTTCAAACACGTAACTTTCGCGCGAACGAAATGAATATCTTTCTTTTCGAACTTGGTAATGTTTGTACGTATATGTATTCGAAGGTGGAGTGAACGGAAGATTTATTTCAGACATTAAACAAATACAGAGATCCATATGAGAGAAAACTAACGATAAAAAAGTATTTGTATGTGTATCGTTAAAATGTTAAACGAATCTATAAGTACTATTTCAGATTTCATTCTGACATTTTTTTTAAATATTCTCCCATCGTTAATTACGTAAAAAAATTCTCGCATCTGTTGTAAATGATCAAAATTGTTATAATTTGTGAACCAACAAATGGTATTTTTTTTTTTTTTTTTCCTTGTTTCAAAAAAAGGTGAGATTTTTCCGACGGATTTACATTGAAGAAAGTTGAAAAATAACAAGTTTTCGATTTTGAATGAATTTTTTAAGATATCGAGCTTTGCATCGCTGTAAAACCTGAACTATTAGAATTGAGGGTAAAAAATATTCAACATTATTTATGTAAAATTTTATGCCCTACAACATTTATTTGAAACTATCTTCTTAATCTCACTTTGTTTACAAGCTTTCGGCGAAAAACGATTTCCAGGGGGTGTTTTGACGATTTACCACCCGACCCCGGGGAGTGAGAACTTTGGCACGTTACACCGACTTTGATCAGGGTCTCATGCAACTTATATAAAAAAAATACATGCATACATACATAGTTTAAATGCCTGTGCGACTAGATCGGACATGTATGTACACGCGCGACGGCTTCAACTATATTGTAGTGGGGGAATTGTGTCAGTAGGCGCTGTGGTGGGAGAGCGCTCACTGTGCTAGTGACAGTCGGTGTGAGGGGAAGCGTGCAAGTATACAAGGTGCAACTATACAGAGTTTACTGTATAGCCATTTCTAGCGAATTTAGTTGACCCAATAGCCCTGTAGCTTCATTTTTAACGAACGCTTTTTGGCGGGTAGAGTCACTTTTTATAGCTTTGTGACCGCACACCTATCTGTAATTCAAATATTGCGCGAGCGCATACGAAAATCACCGAACACGAGCGAAGACGTTCGGACACTCAGGTGTCCGAGCATCTAATAGACAATAACTCTCTTCCGCTTTGACCGTCGTACCGAGCACACCTATTATACATATAAGTTAAGTAGCAAAACCAAGTCTGGCGGTTGAGCCTTAGATATTATTTTCCTTGTACCATTCTATAGTTCTTCGCATATACGTATATTTTCTCATATTGTACTATCATTGTGTTTTATTTCTATATCGCCGTCATTATTTGTTATCTGTATCACCGTTACATAATTATTGTTGCATTGCTAATTTGGCTCGATTTGAACAAGGCTACGATCAGCGAATAAATGTGCAGCAAGAGGATTTGAGACGTCTTGTAAAGCCTTGTTCACCATATAATCATTATTCATTTGATGTATTGATTTTATTAATAAAAAAAGACATTATCAATTAAACAAAGAATATTCGTGCCACTGTTTGTTTTCGGCTCGCATCCTTCTACCCTATCTTCTCCTATACTCTGAATAATAAAAGTCAACGTATAAACGTTACAACTGGCGCCCGAACAACAGGGACGGGACATGAAATGAAAACAAACAGCACGTATGTCGCTCTTATACACACCGCCTAATACTAGGCTTAGAGTAAATTCACAAAATAAAGGTGCTAGTACCGAAAAATTTCAAATCATAGCCAACGGCGAAAATAAAATCACAGTACAAAAGGTTAAAAAGACCGATAAGAATCAAACAAAATCTAAAACCAATTCAACGATTAGCAGGTCACTCCAATCGGACAACCAACTCGAAATGGCTCCAAATAACGATGAGATACAGGCTGAAATACAGCAGGAATGGGAGCGGATCCGGAAGGCGAGAGCGGAGTTAGATCGCCAGAAAACTGATTTTGAGACTATACAGGCGCAAATCGTGCTGGAACCAGGAAACAGATCACCGGAAACGGTAGCACAAAATGGTATGGTGAGCGGCCTGGTTAAACATTTAAGTCGGTTGAATGTAGATGTAAAAACCCCCAAATTTGACGAAGACAAAAATCCAATGGATTTTCTAGAAGAATTAGAGAGATATATGAAAGTAAAACACGTACCCCATGAACAAGAAATGATAGTCGTAGAAAACCTTTTGGAAGGCCGAGTTCGAATCTGGTTTGCAATTGCTAAAGAGACAATAACGAACTTTGCATCATTCAAGGAAAAGTACGTGCAAGAATTTTACTCAATTCCAGTTAGAGTCCGAATAAAGAGCCAATGGGCAAATCGCCGACATAATGCTCAAGAAAGCTCATTACAAACATATTTTTATCAACAACTCAAAGAAACACGACATTTTGATCCAGCTTTAACCCCGTACGAAATCAATTATACAATTGTGCAACAATACGGCCTAACAATTCGGAGCAGCCTAGTTGCCATAGATTTGTCAAACACTAGTTTAGTAGCACAAGTGCTATCCCAAATGGATATGTCTATTAGAGATCAAGGCAACCTGTACACTCGGAATAACAATCGTAACACTAGCAATAACTATAATTCTAACGTACAAACACAAAATAATCGTAGCACTAACAATAGTTATAACGGCAACGCGCAAACGC
This sequence comes from Tenthredo mesomela, assembly GCA_943736025.1. Taxonomy (NCBI): domain Eukaryota; kingdom Metazoa; phylum Arthropoda; class Insecta; order Hymenoptera; family Tenthredinidae; genus Tenthredo; species Tenthredo mesomela. The sequence continues at coordinate 13,525,377 of OX031022.1, forward strand.
AAACATATAAGGTAAATCGGATATCAACCCATCAAAATACGCAGTTCAACAATATGGGTGGTGGAGATCACCGCGTCAATAATCGTAGAGGTCGTAACAACCGGCGAAATAGCACGAATACAGTAGGGTATCAATCAGCTGGGCAGAACCAGCCACCTAGATGTGAGCATATCGCGGTAGACACTAGCGTGCCTCCACCGAATTGGTCACAATACGACAGCGAAATGATATCCGACCATTTAAACTAAAAATCGACGCGATACGAAGGGGTTCGGTATCGGGTCGTAAATTTTTTGATTTTATTGAGGACCTCCAAGGTGACGTTGAAGGTGATCATACAGGTGTTGATGAGTCACCGAGAGACAAAAATAGATGTCCACATTTAAAGTGCGAGATAGGCAATAGTATAGAATCGGCCTTGGTTGACACGGGCAGCCAAATTACATGTATATCGGAGGTCTGTTACAATGAAATTATTAAACAAATTAATGTCGAAGAACTCCCAATTCAAAATTTAACAATTATGACAGCAGTTGGCAAAAAGCCAACGACGGTTAAACGTCAGATATGGCTCGAGTGTAGGATAGGAAACCAGAATGTGCGTCACGCGTTTCTTGTCATACCGGGTTTGACTGAACGGATTATCTTAGGTAATGATTGGTTCACGCAGAACTTGGCGATTATTGATTATAGGCAACGAAAGATCTCCATAAACCAAACATGGTACGGGGAGGGAGTAGTGTCATTTGGAACGAATTCCGCCGAGAATGCGCTGTCCGGAGCACAGAGTTGCACAGCACGAGTGACCATCATAGAGCTTAGCTCCCTAGAAAATGATAGCTACGGGTTCACACAAAATTGTGACGAGGCATGTTCAGTGGATAGTTGCGATAGCAATACTGACGTAACAAAAATAAATGTTGAAATGGAAAGTGACGACTCAGAGTGTATTGATGAAACTGAACAATTAGATAGCGAGAACGAAAAAGACGCGATAATTAATGTGCATCAAATTAGTGACAACTCTGGTCCGGACCGCGCCTTCGAGGAGGAGCTTGTTCCAGTCGCGCGTAAGCTTTTGGCACTACACCCTGCGCGCGCGAATGAGATCATAGACGTAATTAGGAAATACAGACAAGTGTTTTCTGACAAACCGGGCTGCGTGTCCACATATGAGCATAATATTAAGTTAAAAAACGAAAAACCTTTCATAAGAAAATCATACCCGGTTCCCCTAGCTTTAAGAAACGCAGTACAAAAGGAAATAGATGAGATGTTAGAAGGAGGAATAATTGAGCGATCGACTAGTCAATACTGCAATCCGTTACGCATCGTTAAGAAAAAGGACGGACGGGTGAGGCTATGCCTAGACGCGCGACAATTGAACGATGCTATTGAAGGAGACAATGAATCTCCACCCCCGATAAACGAATTAATTCATCGCAAACAAGGTCCACGCGTATTCACTGCCCTTGATTTGACACACGGTTACTGGCAAGTTCCGTTAGCGAAAGCTTCGAGACCTTACACCGCATTTTTGTATGGCTCTACCTTATATCAATTCCGTCGAATTCCGTTTGGTCTAAAAACAGCGGGTAGCGGGTTTCTTAGAGCGTTAAATTTGGCTATCGGCAACGAATTCGATGACTTTCTGATATATTACATCGATGATCTCCTTATCGCGTCAGAAAGCTTTGATGAGCATCTGCGACATCTCGATTTAGTATTACAGAAACTCGCGACGCATAATTTCACACTGCGTCTATCTAAAGCAAAATTCGCCGAAGGATCAATTGATTTTTTGGGTTTTGTCGTGAACTCAGAGGGCATAAGTCCAGATCCGGATAGATTGAGGGTGATAGAGGATTTCGCGGAGCCCGAGAATAAATTACAACTGCAGCAATTCCTCGGTGTATGTAATTATTACCGGCAATTCGCGCTTCGCCATGCAAACTATCTGGATCCCTTCCGACCCCTCTTAAAGAGTAACACGAGTTGGCAATGGACAGAAATGCATTCGCAAGCATTCCAAGACCTAAAAAATAACTTCGTAAAAATTATCACGCTGCATCATATCCTACCAGATCGACCGTTTAAATTGCAAACCGATGCGTCGGATCGGGGGATATGTGGAGTTTTATACCAAACGGATCAACTCAACAAACATCGAGTAATCTCAATAGTTAGTCGTTGTCTCACGCCCGCCGAAACAAACTATACAACGACCGAGAAAGAACTGCTCGCGATAGTCTATTCCGTTCAAAAATTCCGTATATACCTAGCGGGACGAGAATTCGATATCATAACCGACCACCAAGGATTAATATTTCTAAATCGAACACCGTTTCAAACTGCACGACTGGCGAGATGGAGTCTGTTGTTGCAGGAGTTCTCATTCACGATCCAACACTGCAGCGGGCGGGATAACGTCGTAGCGGACTTTTTTAGTCGTCACCCTGACAAAAACTTCTATCGCAATGACCATAATAATCTAATTATCTCTAACCTCGCGTCCTATAACCTGCCGGTAAATACAAAAGATGATGTAGACATTTTAACCATAACCTGCCACCTCGAAGCAGATCCGATCCTAAAAGATAGCCTTAAGAAAATGCGAGATTTACAGGCCAATGACGAATTAATTATTAAGATCGTAGAAAATAGCCAACACAATAATCTAGACAATTGGCAAAATTACAAAGGCATATGGTTCCACCGAGAGATGCCCAATGGACATTGGAGAATGGTCATTCCATCTGTGCTTAAACAAGTAGTCATGTCCTCAGAGCATGATCGCCTAGGGCATCCCGGAACCTTTAAATTTTTAACGTATCTACGTAAGTTTTATTACTGGCCACGTATGGCGAGGGACACTAAGACATATGCATTAACGTGTGACCTATGCCAACGAGTAAAGCACCTGTCATATACTATGGAGGGCGAGTATGGTCGCGTAGGTGCGAGCAAGCCAAATGAGCTCGTCACAGTGGACTTTTATGGCCCCCTGCCCAAGTCAGTTGGTGGTGTCCAATACATTTTCGTACTCATAGACGCATTTTCTAAAATGGTAACCCTATACCCAATTAAGAAAGCCACCACACAAAGTGTACTAAAGAAAATCTTTGAAGATTTTCTCATCCGGTTCGGAAAACCGGAACGGATCTTATCAGACAACGGGACACAATTCACCTCAAGTCGATGGCGTACCAAGCTCGAGTCAAAAGGGATCAGAGTGTCATACTCCTCGATCCGACATCCACAGTCCAATCCGACTGAAAGAGTCATGCGTGAATTGGGACGTATGTTTCGCACATACTGCGCCGAAAGGCACACTAAGTGGGCGAAATTCGTTCCTAGGATAGAATCATTAATGAATATCACAACCCATCACAGCACCGGCTATGCCCCATTAGAGCTACACCATGGCAAGCCAATTCACCATGAGGTGCTCGATCTAATCCCGTTCCCACCGAGCACTAATGTTACTCATGAAAGAAAAATTCTGCTAGCTAATGAAAATCTTAACAAAAACTTCCAAAAAAGGTCGCGTCAACAAGGATCAAAATCCCACGTAGAATTAAACGTGGACGATCTGGTCTTATTACGCGTACCACACGTCTCCAGCGCACTGGATAAGACTACACACAAATTTTTCCATCTGTACGAGGGTCCGTATAAGATTAAAAAACGCTTAGGGCAAAATGCATATGTCTTGGTCGAGCTCGCAGACGAGCAAGTAACAAAAGGAATTTACAATCGTCTTAGTTTAAGAAAATACAATGCCGCTCACCAACCATAAAGAAAATTGCCCCGGATCCGCCCTCATTAACGATTAACGAATGTTAGGATTACTATACAGTATAAGATAGCTCTAGATATGTAAGCCAACAATTGTATGTGTATGTGTAATGTTAAGACGATAATTGTTATAGGATAAGTACTTCATAATAGATTTTCATCGGTGTTGCGTTTTGACAGAATATGTCGCATTCCGTATTATACAAATGTCTCACTACGAAATACGACGGGGGATAATTGTGACCGCACACCTATCTGTAATTCAAATATTGCGCGAGCGCATACGAAAATCACCGAACACGAGCGAAGACGTTCGGACACTCAGGTGTCCGAGCATCTAATAGACAATAACTCTCTTCCGCTTTGACCGTCGTACCGAGCACACCTATTATACATATAAGTTAAGTAGCAAAACCAAGTCTGGCGGTTGAGCCTTAGATATTATTTTCCTTGTACCATTCTATAGTTCTTCGCATATACGTATATTTTCTCATATTGTACTATCATTGTGTTTTATTTCTATATCGCCGTCATTATTTGTTATCTGTATCACCGTTACATAATTATTGTTGCATTGCTAATTTGGCTCGATTTGAACAAGGCTACGATCAGCGAATAAATGTGCAGCAAGAGGATTTGAGACGTCTTGTAAAGCCTTGTTCACCATATAATCATTATTCATTTGACGTATTGATTTTATTAATAAAAAAAGACATTATCAATTAAACAAAGAATATTCGTGCCACTGTTTGTTTTCGGCTCGCATCCTTCTACCCTATCTTCTCCTATACTCTGAATAATAAAAGTCAACGTATAAACGTTACAGCTTCAAGAGCCGCTATTATTTGGTTCCAATCTTTATTGAGGCTGGCACAAGCATCGTCCCTGGCTGACCATCGCGTATGTGACAACTTTTTCACAGTTACATTTTCCGGCTTAGTCAAAAATAATTGCAGTAATTTTGCACGTTCCGTTGATGCTGTGAAAAATACGTATAGATTTTGCAGCAACCCAAAAAACTTTGTAGCTTTTGGGCAACATTCAGCTGCTGATGAACCGATTAAGTTTAACGAATGTGCGGCGCAAGGTACGTATGTTGCATACTGACATTTTTCTTTGACCTTCGCCTGTAGGCCATTATACTGCCCAGACATATTACTAGCATTGTCATACGATTGACCTCTGCAATTGTCAATTTCGATATACAGTGTTTTGAAGATGTCCATAACGGCTAGCAGCATGTCTTCTGCTTTGTGACCAGTGTTTGGCAGAAAGCAGAGGAATCGTTTAACTGGTTCAGCATTATCTTGAACAAATCTCACAATAAAAGAAAGCTGATCTACATTTGCAATATCAGGGGTTGAATCTACACTAAACGAAAAGTTTTAGCCTTTTGAAGTTGTTCTATTATTGTTGTTGTGACTTTAGCTGCCATAATTTTTATCATTTTTTCGTACGTTGCAAAAGACAAATACGACGTGTTGCCTTTCCCGGGATTGCCGAAACTTTGTATATGCTTTGCCAGAAATGGATCGAATTCGGAAATTGCTTCTAAAAGCATCATAAAATTTCCGTTATTTGTAGATCCAAATTTATCTGTCTTGCCACGGAACGAAAGACCACGCGTAGCTACCCAGCAAACACAGAACTGCCGAAATCATAATGGCCCAGCACTGGCAGTGCTGGCAATGTGCTGGTGTAAGCTAGCCTTTGCTGCGCCACTACATGTAAAATAGCGGTATTTCGGTGAAGTTTTACCAGTATCCAACCATTAATGGAACGGTGTTAGTTACCAACTACTGATTTCCTGCAGGGCATTTTGCATCTTGCCACAACCGACTTGCCAGCACTTGGCCGTTTTCAAACACACTTGCATCTGTATCTTGATGGCCCGGCATTGGCAACTCCGGCACTCTTCTACCGGCGTCCGGTCGTTGATTCTCCGGCGTACATATAGTAGTAGAAGCTTTTCTGCTGACTGCAGTATTTCTAACACTTCGACCGAATTTACCGGAAAAATAATGTTTCTATGCAATCGAACAAACGTATATATACGTATATACACCATTTTATTTTATTATTTTTTTTTTTATTTATTTTTTTTTATTTTTTTTTTTACATTTTTTTTATTTTTAATTTATTTATTAAATAGTATATATATATATATATATATACTATTTAATCATCAGAAATATTCGAAGTAACCGTGAAATTTTGCTATCATTCTTTTTTTTTTTAACCCTTTCAGTCACGCATTTTTGGTGTGCACCGATTTTGATGAAAATTGGTATCCGAAGGTTTTTGGGGTCACTGATTACGAATCCGGCATTGGGTTTTCATACTTGAGGGTTAAGTACATATTATAATATAGGCTATGATATAGTCTCGTTGTTGACGTGAAACGTTGTGTCAAACCCATCAAATCCTGTATGGAATCAAGAGAAAATAAATAAACTTATCTGCATATAATCGCACAGATTGTTGTAGGAAATCCCCAGGAAACCATACGATCTCATGGAAATTCCACTGTGACATCATTTCGTCATCCATGAAAAAAAAAAATACAAAATCCACTGGATTTTGGCTGAAATTTGGCGAAGGAACAACATGTGAAACCAGGAATGACCAGACGAGTCATCGTGGAAAGTCCCTAGGAATCCATGCGATCTTATGAGAATTCCACTGTGACATCATTTCGTCATCCATGGAAAAATATACACAAAATCCACCAGATTTCGGCCGAATTTCGGCAAAAAACGAGCATCTGAATCCGGGAACGACCAGACAAGTTATTGTGGAAAGTCCCTAGGAATCCATACGATCTTATGGGAATTCCACTGTGACATCATTTCGTCATCCATGGAAAAATATACACAAAATCCAGCGGAGTATGGCTGAAATTTGGCAAAGGAAGAACATCTGGATTCGGATTCATGGGGTACTTAATGCATGGAGCATTGAAAAATATCATGGGGTACCGTAGGATATCAGTGGATATTCCAGTATACTAAGCGGGGTTCATGGAAATTTCTGTAGTAACTACTACGGACAATCCATAGGATTTAATATAATATTACACATAGGATTCCATATATCATTACACATGGGATCACATGTTTCTGGACATGACTACAACCACATGGAATTCCATGGATTTCCAGTTCCAAATCCCGGCAGAAAATCCACGGATTCACATGGATTCTCTATATAGATTTCCGGGTGGAAGTCCAGGTGGAATCGTCCATGGATTTCCACCTGGAAATTTTCAGTAGGGGTTTACCTATCGAAAAAGTGTTAAGTATTGTAACATGCGACGATTAGATCTAGAACGACACCGGACATCAGACGATCAACGAAGTTAAGCAATTTCAACTGCAGCCAGAATTTGGATGGGTGACTCACATTAATATATCTAATTAGTCTTTGAATAGATGATTTCTAGGAATTATTAACTGTCTACCGCTCGAAAAAAAATTAAGTATTGGTGAAAAAAATATTTTTTGTCCGGATAATATCGAAAATAAACAAAAATGGAATGATCGGGTCATCGGCTGATCAATATTGGGCTCTTGTTGGGCCATTGCCTTGCGCTGGCCAAACGTTGGGCCGGTGTAACACTGCCGGCACTGGCCCAGCTGTCGGCCACTGTGACACCAGGGTACAGGGCCATCACAAGTCTTCCGACAGCGGTTCGGCAACTCAAGTATCGGCATTCCGCCGATACTTAAAATAAATAATTTACTAACCTCCACCGTGACCTGCGCTAGGTCCTTGAATCGAGTCGAACTTGTCGTTTCGTCATTATTTTTATTGAAAAAGTTATCAATTTTATGTGTTTGTTTGACTAGTTTTTCTTCATGTTTTTTTTTCCAAAGCTTTTCTTTTGTATGCGTGGCCGCTTAGTTTTTTTTTAGTCGAATCCATGTCAATAACAGTAAATCAAATCAAAACATAAACTGCAAACTGCATATGATCAAATCATTTGTGAATTCTGATAAGTAAGTATTCAGAGTATTTACCAAAACCTAATAATTTGATATGCTGACTAGAAACAACTTGAAACAAGTGAAGCGCGAATTTCGTGCGATTGTTTCCACCGACAATCACTGTCGCCGCCTGTGCCGCCTCGCTCGCCACTCCGCGCTGGCATATACTACTATCTAGTCCCGAGTCGCGACGAAGGCGCCGGCCGGCAACACAATCGCCTCGCATATTATTATGTTATCAGGGTATTTCTCCACAAACAGGGACATTCGGTGTCTCACACCGATTTCATTACAAAATTACGCCTTTTTGCTCAAATCATCGGCAAACATGAACATTTATAAGTTATTCCATTCGTGCATATCATAAAAAGTTACAATTAAAGCGCTGTAATTTTTCCATATTCATCTGAATACAGAAAAAACAGTTCCCTGGTCGGTCACCAAACCAGAATAACTGTCAGAGGATCGAATTTGAGAAATACTACATTCGAAATCTTGAATGCACCACCACTGTTTTAAAGAAGAATAATTATTATTTGTGAATTCCCTACTTCCGTATTTTTAAATTGATATCAATTGGTATAAAAAGTAGGCTTGAATATTGTCTCGAAATTTAAAAAACAGTCCCCTGGCTCAATTTCTAAATGATGCCCAGTGTTGTCTATGGCACATAAAACGATGATCCTGAGATTAGCGGAACGTAGCCGGTGTAAAGTTGGTCCACATGAAGTCAGAGGCACGCTGTCGCTATTTTGTTCAGCCCCACGGAAGCTTTTGCCACAGTAATTTGTGTCAGGGCCACTACAAACAACAGTTCCCTGGTACGACAAATGTATATTCGGTTTTTATAATTAGAATTATAACTTCTTCTATTGTATTGAAACGAAGAACATCAAACATTGTATACGTTAACAAAAGTCGATACTTTACTAGTTTTCACGATATTTTGAAATCAAACCCGATTTAATAGTCCCCTGGCAACAGTCCCCTGCTCTTAAAGAAGCCAGAAGGCCATTTGTAATATCAAAGGACCGACTTTTTCATGTGTTTTTATAGGCATTGGCATCCAAGAAGAAGAATAAATTAACTAGAGACAAAAAAAAAAAAAGAAATTGAAAACAAATTTAAAAAAATTAAATGAAATAAAAAATTAAAAAAAAAAAAAAAAAAATTTTTTAAATTAAAAAAAAAAAAAAAAACTTCCTTACGTGCTATTCGAACTTTATTTTTCTTCATACAAAAATAGTCCTCTGTTACATGTAGCAGTGGCCTGGCTAATTTTTTTTCTAAAATCTTCAATAAATCATATATTACTGCGAATCTTTTTGTGCCCCCTACTGGATAGTACTTAGTTAATTGTTATCTTCATTCTAGAACACTTTTTTGCATTCATCAGAGAAAAAAAATGACGGGACACTTATACACGCAAAGTCGCCCTGTTTGTAGAGAAATACCCATCAACCAAACAATAAGTTTCAGTTTTTATTGGTAAATATGCAATTACAATAAGTTGCAGTTTTTATTGCTAATTAGGTAGGTTTTTTAGAGTTCTTCAGGCAAGTCAAGTCGAAAAGCAATAAAATAAAAGATAATAATTAACGATTATGAAAGGTCCCTAGAGTTAAGTGCGCGGGGCGGCTAACGCCGCCCCTCGCAGCCTGCCGCCTCGGGCCATCGCCCCCACGGCCCTAGGGTAAATACGCCCCTGATCCGAGCCCAGGCGTCAAAACCGCAAGAAAGGCCAACTTAGCGCAATTTCTATCTCAATTCCGAACACATACGTCCAAAAAAATGTTCGTTTCGTGCGAAAATAGAGTCTACATATGGTTTTTACATTGTTCGCCGAGGAAATCTAATTCGAATGATTTTGTAACAATGTAAAAACCATCTATAGATTCTATTTTCGCACGAAACGAACATTTTTTTGGACGTGTGTTCGGAATTGAAATAGAATTTGCGCTAAGTTCGCCTTTTTTGCGTTTTTGACGCCCGGGCTCAGATAATCATCGAAATGTGGCACATTTCGACCAAAAGAAGGTGGGCAACTAGGGATGGGCCTTAAAAAAAAATACTGAAATAAAAAATAAAATAAAATTAAAAAAAATTTAGAAAAAAAAAAATAAAAATTGAAAAAAAAAAAAAAATTGAAAAAAATAAAAAAATATTGTAAAATAGATTATATAAGTAAATTCCCACGGAAAAATCTATTTACTGGGAAGATTTAATATAATGATAAAGAAAGAAAATAAAGTTTTTCAACAGAAAAAAACTAAAAACTTTTTTTAAGAGCTCATTTAATGGAAATACCAAAAATATGTATATTAGCATTTTCATTTCACTTGTTTCACTGATCACGTGAGTATTTTTAAAATCAAAATTGGATATTCCATTCAATAAATAACATTTTGAAATTGGTCGCCATTGTGATTTGGCCCTGCTTCAAAAACGCTTCTTTGGGACCTATTTTAACATCGTACCGAGTTTCATACTTTTTTCATTGAATGCAGCTTTGTTCGGATATTTGTACGTTCGCGGTCCTACTATTAGGATCTAATCTAACATCCTACCTAATTTTATACTTTTTTCACTAAGTGCAGATTTTGTTAGGCTTGCGGCCCTACTATAACCCTCCTGGCATGTGATAAGTGTAGACCATGCAAATTAAGATCAAAATCAAGACAAAAAATGAGACAAAAATCAACACAAAAATTAAGACAAAAATTAAGACAAAAATCAAGACAAAAATCTAGACAAAAAATAAGACAAAAAGCAAGACAAAAAATAAGACAAAAAACAAGACAAAAAATAAAACAAAAAATGAGACAAAAAATAAAACAAAAATCAAGACAAAAAATAATATAAAAATCAAGACAAAATGTAAGATAAAAATAAATACAAAAAATAAGATAAAATATGTAAACTGCATACTCTTGCATGGTCTACACTCATCGGACTGGTCAGGAGGGTTAAGTTTAACATTTTACTCTGACAGTTTTCGTGACCATCTGAACATTGTCACTGTGGAACCTGAACATAGCCATTATACAGATGTGCTTACATGTATTAGTTTCCCCTTCCCCACGAAGTCCCTGGCCCTAATTATTACGATTAATGTAACCTTACATGTACATTGTACATAGAATATCTTTTACACATTCGGGATATTTTTCCAACATTGACACTTTTTTTGAATATAAGGTAAAGGGCCATATTATGGAACTTTGTACTAGTTTATGGAACATATGATAAAAATCTAAATTACAAATAATTTTGCCCGTATTCAGTATTTATAATATTATGTTTATGATTTTTAATAACTACTTTATTGATTACATTGATTTATTTCTGTAAATACTTAAAAATGTAAAAAAAAAAAATTAGATTAAATGCCCGTGTCAGGTAGCATGAAAAAAAACTGTCGTTTGGAGTGAAACAGTGACGTGTGTCATTGTAATTGTTTCAACTTTTTGAGATACATTTCAACGATTCAAAAATCCATGAAACTTGTCAATCAAAAGTTTGACTTATTATCTACCTACTGATAACGAATTTCGAGTAGTTTAATGAAGTATTTATTTTTTATTTAGGTGTTTCATAATTGGTACTAAAATTTCTAAATAGTCCGTATTTATGGAACAGTATATTCAGTGTTCCATGTCACCCGTACGTTCATTTTTCCATGTGGTCCATAATTATGAAACATTAACACGTGAGAGCAATACTTATTAAATTTCGTTATAGTCATTGTTAATTAGTTATAAAAAAAGCAGTTTATGCAAGATAAATGTTACTACAGTGTATATTTATATAAATTTGTCTTTTGGTAAGTACTTAAATTTAAAAATTCTATCAAAATAAAAAACTAACCTCAAAAATTTGTAAGTTGGATAATATCTATTGTTTTATGTTAATTTAATCAATTATTTTATTATTTTTATTATTTTCTATTGCAGATAAGAATTCCAATTGCCTAAATATGGGAAAAACTACAAAAAAAAAAAAGAGAAAATAAAAAATGTTGCAAGACAAAAAAAGTTAAATCCGTGAATTTAATTGACTCAAGTTCCAAGGCTCAAAAAAAGAGTGTTGTTTTAATTAATACTAGTAAAAAGATTTCAAAAAAAAAGAAATCTATGCGTAAAAATTATTCTTCTGACGATGTAGCCAACGCTTTGAAAGCTGTTGACACAGGTGTTTCACTAAGAAAAGCTGCTGCAGCGTACGGGGTGCCTATTGCTACGCTTTCTAGAAAGAAAGGAAACCCCGAGGCTTGCAAACTCAAAACTGGACCACCAACAGTGTTTTCTGATACCGAAGAGCAAAAAATTGTTGACTGGATTCTTTTTAGAGCTCAACGTGGTTTACCAGTAACTAAAACAGAGCTATTGGATTCCATTCAACAATATGTGAAACTACACTGTTAAAAATGATTGTGAATTTACAACATGCCTTACTAAACAAAAGTATTGGAAAATTACAAATGTGGTGTAGCAAAAGTAAATTGCTAAGCTTGTTCTGTAAATTTACAAATAAATTCTTGATTTTACTGAACCTTCATAGGAAAAACACAAAATTGTATTTGAATTTTCTAATAATTGTTTAGTAAGTTTGAAGTATTTGCGAATTGATTTTACAGGAAATGTATTGTAAATTCACTACTCATGTATCTGCCAAAAAACTTCCAATACAATTCCAAATGTATAGGAAGTTTCACACAGAAATTTTTAACAGTGTATCTAAAAAAGAAACTCCGTTTATGGACGGTCGACCGAGTCGACATTGGTATGAAGGCTTTCGAAAACGACACCCTCAGTTGTCAATTAGAAAACCACAAAACTTGACTCACAGTAGAGCAGCTGTAACTGGTGATGACTTGAAAGATTGGTTTGATGAACAAGCGAAATATTTGAGTGAAAAAAAATTAACAGAGATTCCTCCTACGAGAATTTTTAACTGTGATGAGACTTATGTAAGTTTATGCCCTTCATCTGAGAAAGTATTATTAGGTAAAGGATCCCGTTCTGCTTATAAGGTGGTAGATTCTGAAAAAGAAGGTTTCACTGTTTTATTCATGTACAGTGCTAATGGTGATCGTGCATCCCCCATGCTCATGTTTCCTTATAAAACAGAAGTGCCAGAAAAAATTGTCAAAAATTGTCCCGAAGGCTGGGGTATTGGCCTCTCAGACAATGGGTGGATGACTTCTGAGTCATTTTATGAGTATATAACAAATATATTTTATCCATGGTTAGTAAAATAAGGAACTCAGTTTCCAATTGTGTTATATTTGGATAATCATTCATCACACATGACTATGCCTCTGGTTACATTCTGTCGTGCAAAGGGTATTGAGTTGATTGGACTTGTTCCCAACTCAACCCACATAATGCAACCACTCGACATTAATTTTTTTCACCCATTCAAAGAAACATGGAAAAAAGCTGTACCAAGATGGAAAAATTCTCAGAATGTTACCCGAGTAAAAAAAGAAGATTTTCCATTAGTTCTACAGTTTGCTTTGGATAATATGACAGAAGAAAAAAATGCAGTTATCAGTGGATTCAAAGCTGCAGGCTTGTATCCTTTTGATCCTTCTGCCGTTGATTATGATGTATTTAATAAAAGAAAAAAATCTAAAACAACGGTTACTGAAGAAAAAGTGCAAGATAAATTGACTGAAGATAAACAAAAACATTTATCAACCTTCGAAAACAATTTATCAAAGGATGTTTTGGAGGAGTTTAATAGTGCTTGATTGAATCAGACATGGCCCAGGGACTTAAAAATGAGAATCTTGTACGAGTACTGGCTTGATATCAGTGGAAAACCTGGTGAAAGAATTAATAACACTTTATTTTAATCAATATTTTGACGATATACATTTAACATTTTTATAGATAGCTATTTTTTTGAATTAATGAATTTTTTATGCTGATTTTTTTTTTTTATAGATTCATATTAGATATGTTTATTTTAAAGATTTTTTAATATAATTTTTATAATTTGGTATATAGGTTCTTATGAAAAAAATAAACCAACTGTCAGAGAAGTGACGTTGGTAAATTTAAATTTAAATAAAATAAGACAAGAACAGTCCGAAAATAATTTGATTAATAATCAAGCCTCTACTTCGAATGATAAAGTTAACGATGATGTGAATCCTAACGATGATAGTCATTCTTCTAATCAAGAGTTTCCTCCTCTAACAAATAATCCTAGACTGAACAAAGCAGCATCTCCTGAAGTGCTTTACGAAATTATTGTAGAAAATGAACCTTTACAAACTGTCTCACAAGCTCAGTCAGGTATTGATGAAAGTAGTGATATAAATTTACTAAATTTAGCTGATATTTTGGAACACAATGTTGATGATGAATTAATATTTGATTGGAATGTCTCGAATGCTCATAATCAAACAGGTTTGTAAATAAATTAAAAAACAATCTTTCATACTTAATCTATATTTAATTCACGAATAAAAAAATAAAACATTTTTTTCCCTCAGATTCTTTTGACACTACGTCTGCTATCACAACTGCTGCGACCGCTGCTTTTGCCACCCCAGCTATGGACAAACATTCAAAGGCTCAACGATATCAAACATTTCGTGAATCAGTTATTGGCAAAGAGAATGACTCTATATCTGCTAATAAAAGTTAGTTAAATAATATTTAAAAATTACTGTAAAAACACGTTAACATTAATAATAATACTTGTGATATTTTCCAGTCGAAACTGATGTTGGAAACCCTTTTGACAACGCTTTCAAGATGCCCACAAATTATTTACCCAAGAAAAAACGGATCAAAGTAGAGTCATCAGGTAAGCCCAAACTACCTTCTGCTGGTACATCTGATCAATGGATGCAATACCACTCCAAAAAAGAAACTGATCGTAAAATAAAAGAGGAAAAGCAACAAAAAAGAAAAAAGCTACTAGAGGAGAAAAAACTGTTAGCTGAAGAACGGAAAAAACTACAAGATAAAATGAAAGCAATACAACAAAAGATCAAAGAAGAAACGAAATAGCGGAATTCGAAATTTAATTTTAAGTAGCCTTGTTTTTATTCCTTAATTATTAAGGGGGACCACTAGTGTGACCACCTGAAAAAAAGGTGATTTTTGGGAATTTTTTTAAAGAAAACTACTGCATGGAATGTTTTAATGTTTTGAGTATATATTTGTAGATACATACTGAATCTCTCATAAAATTTTTAGATTAAAAAATTAAAAATTCAGGGAGTTATCCGCAATCTCCCAAGGCTCAAAAAAAAAAGTACCCCCACTGCTGCAGTGATGCAGACCTTCACAGTGCCTGAAATCTAAAAAACCAAAAAGTTTATGAAACTAGAAGGTATTTCCCGTACCATCAACCTCGGGTTTTGAAAAAAATTGAAATTCAACAAAATGGCAGAGTTTTAAAAAAAAAGTTCAAATTTCGCGCGAAAATTTGATGATTTTTGGCCTGCCAAAATTACATTTTTCATTCGATCGGAAAACTGGAGGTTCATGGTACGGAGAAACATCTATAATAGAAACTGCAATAAGAATCAAATCGATCGGATGATTTGTCTTCGAGTTACAACTGCAGCAAATTTGAAAAATGTAGTTTCGGGAAAAACGCGTTTAAAGTTTAAGTTACTGATTTCATGGTTATAAATGATGGCTGTAGCTCAAAAACTCTTTGAGATGTATACTTGAAATTTTAGAATGTCATTTTGAAAGGTATAGACTATCGAAACATCAAATAAATGAATAATCGATTTTTGAAAAATTTCACACTAGTGGTCCCCCTTAATCCAAAGATTTGAAACTGTTCTTGTGATACTTATTTTGTAAGTGAATATTTCTTTATTGCTTGTTAATTCATTTAATTTTTTAATATAACTGTATTAATATTTAATAATGATATTAAACAACTCTTGATGTTATGAATAAGTGAATTTTAAATTAAAAAACAATTTTTAAATCCAAATGTTTCAGTTCATTTTGTGTTCCATAATTTGGGACATACCTGATGGAACACCCGTACATGTTGCTTCAAACTGTTTCATAAATACGGCCATGAGTACTTATCTTCTTTTTTACTCAATTTATTTATATTTTCAGCTAAAAATCAATTGATAATAATTATTTTCGCTTCAGTAGTAATTAGATAAATAATTAACTTCGAAAAATTCCATTTTATAAATCTATTTTCTTCAAAATAATGTAAAATATACAACCCCTATTCATTAGGTGTTCCATAATATGGCCCTTTACCTTACAGTGAATATGAAATGCTGTGTGGGATACTATTATTGGCTACGTTCAGATTTACTGAGACAAAAATCAGCATATTAGAGAGTTTTTTTTTTCTGGACCATTAGAAGTCGAAAAGTCTATAAGTCTAAAATCCATGCAGTGGTCCGCCTAAATCCTGACGAAAAATGTTCCTCTTTAGACCACACCTCACATTGAGCAGCTATCGCGATGACTCACAAATTTCGAGTTTCACTTATTATGCTTCAAAGGACCAGTTAGCTTTTTTAATGAGGTTCTTCACCAATTGTCCCACCCAACGTGGGTTTCAGAGCATATTTTGAATACTTCTCGATGAGAAAAAAATCTGAAAAAAATCAAACATGTAGAAGATCCTCGGGAGATTGATTTTGCATGATAATAATAATTCAAAAAAGTTATTAACAAATTGATGGAAAAAAAACTGTTCAAGAAATTAGCCCGTGACCCAACTTTTTTTTCAGGTGAAAATGATTTGTCAATTTTTCTAAATATGTATGAATTTTTTAAGAATTTCGTCAAATTTTTGAAAATTGCGTTTTGTCAGGTATGAAAAAAATATGAAGGTAAAGAACGTCCTTAATACAATTGGCTGATCATAGAGATTTGTTGAGACACATAAGGCTTCGAAAACTGGACCGTGAAAGGCTGAGTTTGTCACGACAAATTTATCGTAAAATTTCCGTATTTACAACTCATTCTGCATTATGTGAGTTCGCCGAGGACAGGCACGTTGAGTTGATTATTATATATATATCTCTCCATATTATAAAGATATATCGCCGCCGCCGCCGCCGCCACCGCCGCCGCCGTGTCAGACTTTCCATGGCCTCCTCGACCCCGCTCGCTACCCCCCCCCACCCCCCCCTTTCCATGGCCTCTTCGACCCCGCTCGGCTCTTTTCGCCCCTCCCCTCCCCCTAACTCTTAGGATGGGTTGGGTCGTGTCAGGTTAGGTTAGGTTGCCTTGGTCAGGATAGAGTAGGTTAGGTTGGTAACCTCACCTAACCTGACCTGACCTTTGAGGTGTTAGGTAACCTAACCTAACTAGGCTAGGTTAGGTCAGGTAAGGTTGGGTTAGGTTGCCATGGTCAGGACAGAGTGGGTTAGGTCAGGTTAGGTTGGGTTGCCTTGGTCAGAATAGAGTAGGTCAGGATAGAGTAGGTTAGGTTGGTAACCTAACCTAACCTTACCTGACCTGACCTTTGAGGTGAGGTTAGTTCAGGTCAGGTTGGGTTGGGTTGCCTTGGTCAGGATAGAGTAGGTTAGGCTGGTAACCTAACCTAACCTAACCGTACCTGACCCCTAACCTTACCTGACCTGACCTTTGAGGTGAGGTTAGATTAGGTCAGGTTGAGTTAGGTTGCCATGGTCAGGATAGAGTGCGTTGGGTTGGGTCGGGTTAGGTTAGCTTAGGTTAGGTAATCTAACCTAACCTTTGTCAGTATCCCAGCGATCTCGGCTCCGCTCGGCTTTTGTTTATCCCTCCCCCCCCCCCCCCCCCCTACCTCTTGCCCTGGGCCTCCTCGACCCCGCTCGGCTCCGCCCCCCTCGCCCTCGGCCTTCTGGACCCCGCTCGGCTGTTTTCGCCCCCTCGCCCCAGCCCATTTGGCTTCCTTATCGAAAACTATCCTGGATAGCCGAAGATAGCCGAAGACAGCCGAGGAGAGCCAAGGGGAGCTGAACCGGGTCCTCCCCTCGGTCCGAGGGCCCAGGAAAGGGAAAGGGGGAAGCAGAGCCGAGGAGAGTCGAAGAGAACCGAAGAGAGCCGAGGATGGCCGAAGACAGCTGAAGATAGCCGAGGATAGCCGAAGATAGCCGAAGATAGTCGAGGATAGCCGAGGAGACCCAAGGGGCGCCGAACCCGGTCCTCCCCTCGGTCCAAGGGCCCAGGAAAGGGAAAGGGGGAAGCAGAGCCAAGGCAGCCGAGGAGAGCCGAAGAGAACCGGAGAGAGCCGAGGATAGCCGAAGATAGCCGAGGATAGCCGAAGATAGCCGAGGATAGCCGAAGATAGCCGGGGATAGCCAAGGATGGCCGAGGATAGCCGAAGATAGCCGAGGATAGCCAAAGATAGCCGGGGATAGCCGAGGATGGCCGAGGATAGCCGGGGATAGCCGAGGATGGCCGAGGATAGCCGAAGATAGCCGAGGATAGCCGAAAATAGCCGAGGATAACCGAAGATAGCCGTGGATAGCCGAGGATAGCCGAGGAGAGCACAAAATGTCTGACACGGCGGCGGCGATATATCCTAATAATCTCTATACACGACTTCAAGAGATACGAATCCGAGGACCTGGACTACGAGAAATACTCAGTAAATGACCTGGACAACGAGAACTACGAAGCCGAAGACCTGGACACTGGAAATACTTAGCGAAAGACTTGGACAACGAGGAATACGAAACGAAGGACCTGGGCAACGAGAACTACGAAGCCGAGGACCTGGACTACAAGAAATACTTAGCGAGTAACCTGGACTAAGAGATCTACGAAGCCCAGGACCTGGACTACGAGATCTACGAAGCCCAGGACCTGGACTATGAGATATACTCACTGAACGACCTGGACAACGAGAACTACGAAGCCGAGGACCTGGACTACTAGAAATACTTGGCAAACGACCTGGACAACGAGGAATACGAAGAACATAAAATCCACGGATTATTTGAATTTCAGAAACAACTGATACAAATTAGAATATGGGGGGTTGGCGCGCGTAGCGCGCAGGGGGGCGAAGCCCCCCCTAGTATATATATATATATGTGATAGGAAACACATATCGCAGAGTGACTAGCGAAGCATGATGCATTATCGTCTGCCGAATTATATTCCGGCTCCACTGCATCGTCTGCATGCTTCGATCTCCTCGGATGGTAGCATACTGCACGAAGACTGACTGACTGTGTCGTCCTACCAAATGAACGAACCACCGAGTCCATTCAGTAATCGGCCAAATTACTGTGAACTAATAGTTCCTTCAATTTCGGTGCTAGTTATCAGGACTACAAGCTACATTTTTTATTTTTTTCAATCGTAATTTCTCGCGGATTGGGAATGAGTATCAGCTTCCGTGTATTAAAAGCTTCAATTGGAACTTCGTTTTTGATTTCAGTTTCATAAAAACTCGGAATTTTCTATCGGTTCCACTCTTCGGTTCTGGTTTCATAAATATTCCGATTAATTTTCAACGTTGTTCTTCATTTCTGTATGCTAGTTCATACTCACTTTGAATGACAACAAATTTCTGCGTTTTTATCAAAGCCAGCGGGCATAACCAGTGTGTGATTTAGTGTTGCGACGAATCCATAAAAATATAGATTTCTTCATTACGACGACCATGTAACGGACTTTTTGCTCATCACATAATAATAAAAATTAAATAAAAGACACATACTACAAAGAAGCTAAAGTTGAAGCAATGAATTTATTATTTGGTTTTTTATATTCTATGATTAATCAATGTTGTTTCATATATTATAATAATTGATGTACTTTATGCAGATATAAACAAATAATTCGAACAAATGATTGTCTCGTCAATATAGAAATTACCTAAAAATTTTATAAATTAGGAATACTTAATGAATATGGGTTGCCTCGTCACATTTATATTTAGAAAGTGTCTTTTTCTCTCATTTTCATTTTTTAATTATTTTTAAATATCGTTCTTTTTAAATATTGTTCATCCTAAAATTATTTGGTTACTTAGCTTTTTCGTTGAATATGCCATATGGCATCAGTGCTTTTCTTAATGCTACGTCTCGCTGTTATGTTATCGTCAAAGTTTGAACATTTATATTCATTAAGCCAGTAGATGGTTGTTATTCGATTGACTGTAAATTATACAGGATCATATTTTGTGAAAAGACGATATGAAATTATAAAATTATAAGCTAGTAACTCAAATTGAACTTGACTCACCGAGAGGTAATGGACGAGTGAGACTTTTGAGAAGAAAGCGGAATTCCCTCTCTCTCCCTTTATTTTGATTCTGGTGGTCACGCAGTGATCACGCTATTCAATAGCCTTATTCCTAATTTGACGCGTTATATAAATGTCACAACCACTGCATGCTGGGCTGGTGCATCGGCAACGATATCTTAGACACTAGGGACAGAAACTCGGGGAAAACGAGTGCTTCTACAACGTATCCTTAACAATGTTATCAATAAACGTTGCTTATTGGAACAATCACCAGAGTTGGCGTAATTAGTACGAGCAGTCAAACAAACAGTGCACCTGCACATTACAGCCGGTGCGATTCGCTTCTTGTTTCAAGTGATTCCTTAGTTTCCGCGTCACCTTAGACGCATTCACCATCCAGTATTGTCTGAGATTAATTAGCTCCTTGGACCGAAAGTCTCTCTGCTTAAATATGTTCGTGCCTCTCTGTTTCACGTCTTGCGGGAGCTCAGAGCTCTTTGAAGTGACACAGGCTGTGAATGAATACATGAACTAATAAAGTACCATTTATTTCAAACAATTTCTACATTAGGGTCACGTAGGGTTAAAAGTGAGCATCGAGAAAGACTGAGGGCCCATCAGGAGGGATGGGTGAATGCGTTCATGAATGATAACAGAATTGACGAGAAATTTTTCATCTAATTATGTTATACTTTTAGAAAATTCAGTTTCAGAGTTTCAAACGGCACAGCATTTTAGAGTATTTCATTTTGAGAATGACATTTCTTTGCAAACAATTTAGTAGGTCGTTTTTTTGAAATCCGATCATTAACGACAAAGTTACAGCTATCTTAAAAATTTTTTTTGCAACACTTACATGAAATAGTATATTACTCACCTAGGGAGGGAAAGTAGGCTAACCCAAACTGTGTGTGAGATTGACACCCGAGCCGAAAGCTAGGGTGACAAAAACGCAGTTTGGGATGGCCTTTTTCACTCCCGTGTGAGGTATACTATTTTTCACCACCCCCTGCATCGGAAAGAACGACTTCCCGCTCACGCAAGGGAGCGAAAGTCGTACTTTCCGTGCAGGTGTGGTGAAAAGTCCTGTTATTTGCACTGTCTATAGGCACTTAATTAGTACTTTTCGATACTAGTGCGAAAGTGTTGATTCTCGGACGAGTGTGAAGTTTTTCGCCCGAGCGAAGCGAGGGTGACAATCACACGAGTCGAGAATCATCTTTCGCACGTGTATCGAACTTCATTTTTCAACAAGCGCGCGTTAAGTTGAATTTTATGCACGCGGAGCGTGCGCAAAATCGAACTTTGCGCACGCTGTGTGGAAATAGTACATTACGATACGAGTGCGGTAAAACTTTTTCTGACGAGTGTGAGGTTGCAGCACGAGCCGAAGGCGAGTGTTGCGATCAAACGAGATTAGAAGAAGTTTTTCCGTCGAGTATTGTACAAAATTTTACTTCATAAGGTTTGAAAATGGGGATTATACCCACGCGAAGCGTGGGTAAAACGTCCATTATCACACTGAGTGAAGTAAAATATCTTTTTTCAACTCAGTGTGCGAATTTCGATTTCTCATGTCTGTTGGTAGTGTGCGAAGTGCCCCATTCACACACTGTGGTGCGCGGTGTGCCGAGTAGATACATTTGCACACTTAGTGCGCGAATGTATCTGGAGTAGATACAGTGCAAATGTATCTGAAGTATATTATGCATTCGCGCACTGAGTGTAGAGAATGATTTACTCCGCACACTGTAAATAGTGTATCTGTAGAATATTGTCTAAAATACAGTACTCATATTCTCAGCCGGTTTCCGGTTACTGATAAAATTATTTATATTTATATTTATTTTCGGAATCGAAATTCGCACACTATGAGTTGAAAAAAACAGTATACGACACACGTGCGCGTACGTGATCCTTGCACTCGTGTTTTTGTCACCCTCGCTTCGCTCAGGCGACAAGCTACACTCGTGCGAGAATCACGTACTTTGCGCACTTGTATTGTAATCTACTATTTCGAAACGCGGTGTGAGAAGTTCAACTTCTCATGCATAGAGGGCGTTTGAGAAACACCCGATTCACGCACTCTTACTGAGCGTGCGTAAAGAATTTTGCTTCTCTCGGCTTTACGCACTTGGCTTTACGCACTTGGCTTTACGCACAGCGATTGGAAGAAAATCTTTGCTATTCGCACAGGATTACAGATTTACGACTTATAGATTCAAAGTGGTGAGTTGGCTATGGTTTCGAATATCGACACAAAAACACTATCTTTGGGTCGAACTTCTCACGACTCGTTTCTAAAAATAGTATACGACACAAGTACCTGATCCTCGCACGCGTCGTTTTGTCACCCTCGCTTCGCTCGGGCGGCAAGCTAAACTCGTGCGAGAACACGTACTTCGCGCACTTGTATCGTAATCTACTATTTAAACACTAGTGCGAGAAAGCCTTCTCACGCCGCGTTTAAAAGCGCACCAGTGTTTAATAGTGCTTTGTGATACGAGTGCGAGAAAGCGATCATTATACGCAGATTGTGAAGATGGTCGCACGAGCCTGACGAGTAACACAGCATCACGAGCCGAAGGCGAGGGCTGCTCGTGGTACGAGTACGGCGAGTGCGACGAACTTCACAACCTTTGGATGGTCGCTCTCTCGCACGTGTATCACATAATACTTTTCGTAACAAATGCATGAGAAGTGCTGCTTCTCGTGCCTGCCGAGAGGAGCGCGCGAGAGGAGTGTGAGAAGTACGTGCGAGAAGAAATCACTAGTGCGAGAAGTAAAATTAGGCCGGTTTGCGCATGCGCAGCATTTTTATTGTACAAGCGTATTTGGCGCGCTGTGCGCGCCTCAGCCATTGCCGTATGGGACGTAGTTCCATAAATCTTAGAATAAAAATCAGCCCCCCTTCACTGAAAGTTTGGTGGCGACTTCTTATTGACACCGCTGCGCACTAATCCACCAGTTAGCGCCAGCAGTACTTGTAGGCGATTACTGGCGGGGTCTTTGAAATCAGTTGAAATCGTTGAAATAGTGTTACGCTCTTCGGTATAGTTTTATTCAGTTGAATTGGGGAAAATAAAACGGTGAAGAAGAAAAGGGGAAACAACACGAACGAAAAAAGACAAGATATCCGGTTGAAAACAATAGTATATTGTGCAACGAGTGGGCAAAAATGACGATTCTGAGTGAGTGTGAAGTTATCTGCACGAGCCGAAGGCGAGTGCGGATATCACACTCACCTCAAATCGTCATTGTCCACGAGTTTCACATACTATTTTTCCCAACAAAAATGTGAAATTAGGCGATTTTGTCGCCTGCTAAAAATAAACAAAACACGTTATTTCTCAATGAATGATGTGCAAGTTGGGAAACGGCGAACCATTTCTCCACTAGTGGGCAAAAACTGTTTTTGCCCACTAGTGGAGAAATGGTTCGCTATTTCCCAACGCGCACGTCTTCATTGAGAAATACCGTGTTTTGTTCATTTTCAGCAGGCAACAAACTCGCCTATTTCTACGTTTGGGTTGGGAAAAATATATATTTGTCGTAACTTAAGAAATGGGAATTAATTTGATGTAAACTTACCAGAGCCAGAATCTCCCTATTCTTAGTTGTGAATTTTTTGTTTACAAGTATGTCGGAGGCTTCAAAATGTTTGGAACATACTCTGTGATGTGGTTTGACTACTACTTTCTCCCTGCAAATTGCTACTGCCCACTTTGTTCGGAGATCATCATTTTTTGGTATTGAAAAAAAAGACACTTTTTCTCGATTATTTTTGTACCCAGATTTGCATGATGGGACAATGCACGTTGTAGGCATATTCCACAAAAAAATTAGGAATATTTATTTGCTAAATGACCGTATTTTATCCACCGACACCCTTCTCACATTTTCCCGATTTGCCTCTGTCCTCTCCCGAGTCGAAATTTAGCGCCTACTTTAATACTCATAGCATCCAACTCAACCTCTCTAGATCCTATTTAGACCTCAAACTCTTATTTTGAACCTACAAGTCCTCAAGAGTCGAAATTTAGCGCCTACTTTGATACTCATAGCATCCAACTCAACGTCTCTAGATCTAATTTAGACCTCAAACTCCTATTTTGAACCTACAAGTCCTCCGTAGTCGAAATTTAGCGCCTGCTTTGATACTCATAGCATCCAACTCATAACGTCTCTACAGATCCTGTTTAGACCTCAAACTCCTATTATCAATCTACAACTCTGTAGTCGAAATTTAGCGCCCGCTTGAGTACTCATAGCGCACAAATGAACCTCTTTTCAATCCGTAATAATAATTTAGCGCCTATTTTGATACTCATAAAGTCCGATCACCATGCAGCCGTGCACCGCTACGCGGCAGGGCGCAGTGAGGGTTTTGCGAGGTTCTCGTGAGATCCTCATTTGACCCTAAAATGCTGCATTTGTCTGGTAACTACGAGTTTTAGGCGCTAAAGAGGGTTTCAATTCCCATACAAAATAAACCTCTCTAGACCCTCAAAAACCTCCCAACGGTAAAATTTTGAGGTTCTAATGAGGCGTTAAATTTCGACTCGGGCTAACACCTCTAACCTCTAACCCTCTAATCTAACAACCCCTAACAACCTAACCAACGCACTCAGCCTGTCACCTGTCTCGGCCGTTGAAAATGGCGCGCATTTTCGCCGTTCTCGCCTACAAGTACTGCTGCCGCCGTCTGGTGGATTAGTGCGCAACGGCGTCAATAAGAATTCACAAAATTGTATGAGAGATAGGGTAAGTTGGAGACGGTTGATAAAAATCAAAATATAAATTGGATTTAATGATCTGTGCGTACCCTGGTAGAAAATTGACCAGACGATCTGGCCTTTTAACAGATTCTGGGCAGATCATCTGGGCAGAATCTGCCCAGATATTCATGGTGTATTTGGCCAGTATCTGACCAAAATCTGGTGAATAATTCCTAGCTCCTATGTTTGAGGTTATGTAAACCCAATGTTACAAGCTGGAAAAATGAATGAAAATGATCGTGCTCAACACCTCTAAACTTAAAATTTATAAATATATATTTCAAACATAGTATGCCGATGACACGTGTACACTAAACGTAATGGATTCTGATCCGGACGAGTTGGACAATTCTAGAAACAGCCAATCGGCGCTCTGGATTAAAAAAATCCAGAGCGCCGATTGGCTGTTTCTAGAATTGTCCAACTCGTCCGGATCAGAATCCATTACGTTTAGTGTACCAAAAATCAGAAGCCACGGTTAATTTACCCTTATACATAGCTATAGGTGGATGCGCACGCAGGTATCTCTATCTCTTTCTCTCCCACTGTCTCTGGAAGTTTGCCGTGTGTCACACGTACACGCATACATACAAAGTTCAGGACTGTAGGTTATGTATGTGTATGAACAGCTGATGACTTGACCAGATCCTTCACCAGAATCCGTCGTCAGACCGCGGGGTTTCTGGCCATATTTTCTGCCCAGAATCTGCCCACCGAGCAGAAAATTCAACGGATTCTGGCCATATTCCGTTCAATTTTCTACCAGGGTATCTTCATTTATATTTTATCGCTCAGTGGTGTATACATCTGTAGACATATTATACCAATCATCTTACAAATCGTTGAAATGTAATATACAATAATTTAATACGATAATTTATTCATAATTTTTATATATCTCAAATTTTTCTTTCTATATCAAATTATTTATCGATTACACATATACTGTTGGATGTGAATTGTGTCGAATGTTAAATGTCATCAACTTTTCTTTTTTATTATTATTATTTTTCGTATTTTCGGGTTGTTGTAAATATTGAGTTCCATTTTGTTGTAGAACGTGAACGTAGAATGTAGAATCAAATATATCTTGAGAATATGGTCGAAGTATGTGTATTCCAAACGGGGAAAATCCACCCTCTTAGCGCAAGAGGTTAGAGTCTAGATAAAATTCCAAAAAATTATGATATTGTTTTCGAATTATTTGGAGTCGATTTGGAGGCGCTTGATAAAAAATTCTGTCTGAGCCCTGAATAAAGAGTAATATATCCATTGGCGAAAATAATATGTGGAAGAGAGTTTGCATGAGTCGTAGAATTTAATTTTTTATTTCACATAATTAGAATTTGTGGATTCACTTGAAAAGGCGACATATATTGTTAAACTTACGAACGTGGTTTTGGGGATGTAGATGTATCAGGAGCACCTTATAAAAAGTTGTCATTTATTTTCTTTATGATTTCATTTCCATGATTAATTCTCTTGAACTATTATTATTACTCATCTTGACAATTTCGGACATGTTATGATAATTTTCGAATGTATCCCTTGTTTATATGGGATAAAATGGAATTTTATTTCTTTTCTCTTCAATCAATCGGCATTCGAGATCTTTCTTCATTAGTTAATTGTTGAATGTTTTTCTTTTAACGGGATAGAATCTAATTGAATCTTTTAATTTTTCATTATTATTGAAAGAGGATTTCTTTTCTTTGCAATCGATCGGAATTCGGGATTTTTCTTTTTGAATGGAGTAGAATCTAATTAGATTTTTCAATTTATTATTCTACACTGAATCTGGAAGAAATAAATTAGAATAATAAGTATTGCGGAGGGGGGAGATACGTCAAGAAGGTAAAATGAACACTGATTTAAATGGACAATGATCTTTTTTGACAGATTTAGATCAATAATTGGAAAATAGGCCCCATTTCCTAATGGATCGGTCTGAGACTCATCAAATCAAAATTTTCTAAGTCCATGAAATATTTCAGACTGATACATTGGGTCCCCCGCCTATTTTTGTGAAGTACAACCATTTAATTACTTCTCCATCAAACTATACTGATTATTTAAGAATAATTTAAGTTTCTTGTTAGCTTTGAGAACTTATTGGATTAGCAAACAATACAAATGTGGTAGTTTTTAACATGAAATTTTGAAATCCATGAATGCAAAATCAGTCATTTTTTTCGTGATCGTGATAAAGAAAAATAACGAAAATTTGGTCGTCTTCAAGATGAAATTTTGAAATTCATAAATATAAAATCACTCATCTTCTTCATCGGAGTCGAATTGTGATTGTTTATCTTTTCGATGATTTTTTGAATATCCTGATGTTGAACATGTTGCGTCATCATCTAATTTTCGTTTTCAGTTTTTACGGTGAGCAGTTGATGATGATGGGACAGGAATTTGTTGGTTAGCCAAAGATAATTTTTTTCGAGGCATAGTTTTATCATTAATTTTGGTAATTTTGTCGAAATTTGCAACAATAAACATATATTTATCTGTTTCAGACGTTGTGACTAGTCCGGGTGGAACGTGGGGTAATTCTAGGACCCGGGGTAGTCCGCAACTGGGTCTGGGGGTTTCGTCCCCCTCCACCGGATGCTCGTGACCACCGGGAGATGGAGGTAGTGGAAATAAAGAGAGCGTTAATTAACAAAAATATAAGTCTTTATTTAAATAAACATGTTAAATTTAAGGTAAAGAAATAGCTTCTGGGGGGCCAAGAGGTTCCAGGCTGCAAAATAAAGAATAAACAAAAAGATACTAGTGCGTCAAGAAAACAAATGTGATCGTAGATCCTTACTTGAATACTAACTAGATTTCTAATTATTGAACCTATCGGTTATGCTTTTCTAGAATACTTAATTCAATTAATTATTAATTTATCTATCTATAAAAATATCTACAAGAGGACTTAGTTAACTAAAAAGAACTAACTTATATCTACGGCTACGCCGTGGCGTATTATCTCCCGAAGGAATCTTCTTAAGCGGCAAAAAGGCCGAGTATACCGCGAGGACCAGGTGAAAGAGAATGGTCCATCCGCCCAGGCAGATAATATTTCGTATTTTTAGGGGGATAGCCACTCGTTGCGCTGAAAAAATCCCTAGGGTGATTTTGGCGCGCGGTCGATGCAACTCGGCAGCCATTGTTGATACAAGCCGGCTGACGGTCAATACATCGTGGAAAGTAGACAAGTGTGGTTATGGCGTTTATTTGAAGGAAATGATAAATAAAGTGAATGAAAACTACGTGAATAAGCTAGGAATATTTATCAAAAATCGATCAATTAGTTTTACATGATATCTTAATGCAATCAACGACTTAACCTAAGCTATAACTGGAAATTAATGAGAATCGAAGAGTTCATCGAGAACAACTAATTTGAACGAAATTATTAATTGTATCCTAGGGTTGAGGCTTCAATAAGAACTAGGTAAGTGAGACAAACTTTATTGAAGCTTTCTGAAAGTTTATTCAATGCATAACAAGAATAAGTGTCATGTTGTAATGAATTAGTCTTCGTTACAGCAAGTAGCGCAGTTCAAACCGCCAGGTCTTGGAGTCTTCGAGAAATGCACGAATCCTAGACTGGACATCATGCCTGTGCCTGTAATTTATTGAAGCCTCAACCCTAGGATACAATTAATAATTTCGTTCAAATTAGTTGTTCTCGATGAACTCTTCGATTCTCATTAATTTCCAGTTATAGCTTAAGATATCATTTAAAACTAATTGATCGATTTTTGATAAATATTCCTAGCTTATTCACGTAGGTTTCATTCACTTTATTTATCATTTCCTTCAAATAAACGAACATAACCACACTTGTCTACCTTCCGCGATGTATTGACAGTCAGCCGGCTTGTATCAACAATGGCTCCCGAGTTGCATCGACCGCGCGCCAAAATCACCCTAGGGATTTCTTCAGCGCAACGAGTGGCTATCCCCCTAAAAATACGAAATATTATCTGCCTGGGCGGATGGACCATTCTCTTTCACCTGGTCCTCGCGGTATCTATAGTGGCGTTGTGCCGAATTAAAGTGACTCGATTTCTATTTTAAGAAGAGATGTCTACTTAGTTAATAAACTTAATGTTCTGCGCAAAAGAATTTATTCATTTCAAAACTAGTGATTCTAGTCGCGACCTAGTACAGTACGGTATTTGGATAGAGGAGACGCCTCTTCCTTATCGCGACGCGCCTAGCGGTCCGGGGTCTCGTCCCGCGGTCCATATACGTCTGTGAAGACGGAGCTCTGCTAGCTTCTAGTCTGAAGACTGAAACAACGACTGCTAGAGAACTGATTTGCCTCCGCTCTGAGTGCCTATCTAGCCACGCTCCGGTTCTACTTTGGTAGCGAGCGTGGCGCGTGGCTGGCGTAGCCGCCTAGTGGTCGGGGTGTGTGGCTAGTTCCCCCACCTCGACCTATGGTTTTGGCTAGCCGTGAAGTGCTGCCTCTAATTGTAATGAGGTAAGGCTAATTTCGGCAGGTATGTCGATACCTGCCTTACCGGCGGTCTTGCCTCGTTACATCAGAAATCAGTCAATTTATAAATTTGTTAGTGGATTATTATTATCTATTTATATTATTATATTATTTATATTATTATATTACGTCGCCTCGTCCTCTAGGTCAAAAGGTAGTAACGCTACTTATTCGGTCCAATCCACAGTATTTAAAGCTCGCGGTTTTAGATTATTTTTTCCTCGCTTGGCGGCGCTCCTCCCGCTTCCAGTATGCCATTACGTTTCTTTGTGCGATTCAGCACACACGTTCTTACAAGAAGAAAGTAAAAAATCATCTACCTAAATGGATTCAGACTCGGGAAGCTCGAGAAAAAGTCGGACGAGCCGATCTCCAAGTCTGAAAAGTGAAAATATAAAGTTATGGCAAGAACTTAAGAAGATTAAGAAGAAATTGAAACGGCGTCACTCGTCTCATCGCGAGTTCCATCGTCGTTCGCGCCGGGATCCATCATACGATCAGCGAGACCGGAAAATCGCAGGTACAACGACGATAGGCATAAGAGCAATTCTGATAGAGACGATGATGAGCGAAACCCGAGAGGTTCGTCACATCGTAGTCAGAGCTCATCAAAATCTCGTGGTAGCCCTGAAAACACGAGGCGAGGCAGCCATCTTGAAAAACATAAAGGTAGAGAGAACATTGAGCGTCGTCCGAGAGAGACGTCATGTTCTGGCCATCTTTCCGACCGAGACGATCGAGCTTCGGCTCATAGCCGCCAAGGGACAGCACCAAACCACATCCGCACGAGTGGAGATCGTAGCGGCAGCCATGACAGACAAACTCGTGCGTCACAATCGCCTCAAAACATAGCCGAGTCGGCTAAGCAGAACAAAGAAAATGTCAGTGAAAACACCAAGCACGACAATCTTTCCGACGAACAAGAACTAAACGAATCTATACTGGATCTTCTAGGCGAAAATCCTTCGATCGACAAATGCGCTGGACCTCCCGTTCACGCCGCTCTCGCTGACAGATGGACACAAATATTGAAAAACGGTTTACCAAAGGAAACGAAACAAGAACTTATGAAAAAGTACCCTCCGAGCATAAATTGCTCAATGCTTAAAGCACCTGAAGTCAATCCAGAGGTAAAATCTGCTATGAACAGTATATCTACCGGGATGATTTCTTGATAGTATACAGGTGACTGCGCATGCGCGAGTTTTGTCGTATGCTGAGGCAGGCTGGCCTCAAATACCACTGCGTGACGACTTTACCGACCAATGAAAATGAATTATTTGGCGCATGCGCTGTCACCTGTATACTATCAAGAAATCATCCCGGTATAAAGAAGGACAGTTACCAAATGTCAGCTCAAAATGCACTCGGAACAGGAATCACAGCAATGGGAGCTGCATTGACACATATTCTGAGTCTGGATAAGAATAAGGATTCACAAATAGATACAGCAACAATGATCTCGCACCTAGGAGATGCAGGGCGGATTTTGACAGATCTTCACCACAATTTATCAATGTCTAGACGTTTTTTCATAACCCCAGGCCTGAACCCATTAGTGAAGAATATTGCAGCTGAAAGCACCGTAGACTCTCTTCTATTTGGTGGAAATTTGACACAGAAGATCCGATCTGTGAAAGCAGTTGAGAGTTCGAGCAAAGAGTTAGCCAAGACCTCAACATCGATCCGTCGTTTCTCCGGAAACAATAGTTCGAAAGGCTACACTGCACCCAGACCGAAAAACTACGACAACGCTGTAGGTTATTTAAACTGGAAGAGCCCCTCCAATTCCAAACGGAATTACAAGAAGCTTCAAAGGGGGAGCAGCGAGAGAGGCAGACAGTCGTACGATCGGAGTCGTCAGACTCGTCGATAGACGTAAGTATCTTGGCAGGTCGATTAAAAAATTATGTCAATGCGTGAAAAGGCATAACCTCAGACCAAGTAATTTTGAACTGGCTGCGGGGGTATAAAATACCATTTGCAAGCAGTCAAACAGATTTGTGCTCCCAGAGAGCCAAAATTTTCAAAAGAGGATTTCGCACATCTCTCAAAAGAAATAAAAAAGCTATTAGCGAAAGGAGCAATCTTATAATGTAAACCTCAAAAAGAGCAATTTATTTCTTCATATTTCCTAGTAGACAAACCTAACAGCGACAAGAGGTTTATTCTAAGTTTGAAAAATCTTAATAAATTTATATTACCACCTCATTTTAAAATGGAGGACCGAAAAACGGCAACCAGATTAATGCATAAACACTGTTTTATGGCTTGTTTAGACTTGAAGGATGCGTATTTCTCAGTCCCTGTGCACCAGAACTACCGAAAATACCTTAGATTCAGTTTTGATGGTAATTTGTATGAATTCACTTGCCTGCCCTTCGGCCTCTGTACTGCACCGTTCGTTTTCACCAAGCTAACAAAGCCTGTTGTACATAAGTTAAGATCACAGGGACACATTTCTGTTATATATTTAGACGACCTTTTTCTTATTGGCAGATCACAGGAAGAATGCACAGTTGACGTCCAAGAGACTAGATCACTGTTAGAATCATTAGGCTTCATCCTAAACTTGGAAAAATGTCAATTAAAACCGTCAACAACATTCAAGTTCCTTGGTTTCATACTAAATTCAACTGAAATGCAGGTCGAATTAACGGATAAGAAAAGACAAACTATTCTAAGATTGGCACAAAAATTTATAAACAAACAACAGTGCAAAATCAGGGAATTAGCTCAATTTTTAGGAATCCTTGTAGCAGCCTGCCCGGCAGTGAAATATGGCCCCCTGTATACTAAAAGATTCGAGCGACAAAAGTTTTTGGCCTTAGAAAGATCCCATGGTAACTTTGATCAAACCATGAAGCTGTCCGATACATTGAATCCAGATCTAGACTGGTGGACCAAAATAATACCATCTGTTACTAACCCAATCAGAACCAATAACTTCAAACTTGAGATCTTTTCAGATGCCTCGACAACAGGGTGGGGTGTTTGCTCAAACGAAAACAAGTCACACGGCTGGTGGAATGTTCAGGATAAAAATGAGCACATTAATTTTTTGGAGCTAAAAGCTGCCTTTTATGGTCTGAAATGCTTCGCCAGGGAACTGAGATCATGCGAAATACTATTAAGAATCGACAACACAACAGCAATCTCATATGAGTCATTCCACGTCAGACCGGACAAAATAAATCGAAAATTTCACTTGATGTCTCCGATTCTTTTTTGATTTTTTTTACAGATTCTACGAGTCAAATGAATGGGTCAAACCATTTTTCAAATTTTTTTATCTTCAATAGTTTCAGAGTTACAGGAGGTTGAATTTCGTCAAAAAGGGGCAAAAAACGGAAACACGCTGTCTTTAAAATGCTCATATCTTCGGTTCTGTCCATCCTACAGACTTGATCCGGTGTTCGTTTTGAAGCTCTTGGAACAGACTTTTATATTATATTTTTTAAATGTTGGTATAGCGACAACGACTATTTGTTATAAACAATTATATTATTCAAATGCAATTTTCAGGGTGAGAAGACGCTTTTAAAATTTTGAAAAAAATATGAGCGTGTTCCTTGGACAATTTCCTAAAAGATAGGTGAGTTTCAGAATGGAACTCGGACGGAAAGTATTTTTAAACAGCGATTGATTAAGCAAAAGCGGCACCCGCACATTCTGCTAGCGCGCCTCTTACGTAGATCTACCAAAAAGGGGCATGAACGGGAAACACGTATTTTTTCAAACTCTCATATCTGCGGTTCTATCCATCCCTGACACTTGGTCATGTGCTCATTTCAAAGCTCTTGAAACATACTTTCATGTCGTATTTTTTTAATTTTGCCATAGCAACAACTATTATTTGTTATAAACAATTATATTATTTCAATGCGATTTTCAAGGTGAGAACACGCTCTGAAAATGTTGAAAAAAATATAAGCGTGTTCCTCGGACAATTTCCTAAAAGAAAAGTAAGTTCAAAAATGCAACTTGAATGGAAAGCATTTTTTAACAGCGATTGATTAAGCAACAGCGTGGATCTACGTAAGGGGCGCGCCAGCAGCGCCACTTTCTTTTATTCAATCACTGTTTAAAAATACTTTCCATCCGAGTTCCATTCTGAAACTCACCTATCTTTTAGGAAATTGTCCAAGGAACACGCTCATATTTTTTTCAAAATTTTAAAAGCGTGTTTTCACGTTGAAAATTGCATTTGAATAATATAATTGTTCATAACAAATAGTCGTTGTCGCTATACCAACATTAAAAAAATATAATATAAAAGTCTGTTCCAAGAGCTTCAAAACGAACACAGGATCAAGTCTGTAGGATGGACAGAACCGAAGATATGAGCATTTTAAAGACAGCGTGTTTCCGTTTTTTGCCCCTTTTTGACGAAATTCAACCCCCTGTAACTCTGAAACTATTGAAGATAAAAAAATTTGAAAAATTGTTTGACTCATTCATTTGACTCATAGAAGCTGTGAAAAAAATTATGTCGAGTTTCAAGAACATAGTGTCTGAAAGGTGTCCGGTCTGACGTGGAATGACTCACATGTTAACAGAATGGGTAGCGTTCAGTTCATAAAACTAAGTGAACTCTGTAGGCAAATTTGGGAGTGGTGCGAAGTACGTGATCTTTGGGTGTTCGCTTCGTATATTAAGTCAAAAGAAAACACTCACGCCGATGCCGAATCCCGTGTGATCTCAGAAGACACAGAATGGAAACTCAACAATCAAGCCTTTGCGAAAATAGAACAAACCTTTGGGAAGCTTGACATAGATCTATTTGCCACAAATATCAATGCAAAGTGCTACCGCTTTGTATCGTGGCATAAAGATCCAGAAGCAATCACTGTTGATGCCTTCACAGTCTGTTGGTCAAGTTATTACTTTTATGCCTTTCCACCATTCTCCATTATCACTAGAGTTTTACAAAAAATAATAATTGAAGAGGCAGAGGGCATTGTGGTGGTTCCAAACTGGCCTACACTTCAATAAACTGCTAGTATCAGAACCGATTTATTTTAAACCCAGTAAAGATTTATTAAAATCTCCTTTCAGAAAACAACATCCGATGAAAATTACCCTGGTGGTGGGGAGATTATCAGGCAGGCTTTCGAACGGAAAGGAGTACCTCAAGGAGCATCGCCTATGATATTAGCATCATTAGCATCGGGGACATTAAACCAATATCAAAAGCCAATGAGACTGTGGTGGCAGTTTTGCAAAAAAGAAATGATCTGTCCCTTCGAAGCCTCTGTAACAAAGATCTTAGAGTTTTTGACCGAGCAATTTCAACAAGTTAGGTGTTACGGTACACTAAATAGCTATAGATCAGTTTTGTCCTTGATAACCACAGAAAATATAGGTAACGATGCTCGAGTCAAGAGGTTCTTCAAAGGGGTCGCAGCGCTTAAACCTCAGAAACCAAAATATCACTATACATGGGAACCAACGCCTGTTCTGAAGTTCTTATCCTCACTTTGGCCAAACGATAGATTAAATCTCAAACAGCTATCAAGGAAACTGGTAACCCTGTTGGCATTGATTACCGGCCAGTGGGTACAGACACTAAGTAAAATTAACCTGGAGAATATAAGAGAATCGCAAGATATGATTCAAATCAGGATTTCTGAAAGGATAAAAACTTCAGGAATCAATCGTTGCACACCAATATTAAAAATACCATTCTATAAAAACAAACCAGAGCTTTGTGCTGCAACAACCCTACAACAATACTTGAAGGTCACAAGACCCATTCGTCCTAAAGGAGATAAAAGCTTATTTCTTACCCTGAAGAAGCCTCATCGAACAGTCAAGACTGCCACAATCAGCCGATGGATAAAAGAAACCCTAATGGACAGTGGAGTTGACACAACAATATTCACAGCGCATAGTACCAGACATGCCACGACATCAGCGGCATACAGAAGTGGCACAAACCATAGATATAAGGTTAGTAGATTGGACAAGTTGAGAAAATTCGGAGTCATATAGCAGTATGTCACAAAATAACAGTGACAACGAATGCTGCCCTCTATATTTGGTGGTAAGATAGAACATCTATCGATATAATCAAAAAATATACCCGTGTACTCGAATCATCTAAATATTCTGTTGGTAAAATGCTAAATTTCTTACCAACAAAAGACACCACGTGGCCTAATTCTGAATTCCGATTTTCAGACTTACGACGCGCTGACATCATACTACAGCTATATACAATGTATAAGTACCTTACAAATGCAATGCGCTCCGTTAGGCTAGCGACTTATATCATGTTTTTCATGCTAACAGGGTGATTATCATCAAGGGCGGCGACTTGTTATTTTTTCAGGTATGGAATTGGCAATGGGAGTGCCGGTGTGAAGGGGCGGGGGGGTGTTGTATTTTTGCAAAGTAACTCGCAGACAATATACTCAGCCAAAAAATTAACAGACCACCTAGATTTTTCTGAAAAGCTGTTGGTTTACGAATCGCTATAATTTCGTGAAAGAATATCACAAAATCATTGAAGGGGGTATAGTTTTTTGAAGATCGAAACTTCACCTTCAAAATGGTTTCTGAAAATTTCACCTGCGATTATTTTTCGCCTGTCTGTGCAGGTTTGAATAACGGGTTGCAAAATGCAAAAGAAATTCAAATTTTCGAAATTCGCTGTGGGAGTAAGAAAAAATCGCATCATATTTTCAGCGAAGTGGTTTTGTAGCCTCGAACCTTCTCTTTCAAAAACTATTTTTGAAACTTTTTTGCGAATTTTTGTGACAGAGTTATTGAATTTTGAGTAATGTCCGACAAGTTTGGCGTTACTCAGGATGCACCACCTCGAGGTACAGTCTGCAAGCATCCCATGTGTGTATGTGTGCGTGTATCTCGCAAAAACAGTCACAGAAAGAGGCACATACACACATGCACACGCACACATACACATCGGGTGCTTGTATACTGTACCTCTACGTGGTGCATCCTGGGTAACGCCAAAATTGAGTGACATTACTCAAAATTCAATTACTCTGTTACAAAAATTCGCAAAACATTTTCAAAAATGGTTTTGGAAAAAGAAGCTTTGAGGCTACAAAACCTCTAAGCTAAAAATTTCATGCGATTTTTTTTTTAACGCCTACAGCAAAGTTTAAAAATCTCAATTTCATTTGCATTTCCCACCCCTCTATTCAAACCTGTACAGACAGGTGAAAAATGATCGCAGGTGAAATTTTCAGCAACGATTTTGAAGATGAAGATTCGATTTTCAAAAAGCTACTTCTCAATTAATTTGGAATGCTTGTATACTGTACCTCCACGTGATGCATCCTGCAATGGGTAACGTCGAAATTCCTTGACATTACTCAAAATTCAATAACTCTGTTGCGAAAATTCGCAAAACAGTTTCAAAAATGGTTTTGGAAAGAGAAGGTTTCAGGCTACAAAACCACTGTGCCAAAAATTTCATGCGATTTTTTCTTAGCACCAAAGCGAAGTTTGAAAATTTGAATTTCTTATGCATTTTGCAACCCGCTATTCAAACCTACACAGACAGGTGAAAAGTAATCGCAGGTAAAATTTTTAGAAACCATTTTGAAGATGAAGATTCGATCTTCAAAAAACTACCCACCTTAATTAATTTGTGATATTCTTTCACTGAGTTATAGCGATTCGTAAACCAACTGCTTTTCAGGCAAATCTGGTGGTCCGTTAATTTTTGGCTGAGTGTATAATATTGTCTTCTATTTTATATTTGTACTTCTTGTCATATCGTCAAGACTTATAACAATATAATTTCCGTTTATCTTATATATTCATACATACGAGACAGCAATAGAAGTATAAGTTAACGTTCGTAATACAAGCTCAAGCTCGTAAGCGCAACTTATTCAGCCGATACCGAATGAAACTTTCAGGCAGTGAATTTTTACTACTGCATTTCAACGCATCGCATATTAATATTGTAAATCTGTGAGAGCCTTTGACCAGTGACTACGTACATTTTTCAGGTATGGAAATTCCATACCATCTGTAATTCAGGTATGGATTACTCCATACCGACCATACCGAAGTCGCCGCCCTTGATTATCATGTGTTTTTCGAAAAATTAATTTTTTGTTTTCACTCAAAAAACATGTTGGATGATTTTTTTTCCCATGATACGGGCACGATAAGAATCCATGGTGAACGGCTTTGGGGTCTGAAACTTGGGGGATTTTTATACATCAAAGTATACAGGGTGATTCAGTTTGACTGGACCATATTAAATAGGCATATTCCTTGTCGAATTCTAAGACTAAAGTTTCTTAGTGAAAAATTGAAAAATTGAAAAATTGAAAAATTGAGAAAAAAAAAACTATGAAACGGTGGACCTAGGCAACTGAAAACTAAGGAGCGGACGACCTGACTGCCAAAGATTGAAAACGGAATTGTTGAAGTGAAAATTAACACCCGATATCCGTTTTTATTGATGAAAAAGATACTTTATAGCCAGATTAAGATATTTAATAACTCGCGCACCGTTGATCTCCGGAATTTTTCGCTAAGGAATTTTAGTCTTAGAATTCGACAAGGAATATGCCCATTCAATATGGTCCGGTCAAACTGAATCACCCTGTATACTATTATATAATATTATATAAAATATCAAAATGGCAGACAAATCGAGATTTTCGCCACAAATCGTTCATAGGTAATTGGTGGACTCATATATATGGGGCATTCCATGCCAAATCGACCTGGTCCTAACCCTCTTTTTTTCAGATCTGGTCTGCGATTTTTTAAATCATTCCGCTGACTCTAATTAGCGATCACAATTTTTTCGGATTTTTCAAAATAAATTTGAGCGCGTTATGAATTTTCAAAGTTTTTTCTTCATTTCAACACCTCGATGGCCGTGATCGAAAAATCTGAAAAAATTCTCAAGAATTCTGTGTCAGAAATGAAGATTTTTTAACCAAAAATAACAGATTGAAGCGAAAGTCCAGACACGATGAATTTTGGTTGAAAAATTTTCATTTCTGATACAGAATTTTTGATAATTTTTTTCAGATTTTTTGTTCACAGCCATCGAGGTGTTGAAAAAAAAACTTTGAAAATTCATTACGCACTCGAATTTATTTTGAAAAATCCGAAGAATGAAATAAAAAATCGCGGACCACATCTGAGTAGTCGAGGGTCAGGACCCGGTTGATTTGGCATGGAATGCCCCATATGAATTATTTTGAGGGTGACCGCATATGCCGCAGCTCAACTGTTAGCTATTGTTTGCTCATATACTACGCTACAAATCATAACATTTTACGTTGTCAGGTAGCACTGAATAATGCGCAGATATTAAAAATCTGTGGC
Source organism: Tenthredo mesomela (assembly GCA_943736025.1). Classification (NCBI taxonomy): domain Eukaryota; kingdom Metazoa; phylum Arthropoda; class Insecta; order Hymenoptera; family Tenthredinidae; genus Tenthredo; species Tenthredo mesomela. Next base: position 13,563,973 of record OX031022.1, read on the forward strand.
TAAAATTAAAATCTATATTATCGATCAATGTGAGCAGATCGTTTACCAGAACGCAATTCTGTTGATAAAATAGCGTGCTGAAGCGAAATACACGAAAAAGATATTTTCGACTGCCGCTCTGCCTACATTCGTATCGCGACACTGTTTCTACTGGCGAACTTGACCAATCTACTAACCTTATATCTATGCACAAACATAGAGATAATTAGAAAAGCAGCTGGTTGGAGTAAGGACTCCGAAACATTTACCCGTTTCTATAACCGTCCATTAATAGATACGGACAGTTTCGCAAATGCTATAATTAACCCTACGGCCTAGGCATAGAACAGTACCTGTTGCAAATACTGAATACTAAGTAAAAAAAAAAATAAAAATAATAATAATAATAATAATATTATATGTTAAGGGGTTAAACGCAGTTGTAAGGCCGAAAAAAGGCGTTTTTTAACGATTTTTTTCTGAAAAGGGATTTTATTGGACAACTACAAGAAGTATTAATACATTTAGTGGCAACTTTTCACTTGAAATCGGCACTCTTCATTTTTTTAAATATTGAGTTACACTGGTCCTGTAGACGATCACCTGGAGGTCCTGCAAAAAAAGGTGTCTGGCGGTGAGCACGATATCTCTGGTTTGGATTATCAAAAATGAAAAAATAAAAGAGATTCTGTCAGTGGGTAGATGAATCTAGGTATTGATCGAAGAAATACTCGAAATTTTGATTTTTGACAAAATGGCGGCTCCAAAAAAAAAAAAATGCCGATTTTCGACTAAATTTTTTTCGTAAAATTGTTTTAAAAAATAGAAATAATGATCGAAAATCTTAATCCTTCGATCGATCCCCGCAAAATATATCTGAGAAGGTTGTGTTGAAATTTCAAACCGATCGGTTGAGCCGTTTTTGAGAAATCGTGCTCACCGACTTTGAAAACACCGTTTTGAGAAAAACGCGCCTCAAGTTTCAAAAAACGTTTACACATATTACATTTTTTTTTTTCAACTCACATGGAGTCGTCTATTCCAGGGCCATAAAATGAACCCTCTGCATTATCAGCAGCTTCTAATATTCCGATTTGTTGTTAATCGATTTTTTGACATTTCTAACTGCGTATAACCCCTTAAATACACAATATATAATGAAAATATACCTATATGACGTATCGTTAAGCAATGCTGAAATAAAAAATAAAAAAAAATAAAAAAATTATTACTTGCAACAGTTCTCCAAACAGCTACCTTTTGACCTAGAGGACGAGGCGACGTAATATAATCGAACAATCAAACAAACTTACCTAAGTGAAATTCGATTGTGATTATATAAGTCGCCTCGTCCGAATAGGTCAAACCCTCCCTAAGTAAAATACTTCCCAACCCAGGACAAGTACTCCTGCTACTGTTGCAAGTGAGGGCTTTGAAAGTAATGGCATACCGGAAGTGGGAGGAGCGTCGCCAAGCGAGGAAAAATTAAACTAAAACCGCGAGCTTTAAATACTGTGGATTGGACTGAATAAGTAGCGTTACTACCTTTTGAAATATTCGGACGAGGCGACTTATATAATCACAATCGAACTTCACTTAGGTAAGTTTGTTTGATTGTTCGATTATTGAACTCTAATAACATTGACGGATATTTTCATTACTTTCTAATTGGAATTTTCCTAACAGTTCAATATGATCTCCAACACCAGAAGGACTTGTAAATTGTTTTGGAAAAGTTCGAATTTTTATTGGTAATTTTGTTTTATCCTCAGCTCGGCACCAAGGCAAGAATTATTAGTTGGGTTGTTGTAGCTGACCATAATTGCAAAATTGGTTTTTATATAACCAGTGACATCTAAAATGTAGAAGGGAAAATGTTCGAATCAAAATTTTGAACCCGGATTTTGTATATGATATCAAAATTATTTATTATCATCCCAACTAAAAAATTGTGTAATTAAGACAGATGCAGTAAACTGTAGAACTTCCGACAGTCGTCATCCGTTATTGTTCCTGGATTAGATATCGAAATTCTTGGTACTGGCTCTTTTGGAGGATTAAAAGTTCCTAATATTTTAACCTCAGTATTTCAGTGAATATTCAGTTGTATGTTACGTCTGCTCGTGGTATTATATTGAGGATTAGAATCTTTTGCTGTGACACCATTAATCTGAATAATCTAAGATAATTGGAAGAATGTAAGAAGAAATACGATTTTTCTATTTAAATGTAATAATTTAAATGGAAACTACTTTACAGCATTCTGTTGTATTTTTGGGTCAAGTCTTTCAGCTACTTCCCCCCACGATACGCAAAGGTATCTATAGATATATATAGTGCGATTCTGTGAAAAATTCCGCGAAATAAATAAAATCGTGCTAAAATCTGCTCAATTCAGGCTTTTCCCGTTAGCCTACCCTCTAGGCGCGTGACTTTCCATAGAATCGTATATATATTGTGACGTAGTTTTTTATTAGGCGAGGAAAACCTATATTTTACTCCGCTGCAATTCGGCACTCTTCCGTGTTAATTACTAAACTTACTGAATGTTGGGCGCCAGACGCTACTGCGTCGTTTCGATACGATACCATAAAACAAATTAAATAAAGCCAAAAATCTACGGAAATGCGACGAGCGATCACTCGACTTGCTCAGATAACAAAGCCTTAGATAGAGGGGCAGGGTACACCATAAAAACAATATTATTTTATTGAGAATATTTGAGAGCACATCAATCAATTATTCATTAATTAAATTAGATAATCTAGCGAGATCAATACAGAATTAGCATTTTATATGACAGATTATTACGAGAGATTCCTTATTCACGATAGAATTTACTTGATTACGATACGGTTGACTCGAGGATGTGTCAGAGTTGACTCGATATAAAACGAATTAATTAGACTCCAGACTTGGTATTACAGAGCGATACATCGTACCCAAATGCAAAATTATTCATACCCCATCCTTAAATCAACGTATTAAGCTTGAGATATTAAACTATGAAAATCAGTAACAAACGATATAAATTCCCTATTAGTTAATTAGCTACGCTTAGCTATTCGATTTACGATAATTCGAGATCTACTGCTAAATAGAAACCACACGGTCATTCGAAAGAATAAATAAATAAATAAATAAATAAATAAATAATAAATAAATTCGGAATATTACTTGATCTTTTACTAAATTCTGACGATACTAGATCGATACTAGATCGATAGTTACGAATTTTACTGAACCGTACTAGATTTTACATACGGTAATAAATTATATAAAATAACCGTACTCTACTCAAGGAGATTGACTCAACATTAACAGACTTAATTATAACAAAATAAACTATAACAAACTAAACTATAACGCGAGGCTAAGCCTCCGCGGCTATCTTCGCTCAGGGTACTCCAGGAAAGGTAATTTTCTACAGTATTTCATGCACAATATTCTAACATATTGTTACAAAGGGTGCGTCCACCCCTTGTATTGACTTTATATCCCTTCATTCCTTTGCCACCCGAACTCCCATGTACAAAACATCACAATAACAATTATCAAGTATCTTCTGATAAAAACAACCAAACGATATATCTAGCGATAGCCAATTTATAAACAGTCTAGTCTCAGACATAAACCGAGACACTTGTATCTTTCTGAATATAACCTAATCTGCTTTTCCCATTAATTTGTGCCTCCAAGTCTCATTATTTCGCTCAGGGACCCACAGCTCAAATAATAAGGTAACTCCTAAAGTTACATTGGTGTCAGGAGTGTGGGATTGTTTCTGAGCCCGATAGGTTGATTTGCCTGGTGCATCTCTTTTGGTTCTTGCCGACCGCTCGTATTCGGAAGCTATAAGCTTTCAACGCCTTATTCCTCCTTGAGAAATTACCCGCAAGGAAACAAATCTGCTCATTATGAGCAACAGACGGAACACCCGCTGCCAAGACTCCCCTGCTGCCGCGACTGCTCACACCAACCAAGCACCACGGGCGGAAGAACAGGAGACCAACCCCATTACCGCCCTGGTCCAACTTCTGCAGCAGCAGGCTGCTCTACAAGCTGCCCAGCAAGCCACCCAACTGGCAGCACAGCAAGCAGCTCAAGCTGCCCAGGCCGAGCAACAAGCCCTCTTATTACAGCTCCTACAAGACCAACGGCGAGACCAACAGGCCGCTCGAGAGGAACGAGAGCGATCTGAAGGGCGCCTAGTGGGAGTCCTCCAGGACCAACAGCAGTCCTTTACGCAGATCCTGTCTACGTTAAGGGACGACCGACGTGGATCCGGAGACGAGCCCCAACCTATCCTACCCTCGACGGAACCAGTTCCCTCTACTTCATCCTGCCAACCTACCCAAGCTCCAGAAATTTTAAGGTCTGTGCCTCCACTTAGGGAAACTGCTCCCCCACATTCGCTTGCTTCCATTCCACCGGTCGAGCACGACCTGATTGTCCGCGATTCCGGTTTAGTCGATGCTCATTCCCAAAGACCGAATAACTTCTCTTCAAATCGCATTAACCTCACTTCCACCACTGACAGTAACGCAGACAGTTTCCAAAAACGGTCAAACAATTTAAAACCACCAACTTTCGAAGGCGATAGGCCTTGGGTCGAATTTGAATGTCAATTCTTGGTGGTAGCACAACTAAATAAGTGGGATTCGGTTACAAAAGCCGGAAACCTAGTAAACTGCCTAAAAGGCCCCGCAGCTAGCGTCCTTTCTACATTGACCTCGACAGAAATATTTGACTTTGATAAAATCAGCTCTGCCTTGAGGTTGAGGTTCGGGAACGAACACTTGACTAAGCTCTTCCTTACTCAGTTTAATACCAGACGACAACGAAGGGACGAGGATCTTGCCACTCTCGGACACGATATTGAACGTTTGTCGCGCATAGCCTTACCCTTGAGTGACGAAACGACTCGCGAAACGTTAGCCACAGACCGATTCATAAACGCCATAATTGACGCCGAATTAAAGCACGCCGTAAGCGTGGCGGGACCCTCTACCCTTCGTCAGGCCATAATTAAAGCCCTGGAATTAGAGGTTTTAAGTAAACAATATTTAGGATCCGGCCGCGTTCGACAAATCGAGGCGGTGAAACCGACCCCCGAGAAATCAAAAGTAAACGAGAAAAGGTCCTCTTCCTCACAGCAGGAACAACGTTTTAATACGAGAGCAGATTCTAGAAACAAGGTAGAATGTCGGTACTGTCGGAAACAGGGACACGCGATAGAGCAGTGCTTCGCACATCAGAGACAGAATCAAAATAATAATCAAAGACCGCTACCCAATCAAATTTCGTGGAGAGAAGGTGATAGGAGCTTCAATTCAAACCAAACTCAGAATCCAACCTTCTACTCTCGATTTAGTCAAAACCAGAATCGTGACCCTGCTCAAGGGGAGAGGATGCTTCCCTTCAACAATTCTAAAACAATTACGGAACCACAACAAAAAAACTAACCATCGATGATTTCGGGGGGCGGGAATCATCGCCTGTAGCAAGTAGAAATAGCCCTGTATTACCTGTATTAATTAGAAGTCTAAGACAGTCCGGTCTCTACGTTCAGGGATCTGTCAACGGAGTTGACTGTCTCTGGGTTGTGGACACCGGAGCCGAAGTGACGGTGGTTCGCTCGGATCTTTTAAAAAACCTTACTTCTGGAAATCATTGTGCTACTTTGAGGACCGCGACAGGGGAAACCACCCCTATTTTACGAGAAGTTTCCGTACAGATAAACGTCGCGAGTCAAATTAGCTCTCCTCATAAGGTCTACGTGGCCGACATTGAGGATGAAGGAATTTTAGGTATAGATTTCTTGAGCGAACATCAGTGTGTAATTTCAACTATAGAGAACTCGCTACGAATGGGCCGTCATACGATCCCGCTTTTAACAAATAGAAGCAAAATCTCGAATTCCCCCTGTTTTTCAAATGATCATTCACAGACTATTAGGGAAATAGAAGTGGTCGATTTGGTCCCCGACACAGTTCCTGAGCAGATTCCAGAACATCTCGAGGATCTTTTCCGAAGGTCTTCGACCGATTTAGATTCGTCCTCCAAGTCGGAGCTTTCAAATCTCCTCCAGGATTTTAGCGATTCTTTTGCAAAGACTAGCGGCGCCAAGGGTAGGTGTACCCTTGCTCGCCATAGGATAGACGTAGGGACCAATCCTCCGATAAAACAACATGCAAGACGGATCCCCTTCAATGGGAAAGAAGAGATTCAGAAGATGGTAGACGACATGCTCCTCAACGACGTCATCGAGCCATCTTCAGGACCCTGGGCCTCACCGATCGTTATTGTTCCTAAAAAGGACGGAACGAAAAGGTTCTGCATTGATTATAGAAAGCTGAACGAGGTCACCAAGAAAGATTCATACCCCCTCCCACGGATTGAGGACACCCTAGACATGTTGGCTGGAGCTCAATGGTATAGCACCATCGACCTGCAGAGTGGTTACTGGCAGGTCGAGATGGATGCAGAGGACAAGGAAAAGACTGCTTTCGTCACCGGATTGGGAGGTCTTTGGCAGTACAAAGTTATGCCCTTCGGAGTATGTAATGGCCCAGCCACTTTCGAACGAGCAATGGAGGTCGCTCTCCAAGGACTGACAGGACGGATCTGTCTGGTGTACTTAGACGACATCATTGTCTTCGGGAAAACCCCTGAAGAAGAAATATTAAACCTTAGAAAAGTCTTCAAACGACTAGAACAAGCAGGCCTGCAGATGAGCCCAAAGAAATGTCACCTTCTACGACGAGAAGTTTCCTTCCTTGGCCACGTCGTCTCGGCACAGGGCATCCGGACGGACCCTTCGAAGACCGAAAAAGTGCGAGATTGGCCCAGACCTTCGAATAAAGAAGACATCCAGAGCTTCATAGGTCTCTGCACATATTATAGGCGCTTCGTTTCGGGCTTTGCCTCCATAGCTAGGCCTCTTCACAATCTCACCGGGTCTACCTCTGTCTTCGAATGGACCCTAGATTGTGAAGAAGCATTTAATCACTTAAAAACTTGCCTCACTTCTTCCCCAATTCTGGCTTATCCACAAACCGACACTTCCTTCATTTTAGATACGGACGCATCTCTGTATGGAATAGGCGGGGTTTTATCTCAGGTACAGGAAGGATCGGAGCGGGTGATTAGTTATTTCAGTAGGGTCCTAAAAAAGCCAGAAAGGAATTATTGTGTCACACGACGGGAGCTTTTAGGAATGGTGGAAGCTATAGAGCATTTTAGACATTACTTGGTAGGAAGGAAGTTTCTAATTCGTACAGACCACGCTTCACTTAAATGGTTGCTCTCATTTAAATCACCGGAGGGCCAAGTAGCTAGGTGGATTGAAAGGTTAGGGCGGTACGACTTCGAGATACGACATCGTGCAGGAAACCTTCATGGGAACGCCGACGCTCTATCAAGACGCCCGTGCGAAGATCTCGGGGACTGCAAGCAGTGCTCCAGGATGGGGAAAGGACAGGAATCCATAGATATCCGGGTGATATCTCTCGGTGACGACCTGGGAGAATGGAAGAGAGCCCAGGAGAAGGACGAGATCCTAAAACGACTACGAGCCTGGAAGAGCTCGGATATACGCCCAGAATGGCAGGATGTGTCCCCAGCTGATCAACAGCTCAAGATCTACTGGGCACAATGGGACTCTATCTACTTAATAAACAAAGTACTGTACCGACGATGGGAATCCCCAGATATGAAGATCATCAGATGGCAACTGTTAGTCCCCAAAGAAAAAATCAAGGAAATCCTCGAAGCGTACCATAATTCTTCATCAGGAGGCCATTTCGCTTTGAACAAAACTCTAGAAAAAATTAGAGAAAGGTATTTCTGGGCATGATGCCGTTTAGATGTGGACGAGTGGTGTCGAATATGTCCGATATGCGTTGCTAAGAAAGGTCCTCGAACAAAAGGTCGTAGCCCGTTGCAAACTTATAATGTAGGCGCACCCTTTGAGAGGGTAGCCATGGATGTCCTCGGGCCTTTACCACTTTCTCATTCAGGGAATCGTTACGCTCTAGTAATAGCCGATTATTTTACAAAATGGCCCGAAGTCATCCCGATACCCAATCAAGAGGCTCAAACTATAGCTCAGGCTTTCATTAGGGAATTTGTATGTCGGTACGGAGCTCCACTCGAACTTCATACCGACCAGGGTCGCAATTTCGAATCAGTTCTTGTCAAAGAAATAGTTAGAATACTAGGAATTAGAAAAACCAGGACCACTCCTCTTCACCCCCAATCCGATGGGATGGTCGAACGCTTAAATCGAACCCTTCTATCTTATCTATCTTCTTTCGTGGAAAGAAGTCAGAGGGATTGGGACGAATGGGTTCCCCTCTTTCTTCTCTCCTATCGTTCCTCTGTCCACGAAACAACTAAACAGACTCCGGCTTCTATGTTCATGGGAAGAGATCTTCGGCTGCCCTCCGACTTGGAAAAAGGCCCTCTCCCCATTCAGGATTCCCTTTGTTCCAACTTTGCTTCACATCTAAGGGAAAGGTTAGAGGAAATACATAATTTTGCTAGGGAAAGAATTCAGGTAACTTCAGATAGGATAAAGGCTCGTTATGACGTGCGAGCTAGGGATTTGACATTTAAAACGGGAGATTTAGTATGGCTCTTCCAGCCAAGACGAGAAAGAGGACGTTGTCCCAAATTGCAATCTAACTGGGAGGGTCCTCATACAGTAGTGGATAAAATAAATGACGTGGTCTACCGTATCCTACGCTCTCTACGAACTAAGCCAAAGGTAGTCCACTTGGATCGCCTAGCCCCCTATGAGTCTGAAGAAACTCACATAGACAAAAATAACCTCCTTCGCTCTCTTCAATTAAATCAGGACCTACAGGTTCTCGAGAGTTTTTCCCCAAAGAGTCAGGAAGAAACTTCCCTTTCCTTTTTCGATTCCTCCAGGTGGTCCAAGGATCTGCCTTTTGGAATCAAGCGGAAGAATTACCGTCCTTTTACCATACTCGTGGAAGGGAACATCGGGTGCGGGAAGACTACGTTTACGAGTCGATTCCAAAAAGATAAGAACATTCTCACTTTATTAGAACCTTTAGATGAGTATAGAAATGTAGCCGGAGAAAACCTCCTAGAGAAAATGTACAGGGACCCTTCCCGTTATGGTTATCACTTTCAACATCACGCCGCGATGACGACGAGGAATCGACACCTAGTTAAAACTTCATTACCTAACAAGCTCATGGAAAGATCAATCTTCAGTTGCAACTGCTTCGTAGAAGCTCGTAGGAGGTTAGGGAGGTTTGAAGAATTAGAAGCGCATCTTTTGACGGAAAACGTTAGGATTTCATCAGAGAACTCGCCAGATTTTGAGGTCGACATGATAGTTTATTTGAGGTTATCACCTGAAACGTCGTTTGCTAGAGTCAGCTCACGCGCGCGTGGCGAAGAAGAAAATATCCCCTTAGAATACTTAAAAGCTCTTCACGAGGTCCACGAGGATTGGCTAGTTCGCGGAAAGTTTTCAGCTCTTCCAGCACCAGTTTTCATCCTAAATGCCGAAGTTTCGGCCGACGATGTATTTAATGAATTTAGTAAGGTTATGGGAGAGGAATAGATTGACAGATCACCCGCTTCGCGTCAGGCTTCACTCGGGTTTGTTCGGTTTTACTCGTGAACAGTCGGTATCTTCTGTCCAAGTTTACGACGCACTATCTTCGGAAGGGTTCGTTTTCTTTCGGTTCTCTCCGTCATTCTCTTTTCTGTCTTCTGCTTTAGTGTTCTCTTGTCGCCAATCATAACCTTCTCACATAATGTTATTCGGAGATCCGAGCGGATTGTTCTCAATTATTGTTTAAAGTTAAGGAATAACCGCTTCTTTTGAGAGCCCTAGGTACCCCACCAAATAATTCAAAGAAACAATATCGAAGGTGTAAACCAAGAAGGAATAGAGTCGACGTAACCTCAGGAATTTCCCGGTTAAAGATAAGATCGTTCCATTTTAACCCCCTATTGAATTTATGTTGAATGATGAATTAAAAAAAAAAAAAAAAAAAAAATTTGGTTGATTCTCTATATCCTTAAAGTTCCCTATCCTTCGTACTCACGTCTGTCCTCCAATCTAGGGTGTGCAGTTTTCCTGTTTGAAACCGCCTGGGAGCAGTTCGCGATCCCCGATTCTTGTTTTCCTGCCGCTGCCTCATCTGATTTACCTGATCCACATGATCTTCCTGACTTCTCCAACTCTCTTGACGGATCACAAGCTGATTTCATCCCCAGACGGTTTCCAGTTTTACAGATGATTTCTTCCATTTTGAGGACAGACTTCACATCAACTCTACACTTCAGCCTGACTAGGCGAAAATTTTCATACCAAATATTGTTGAGAATTTATAATCGAAACTACCTTCTCAGGTTTTCTGTGGTTTCCCTCGAGACTTAGGATAGAATTACAGGTAGTTTAGGGAAGATTTCAAATGCTTTAAAGATTTTAAAGTCTGATCCACAGCTCTCAGCCCTCTCTTCCCTTAATAGATCACACATTCGTTATTAATTTGTTTAAGAGTCGGGTCGCCTCTTCCCTTCAGGGAGGGGCAGTGTTACAAAGGGTGCGTCCACCCCTTGTATTGACTTTATATCCCTTCATTCCTTTGCCACCCGAACTCCCATGTACAAAACATCACAATAACAATTATCAAGTATCTTCTGATAAAAACAACCAAACGATATATCTAGCGATAGCCAATTTATAAACAGTCTAGTCTCAGACATAAACCGAGACACTTGTATCTTTCTGAATATAACCTAATCTGCTTTTCCCATTAATTTGTGCCTCCAAGTCTCCTTATTTCGCTCAGGGACCCACAGCTCAAATAATAAGGTAACTCCTAAAGTTACAATATTAAATCAGCAACATAAGCCATACGAAAAGCGATAAGCAATTATCAATCAATAATAAGCAATAAGCAATAATTATAGCCAAAAAGCACTGAAAGATCTACGTAACTCAGCCAGACTCGAGGTTGTTCGATAAATTAACAGACTAAAGACGAAAGACGAGCTTGATATCTCAATAGACAAAAACGGGCCTCTTAGCTCAATAACCAAATTAATTAACCATACTTTTATCAGAACGACCTCGTGCCTTCACAGAAAGAATCAAGACCTTACCTTAAGTTGCTCAATAATCAGATAAAACAACACTATTTTTACAGAAACTTTACGATAATTCCACAAGATAATGTAATAATGTAATACTCGATATAGAATGTATGATAGACGATCTGGGTTCGATAGACGAGATAGTACGATAGATGAGTGACGTATAACGGAGCAAAGAATAGGCGGATTTGCGGTTGTACCCGCTTTATATAGGCCATATTTTCTACCGTCAACTCATCCCTCAGATTGGTGAGATCACGTGTCATATCGATACTTTAATTGGTCCGTGTAACGACAAGTTTGACGAACGTAGCATTGGAGAAATCTATCCTACCCCTGCCGCAGCTAATACCCCTCCTATTACACTGAAAAGAGATTGAGAGCCTGGCGTTCGCACGAAAGAGCCTCGCAGTCGTAGAAGTAGGACGATTGGACTCGGTGAGTTGTGCGCGGCTCTCGCCCGCAGAACGAGAAGGCAAGCGTTTCAGAGTGAGTTACAGGTGATCTCACAATTCACATGTATGGTAGTGTAGGGCTCTATCCATCTGAGAACGCGTGGATTGCAGAAAGCGGGATAGGCCTGCGTACCGTGCGATGACCACGCGCGCAGAGTAACTACGATCGCGGCACGATGAGTATTCTTAAATGACGGCGCTCTGAAAATAAGATGCTCTGTCGCGCGCAGAGTGAGCGTGTGACGGTGCTGCTTCAAAAAGGTTATGCGAGCGCCAGACTTGCCATCTTCTTTCAGTGTACCGCCGTCCTTTTGAATCACGGGTGCTGAACTTACTTGGAGTCTCGCTTACCCGACTACCAGGTATTTCCCCTAGGTCCTGACTCTATTCGTCGATCCACAAGAAGCTGGTGGTAGCTTCGTGTTTAGCAAACTGCAGCATACCTAACTCACAAAGGAATTCGTTAGGTCGGAACGCCGACCCGGGGGTTTTCATGACGAACCACGGTCGCGATACCAGCTTTGGAGATAGTTGTCGATAGTAACTGCGCTGACTGATGGTAATCAGGTGGGAGGCTGTGAGGATGCACCTGCACATGACCCTTTACGCCACCCTTGCATCAACAGTGCACTTTCTTGTAGGCGGTAGGTTCTCCGGATGACGGGAGGATTCGTCGTGCTTCTCGCACATCCCTGTACGCCGTCACTCCGATAGTTTGAGGTAGTAGGTTCTCCACTTGAGAGGAGGCGCTGACTCTGGGGTTTTTCTGGACCATCCATGGTTTGCACGCCGACAGACTCGTCCTTGACGATAGTGAAAGCTTCTGTACGTTCATTAGTCATCGTTCCATCGGTAGTTCCCACGAAGACAGTCGTCTCGTGGAGTATCGAGCTCGAGATTTCATATTTTACAAAAATAAAAGAGTGTTAGGTAATCCTAATTAGTTTTCCCTAAATTTTCTCTTTCCTGAAGACCCTGTCTACGTCACGCATCATCGCAACCTCAATAGAATCGCCTTGTGGCGAGGGATTATAAAATACCACGTCACAATATATATACATATATCTCTCTATATTATAAAGATATATCGCCGCCGCCGTCGCCACCGCCACCGCCGTGTCAGACTTTCCATGGCCTCCTCGACCCCCCCCCCCCCCCCCCCCCCCCCCCCGCCCGCCCACGGCCTTTTCGACCCCGCTCGGCTCCCCCACCCCCACCCCCCTCGGCCTTCTCGACCCCGATCGGCTCTGTCCCCCCCCCCCCTCCCCCCAGACCATTCGGCTTCCCTATCGAAAACTATCCTGGATAGCCGAAGATAGCCGAGGAGAGCCAAGGGAAGCCGACCCGGGCCTCCCCTCGGTCCAAGGGCCCAGAAAAGGCAAAGGGGGAAGCAGGGCCGAGGGAGCCGAGGATAGCCGAAGATAGCCGAAGACAGCCGAGGATAGCCGAGGATAGCCGAGGAGGGCCCAAAATGTCTGACACGGCGGCGGCGGCGATATATCTCAATAATCTCCACACACGACTTCAAGAGATACGAAGCCGAGGACCTGGACTACGAGAAATATTCAGTGAACGACCTGAACAACGAGAACTATGAAGCCGAAGACCTGGACACTGGAAATACTTAGCGAACGACCTGGACAACGAGGAATACGAAGCGAAGGACCTGGGCAACGAGAACTACGAAGCCGAGGACCTGGACTACGAGAAATACTTGGCGAGTGACCTGGACTAAGAGAACTACGAAGCCCAGGACCCGGACTACGAGAAATACTCACTGAACGACCTGGACAACGAGAACTACGAAGCCGAGGACCTGGACTACTAGAAATACTTGGCGAACGACCTGGAGTACGAGACCTGGACTAGGAGAAATACTGAGCGAGTGACCTGGAGTAAGAAAACTACGAAGCCCAGGACCCGGACTACGAGAACTATGAAGCCGAGGACCTGGACTACTAGAAATACTTGGCGAACGACCTGGACAACGAGGAATATGAAGAACATAAAATCCACGGATTATTTGGGTTTTAGAAACAACTGATACAAATTAGAATATGGGGGGTTGGCGCGCGTAGCGCGCAGGGGGGCGGAGCCCCCCTAGTATATATATATATATATATATATATATATACAGGGTGTTATGCCGACTACATCGCAGTACTGCAGGTCTCGGACTGTCAGGGACCTGTCAGGTATAGTCTCGAAAATTGGCCGATAAACATGAGCGCGAAATGTCTGGTTCGCCGCTCGACTTTTAGGCATCGAAATTCACGGCTACGATCTGTGGCTACGATCGCGTTGATCGGTCGGTTGATCGAATTTCGACTGTCTAAAGTCGAGCGGCCGATCCAGATATTTCTTTCGCGCTCATGTTTATCGGCTTTTCGACTATTCGACCATACCTGACAGTCCGAGACCTGCAGTACTGCGATGTAGTCGGCATAACGCCCTGTATATATATTAGGGTGGCCGTTAAAACGGGAAAAAACATTAAACTCCTGGGCCGCCCCCCAAATCGACTCGAAATAAATCAAAACTCATCCTGTAATTTTTTCAGATTTTCATTTTAACGCTTGACCCTTGACCACAGGGGTTGAACTTATCCATTTGAAATACACGGGGTTTCGCGGTCCTTTCAGTTATTATTCCACTGTGGGTCTAATTATGAATATAAAAATCTGAAATTCTCACAGATTGGTCCACGAGAATGCTTCTCTGTGAAGAAAAAATGGCCACCCCTCTGCCCTCCAAATTTTGTATGGTTCATCCCATGCCAATGTGATCATTTTTTTTTTTGTTTCTCGAATTTCATCGAATGTTGCTCAAAAACTTTGGAAAGATATGTTTCCCAATGTTTTTCGGTTTGTTCACATTTCGTATGCGATATTCCGACATTATCCAATATCATACGGACTTCAGGTGAAGGGAATAATCGATTCTAATGCGAAAGTTGACTTTGTAACTCCTTGTTGATTTCTTTTGTGAAAAAAATCTACAATAAAAGAGTTGACTTTGTTCAAAAATTACATGGATGGCGTTAACAAAAAAATTTGCTGAATACAAAAAGAAAAAAGAAAGAAAAACGAAAATGCTGCAAAAACACACCGAAAACCACTTCCGTACAAAATGTGGGAAAACCGAGAAACATCGGGAAACATGTATTTTTAATGTTTTTGAAAAACATTCGATGAAATTGTAAAAACATAAAAAAAACTTTCGGAAAACAATGTCGGAATATTCCATACGAAATGTGAAAAAACCGAAAAACATTGGGAAACATATATTTCCGATGTTTTTGAGCAAAATTCGATGAAATTGGAGAAAAAAAGAAGAAGATCACATTGGCATGGGACGAACCATACAAAATTTGGAGGGCAGGGGGTGGCCATTTTTTCTTCACAGAGAAGCATTCTCGTGGACTAATCTGTGAGAATTTCAGATTTTCATATTCATAATTAGACCCACAGTGGAATAATAACTGAAAGGACCGCAAAACCCCGTGTATTTCAAATGGAGAAGTGCAACCTCTGTGGTCAAGGGTCAAGCATTAAAATAAAAATCTGAAAAAATTACAGGATGACTTTTGATTTATTTCGAGTTGATTTGGAGGGCGGCCCGAAATTTTTTTTTCTAACGGCCACCCTAATATATATATATATATATATATATATGGGGAGTTCCATATGAAATGTACAATTGGTTGTCCACACCCCTTTCGATTTGTCTCAAACTTAGTCAAGTTGAGTATTGGGTTGAAAAAAAAATTCCTCTAAATAATGAAAATTTTACCTTTTACAGGTCGCGAGTAACACCGATTCACAAATTTGGAATTAATTTTTTCAAATCGCTGTAGCTCCCAAACTTCATGTCCGCGCCTAAAAATCAAGTAGATCAAAAGTTTTGTCATTTGATGTACTTTTCAATGTTGCCGCGAGACAAAGTCGATTTTCAGTTAATGGTGAAAAAAAACGCGAAAAACGCGATATTGATCTCGTTCCCCAAACTTTTTTGGTCTCCACATTTCATCATAAAATGCGGCTATTTTTCCCGCAAATTTTCGTGTAAAGAAAAGTCACGGGACTCAACTGGTTGAAGAGATATGAGGGAATTTCTAGGAAAAACCGACCAGATTTGGACGTTTTCTGAATTTGAGTTTTTCAAAACTGTCGAAACTGTTTTTTACGTGAAATAAACGTGAAAAGAGCCAACACTATCGGCTTTTTTCACATCTATTTCACGTAAAGAAAGTTTCAATAGTTTTGAAAAATTTAAAGTCAGAAAACCTCCAGATCCGGTCGGTTTTTCCTGGAATTTCCCTCATATCTCTTTAACCAGTAGAGTCCCGTGACTTTTATTTGCACGAAAATTTGCGGGAAAAATAGCCGCATTTTATGATGAAAAATGGACCCCAAAAAAAAATATTTAAGTCCAGTCATGGGTCAGCTTTTATATGGTTTTTATTTATTTATTTTTGTTTATTTATTTATTCAGCTCATTTTTTTTTTTTTTTTGATCGATTCATTTTTTTATTCATCGCCGGCAAATGAAGCTATCATTTTGCTGAAAATCGATCTACTGTACCGACAATGGTTTTGTTTCTCTGTGTTATATTTAGTTTTTTTTTCTGCGTATTTATTGGCAGATCAGTACTACAGAAGATAGATTTTCAGCAAAATGGTAGCTTCATTTGCCGGCGATGAATAAGAAAATGAATCAATCAAAAAAAATGTACTGAATGAATGTATAAATAAAAATAAATAAATAAAAACCTATAAAAGCTGACCCATGACTGGATTTGAATATTTTTTATATTTCAGCGCGCCATTTTGGATCCGCCATTTTGAATTTCATATTTTTGACACCAAATTTAAAATCAGCGACCCCAAAAACCTATTCAAACTGACCCATGACTGGATTTAAACTTTTTTTATGTTTACAGCCGCTATTTTGGATCCGCCATTTTGGATTTTGAATTTCTCCAAATCTGATTAAATAATATCGGGTTATGTACACTCCAGAATATACAATAGTGTCTAAAATATAAAATCGAAGACAATCTGCAGCCATTTTTGACATTACACTCTTAGAAAAATATAGTTAAGTTGACCATATTTTAACTATAAAATAAAGTGACTGGAGGCACTATCTATTTTTTATAGTTGCCATTACCTACAAAAATATAGTCGGGTTCACTAGAAAATTATCGTTGCAAGTTACAATATCTTTATCGTCAGTGTAACTATGTGCAGCCCAACTCGCAAAATAGTGATAAGAACGAGATTGAAATAGTTATTGATACTAAATGACTGCTACTATTAAACATACTTTATTGTGACCGTAATTATACTACACGGAAAGACAAACTGCGCTCCTAACCTCTCGAGACTGAGAGCGTCAGCCGCTCATAGTACAAGGATGAATACACTTCCCGCTGGTTGGCGGGTGACGCTATCAGCTTGCGTGGACTCTCATGGTCTCACTCGACTGAGACGGCAGAGCTCCCAGTCGCTGTGAGTTTGAGAGCTCGCCGCACGCCGTCCAAAACCATCGTATATTGAATTACTTTCTCCTTCCAAATTTGGACGATCGATCTATATCATGGAAATTTTTTTTCATACATATCAATCTGCTTATTAAGATGTGATTGGTAGATCATGAAATTGTTCATTTTTGTAATTCAATACAGGAATAATAAACGACAAACGTGATACGTTATCAATAAAAAATTCTGGAGATATTTTTATTTCTGATATTTGAAACAAAGTTCATTCAAACACATATTTTTTTCTACATAAAGCTAAAAAAATATCAAGAATTGAAAATTTGGAATTATAAAATTTTCTTATTTTTTTTTCACAAACGTGATATTAAAGAGAAATATTTTCCACACTCAAAAAAGAAATGTTTTCCAGACTACCATCAAAATTTGAAAGACGATTCCCAAGTTACGATTAAGTGGCACATGCATGGTGCTGAAACGCACCGATAACCAAAACAAAGGATAGAAAAAGAAGTTACGATTAACGATACTAAATATCTTAATATTTTTCTAATTATAATTTTTTTTTTTTAAATAACAGTAATCGGAGATCATAGGATAAATGTGTTATCTAGTAGTAATTTACTTTACTGCAAAAATACAGAATTCATTTATGAAAAGTAAAATTTACAGAGAAAACCTTGATACCTATCCCTAACTCGCAACACAAAAAGGCGCATGGGCACGCCACGACGGAATCGCAATCGTCTCTCTCGATTGGGAGGCCTGGCGTCCCAGGTCCGTTGGCACTCGAGCGTCCCTCACTTGCGCCACCGCGCGTTCAGCGGGAGACAGTACACCGACCACATGAGTGGTACTGCTATTACACGATAGGTTGGTACGCTGGGAGCGCAGTTTGTCTTTCCGTGTACACTGACAGAAAAATACAAAAAAAAAAACTCAATTTGACATACCTACTCAAGTGGGTTATTACAACTTTATTTTATAGTACTGGGTACAAACGAAAAAAACAATTCAAACTGAAAACCAAAAATTAATGTGGTTTCAGATTTTGTGTGTGTGTGTGTGTGTGTGTGTGTGTGTGTGTGGGGGGGGGGGGGGGGGGGGGGGGGGGGGGGCTTTTTAATCAACTTAGTTAGCAAGCTCGCGGTCTCCCGTGCGTTATTATGATCATTGTCGTACCTTGTATCTGTGGATTACATATTTTATCATAGGATCAGTATTACAGGGGGAGAAACATATATGAACAACATACATATTAACAACACATCATCCATACAAGAATGAGGCGACGCTTAAAGATGTGATATTCCGCCTCTATATATGAGCCGTTCTCTCGAAGAACGACCTGAAGCGACTTAGGTCATTTTTCGGGAGAACGTATTAAGGGGGGGGCTTACCCAATCAGTTACCGATTTGTCTATTTTCTCCGAAACGGGGTAATCAATCGACTTGTCCTTTCGGCAGCCTATGTTTGACGAGTAATGAGTTCGAACTGGTACGTTTGATCGGATGAAATCGTGATTTTTTTTATTTTTTTCGACCTAAAAGTATTGGCGTACTATTTATTGCGACTTATATCAAAGCCCACGCATCAAAAATGCAAAATCGACTCCCTGAGCCCGATTCTGTGAGAAATTCTGAACATAACCATCCCAAAACATCTTTGTTTTCGACAACGATGAAGGTGGAAGTTGTATTCCACGTTTTTATGGTAATTTTCGCGATTGTCAGAGCCTGGGGGCGGCCATTGCCGCTACAGCTGCTGATATAACGCGGTGGTTCCCAGAACGCCCGTGAGATGTCGCCACGCGCCCATCTAAACTTCATCCTTTTACTATAGTATAGCATACTTTTACGGTGACATCTCACGGGTGTTCTGGGAACCATCGCATTATATCAGCAGCTGTAGCGGCAATGGCCGCCCCCAGTCTCTGACAATCGCGAAAATTACCACAAAAACGTAGAATACAACTTCCACCTTCATCGTTGTCGAAAACAAAGATGTTTTGGGATGGTTATGTTCAGAATTTCTCACAGAATCGGGCTCAGGGAGTCGATTTTGCATTTTTGATGCGTGGGCTTTGATATAAGTCGTAATAAATGGCACGCCAATACTTTTCGATCGAAAAAAATAAAAAAATCTCGATTTCATCCGATCAAACGTACCAGTTCGGACTCATTACTCGTCAAACATCGGCTGCCGAAAGGACAAGTCGATTGATTGCCCCGTTTCGGAGAAAATAGACAAATCGGTAACTGATTGGGTAAACCCCCCCCCTTAATAGGTAGACAAGGTCACAAAGTATCTATATACCAAATTTCATAAGATTTAATCAATTTTTGAGCAAACTGTGAGTGTTTGAAACCACGCGCCTACCATATTATCGCCCGCGTAGACTCCCCCTCGACAAAAAATAAATAAAAACAAAAAACAACAAAAACAAAAACAAACAATAACAAAAAAAAAAAAAAACATTAAATAAAATTAATAAAAAATAAAAATTAATAAAAAAAAAAAATTAACAAAAACAATAAAAAATAACAATTATTTGTTTTTTTTCATATCCTTAAATAAAATTAAATAAACAAATCTCTTACTATTACATTTTTCTCGTGTTTTTATAGCTATAAAACATATTTTTAGTAGTTCTCCCGAAAAACGACCTAAGTGTTCTTGCATAAACTGTCGCGAAAAATATTGTGAAAAAATGTTTATTAAAGATTTTATGCTTTAAATCCATTATTAGACAGTATAATGTTTGCAATAAATAAAAAAAATTTGATTAGTTATATTTAACGATGAGCAGTACAATGTTGAATTTTCAAATCGCTTTTTCTCGAAACGACCAAATTGCACTTAGGTTGTTCTTCGAGAGAACGGCTCATATACTAACCAACTCCTATAAGTGGCACTCGCGAGAATATCGAAAGCGGTGGTCGCCGCCTTACGAGAAAATATTGAAGTCATGTACTTGACCATACACATATCGTTACAGTTTCTAGCAGCATAGTTGAATATACGATACAAGAGTGGCATGAATGACACAATATGCGAATTAGCACAGAATCAGATGTTGACTACAAAAAGTAAATGGTATCAATGAACCGTAGTAGTATGATCAACTACATTTTCTAGTCAATCGAACATGCATCAAGAGTTTAAACCGAACAATTGTACAGTTAATTTTACATAAAGTGTGGTAGAAGAGTTTTCACTAGAACGGTTGTCAGACTCACTGCTATTATATAGTTCACACAACCGTTCAAGAATTGTGACTTGAACAATAAACGTATAGTAGCCTGATTAACAATTCATATGGTCAAATTAACTATATTTTTAGTCATTGAGAATGGCCATTTTGTTTGGTTATTTCAATTACATATTTATAGTAGCACTAACAAGAAAAAGGTTGATTGAGACATAAATATAGTTGAGTAAACTGATAAAATTCAACTACATAAAATTTCACTATATACTATATTTTTTTCTTAGAGTGTAGCTGATTTAATTTTGGGAGGAAAAATTATTCGTACGTGAGTCCAGTTCCGCTTAACAAAATAGGTTTGAAGTGATCAAAATTTTATGTTTAGTTTATAACTTCTACGGAAGGAGGTCAAACGTTCAATATAGATATTACTTCAAAATTTCGGCCCATACGATATTTTCAATTTGATTTGGGTTGTCTGAGTCCGAATTATTTTGAATTAATAATTTTTTTGGATTTTTACATCGCGATGAAGCCATATATAGTTGTCCATGTGAAAATAACGGTTTGGCTAAATATAATCCAACATTTTCAAAACTTTGGCGTTGTGATTTATTAATTGTCGTACAACGTACGACACCTAATACCGATATACCTGCGGGAATCGAATCAGCGTCCCCTCGACCAGGTGCGTCGACGGGTCAGTAATAAACTCAGCGCTTATTTCACAGACTAACCATAAACTTCTTACGGCGAATGTAAAATAAGTTCTACATACAAAACCTATAATTATCCTTCAGTAATAATTCAATCGAAATATCTCAAACAAACAAACGCTAAATTTTTAATCGATACCGGATCACAATTAAATTCAATTTAATACCGGACAAAGCCCCGTGCAGAATTCACGCCTGAAATTTTGAATCATTGTTCTTGAAAAGGGATGACGACCGAAGGGAAAGAGGGGTGATCGCATCGGGGGATAGGTTCGAATGTCTCGATCCAAAGGCACAAGGGTATCCCTGACTTCCCCCCACGTATGCCGCGCCAATACCGCAGGGAATTATGGGTGATATCCCTCTCCCCCAACTTAACTTAACCTAACCAAACCTATTTCAATCCAACCTAACCTGGTTGCCGGGGAGGGGTTCACATGCCTCAATCCAAACGCCCAAGACGCGAGAGGGAAGGGAAGAGGTTCACATAACTCAATCCAAGGGCCCTGGAGAGGGGGGTACAAAGCCGAGCGGAGCCGTGGTGGCGGGGAGGGGTTCACCCTAACAGCACCGAGACGTTGCAGCAACGTTGCAGCAACATAACTTTGCAATATTGGCAATATTGCGGTTATAGTGCGCAATGTTGTTGCAATGCCCCTGCCATGCTGCTGCAATGCCCCTGCAATGTTGCTGCAATGTCACTATGTCCGCTTTTCATTGCATAACATTGCAATATTCCTGCAATATTCCCTGCTTAAAAAAAATGATTCACACCAATGGAAGGTTTTGTATGGGTCGTAATCGGATTTCTGTTTAAGTTATTTCCTGATGAAAGGGTGTTCGAAATTTTCTATTCACAGACTAATCGTTTTTATTCATGTGGTCACCCATCCAAATTCTGATCGCAGATGATATTGCTTAACTTCGTTGATCAACTGATGTCCGGTGTCGATCTGGATCTAATCGTCGCCTGTTACAATCTTTAACATTTTTCGACTCAATAGGTAAACTTTGATTCGTGAGGATTGACATCAATATGTATGTAACTGTAACTGTTAACTCGTGGCGGGTTAATTTTCAGTGAAATAAAAATAAATGATTAAATCTAGTGATAAATTCTATTACCATATGGCATTCAAGTTACAGTTAATTATGACTTATGAGTGTCCATTTTTGTCCCTAATTATTTTGTCCGTTTGATTAATACATGGGAAATTGACTTCTTGTGTTTAAATTCGTATGACTTCTGTTCTATATTATATAAAAGAAAGGATTTAGAATTTGTGGACACCATCTTTGTAGGTTCAATAAAATTTTGGTTATCGTAGATTTTTCTTTTCCGAACTCCGAATATGCTTTGAGAAGAACTAAAAATTGAAAGGTCGGAGTGGAATATATATAAATATATACCTATATATACAGGGTGATTCAGAATTCGTAACGAATCTCTTGAGGGGTTAATCCTCGTCAAAATTGGGATCGAAAGTTCCTCAGCCATTTTTCTGAAAAACGATTTTTTTCCTTGGAAATTTTATTTTCCGACAAATAATTTTTTTTCAACAATTTTTTTTTTTTTTTTTTTCTTTCTTCTATATCAATTGTCAATTTTAAAGAATCCCATCCAATGAGTTTACTTTTTTTTCAACATTAGAGAGATTTCTCAGTGAAAGTTTATTATTTGGTTGAGTTGAAAAAATGTGTTATGGTTCCCAGGAAATAGTACTTTTCGATATAAGAGCGT
This sequence comes from Tenthredo mesomela, assembly GCA_943736025.1. Lineage (NCBI taxonomy): Eukaryota > Metazoa > Arthropoda > Insecta > Hymenoptera > Tenthredinidae > Tenthredo > Tenthredo mesomela. The sequence goes on from OX031022.1 coordinate 13,586,721, forward strand.
AAAAGCAGCAAAGCGCGTACGAGTGTGAAGGCCCGAACGAGCCCGAAGGCGAGCCGAAGGTAGCGAGTGAGGCGCCTTCGCACAAGTATAAGCGATTGCTGCCTTGGGCTCGTGTATCGAACACTATTTTTCTCGACACATGCAACGCAAGGTCCTCGTCTGTGTGCCGTCTGCGGGCACCCAAGCCGGCTTTGGCGTACCGGTGTGCAAAAGTCTGCTTTGTGCGTAAACAGTGCGCAAAAGAGGACTTTGGGTGCATGTGTTAAGAAAAAAAATTATTTTACTTCACGCAGTGTGGTAATGGACGTTTTACCCACGCTTCGCGTGGGTAAAATCCCCATTTTCATACCTTATAAAGTAAAATTTTGTACTATGCTCGACGGAAAAACTTCTTCTGATCTCGTGTGATTGCAACACTCACCTTCGGCTCGTGCTGCAACCTCACACTCGTCACAAAAAGTTTTACCGCACTCGTATCGTAATGTACTATTTCGGAAGAATGGCTAAAAAACTTTCAATCCCAATTTTGACAAGGATCAACCCCTCAAGAGATTCGTCATGGAAAGAAAAATTATTAAAAAAAAATTGTTTGTTGGAAAAAAAATTCCAAGGAAAAAAATTATTTTTCAGAAAAATGGCTAAGGAACTTTCGATCCCAATTTTAACAAGGATTAACCCCTCAAGAGATTCGTCACGAATTCGGAATCACCCTGTATATTATAAATGTAACATGCGTGAAAATATAAATATAACAAAGTTGTATTGCAGGAACCTTGCGGCAACATTGCAATGCAATGTTGCAAATGTTATATTGCAGAGATCTTGCAGCAACATTGTAGTGCAATGCAATGAAAATGAAATTTAGCAATGTTGCTGAGACATTGCTGCAACGTTCCGTGCTGTTAGGGCACATGACTCAAAGCAAGGGCCCAAGGTGTGATAGGGCCGGGGAGGGGTTCACATGACTTAATCCAAGGGCCCAGGGATGAGGAGTGGAAAGCCGAGCGGAGCCAAGGAGGTGGGGAGGGGTTCACATGACTCAAAGCAAGGGCCCAAGGCGCGAGAGGGTCAGGGAGGGGTGGGGAGGAGTTCACATGACTCGATCCAAGAGCCCAGGGTGGGGGGGAGCCGAGCGGAGGCGAGGTGGCGGGGATATTACCCATAATTCCCTGCGATACTGACACGGTGGCGGCGGCGGCGAGATATCTTTATCATTGCGACGTGGATTTTTATTAGTCCTCGGATTAGACCGGATAGCTAGGCTCCGAGAACCATCCACTCGACAATTGACCAACGAAAAATAATAACTAAACAAAGATGCTGGGCGCCAGGCGTATAACCGCCACTTTCTGAAAATATAAAAAAAAAAATACGAACTACAGATACTTGAGCGCCGGCTAGCGTCAGTACCGCGGAGAGGGGTCGGGATTTTGAAGGATTAGCAGGGCGTTGATTAACGACTCGATGTATTTGAATTTAATAAAGAAAATAGAATTTATTCAAGTAAAATAAAAAAATAGAAAAATATAGAAATTAACAAATCGTGTACCCGGAGGTACTTCCTCTCGGATATAAAACGGCTACAGGTCGTGTAAAGGCGACCTGGCCACGTTTGACGAGTTTTACAACAATAAATAATTAACAGCTTCCACGTAGGACAGCAATAACAAGGAAAAATATAGCAAAATTAAATAACTCGACAAATCAGGTCCTCGTAGGACAATAAACTAGCTAAAACACTAGATACTTTCCACGAGGAAAACTAACAATCTTAAAACTAACGATGAATGAGCCTAAGGCTCGCAATAATAACCAAATAACAAAGTAACAGAATAGAATCAAACAAATTTACAATAATAAATAATCGGTTAATATGTCGCTAGCCGTTAAACGGCGACTAGCTCGCCCCCTAGAGGCGAAGCCTCCCGTTAAAGAAAACTTAATCAAACGAGTTATTATTTACAAAATTATTAAAATTAACTTAACCTAACTCTGCGCCTAGCGCGATAAATATGCAATATTAATTACGATTCTGAAATATAAAATCAAGACACGAAATCTAAACAAAGAGACTCGACTAAGCCTCTGGCTTCGTCTCTCCCCGCGGGAAGAAGAGAGCGCGACGGTGACGGACTAAATCTATCTTTGTCACACTCGTGTACGAAGGATACGAACTCGAACAAAATATAAAGTACCCGAATTCTCTATAAAATAAATACTCGAACTATTAACTCTAGTACATGGAGACACTGGTGACGGCCTACCGGTCGGAGATCGGTTAATTCGATTCCCAAAAATATTAATTAGCCTCGTGGCTGTATCAAGGCAAGATGGCTGACGGCCGTTGCCGGATTCAAATTGGCATGGGTGAGAATAGCTAACGCTTACCGTCTTCCAGCCACCTTATGAATAGACTCCGATCCAGGTCGAAATCCACCTCTATGGGGTAGAATAGTCCCTCGAAAATTACTTAATGCACTCACACAACAACTTAGAAGTATTTTTCTAACAAAACAGAAACCCACGGGGCTCGAACGCAAAATTAACGCAAAGATTTACAAAACGCAAGTTATTAACACACGAGTGTGCTTGACGCTAGTCTATCGCAGAGTGTTTAGACCACATGGCGCCGGTACCTAAGCGCCCTCATTAGGCGATAGATTATTGATTTTCGCATCGACTGGAGGATCTCTAAATATGGCGACTTGTTGTCGCTACGCGCGAATTTCGAAGTTCCCCACGATGTTAGAAGCTCGCTAAATCGGAGGATCACGGGTTGTAGATTCTTCTTAGTGGCGGGAATCTCTTCCGCCACCGATATCCCACGATGTAGAGTGCCTGAGACACTCCTCCGTGTCCTCACTGTCGATGGTGGAGGTAGCCCTGCAGTGGCTAGCCTCCTGAGCTTTTTGGTGGCGTTCGTCGAAAGGGATCCCCACAGTCGGTATTTGGCGTCGTGCGTCTGTTTGGTCGTGCTTCTGTCTGTGTGTTCGCTTTCGTATAGGCCTCGTCTCCCACATGTCAGAGAAAAGTCGTAAAAGAAAACAAAAGAATAAATAATATGCTCGATAGTTTTTAGTCGGTCACGGTCGCCTCTCGGAATTTTTGTCAGGCCTCAGGGCCATCCTAAACATTCATACCATAAAACAGTCACTCCGCTAGGGTCGTCCAAGGGGTAAGGAGCGCCTTGTAATATGCAATGTTACACATATAGAGAGATATATATAGGTATACAGGGTGCGCCAGAATGAAGTGGCCAAAATGATAGCGGTAATAGAGAAGGTCGAGCTGAGTAAATCGACCTACATAACATGTGGTCTCCGAAGTCGCGTTCTCGAGATACGACCGGTTGAAAAATCGCGTTGAGCGCCGGCATGTAGGCAACCGCGGACACAACAGGCAGCGGTTAGCAGTCTTTTTGATAAGCGCGAGTTCTCTGATCCGAATCATAACACTTTTGAATTCGAAAATTTCAAACAAAAACACTTTCGACATTGAGTTTTCGCCAAACACACCAACATTACTTCTTTCCATAATAAAATTTGATATCAACAGTATTTTTGTTTGAAATTTTCGAATTCAAAAGTGTTATGACTCGCATCAGAAAGATCGCGCTTATCAAAAAGACTGCTAACCGCTGCCTGCTGTGTACTCGGTTGCCTAAATTGCGGCGTGTAGTGAGATTTTTTAACCTGCCGTATGTCGCGAACGCGACTTCGGAGACCACATGTTATTTACCCGTGCAGAAATCATAGAACGGCAGCCACTTTTACAAATCGGGCCAGCGTTAAGCCAATATTGGCAATCTGATACAACGGTCTTGCATTAGTAGTTTGGTCCGGCCCTGCTCTGGTCCAATATCGAAACTTGATAGAATGGTGAAGCAGCGGTGAGCTATGTCGGTCTAACATTGGTTTTAGAACGGCACCATTGCAATGGTCCAGCATCGGTAAGCTATGTCTGCCCAACATTGGTTTCAGAATGGCAACCATTGCAATGATCCTGCATCGGAAAGCTATATCGGTCCAACATTGGTTTTAGAACAGCAACCATTACAATGGTCCAGCATCGGTAAGCTATGCCTGTCTGATATTGGCTTCAGGATGGCAGCCATTGGATGGTCAGACATCGGAAAGCTATGTCTGTCCAAACATTAGTTTCAGAACGGCAACCATCCGATGGTGCAGCATCGGTAAGCTATGTTTGTCCAACATTGGTTTCAGGACGGCAACCATAGCGATGGTCGGACATCAGTAAGCTATGTCTGACCGATATTGGCTTAAGGATGGCAGCCATTGGATGGTCAGACATCGGAAGGCTATGTCTATCCAAACATTGGTTTCATAACGGCAACCACCCAATGGTCCAGCATCGGTAAGCTATGTCTGTCCGATATTGGCTTCAGAATGGCACCCATCGCGATGGTCAGACATCAGTGCGCAATATCCATCCACAACCGCTTTCAGGTCGGCTACCGATACACCGGTCGATCCTCGACGCGCGTTACCTTTCCAATATCGGTTTTAGACCGAGCACCAATGCAACAGTGAAACCTCGGTGCCCACTATCCGTACAATATTGGTGTCAGATTGGCGACCGATGGAACGGTTGAACCCCGGTACGCAATATCCATCTAATATAGGTTTCAGAATGATTTCCGATCTGACGGTCATACTAAGGTTCATAATCCCGGTCCAAGATCGAACTTGAGCTAGCAGCTGATGTATGGGTCAAACCGGAGCGCAGTATCCCGGCCCAAGATCGGGCCCAAATCACTCATTGTATGTGCGCGCTATGTATACAAGTAACAAAAAGTAGTATCGATAGCCATGCGACGAACTGGCGTGGTGGCTAGAGCGAGCGATTCGTAATATGGGAGACCGAGCGTTCCGGGTTCAAATCCCCTCGTTATTAGAAAAAAAAAAAAAAAAAAATATGTAGTTAGTTAATAATCAGGTGGTACATAAGTTGATCATATAATCTAACGCGTGACGAATAAAGTGACGAATTCAGATTGAGGTTTTAGAAATTTTTATTTTTTTTTGCTAGATAAATGAGCTTGGTCCAATATTGGCCCAATATTGGCCCAAGCTAGATAAATGAGCTTGGTCCAATGTTATCTGGCCAATGGTGGCTCACCAGTGCCCGACGTTACATTACTATGTCGGACCAGCGTAAAATGCCAAGCACGGACCAACGGAACAAAACATTGGTCCAATGTTGTGCCATCCTATAATTTCTACCCAGGCCCAAGCTAGATAAATGAGCTTGGTCCAATGTTGCCTTGCTAATGTTGGCTCACTAGTGCCCGGCGTTACATCACTATTCCGGTCCAGTATAAAATGCCAAGCACGGGCCAACGGAACAGAATATTGGCCCAATATTGCGCCGTCCTATGATTTCTACACGGGTAGGTCGATTTACTCAGCTTGACCTCCTCTATTACCCCTATCATTTTGGCCACTTAATTCTGGCGCACCCTGTATATTAGATCGGTTCAAAAAAATCGACTATTCTTTTTTTTTCAATTGCCGCATTGAAATACTTTCGAAGGGGTGAAAAAAGATGCCTGTTAAAAGCGGAGCTCTTAATATTCAGATTTAGAGGTCGCTCATCGCGGTTTTCTATTTTCCATTTGAATAGCATAGGAATTTTTTTTTTTTTTTTTTATATATATAATTTTGCAGCTCACAAACCAATGAACAAATCCAAATGACTCATACATATTTTCATAGGAAATTGAACACCCTACAAAAAGCTTCTCTTATCATTTTTTGATAAATTGACTCCTTCCAAAGTTATTCAAGCTCAACGTTCAATTCATAGTTGAGTCAACTATTTTTTTTTTGTGATTTTTTTTTCCACAATGATAGATACATTTTTTAGAGTGTTCAATTCCCTATAAAAATATGTAAGAGTCATTTGGATTGGTTTATTGGTTTATGAGCTACGAAGTTCTGAAGAAAAAAAAAAAAAAAAAAAAAATTTCTGTGCTATTTAAATGGAAAATAGAAATCCGCGATGAGCGACCTCTAAATCCTAATATAGAGAGCTCCGCTTTTAACAGGCAAAACTGTCGAAACTGGTTTTTACGTGAAATAAACGTAAAAAGAGCCAACACTATCGGCTTTTTTCACATCTATTTCACGTAAAAAAAGTTTCAATAGTTTTGAAAAATTTAAAGTCAGAAAACCTCCAGATCCGGTCGGTTTTTCCTGGAATTTCCCTCATATCTCTTTAACCAATAGAGTCCCGTGACTTTTCTTTGCACGAAAATTTGCGGGAAAAATAGCCGCATTTTATGATGAAAAATGGACCCCAAAAAAGTTTGGGGAACGAGATCAATATCGCGTTTTTCGCGTTTTTTGCCTATGTGAATTTATCGGACCAGTCGAACCAAATTTTTAAGTCTTCTAACTGAAGCTCACCTCTATATAGAGCGTGCAATCTCCAGATAGACCGAAAAAAACGGAAGTACATCATAATTATTTTTTCAAGTAAAAATTCCTTCAGCCCGGGTTTACATATGGGTCACATATGGTATGAATTAATAGGTTTCGAACGATAGAGTCACTACTTAATGAAATAAACACAGACCTGTGGACTAAGAGGTCAATGACAATAACATGAAATTCAAGTAAAGATTCCTTCAGTCCTTCAGTGGTCTAATTGGACAAGGCGTCGCAGTACAAATGCGGAGGTCCCGGTTCAAACCCGGGCTGAAGGAATTTTTACTTGGAAAAAAATAATTATGATGCACTTCCGTTTTTTTCGGTCCATATGGAGATTGCACGCTCTATATAGAGGTGAGCTTCAGTTAGAAGACTTAAAAATTTGGTTCGACTGGTCCGATAAATTCACATATGGTATGAAGCAATCAGAATTGTTTTCCAGATGTTCCTAAATAAATTCGAGCGCGTCATGAATTTTCAATTTTTTTTTTTTTTTTTTCACCATCTCGATGGCCCTGATCGAACAATTTGAAAAAATTCTCATAAATTCTGTATCAGAAGTGAAATTTTTATAACCATTTTTCATAATGTCTGGGCTTTTGCTCCAACCTGTTTTTTTTAGCTTTTCAATCGTAATTTCACGTTGCATTTCTCGAAAAACATGAAACGTTTGAAAAAATCTGAAAGATTCCCCGGAATCCTTGGCTATCGTTAGAAATATTCAAGCAGCAGTCCACGGTGTATTGATCTCCACTTATACTTGTTCATTTTTTTCGTCGAAAAAAGCTAAAAAAAAAAAGATTGAAGCGAAAGTCCGGACATTATGAATTTTGGTTCAAAAATGTTCATTTCCGACACAGAATTTTTGAAAATTTTTGTAGATTCTTCGATCACGGCCATCGAGGTGTTGAAAAAAAAAACTTCGAAAATTTCAAATTTATTTTGAAAAATTCTGAAAAAATCCTAATTGCTATTTAGAGTCAGAAGAATGATATAAAGAATCGCGTATTAGATCTGGCAGGCCGAGGGTTAGGGACAGGTCGATTTGGCATGGAATGCCCCGTATAATATATGAGTCCACCAAATACCTGTGAACGATTCTTGACGAAAATTTCGATTTGTCTGCAATTTTGATATTTTATATAAATGGTATATACTGTGATGTAAAAATCCCCCAAGTCTTAGACCCCAATGCCGTTCACCATAGATATCGTTCACTTTTACATTTGAATTCTCGTCGTTCCCGTATCATGGAAAAAGATTATCCAACATATTTTTTGAGTGAAAAAAAAAAAAAAAATTAGTTTTTAGAAAAATAATGATACCCGTCAACCCTCTGACGAGAACGTTCGATCTCCCACCACCGCGCCAGGTGGAGCCGTGAGCGAGCCGCTGTGAGAGTAGGGAGCGGAGCCCAGTGCCGGCGCGCTACTCCTATAACGTGCCCCAGAGAAAAATGTATCAGAGAGCCGGCCGGAAGATTCACGTGTTTACAGGTATTGTGCTACGTCTCTGGTTCGCCACGAGCGGGGGCACGATTCGTGGCGGGGTTTACCCAATCTGTTACCGACTTGTCTATTTTCCCCGAAATGGGGTAATCAATCGGCTTGTCCTTTCGGTAGCCGATGTTTGACAAGTAATGAGTTCGAACTGGTACGTTTGATCAAATGAAATCGGGATTTTTTTTTTTCGACCGAAAAGTGTTGGCGTGCCATTTATTTCGACTTATATCAGAGCCTACGCATCAAAAATGCAAAATCGGCTTCCTGAGCCCGATTCTGTGAGAAATTCTGAACACAACCATCCCAAAACATCTTTGTTTTCGACAACGATTAAGGGGCAAGTTGTATTCCACGTTTATGCACCGAGGGAAGAAAGTGCATACTTTATTCCCGGCTGCGCGCATAAAGGACGCGCTTTCTGCCCTTGGATGCATAAAATATCGTATGTACCATGGTGTAAAGTGTTCTTCTAGACGAGTGTGAAGGTCACCCTCGCTTCGCTCGGGCGACAAACCTCACACTCGTCAAAAAGAACACTTTATTCCCTAGGTGCATAATATACTATTTTGTGGTAATTTTCGCGATTGCCAGAGGCTGGGGGTGGCAACTGCCGCTACAGCTGCTGATACAACGCGGTGGTTCTCAGAACACCCGTGAGATGTCGCCGCGCGCCCATCTGAACTTCATCTTTTACTATAGTAAAAGTATACTATACTATAGTAAAAGGATGTAGCATGATTTTCATCGAAAACTTCTTGAAATTGCAGAAAAAAAAAAATTCTCAAAAAACGATGGGAAACGTGGTGGAATTGACCTATTTAGTTTCATTTTTTGAATTACGCGTCAAAAATAAGAAGTGAGGAAAAAATGATCATCGTGTTTGAAAAATTCAGAAAATTTCCGATCGATGACTGTGTTTGTAATTTTGTTTTGAGGCATTTTTGAACCGCGAAAGCCGCGCGCGGACGTGGATCAGCGTGCGCGACGGGGCGCGACTAGACGTTTTATTCTTTTTATCTTACATGCGTCAAAATAACCCCATATCGAGCGTGTCTTACGGGACAGAAGACGCACATATCTTCCTCAGCCGTCATATGTATAGTCGACGCATGCGTAGTCACGCGATTTGGTTACCTATCAAACCTAGGCGGCAAAAGTGCGCGTCATAGGCATGATATGAACGCATTACATGAAGCTGTCAGGGAGACAGGCGCGATTTTGATTCGGGTGAAGCTGCCCTCGCTTCGCTCGCGCGGCAAACTTCACCCTCATCAAAATCGCTCACCTCTCTCCCTAACAGCATAATGTACTATTTTCTCCGGCCCAGGTATTTTCTGCACGAGTTTATTTATTTTTTTTTCGGCATAGGCATTGAAAAGTCACTTTTTGACGCCTGTTTTCGATCCACAAAGTGTCACTTTATACGGTTGGTTTCAGAACTGCCCTATAAAGTCTTTATACGGCAGTTTGGATGCGCAGTTCGAAGTGCGCATTCCAAAGCTGCCGTATAAAGTCTTTATACGGTAGTTTCGATGCGCGGTTCGAAGTGCGCGACAGATCGCACCATAACCCCACTCTTCGTCTAGTGAATCTCAACAGGCGTCAAAGTGACTTTTCATGCCTATTTCGAAAAAAATACAGTATGGGGCGCACCCGTAAACCGTTTTTGACTCGAATAATGATTTCAGGACGAGCTAAAGGCGAGCCGAAGGCGAGCCGGAAGCAAGTTCTGAAATCACTATTCTCGCCGAAAAACACTTGGTTTACGGGCATGCCACATAATATACTATTTTTGTATTGAAGCAGAAGGATTCAGGTATCTGAAAAAAATTATCTTCATGAATTTGTCCACCACTAGGTGGCGACTCCGCTCCGGTCCTCCCGCGAGTGAAATACTCAGGTTGATAGGTTGCCCTGAGTGACAAACACTAGGGGCTTTGGTAGCCGCGTAGGAACTGGTAGGAACTCCGACGCGATAACGGAATTTCAAAATTCAAAATGGCGGACTTATAATGGTGGATAGAAATTTAGCAATGGTCAGATCTTCGTGAAAATTGGTGTTCTACAGTTTCAGAATCCGCCATTTTGAATCACGAAATTCTGTTGCTGAATTTGGATTGCGCGACCCCCTAAACCCGAGGATACCCATTTTCATGAAAATCGTTCATTCTCAAGTTTTTATCCGCCATATTGAATCTGCCGTTGGGAATTTGTCTAATTTCGTTATTCAATTCGGATTCAGCGACCCCAAAAGCCTTCTGACCACACGGAAAACTGTTTGGCAGAGTGAGTCTACTAACTGCGAGAGAATAGTTGAACTCTAAATTCGTTGAGCGGGTCGGCCATTTTGGGAGAACCGTTGACCATAGCGGCGAGAGAACGCGTGAGCATTGTGTGTTAGTAAACGGTTTCGAGAAAGAACAACTATTCTACACTGAGAGACAACTGTTCGCCCGAAGTATAGCGTGACAGTTATCCCCACCACTCAAGTAGAGATGTTCTCCCAAAATGGGGAAACCTTCCTACCTTACCACGTGAGACAACCGTTCTCTGTGAATTTGGTGCACCCGATGACCGAAAAATATCGCAAAGAAGAACGGTTCTACTAAACGGTTTTCCGTGCACGTTCATCAGATTTTTCAAACACTCAGCTGGCTCAGAAAAAAACAATAACTAAACTTACACCAAAAACCCATGTTCAAACGGTAAAAAATATAAGCTTACCGGCGCCACTCAGTCAGAATCAAAATTAGAAAAAATCCTTTGGTAGGACTCTTTTTTTTAATAATTTGGAACCAACTGATTCACCCGGAGGAACGAAATTGAAAAAAACCTTTTTTAAGAGGCACCCTAGTAATTATGTTGCCACAAAGTGTCGCCTTCGTAAGATGTCTGTATTTTTTATTTTTTATAAGACGCAAAATCGTAATTTTCCAGTCATTTCTCTATTAAGGAGATTCGAGCAAATCTTATGTAAAACGAATTTTTCAAGTTCAAGATTTGAAACTTCGTTTACATATAAATGAATACTTCATTGGTGTATTCTCAAAATTTGAGAACGATCTACCGTCTAGTTTCTTAGAAAAATAGTTTTGAATATGACGTTTTTAAAGTTCTTATACGCAGGCTCTTATGGCTGACAAGCCACCGTCATGACTTGTTTTATTATTTTCACTATTAATCTCCCAAATTTAAGAAATAAAAAACCACACGTAAGAAAGTTAAATACTTATGAAATATTTTAACATATTAACAGTCAAGGGCGGCGACTTGTTATTTTTTCAGGTATGGAATTGGCAATGGGAGTGCCGGTGTGAAGGGGCGGGGGGGTGTTGTATTTTTGCAAAGTAACTCGCAGACAATATACTCAGCCAAAAAATTAACAGACCACCTAGATTTTTCTGAAAAGCTGTTGGTTTACGAATCGCTATAATTTCGTGAAAGAATATCACAAAATCATTGAAGGGGGTACAGTTTTTTGAAGATCGAAACTTCACCTTCAAAATGGTTTCTGAAAATTTCACCTGCGATTATTTTTCGCCTGTCTGTGCAGGTTTGAATAACGGGTTGCAAAATGCAAAAGAAATTCAAATTTTCGAAATTCGCTGTGGGAGTAAGAAAAAATCGCATCATATTTTCAGCGAAGTGGTTTTGTAGCCTCGAACCTTCTCTTTCAAAAACTATTTTTGAAACTTTTTTGCGAATTTTTGTGACAGAGTTATTGAATTTTGAGTAATGTCCGACAAGTTTGGCGTTACTCAGGATGCACCACCTCGAGGTACAGTCTGCAAGCATCCCATGTGTGTATGTGTGCGTGTATCTCGCAAAAACAGTCACAGAAAGAGGCACATACACACATGCACACGCACACATACACATCGGGTGCTTGTATACTGTACCTCTACGTGGTGCATCCTGGGTAACGCCAAAATTGAGTGACATTACTCAAAATTCAATTACTCTGTTACAAAAATTCGCAAAACATTTTCAAAAATGGTTTTGGAAAAAGAAGCTTTGAGGCTACAAAACCTCTAAGCTAAAAATTTCATGCGATTTTTTTTTTAACGCCTACAGCAAAGTTTAAAAATCTCAATTTCATTTGCATTTCCCACCCCTCTATTCAAACCTGTACAGACAGGTGAAAAATGATCGCAGGTGAAATTTTCAGCAACGATTTTGAAGATGAAGATTCGATTTTCAAAAAGCTACTTCTCAATTAATTTGGAATGCTTGTATACTGTACCTCCACGTGATGCATCCTGCAATGGGTAACGTCGAAATTCCTTGACATTACTCAAAATTCAATAACTCTGTTGCGAAAATTCGCAAAACAGTTTCAAAAATGGTTTTGGAAAGAGAAGGTTTCAGGCTACAAAACCACTGTGCCAAAAATTTCATGCGATTTTTTCTTAGCACCAAAGCGAAGTTTGAAAATTTGAATTTCTTATGCATTTTGCAACCCGCTATTCAAACCTACACAGACAGGTGAAAAGTAATCGCAGGTAAAATTTTTAGAAACCATTTTGAAGATGAAGATTCGATCTTCAAAAAACTACCCACCTTAATTAATTTGTGATATTCTTTCACTGAGTTATAGCGATTCGTAAACCAACTGCTTTTCAGGCAAATCTGGTGGTCCGTTAATTTTTGGCTGAGTGTATAATATTGTCTTCTATTTTATATTTGTACTTCTTGTCATATCGTCAAGACTTATAACAATATAATTTCCGTTTATCTTATATATTCATACATACGAGACAGCAATAGAAGTATAAGTTAACGTTCGTAATACAAGCTCAAGCTCGTAAGCGCAACTTATTCAGCCGATACCGAATGAAACTTTCAGGCAGTGAATTTTTACTACTGCATTTCAACGCATCGCATATTAATATTGTAAATCTGTGAGAGCCTTTGACCAGTGACTACGTACATTTTTCAGGTATGGAAATTCCATACCATCTGTAATTCAGGTATGGATTACTCCATACCGACCATACCGAAGTCGCCGCCCTTGTTAACAGTACCTTAAGTATGAATTTCTAAATTAATAGGCCAAAGGTATAGTACTAGACGGCACGTTAATAATGAAACTAAATTTTTAGCATTGATACATTTCAAATAGGATATATTTTCAATGGATTATTTTCCGAATAAAACGATCAATGTTTCAGCTGTTAAGAGCGTTTATTTATCGTATTTTCACAAACAAAATGGTGGCTCGTAGCAATTAATATCTTTCATAGTTTTCCAAACACATCTGTTTTGTTCCACCCTTGAAAATTCGACCATGTTGACGTAGAACTGCAGTGACGACGGGTTGACGAAACATTTGAGAAGATTATTCAATTAACAAAAAATTACGTTTGTTGGTCCTCTCTGTCTTGATAATTGGAATCGATCAATTTTGATGTTCATTCATCTATGTCGATTTTTTTTATTGGAAAAAGAAGAAACACGAAATATCACTAGAAGTAATTTACTGTAAAACTGGTAGCACTTTCATGGGGTATCCCGGAAGATCAACAAACAATTTGTGTGGATTTATTTTCGCCTATTATGGTTAGATCGTTATTACTGTCATACGGCAATGTCGTAAAATTTGACGATGTTCCTATATACAGGGTGTTACAACTAACTATGTCACCCCGACGGGTGGTGATAGGGGGGACCTTAACTAACATTTTCGATATAGGAACCCATGTCCGGAAAGTTGACGTTACCTTGATGAGAGGGATTCAAAATTTTCGGTGAACGCCTGCAACGCTCGCTCACAGGCGCGGCGAAATCCTCGAGGATTTAGAAATAATCTAAGTCTAATTCAACTATTTATTACAACACAAAGAATCTATCACAGTTTTACAAATATCGCAGAAAATAAGTATATTCGCCGTTTATTCCTACAAAAAACAACTGTCATGCTTATGTTGTTTTGTTTTTATTTGTCGAGTCAAAGAAATGTGATAATGCGACTTGGTTGTTTTTCGTAGAAATGAACGGCGAAAATACTTATTTTCTGTGATACTTGTAAAACTGTGATAGATTCTTTGTGTTGTAATAAATAGTTGAATTAGACTTAGATTATTTCTAAATCCTCGAGGATTTCGCCGCGCCTGTGAGCGAGCGTTGCAGGCGTTCGCCGAAAATTTTGAATCCCTCTCATCAAGGTAACGTCAACTTTCCGGACATGGGTTCCTATATCGAAAATGTTAGTTAAGGTCCCCCCTATCACCACCCGTCGGGGTGACATAGTTAGTTGTAACACCCTGTATAACACAGATCATATCACGCCGGCACAGCATTTAACATTATAACCACCTTTCAAAAACGCCGGCCCAAGAATATTGAAATATAATGCGGATACACGGAGAAAAAATAACACTACTCATTGCTGCGCAGAACACTCATTTGTCAAACTTTTTTACAAATTGACTCAATAACCAAAAAATATCACTCACTAGAGTGCAGGACACTACTCATTGATGTATTGACAACTTGAGTTATTTTTTTGACAGCAATGAGTAGCGTCCTGCCCTCTAGTGAGTCAGTTTATAAAAATTTTTGACAAATGAGTGTTCTGCGCAGCACTGAGTAGTGTTATTTTTTCTCCGTGTACTAGGGTGTGCAAAAAAAAAAAAAAAATTCAAAGGCGCATCAACATTCCGGTAGAGCATCTCAAATAGAATATCTCAGCCAAATATGAGCTCTTAATATTGATATTTAGAACTGCCTATTTTAGTTATTAATTTTAGTTACTAATTTCAGTTACTAAAATAGGCAGTTCTAAATATCAATATTAAGGGCTCATATTTGGCTGAGAGCTGGCCAAATATAAGCTCTTAATATTGATATTACTGCCTATTTTAGTTACTAATTTTAGTTACTAATTTCAGTTACTAAAATAGGCAGTTCTAAATATCAATATTAAGGGCTCATATTTGGCTGAGATATTCTATTTGAGATGCTCTACCGAAATTTCGATGCGCGGTTTAAAAAAAAGTATTTTTCCCAGATTCATATGACTCCATGACGCTAAGACTCAATGTTTATAGGCGAATATCTGGTCGGTGAGAGTTAGGAAAATTCTTTCTCCGTACTTTTTGATAGAGCGTGAAATTTTCTATAAGAATATGTGTTCAAATTGTTTCTAAACCAAGCCGCTTACGAGAAAAAACAATTAAAAAATTTTCCGATTTTTTTTCACGCGTTATTCAAATAAAAAATGAGAAAACTGAGTTAGGCAGTTTTAAATATCAATATTAAGAGCTCATATTTGGCTGAGATATTCTATTTAGAATGCTCTACCGAAATCTTCATGAGCGTTTAAATTCTTTTGTTTTGCACACCCTAGCGGATACACATAACAAAATGTAAAAATCACGCATTAGACACATGTGAATATCCGATAAATGTACGTAAAACATAGATTCTAACAATGTGTATGATGTGCGGAAATTTTTTCGAATGAAATGCGTACAGTAAATCAAGTCAATTCCGATGGTTTAGAGACAAGGTGAGTTAGTAATGGCGGTTCTCTAATCAAAAATGTTTGCGTATAGTGTCTGACAGGTAGGAGGGAGCCCGTTATGAGGCGGTTGTCTAAAGAAAATTTCATTCCAAATGTTGATCACAATTTGATAAACAAGTAACAGCTGTACAGTAATGTTCATCGACGGTGTGCCCGTGGCTCACTATTTTTCCTCGCCATTTTTTAATGTAAATTTCCCCTCTACAAATATTTTATTTGCCCACGACCAGTGGTTTACTTCGTGGCTCTGCTCCACCTCGCAATCGTCATATTCCTCATATGCCCGAAAGGGCGATAAGTCGAAAAAAGGAAGAAGAAGAAGAAGATATTCCTCATAACCTGAAGGTTTCACGGGTCATGGACAAATAAAATATTTGTAGAAGGGAGATTCGATTTAAAAAAAAGTCTAGGAAAAATAGTGAGTCACCTGGACACCATCGATGAACATTACTGTACACCAAACGTGTTTGATTTTGACCGTTTCAAGGCCACGCATATTTTCGACAAACGCGAACCTAGATGAGAGCCGCTTGATTCGTCGGTAGCGCCTCTAGTGACATCTGAGGGAATCTCGTCCTGATATTTACAGATTTCCCTCGGAGGGTATCTCGCCCGATAAAGATTTCGACTCGCTGTTTTATTGACACTGATTTTGAAGGGCTAGACATCGATAAATTCAGGTAAAAAAAAAATAACAGCTATCAATATCTTTTTTCGGCATAGGCATTTAAAAGTCACTTTTTGACGCCTGTTTTCGATCCACAAAGTGTCACTTTATACGGTTGATTTCAGAACTGCCCTATAAAGTCTTTATACGGCAGTCTGGATGCGCAGTTCGAAGTGCGCATTCCAAAGCTGCCGTATAAAGTCTTTATGTGTCATAGGCCGTAAAACCGCGATTTTAACCTCGCTTCGCTCGGTTCAAACGCGGTTTTTGGCCTGGACACATAAAATTCTGTATGCCATACGGCCGAAAAAGTATTTTCTGACGAATTTCATCATAATCCTCGCCTTCGGCTCGGATTATAAACTCAAATTCGTCGGAAAATACTTAATCGGCCTAGTGACATAATGTACTATTATACGGCAGTTTCGATGCGCGGTTCGAAGTGCGCGACAGATCGCACCATAACCCCACTCTTCGTCTAGTGAATCTCAACAGGCGTCAAAGTGACTTTTCATGCCTATTTCGAAAAAAATACAGTATGGGGCGCACCCGTAAACCGTTTTTGACTCGAATAATGATTTCAGAACTCGCTTCCGGCTCGCCTTTAGCTCGTCCTGAAATCATTATTCTCGTCGAAAAACACTTGGTTTACGGGCATGCCATATAATATACTATTATCAGGACGAGATTCCCTCAGAGGCCACTAGGGGTGCTACCGACGAATCAAGCGGCTCTCATCCAGATTCACTTTTGTCGAAAATATCCGTGGCTTTGAACCGACCTAAATCAAACACGTTTAGTGTACATAGTCGTGTCAAGGGGCTTTGACAGAGGCTCTAAACACCTCGAAAACGCAATTCGTAGTTTGCTGAGTATTTTGGTTTCAACAAATGTTATTATCAGACAAATCATGGAATTATTCATAGATCCGGTTGATGTATTGCATTTTTGAAATACTTAGCCACTCGGCAGTGGCAAACCGCACATTCTAACCTAAAGTTTGAATTTAAGCACTATCTCATCTCATTTAAGGAGGTCCGAGCGAAACTAATGAGTCAAAGCAGTGTTTGAATTTTTTCGCTTACTTAATTCTGCTAATAGTTATTAAAATTCATTTTTTTCATTTAGAATGATACAACTAGTTCATAAATTGATAATTGTTACATATTCAATAAAAGAATAGTATATTATGTGGCATGCCCGTAAACCAAGTGTTTTTCGGCGAGAATAATGATTTCAGAACTCGCTTCCGGCTCGCCTTTAGCTCGTCCTGAAATCATTATTCGAGTCAAAAACGGTTTACGGGTGCGCCCCATACTGTATTTTTTTCGAAATAGGCATGAAAAGTCACTTTGACGCCTGTTGAGATTCACTAGACGAAGAGTGAGGTTATGTTGAGATAGAAGACTTAAAATTTTATGACGAGAAAAATTTATCCGGCGTCCCGGGAATCGAACCCGAGCCTACTGGCTGCCAATCCGGGGGCTTATACCCACTAGACCACCTGGCCGCCTTCAAATTTTAACTCGTCAATTTCAAGTCTAGTTAGTGTGCTCGGTATTGTACGTTATGAATTTCGTCGTATGAGCACATGTTTACTTTTTGAGATAGTGAGTGAGCACACGGGCTCACTAACACTTGTAAGGTAAGACTTACGTCTTTATACCACCTTCGGTGGTATTGGTTATATTTAATTAAATTGGTTATATTTATTTAATTAAATATAACCAATAAAAATAATAGGTATAAAGACGTAAGTCTTACCTTCCAAGTGTTAGTGAGCCCGTGTGCTCACTCACTATCTCAAAAAGTAAACATGTGCTCATACGACGAAATTCATAACGTACAATACCGAGCACACTAACTTGACTTGAAATTGACGAGTTAAAATTTGAAGGCGGCCAGGTGGTCTAGTGGGTATAAGCCCCCGGATTGGCAGCCAGTAGGCTCGGGTTCGATTCCCGGGACGCCGGATAAATTTTTCTCGTCATAAAATTTTAAGTCTTCTATCTTAAAAAATCATTCTTCGGCGAATTACACCACCTTCGGTGGTATTGGTTATATTTAATTAAATATAACCAATAAAAATAATAGGTATAAAGACGTAAGTCTTACCTTACAAGTGTTAGTGAGCCCGTGTGCTCACTCACTATCTCAAAAAGTAAACATGTGCTCATACGATGAAATTCATAACGTAAAGTGAGGTTATGGTGCGATCTGTGGCGCACTTCGAACCGCGCATCGAAACTGCCGTATAAAAACTTTATACGGCAGCTTTGGAATGCGCACTTCGAACTGCGCATCCAGACTGCCGTATAAAGACTTTATAGGGCAGTTCTGAAATCAACCGTATAAAGTGACACTTTGTGGATCGAAAACAGGCGTCAAAAAGTGACTTTTCAATGCCTATGCCGAAAAAAGTAATGAAATGACTTCGTTATTTTTGACGCATATGGTTTGATGAAAAGATGTGGCGTCAGCGCGCTGTTATGTGAGTATGTATAAGACATTTGGATACACGTGCATTGCAGATTTAAAGGGTAATTTTGTTAAAAAAAATGTAGCAAAATGGAAAAATTAATTTCTTATCCTGTATTTTTTTAAAATTATATTTCAATGTTTTTCTTTTCTCTCAGCTGCTCCCGCGACGTTGCCAAACCTTCAGTAATATGTATCACTGTCGACAAACGAGATTGAAAAATTAAGTTCAACTTCAATTATTTCAATAATTACATCGGTAACGGTATATTAATCGAGAACTGTACCTAAACGATCCTGAATCCATGAACGATAAGTATCTGCTAACGTCTTATACCAATCATGTCTGACGAATTCCGCAGATCACTGAAAAGATATTGAAGCAATTTCATGACAACCAATACCTCCGACACTGAGTCCTATTTACGCTTGTTGGAGATTATTGCACAACAGTATACAGAGCGATTATGTGGAACATAACGCGCCTAAAAGGTAGGCAAACGGAAAACGCCTAAATTGAGCAGATCAAACATCGACGATTGGTTTTTATTTATTACGTGGAAAATAAAACCCAATCGTCGATGTTTGAGCTGCTCAATGCAGGCGTTTCCTGTTTCCCTACCTTTGAAGCGCGTTATTTTCCACAGAATCGCTCTGTATACCTATGTCCCGATGATAGTTTCTTTCCATCGTTGGAGATGCATCAAAGAGTAAATGCCTGCGCGCACCAAACCGCGGCGAACGGCGGCAAACCGAGGAAAACAGCGGCTACCACCCTAAGCATCAACATAGTATGGTTGTGTAAATAATTCTTGATGAGAAAAATTAACGGACGATCCGGGAATCGAACCCAGGATCTACGGACGCCTATCCGGGGACTTACACCCGAGACCACCTAGCTCGCCCACGGATCACCGCAACCTTTCTCATCATTTGAACCACCTTTTAAATAGTATGGTTGTAATCATGTTTCCTGAAAAAAAATTGATGATAGCCAATGTTTTCTTCGGTTCGCCGCGGTTTGGTGCGCGCAGGCCTTTAAACGATACCAGAACATTCCTTTCATGCAATGTTTGTGACGGGAGAAGTAGGCTACGAATTTTCATCAATTTTTTCATATTATACGATAATAGTATATTATGTGCCATGCCCGTAAACCAATTGTTTTTCGACGAGAATAATGATTTCAAGACGAGCTAAAGGCGAGCAGGAAGCGAGTTCTGAAATCATTATTCGAGTCAAAAACGGTTTGCGGGTGCGCCCCATACTTTATTTCTTTCGAAATAGGCATGAAAAGTTACTTTGACGCCAGTTGAGATTCACTAGACGAAGAGTGAGGTTATGGTGCGATCTGTCGCGCACTTCGAACCGCGCATCAAAACTGCCGTATAAAGACTTTATACGGCAGCTTTGGAATGCGCCCTTCGAACTGCGCATCCAGACTGCCGCATAAAGTCTTTAACCTCACTCTTCGTCTAGTGAATCTCAACTGGCGTCAAAGTGACTTTTCATGCCTATTTCGAAAAAAATAAAATATGGGGCGCATCCGTTAACCATTTTTGTAAAGCGCTTGGTTTACGGGCATGCCACATATACTATTATCCTCCTTGAATAATCAACTTCTCGGTGTTATTTTGATCCGTCGTTCATATGTCACTTTCTTGGGACACTAAAAAACATTGAAGAACCAAAATTCTTGGTAAATTACCACTCTCTTAAAATGAATTAGTGGAAATTCACTGATTTACCAGTGGATCTCACTGATTGCCCAGTGAAATCTCACTGATTCAACCAGTAAACATAGAAGTGGGGATAATTCACTGATTCAACCAGTGAATTCCACTGATTGAACCAGTACATGTGAAGTATGGCCGCGATCACTGTTTAAACTTTAAACCAGTGAGTTTGACTGGTGAATCAGAATCACTCAGAACATAACCAATATAATAATATAATATAATATAATATATATTATATAATATATAATACATATAAGTACATGTGAAGTATGGCCGCGATCACTGTTTAAACCAGTGAGTTTTACTGGTGAATCAGAACCACTCAGAACATAACCAATATAATTATACTTACGCGAATGCGCGCGCACAGCCGATCGAGGTTCACTGGTTAAATCAGTGAACCCGGACTCACTGGTTGAATCAGTGAACCCGGACTCACTGGTTGAATCAGTGAAATTCCACTGATTCATTTTAGAAGAGCAGATATTTCGCTTTAAAAAGTGTGTTATCATTAGGGTGGATCGTATTTCCAATTGGTTGGAAACACCGCATCATAATTGTATTTGAGTTAAATATGACTCCGTCTACCTGAATGAACTTGGATAGCAATATACCGTATGCTATCAGAGACGCCTCGGAAATACGGGTCTCGGACCGTTAAGTTCTCGGTAAACACGTGCCGCGAAATTATTGGTTTCACACAAGGTTCACCGCTCGACTATTAGGTAGGTATACAGGGGGATTCTTTTCGCGCGCGCTACCTGATAAGGGTAGATTCCTTGTGAAATTCTGAGACTCATTTTGCTTTACTAAAAAGTCGTGGAACTGATAGTTTTCGTGCTATAGAAGGTCTTAGTTGACCAATCACAGAGCCTACAGCTGATCAAGTTAGGGCCGGGTCAAAAATGATAAGATTAGCAGTGCCTCTGGCAGGTCGATTTCCAGTGAAATAAAAATACTTGATGAAATCTAGGGATACATTTTTCAACCATATTGCATTCAAGTTACAGTTATCGATGAGTGTTAACGGCGTCGTCGCCGGGAGTTGTCTTTGTAAAACATACGCGTTCGTTATCTGTGACCAGGATTACCGCTACGTCGGTTTCGCCCACCAGGTCGACCGCACCGTAGTTTTGGTCCTCCAGGTTGACCGCACCGTAGTTTTCTTCCTCTAGGTCCACCGCCACGTAGTTTTCGTCATGCAGGTCGACGGCACCGTAGTTTTCTTCCTCTAGGTCGACGGCAGCGTATTTTTTATTCTTGTTTTTCACCTCATAGACGGAAACTACGGTACGGTTGACCTGGAGGATGAAAACTACGGTGCAGTCGACCTGGAGAACGACACCAACGTAGCGGTGATCCTGGTCACAAATAACGAACGCGTTCGTTTTACAAAGATAACTTTCGGCGACGACACCGTTAACACTCATCAATAACTGCAACTTAAATGCCATCTGGCGAAATAGTATATTGTTCATCAAGGGAGCGAAAACTTCGTGCCGTGGTGCACACGATATTTTTTTTTTAGAGAGGCACGACCACGCAAGATCACGAACGCGGAACGACACGTCATGCTATTTTGCTTTTTATTATTTCACTTTCTTCTTCGCAACAAACAAACGAACGACCACGCACGATCATGAACGACGCGCTTTTTTTTCTATTATTTTGTACCGTCCGATGGCGGTGTTGCCAAAATCACGTAGAAGACTGGGAGGAAAATTCATTACTCACGGACTTTCCTTCCAACGCACAGTGGGGAATTTTCACAAAAACGTGGCCATAATCCAGGAGATGATCGGAATTTTTCTAAATTTGATATATCAACGTTTTTGGGGTCACTGATTACGAATTTGGTATCCAAATTTGGGGGAAAAAAAATGGCGGCTCCAATATGGCCGATGGAGACATGAATTTCGTAAAAAACACGATTGATTATACACTTTACCGATATTTTCGGGGTTGCTGATTACGAATCTGATATTCAAATTTGGAAAAACAAAATGGCGGACTTAATATGGCCGACTCAGACATGAATTTCATAGAAAACACGATTGATTATACACTTTACCGATGTTTTCGGGGTTGCTGATTATGAATCTGATATTCAAATTTGTAAAAACAAAATTGGCGTACCTAAAATATATGTGCTATACTAAATTAGACAATGGATTCGGGAATTTCGAGGAAAATAATTATTCTCTTGCAATATAGTAAATAAAGTCTTTATTTCCAGAAATTCAATGTCATAAGTCAATCCGAAGCCGGATAGAGATCTTCATGTGTATTAGTGGGGCTCGCTAATAGTGGAATGGTTTCTGACGAAAACTGCTCCCATTTTTTATTGAAAAGATTTCCCTTCGCTTGAAGGTGATGGGAGAAGTTCCAGAACCTAGATAGAAAGAATAGTATTTCGTATTAATTATAAATGGCATTCTAATCCGAATGAGGATTAGACATACGCCCTTGTGCATTCGCTAACACTTCATAAGAATGCAGATTTGGCGTTTAGAATACAATAAAAAATGTCGAATAAATCCCTTCGCCTCTAGGAAACAAATTGTACATATGATAAATCAGGTATCAGAATTTTCATTAACAATGTATTAATATTTCGAATCCATTGTTAGAGTAAACCAGTCGACCGAGTCCGCTTAGGGTGAGAAAGTTCCAAGTAAGCGAGCTACCTGCCTAGCTCGGCTGACTAGGCAGCTGAACTGGCATGGAACGCGGCGCGCCGAACGAGCGCCGCCGCGCCGGGGGCCTTCTTGGAACGCGCATACGTTTACTAAAAATGCTCTGGATCAGCCCGCGCAGGTTTGCGCAGTCTGATCCACACTTCATTCGAAAGCGGATATTCTAACCTACAATTTAAAAAAAAAAAAAACGAAGGAGGGATATTGCGGGATTCTAAACTAAAAGTCTACGTAAAGTCAATATTTATTTCCGAACGAAGGCACTTTTCAGGATTATCGTTAGACTACGTAAACATGGACAATAAATACTATTTTTTAATTGTAATACGAGCAAAATCTTCTACATACCTTGAGGAAGATCATCCATTTTGTTGAAATTGATTATCACTTGACACTGTTGAGTTATAAGTGTTCAAAGTTAGAGCGGATATGAAAGCGAAATTCAGGTACGTGACTGTCACGGACGAGGGTGAACTTTGAACTGTAATATCTAAGAGACTATGAGGGTTAAAGGGCTGGGACAACCGGGAGGTTACGAAGAAAATTAGTTCTTAACCAATCCCCTCGGTTGTTATACCTGCATGGGAAAGTTCGTTTTTTGAATTTTGGCCACGTTTTCGTGAAAATTCCCCACTGTGCAAGGGAAGCAAAACTCCCGTGGTCGGTAAATCTCATGTGCCCTACCTCTCAGCGGATAAGGAAATCGGCCTTCCCAGCCACGTGTGAAAAAATAGTATATTGTGTAGCAAGGGCGTAAAGTGGGCATTTTTGGACCGAGTGTGGAGTTTGCAGTACTAGTCGGAGGCGAGGGAGCACAAGACGAGTACATCCGCGAGCCGAAGACGAATACTGCAACCACACGAGGTCAAAAAGCCCACTTAGCCCTTGGTACACACCATATTTTTTGTAACGCATGTATTGAAGAAGCGGGCAATAATTAAACCATTATTGCCCGCTCTTTTCAAGCGGTCAATAAACAGCTACTTTTGGCCCTATTTTTAGGTAAAAAGAACGCAGAAATCATGCATGTGTTACAAAAAATTGATTAGGTATAGGAGGGTGTCCTCATTGGTGTTCAATAAAAGAAGTGAAACATTATAGCCTAGCGGTAAACCCCTCGTGTGACACCGATAATTTCGCGGCGCGTGTTACCAGCAGCCTGATGGTCCGAGACCCGCATTCCCGAGGCGTCTCTGAGATAACACACGTTATTACCTAATTATAACATTTTGGTAGTTCATAGTCTCATACGTCATGTATACAGTAGACTCTAGATAAGTGGCCATCCGCTAAGTGGCCCTGCAAGCGACTTCCCCTTCACACGGACGTCCGCTCACACAAACACTATGCCCCCCACCACAGCAGTATCGCACCAACAGCTGCTCCCACCACGCGTCATGCGCCTCTTCCTCAGCCGTGGTGGGAGCGTTTCGTAAGTAGCTATTTTCCTTTCCTTTAGCCCCGTTAGATGGCCACTTATCTAGAGTCTACTGTATAATCAACAACATGATTATGTGCTATTTTAAGTTTGAATGCATATTGAATAAAATCTAATTGTCACCGACGCTTTGCGTGTAGGCGTTATTAATACAGTGTCTCAAAAGAAATCAACATTCATCCATCAAAAATCTCTCTCATCAATAATCAAACTTCCGAAAGAGCGTCACATTTTACTGCATTCAGAAACATGCCTCTTCGCTTATGTTAACCCTCTGAGGTGAAATTCGTTCTCCCCACTCTACGGCCGCCCGTACTCATTGGCTCGTCCCCACTCTAGGGCGCTGGGTACGCATTGGGACGCAATTCACCTCAGAGGGTTAATCTGCACTAATCTATCACAAATGGTCTGGGCTGATTCGAATTATCTTGTTTGCTTCGATTCAAGGACTATTTGAAGTAACTGTTGATAGGTCTGTTATTACTGTGATCATAGCTGATTGACAAGTCAACAGTCTCTGCCCACTGAGTTTGGTTTATTAATGTGTTTATTCGGAAAGGGTATTATTTCTTGATTAATTTATCATTTCGCATTTACATCCTGACAATACATTAACGTTTGAAGAGTAGCGTGATAGGACCCACATACCGCGCGATTATGTGGACATTACAGGTTCCAAGCACGCAGGCGCTGATTTATTCGAATATTACGAGAGACGCCAATTTCAGACTCGGCACGAATATACCTACCCGAGTCGAAATTTAGCGCCTACTTTAATACTCATAGCATCCAACTCAACCTCTCTAGATCCTATTTAGACCTCAAACTCTTATTTTGAACCTACAAGTCCTCAAGAGTCGAAATTTAGCGCCTACTTTGATACTTATAGCATCCAACTCAACGTCTCTAGATCTTATTTAGACCTCAAACTCCTATTTTGAACCTACAAGTCCTCCGTAGTCGAAATTTAGCGCCTGCTTTGATACTCATAGCATCCCGTGTGGAAATTCAATTCGGGGGCTGGCTAGGTGTTGCCTAGTTTCGCTGTTCACTAAGCGGGCGCTGAACGGGCGGGCTGCTTAGTGCCCGGCAACGCTTGTAACGTTCAGCTGTACAGCGCGAGCTGGCCAGCGCCCGTCTAACATTCCCGACAAATGCTAGAAGATTTGTCGGGTCGGCTGTACAGCGCCCGACCAGACCCCGGTTAGTTTATTGATATCAGAAAGGGTTAAAGCAAAAGAGGTATGATTGACAAAATGAAACATTTCAGGAAAATATCTTTTTTACATTCAAACTGTTGAAATGCAAAAAAAAAAAAAACACTTTTCCTGAAATGTTCAATCTTGTCATGTTTCTTTTTGCTCTAACCTCTTTATTTTTAATATCTTCATATATTTCTCATTTATATAATCATTCATCAAAAATTGATTGAAAATAAGAAATATAAAAATTATTATTTTTTCTTCAAATTCATAGTATTTTTCATAATAATTCATGAATATCTATTATAAGTTCATCAATTTGCTGCGTATACAAAAAAAAAAAAAAAAAATTACAATAAGTATTATCAAAACCATTTTAATCAGAAAAACTTTAATGTCCATTTTCTCAAAACTTAATATGTGTCGTTTGACACACGAATGCGTAACAGGGTCCATATATGGTTACCGTCGAGAATATCGAGTTAATAATGAATGTTCATCGAAAGTGTAAGCATGTAAATAGCTCAGCTACAATTTCGAGCTCTCCCAACTAGGGCCTAGGCAAGTTTTGATGTGAAAACGCATGCAGGGAAAATATCTGGCCTTGCTAACCGGGGGCTGCACAGCTAAACTAGAAAAAATTATTTACAGTTATGCTATATATTGCCCGTATAGCACCCGACTAGCTGGGCCATCTTCGGGATTGCCCATCCGGGGGCTAGGCAAACACCGGGCGTTCCCGGAGAAATTTCCACACGGGATCCAACTCATAACGTCTCTACAGATCCTGCTTAGACCTCAAACTCCTATTATCAATCTACAACTCTGTAGTCGAAATTCAGCGCCCGCTTGAGTACTCATAGCGCACAAATGAACCTCTTTTCAATCCGTAATAATAATTTAGAGCCTATTTTGATACTCATAAAGTCCGATCACCATGCAGCCGTGCACCGCTACGCGGCAGGGCGCAGTGAGGGTTTTGCGAGGTTCTCGTGAGATCCTCATTTCACCCTAAAATGCTGCATTTGTCTGGTAACTACGAGTTTTAGGCGCTAAAGAGGGTTTCAATTCCCATACAAAATAAACCTCTCTAGACCCTCAAAAACCTCCCAACGGTAAAATTTTGAGGTTCTAATGAGGCGTTAAATTTCGACTCGGGTAGAGTCCGTCTGCTATCTGTTTCCGATTTTTGTTAAATACAAATGACGGCAGACCGTGGCAGGAATAGGTTATGTTTGTTGTGAATCTAGCAGATGACAGAACTAGGGATAATACTGAAAAGTTGGTGGAGTCGCTGGCGCGACTACGCCGGCCAATGATATTTAAATGAATCGAAGTTCGCGCGCTTGGAGCCTGTAATTTCCACATAACCGCACGGTATATGTAGTTAAACAACGTTAATAGTGGTAATTTGCCTCTTAGTGCGTCTCTGACAATAGAAATACAATGCGACGCTGTGATTTTGAACGGGTCTGCAAATGTTGAAAGGATAATGCAGAACACGTGAGAGTTACACGTTGTGGTTAATACCAATGCTCTGCGCATCGCACTACGTTTTACTACAAGGTGTTATTATCTACTGTAACGATTTTTCGTCACTTATACATACTTTCAGAAAAATACTAACTATAAATCTTATTATCTTTTCTGGAAGCCCTTATATTCAGACTACTTGACAAAGATCATTCAAATATTCAATCGAATTATTGGATCAACAGATATTGTTACCGAAGATTGCTCCTATACTTCTGCAAATATCCAGACATCAGGGAAGTGTCAGCATTGACCCTTTGTGTGTTTGAAGTTGAGTTGCAGTTGCATGTTGGTAGTTTATACTCCAGTGATCGAGTAGTAAATGTATTAGAAAATTTGCATCCTGAATGTAATACGAATATTATTCATTCAATTCAACTGAATATAATTATATTCACTATTGGCTTTGCGTTGGACGCCTCCTTTAAGTCACGTACGTCACGTACTGACCTGGTACGTACATTGCTTCTGGCGTGTCAAGTACAACTAGGCACTTGATCGTATGAAGGTAATACTTCAATGACCGTACATTGGAATGATGATGATTTTTCATTTCTTGTCACTGCAGAAAATTCTCATCTTGCCGTGGTGAGGTAACGAAGTCAATTACAGCGTTCACGATCCTTCCTAATAGTGGTAATAATTAATTGATCAACAATTTGTGGCGGCCGTAATATAAATAGAAAATATGTGAAACCCGAGTTTTGGTCGGGTGCAGGAATAGTAAAATATTTATCATTATTCAACGAGAATATTTTGCATCATATTTTTTTCTCATTATCTAGACGAGTTCAGTAAAATTATTTAAAGCAAAACAAATTCATTTCCGTTTTTCAGAAATAAATTCGAATAGTATAATCTGATTTTTAGCTTATTTTTCCGAGCGACAAATATTCACGAACCATTGCGATATCAATTAACGATTCATTATAACGTATCGAAATTTGTTCGTAAGCTGAACGAGATACTCGAAATTCCGCGCTATTCAATCAATTATCTTTATTTTATAATATAGCCTTAATTTATATGAGTAATTATTATTCAAAGTAATCATCGGCACAATGTACAGGAATGGCAATAACAAATTTCCAAAGGTTTTATGCAAATTATTTTAGCTTCGGAAATTATTCTGCCTACAGGTAATCATTCGTGCTACCGTCAAAGGTATATTCACCAAATAAAGTCTACCTCGTCGTATAACCGGTATCGGAATATTGAAAAGTCACAGCAGAATGCGACCGCAACGGTTGGTGATCTAAATTCATTATTCATTTTTTTCTGAATAATTGGAAAATGAAAATATCTCTATATACCGTGAAGATTCGTGGAGGCGCACCATAGGACGCCTGCATGCAGGCAACTCAAATATCAAGCGATTAGGTGTTGTTTCCACGTAGCCAATGGGCACGCATAAAACCGAATCGCTTGACTTCTGAGTTGCCTGCATGCAGGCGTCCTATGGTGCGCCTCCACGAATCTTCACGGTATGAGATTTCTTTGAATACTGTTGCGTTTCTTCGCGAACAAGCCCTAGTAACCATCTGTTGCAAGATGCTTACATATTAACCACTAGTAGTCTGTTTCCGCATGCATGCTATGAACTTTCGCAAGATGTTGATGATTCCAAGTCTTTTGAAATGATTATAGGGGAGAGTGTTGTACCTCGGACCAACGTGTACCTCGGTCCACATAGGCTACAGCGCCCCTCTGTGGATTTTGTCCGTTTACTTCAATGGATCTACTTTCGGGGAACCCCCGAATTGTGTTTTTTCCTGATAAGTTAAGTGTTCGGCGAATGAGTCGCGGTGTATCAAAAGAAAAGTGTTTTCGCAGGTAAGAAGTAACTTTTTCGTATCTTAGTTCGAAGGTGTGAAATGTATGTCATGATAGGCTGTACGACCCGCAATTAATCATTTCGTACTTTTGAAATGTCTTTGTTAAAACAGGCACAGTGTTGCTAAACTAAATATAACCTTTTAAAAATGGTGGCACTAGTTATTCCGAATGCCCGTTTGTTGTACCTCGGACCACTGTAGTGTCTTGTACCTCGGACCGGTCCAAG
The DNA here is from genome assembly GCA_943736025.1 of Tenthredo mesomela. Taxonomy (NCBI): domain Eukaryota; kingdom Metazoa; phylum Arthropoda; class Insecta; order Hymenoptera; family Tenthredinidae; genus Tenthredo; species Tenthredo mesomela. The sequence continues at coordinate 13,616,015 of OX031022.1, forward strand.
GTACAATATACCATAAGCCGGTGACATAGTAGTGCCTCACAATTAATAACACCCTGTTTCAACATATAATTGATTATTGAAATTTTTATCATTATCATTATTATTATTATTATTATCATTATTATTATTATTATCATTATTGTTATTATTATTATCATATGTACACACCATGTATTATATGTTATGTATTACCCTACCTATACACAATATTGTTACGGCCGTTAGTCCATCATGTCATTATTCTGTTAATCATTCATCTGAACGAATAAGAAAAAAAATATGCGTCGACTCAACAGACAGATGTACGAGGCAAACCAACCACAAGAAACAAAATGCACGGGAATAGATAAAGTTAAATTATGGAGGTTTTGTATTAGAAATTCATGAAAAATAAAAATGTTATGCAATATTATCATCACCTAGGTTGCACAGATTTCCGAAACACCAAAGTGAGTTGAATATAACCGTGAAAGATAACTGATCCAAGGTACAACATGATGTGGTCCAAGGTACAATATGCTATGGTCCGAGGTACAACATGGTCATGTACCTCGGACCATGTGCTGTTCGTTCAAACTATGCAATATAGTATAATGCTGGGAAGAAGTTTCATTTATAAAACATAAAGGCTTAATACTCAAGACTCAAGACTATATTGTAGCACCATTTTTATGAGGTCCTGTTCGAAAGAAAAAAAGTTATGGAGACTTGAAAAAAACTGGTCCGAGGTACAACACTCTCCCCTATAATACAAAAGTCTGCTGCAAATCTGCCGAAAGATACTTGTAAAAGAGGATATGTCTAAGTTTCTTACAATATTCATTCACAAGTCTACGGCAAATCTGCCAAAAGATGCATGCGAACGAGGATTGTCGAAGTTTCTTACAATATTTGGTTACTAGGAAGTATTCGCAAACGAAGTGCTTTGTGTGTTTACCATTACGAAAAATTCATCGGATTGAGAAAAAATTCTGTACAACAAAAACGGATGGATGGATGCGTGTATGAGTGTGTGTATTGATTTTTGGTTAGCATGATATCAAACGAACCACCTCATGGGATTTAGCTAAAACTTTTAAGAAAAACTGTCTACGCTGGACGATCTTTGCGTAATTTTATCATACAATTTGAACATCCAGTTTCGGAATAAGGGAAGTTCAAACTCTGAGAAAATCCGTAATTTTGACATTCTTCGTGATGAATCATCTAACTTAAGGTAGTATGATCGCAGTAGCTAGTCAATGAAAAGACTATGATTATAAAAATCGCAAAAAGCGATATAATAATAAATTTAGGTATGGTAATAATAAAAGTAGGAAACGATACGATTTTAGCAATATGTATCATGCCCATGTGTGAAATTATACGACACGAAATGTGTTATCTTAATAGTCAGATTTGACTCACATTTTCTAACCGGCAACGAAATCGGCCGATGCACGCGATAATTAGTCAATACAATCGACGATTTCTGATCGAAATGTCCGGTGACCCTAGTTTTTTACGGGACGTACGTAATCGTGACATATTTTTCAACATTTAACACTTTTATTTTTTGTTGTGTCTAATCGCGAAAGGTCTATATTTCTGTCTCAACCTCGTGTCAACGCGGATTTCTGATATGGCGTATGGCTAAATATCTTAATTTCACACATCAATTATTATTATAATTGGTCGGTGACGCGCTCTGAAATTTTGCAGGCGTTCTCCTATATGCTTCTGCTACAGCATATAAAAAAAAAACAGATTTTTATCTAATAGTGAGGTTCGTGATCGTACTGCCTTAAAAAGACAACCTTCTTCCATTGGAATACATTTCAAGGAATTTTTTCAAAAATTTCAATCGCATGGATCTATGTGCGAAGTTCTTGTTTTCTTGTATTTTTATGATACACCTGTAATGTACACGCGCAGATAAGAGATGATGAAAGAAAGTGCGGCATGCATCTGATCTGTATGATAATTTCTATGATTTCGTTCATCATCGACCAAAATATCAAGCATGCAAGCGAACAGCGAAGGTACTATGAGTGGTTGTACCTCACGCAAAAAAGCGAAGCTTTTTGATCAGACCGTGTACTCGTTCCTTATCTATTCATCTTGTACATTCGTTGCTGTAAGATACTCATGCATGCTATTTGCCAATTGTGAATTTTTAATTTTCTTGATTTGGTTATCGTACCCTGTAAAACAGAAAAATAACAGAAAAAACAATAGCTATTTATGTACACTGAGCCAAAAAAATACTTGATTCAAGAAAATTCATAATTGAATTATGAATTTTCTTAATAATTGAATTATGAATTTTCTTGAATCAAGTATTTTTTTGGCTCAGTGTATTAAGTCCGAAAAGTGTCACTTTTCGGTATAGATTATTTCTAATATGAGCCGATCGAATATGCTGTGACACAACACACTCAGAGGCGAATTTTGGAAATTACCCATACCGGATTTGACACTTCTCGGACTTGGCGCATACAATATTTTAAGCGATCCGTTGTTTAAATAGGTTCACTTCTTGGAAAATTGGTGTTATACTCACTTTAGTTTCTAAAATTACTAGTGTTATTGCGTTGTTCAGTATCAAATAATTTTAACTCAGACATTTGACATTTTCAGACATTTTGTTTTATAATGTGTGAACGTAGTCAAAAATAACCTGACGATGTTTATTTCAATGAAACATATGAGCCGTTCTCTCGAAGAACGACTTGAAGCGACTTAGGTCATTTTTCGGGAGAACATATTAATAGGTAGACAAGGTCACCAAGTATCTATATACCAAATTTCATAAGATTTAATCAATTTTTGAGCAAACGGTGAGTGTTTGAAACCACGCACCTACCATATTATCGCCCCCGTAGTCTCCCGCTCGACAAAAAAATAAATAAAAAACAAAAAACAACAAAAACAAAAACAAACAATAACAAAAAAAAAAAACATCAAATAAAATTAACAAAAAATAAAAAATCAATAAAAAAATAAAAATTTAACAAAAACAATAAAAAATAACAATTATTTGTTTTTTTTCATATTCTTAAATAAAATTAAATGAACAAATATCTCTTACTATTACATTTTTCTCGTGTTTTTATAGCTATAAAACATATTTTTAGTAGTTCTCCCGAAAAACGACCTAAGTGCTCTTGCATAAACTGTCGCGAAAAATATTGTTAAAAAATGTTTATTGAAGATTTTATGCTTTAAATCCATTATTCGACAGTATAATGTTTGCAATAAATAAAAAAAATTTGATTAGTTATATTTAACGATGAGCAGTACGATGTTGAATTTTCAAATCGCTTTTTCTCGAAACGACCAAATTGCACTTAGGTTGTTCTTCGAGAGAACGGCTCATATTCATATTGTACTATAATATTTTCATTATCGGCTTCTGTCCTATAATATTTCAGTATATTTCGGTGACCTGAAATTGGTCACTTTGCAGCCTAAATCTAATGCTCAAAAAGTGAACTTTCAAACTACGGATCGCATAAATAAGCTCATAAATTTTTGTTTCGACGAGCACACAGTGCTGCTTCCAGTGATCGTTTATCATTGTGAGCTCGGAACATTACCTGTTTGTCGTCGCATTTCTCCGATTCGGGACCATCCATAAATGACGTCACCACTCAAGGGGCGGGAAGGGGGAGTAACCAAAGATGTGACATGTGGTGACGGGGGGGGGGGGGGGGGGGGGGGGGGGCAAAGTGATGTCATTTCAAAGCTTTGATTTTTCTCATAATATGTGCAATAACATTATTTGGAATATTAATAAAGCATTTTTCGAGATAATGAAGTTTCAATGTTTTTTTCTTCATTACGTTAAAGGGGGTAGATGGAAGTTTTGTGACGTCACCTTTAGGGGAGGGGGGGGGGAATGAAATTCATGGTGACGTCATTTATGGACGGCCCTTTATGTTTATTGTGATCACATCTTTCGCGAAAGCGAATCGTCGTGTTCATGAATCTATCGTATCCCTGCTAAAAATTCCCAGGTAGGACCTTAAAGGTCTTTGGTGGAATATGTAGGTTCTGTGTGGGTACCTGTAGTAACCTATGATGGTATCATAGCCCGCACGGAAATATATATATGCGAAAAATATATGCGACATATTTGTTTTTTGCGCTAAAATATAAGTAACATTTATTTTTTATAAGTTTGATATAAATGTCAACATACATGTAGTGACATGTATGTCGACATAGATGTCAACACTATGTAAAATTCATCTAACATATAGGATACATATATGTAAATGCGTACATATATGTTATAATATATGCGAACATCTTTGGATTTTGCGCACATATATGGGCATATCTCACAAACCTTTAACTTTCATGTAACTCGACTTACGGATTGCGAAAGTTAACTTCCAGGCAAAGAATTGGGTATTCATGCATCTAGCGAATTATTTTTGAGATACACGAAGCATATTCAATGTAAAAGAAATTATTTACTGTATCTACAAACTTCTTGTCCCTAATTGAAATGCAGGAATGAGCAACGTTGCATTGTGTAGCTATGACTTTAACAAAACTTCGTACGAGATTTGCATTGATACGAAACTTTAGAAAAATTTGAAAAAAATAATTGGCTACGAGCAAGGTAGTATGAACATGATGTACGTAATTGTAGTCACCAAAATTCGTCTGCGATACTAGGGACACAGTACGAAGTGCTGTCACTCGGTTTCGATATCGCACCTGACACCCAATGTTTCACGATTAAAAAACATCAGCACAAGCTAATTGGATGTATTTATCTACATGCACATGAAAGTAGAACTATCACGGATCGAAGGAACTAAAATTTACGTCGGAGAGTCAATTTCTTTTCTCGCAGTGTTCTGATCAATGGATACATATTGACGCGTGGAAGTAGAGAGGGTGCAGTATACCGTTTATGACCCTCCCCCCCTCCCCCCCCCCCCCCCCCTCCCCTTTTTTTTACTTTTTTTTCCCCTTTTTTTTTACTTTTTTTTTCCCCTTTTTTTCCTTTTCTTTTCCTTTTTTTTCCCCCTTTTCTTTTCCTTTTCTTTTCCTCTTTTTTTCCTTTTTTTTTCTTTTTTTTCTTTTTTTTTTTTTTTTTTCTTTTTTTTTTCTTTTTTTTTCAATCCTAACCTGAGTTAATTTCAACTATCCTAACCTAAGAGAATTTCATCGATCCTAATCTAAGAAAACTTATGTATACTTATCGAATGGAAATAAATATATATGGTGAATGTAGGGAAAGGATAGGGTTGGTAAAAGACGCACAGGTGAATATTGTTATAACAAATGTTTATTCATATCATTTAATATTTATAAAGGTAAAGATTCAAACTTATGTTTACTAAAAAAGGTTCAAGCTTATAACTAAGATTTATTTAACAGTATTGCGTATAAAAATTACAACTAATTATGTTAAGGCTTATTCTAGAGAAAGAACAGTCGTTTCTTATGCTAAATGCTCAACGTGGGTATACACTATATGTTGAATCCATGGAGCCCTTAATTTCCTCGGATATGTCAAGAGCGAACAGAGCCTTTAGTTCAAGCAAAACAATTTTATACATATACGTACTAAGATTCGGTTTCAAATTCGACTGTACCCCATCCAGCCGTTCGTTAATATCTTTTAAGACAAGATCTGTGAAACGATAAAGAGGTGTATCCGTAAAGCCAAACGCGTTTGCCAGTGTAGAGAGTTCCCTTACCATTTCGTCTTTAAGTTCGTTCACAGGAACTGCATGTTCTCTTAGACGACATAAATGATTACAGACGCACCCCGATATGGCATTTAGTCCATCGAACGATGTTTTCTGCAGCACGATGGACGGCGAGTCCAACCTCCGTTTCTTAAGACTGGTAGAATTGTAAGTAGATGACTCATCGTCTGTGTCTCGATCTTCTTCCTTTTTCCACTGCTCAGCTGGTTCTGTTAGCTTGATGGCTCTCAAACCGTGAGCCAGGATGAAGGAAACGGTATAACCGTTCACATCTATGGTCGTAGTATCGGTAGAATCGGCTGGAGTATAGGCTGCGGTCGTTGGTTTAGCGAAGTAATCGTTGATTTTGCTCAACTTTGTTAAAAAGTTCCAAAAAACATCAGTTTTCATCGCGATGATACTTCCACCTTGACCACTGAGCTGCACAATAGGCTCGAAACGTTCACCGACTAAAGAATATCCAACCGAGACTGTCGTTGAAAACGAAGGGTTTATTCCATATGTGGCTGATAGTAGCATCCGCCTGGTTGGTCGCAGAGGGTCAATTATGAGTGGTTTATCAACTGAATGAGGTTTTTGTAATGCACGCACAGATTGAGAGTTAAACATGATGAAATTATGATTCAGACACTGAAAAATATTGATGCAGAGTAACTGTTTTTCACTGTTGCAAGCACGGGCTATTCGTAACTACTGGCGTAGATGCTTACAGACCCCTTAATATTTCAAGAAAAACCCCCCCACTACTGGGTGAGGTTTTATTATTCCTCAGAGGGTAGGGATAAGTTTTTCAGCTAGGCTGAGGGATTTCACGGTTGTAGCAGTGGACGCGGTACTTACATATAAAATCAGCGTGGCTCTGGGATACCATGGGTGCCGACACCTGGCATTATACCCAGGCAGTATGCCGTTTATGGCTCTAAGGGTTTGCAGGTAGCTGTAGATTTTTGCCTAAAAGTTTGAAGGAAAAGTTTGCAAGGCTTCAATCTGCACGGATAGGTTCAAGTAATTACTTTTGGGTTATATTGCCGTCTGTTGTAAAACCGACCCTAGAAAAAAAAATAAAGAACCCCCGTCTCTTTGGAAACTATTTGTCAGGTCAGGCCTACCAGTTTCAGCCTGTCTAATAGTACGACGCGACAATGGTCCGGTAATAATTACTTTTCTTAGCAACCCAACAATATGAATGTATTATACGGTGTACGCCTTTCAAACAGATAATCGGCCATTTACGGTGGCATTGTTCAAGTAACGTTGGAGAATAAACACTGTATTATATACCCGCAAAATTCGTCGAAAGATGGCAATTATACTCTGCTGGTTAAACATTTAAAGATTTGTTTGTCAGGGGGTAGCTTAAGACAGTGAAAGGAAATAGATAGGTGTACGATGCAGCTGCCTTTGTAATCAGCCTGCCCCAAAAATGTAATTAACTGATTTCTATTTTCAAGTTCACGCTTCGACTACCAGCAAAGGTGCAAGTGTACGTTCTTTTGTCTCGCGTACCATGGTGCGGTAGGGGATTAGCGAAGATGGCTATGCCGGTTCAGACTTGCGGGCGTAAGGGACGCAATGGTAAATACCGATTTTGTATGTTCAAGTTCACGCTCCGGCTACCCTTGCGAAGGTAGTACATTCTTTTGTCCAGTGTGCAGAGGTGCGGTTGGGGGATTAGAGGCGCACTGCATGCAGGTACAGACTTGCGGGCGCAAGGGCCGGTCGGGTGAAAAGCAATATGAAGGTGACGACAGTCAGCTCGAAGTATAGTGACAGTGTTTCAGGTAGGCAAAAATGGTCAAGGATTGGCGGGTGGTAGTAATATCAACGATTGGTTCATTTACACTGAGTGGGGATGAGCAGGGTACCAAGCATAACATATATAGACTCGCCAAAAACGTGTCATTTTATCAGTTTGAAAAACTATTCAGTAGGGGAGACTCTGCTGGTTGTGATCTTCTGATTTCGAATGGTTTAACAATTACTGTTGTGTTTGTTTTTTCATTCGTGAAAGGCATTGTAACCAAGCGAACAAGTTTGAGCTTCGAGAAAATTCTGGACAAGTCCTTATTTTTCTTTTGTTTGAATTTATTTTGGCGGATATTTTTTTACGATGAATCGTGTTGAGGATAAACGTATCATATCAACCGTGAAAGGTATAATCCTGATGGTGATACGGTACCTCGAAACTACAAGACCGGAGGTTGTTACGAAGCGTATGCGTGAGTGGTACCATCGAGTCAAGGACATGAATACCGAGCAGGAGGTGACGACGGTTCTACGTAATATTATCGGTACCCTTGAGTTGTGGATAGTCTTGCAAATCGTGACGTGTTCTACCTTAGTGGGCAGACCTTTTTGGATGAGACAAATGTTGAAAATCGTGAAAACTGCCCTTATACCGTCGGATGTTCGAATAGTGGCAAATGCCATCAAGCGGCGAGGACAGGCTCTGAAGACGATAGCATGTCAGCATGTCGAGACTATAGCACGAGAAGAAGCGGAGGCTATAGAAGCTGTCGAGGCTTATGAATTAGCGGTTGAAAGTGCGATGGCATTTACACAGGATGATCCTGCTGTAGATACGGACGGTGCACCGGCTATAGAGGAGACTATGGAGCGGCTATCACAAGTCTCGATGAAGGATGCGGAGGATGCGAACGAGACGGACATGATCGCTAAAACGACGGATGAAATTTGTCGATATGCGCCGGATCTATTGAGTGAAAGTACGCGGTATACACCTGTGAGCGGTAAGTGTTGTTAGAAAATATGCCACGAGTACACTCCTACCCGAAAAATGCTGAAGCTTATTCTCTGTCATTCAAATTTATGTAATTTTTTTTCATAGTTTTGAATAATTTTACAGATGATGTACCGAGAACGAAACCAGCGACAGGTCTGTTCAACGTTAACGCTGGAGCTTCTACCTCAACGTCAGGAATTCCAGCCAGAATATACGCGGTCAACGAAGGGGCTAGCACTTCAGGAATACAGCAGGGTGGAGCAGCTCGTCGTGCAGGAAAGCGTAATGCCCCATCGGACGATGTACCTGAACAGGAGGATCGACCGGAGGTTGTCAGGCGGGTTAGTGTACCGATTCAGGATGCAGGGTTAGATCCAGAAGTAGAAGACGTAGAAGGCAATAGATCAGGACGATTTAGAATCACACAGCGTGTGAATAAAAGATATCCGCGTTTCGGGTTAGCTGGAAATCAGGTCACGGTAAAAATCATAATTCCGCCAGAGACGGAAAACTCACTACGTTGGTTAGAGGACGCATTTAGGGAACTTCATAGTTATTTCAGATCATTGTGCGGTCAGGGGGATCTAATGGGTATAACATTTGTTACGGATGGTTTCACGAGGGGTGCAGCGGGTTTAAACTTTCGACCGGCACGCGATTTTCAATTCGAGGATTTATGGGGTCTCGTGTTTAGAATCACGCAGAGTGCGCGTGAGTTTTCGATAGATCAGCCTTTTACTATCAATATATTTACGGTCAATTTACCTGTCGGGAGGGGTAAACGCTTACGGCTGGACGGGGAGGGAATATTAAATAAGCGGTCGATCTTAAAAATTAAAAACGATGATAATTTATGTTTACCACGGGCGTTGTTCGTAGCTGGGGTATACGCGCGTAAGGGTGCGTATCCTGATTTTAAAAATATGTGGAACAGGGCTAGGGACAACGAAAAATATCAAAAAGAGAGGGCTGAGGAATTAGTTAGAAAGGCACACGTCACGATACCCGAGCAGGGGTGCGGGTATAACGAGCTCCTGCAGTTTCAGCAGTATTTGGCACGATACGACACTGTCATAACTGTTTACTTTTGGCGTACACTTGGAAAGGGCGGAGAACCTTTTTTTAATGGCGAAGATATTGTGGTAGGCTTGGGACGGACTGCAACCTATAGAGTCAACATTATTTACAGCGAACGAAACAGACATTATGACGTAATTTTAAATATCAGTGCAGCAGCCGCCTCTAATTTTTTTTGCATACCGTGTAATGTAGGCTATTCTCGTGGTATGGAGCACAGGTGCTCTAATATATGTCCTCGTTGTTTGACGACGCCCGCTTGCGATACGAGGGCTGATCGAAGGGAATGTATCTCGTGTAGACGTGAGTTTTACGGCATTGAATGTCTTAATAACCACGCAAAGCCCGGTTCGTTTAGCGGAAAGCGGTCAATCTGCAGTACCCTGCGGATTTGCCAAACCTGTGATATCTATATGGATAAATCCAAGGGGAAACATGTCTGCTGGGAAACATACTGCAAGACCTGTCGTTCAAATCAAAAGATAGAGCATAGCTGCTATATGAGACCTGTGAAACATACCGTAGGAGAACCTGCGAATTATATATTCATTTTTTATGATTTCGAGACACAACAGGACCAGACACTAGACGGAGACGATGCAGTGAACGTACACGTGCCAAATCTGTGCGTCGCGCAGCGGGTCTGCACGCGTTGTATAGATGAGGATTTTAGTGAGGGTTGCGCAGGGTGCGGTGCTCAACGAGAATTTGTTTTTAGTAGGGACCCAGTGAAGGAGCTCATCGAGCTCGTTGATAGGAAAGTTGACGGATATAGAAAGATTATATGCATAGCACATAACGCCAAGGGTTTTGACGCGCAGTTTATTCTGAAGTATCTGGTGGAGAACGGAGGCGAACCGCCGCGGGTTATACTCAACGGGAGTAAAATAATACTTTTGGAGACAAACAACACCCGTTTCTTAGACTCACTGGCGTACATGCCAATGGCTTTGTCGGCATTGCCAAAGGCATTCGGTTTACCTGAGGCCACCCAAAAAGGATTATTCCCACACTTGTTTAATACCCCGGCTAATCAGGGGTATGAGGGTCCCTTACCTGCGGTCGAGTTTTACTCACCAGATACTATGACGAGAGAGGCTAGGGAAAACTTTTTTAAATGGTATAATAGGTCAGTTAGAGAGAATTATATTTTCAACTTTGATGTAGAATTGCTAAGGTACTGTCAGTCAGACGTGACAATTCTACGACTCGCATGTTTAGCTTTCCGGAAGATCTTTCAACGTACAGGAAAGGTTTGTCCGTTTACGGAGAGTACGACTATTGCGTCGGCTTGCTCGATGGTTTTTCGAAAGAACTTTTTACGTGACAATCAAATCGGGATTATTCCTCCTGCCGGGTACAGGCTAGGCGATAAACAATCACGTAAAGCCATCGAGTGGTTGGTATGGCGGGAGCATGAGCTCGGTATTGAGATCGAACACGCTGGTAGAGGAAGAGAGAGAGTGGTACAGGGACGCCGAGTTGATGGCTACTACGCGGAGCCTGATGGCGTACAGCATGTGCTGGAGTTCCATGGCTGTTACTGGCACGGTTGTCCCCGTTGTCCCCGTGTGCTCACTCACTATCTCAAAAAGTAAACATGTGCTCATACGACGAAATTCATAACGTACAATACCGAGCACACTAACTTGACTTGAAATTGACGAGTTAAAATTTGAAGGCGGCCAGGTGGTCTAGTGGGTATAAGCCCCCGGATTGGCAGCCAGTAGGCTCGGGTTCGATTCCCGGGACGCCGGATAAATTTTTCTCGTCATAAAATTTTAAGTCTTCTATCTTAAAAAATCATTCTTCGGCGAATTACACCACCTTCGGTGGTATTGGTTATATTTAATTAAATATAACCAATAAAAATAATAGGTATAAAGACGTAAGTCTTACCTTACAAGTGTTAGTGAGCCCGTGTGCTCACTCACTATCTCAAAAAGTAAACATGTGCTCATACGATGAAATTCATAACGTAAAGTGAGGTTATGGTGCGATCTGTGGCGCACTTCGAACCGCGCATCGAAACTGCCGTATAAAAACTTTATACGGCAGCTTTGGAATGCGCACTTCGAACTGCGCATCCAGACTGCCGTATAAAGACTTTATAGGGCAGTTCTGAAATCAACCGTATAAAGTGACACTTTGTGGATCGAAAACAGGCGTCAAAAAGTGACTTTTCAATGCCTATGCCGAAAAAAGTAATGAAATGACTTCGTTATTTTTGACGCATATGGTTTGATGAAAAGATGTGGCGTCAGCGCGCTGTTATGTGAGTATGTATAAGACATTTGGATACACGTGCATTGCAGATTTAAAGGGTAATTTTGTTAAAAAAAATGTAGCAAAATGGAAAAATTAATTTCTTATCCTGTATTTTTTTAAAATTATATTTCAATGTTTTTCTTTTCTCTCAGCTGCTCCCGCGACGTTGCCAAACCTTCAGTAATATGTATCACTGTCGACAAACGAAATTGAAAAATTAAGTTCAACTTCAATTATTTCAATAATTACATCGGTAACGGTATATTAATCGAGAACTGTACCTAAACGATCCTGAATCCATGAACGATAAGTATCTGCTAACGTCTTATACCAATCATGTCTGACGAATTCCGCAGATCACTGAAAAGATATTGAAGCAATTTCATGACAACCAATACCTCCGACACTGAGTCCTATTTACGCTTGTTGGAGATTATTGCACAACAGTATACAGAGCGATTATGTGGAACATAACGCGCCTAAAAGGTAGGCAAACGGAAAACGCCTAAATTGAGCAGATCAAACATCGACGATTGGTTTTTATTTATTACGTGGAAAATAAAACCCAATCGTCGATGTTTGAGCTGCTCAATGCAGGCGTTTCCTGTTTCCCTACCTTTGAAGCGCGTTATTTTCCACAGAATCGCTCTGTATACCTATGTCCCGATGATAGTTTCTTTCCATCGTTGGAGATGCATCAAAGAGTAAATGCCTGCGCGCACCAAACCGCGGCGAACGGCGGCAAACCGAGGAAAACAGCGGCTACCACCCTAAGCATCAACATAGTATGGTTGTGTAAATAATTCTTGATGAGAAAAATTAACGGACGATCCGGGAATCGAACCCAGGATCTACGGACGCCTATCCGGGGACTTACACCCGAGACCACCTAGCTCGCCCACGGATCACCGCAACCTTTCTCATCATTTGAACCACCTTTTAAATAGTATGGTTGTAATCATGTTTCCTGAAAAAAAATTGATGATAGCCAATGTTTTCTTCGGTTCGCCGCGGTTTGGTGCGCGCAGGCCTTTAAACGATACCAGAACATTCCTTTCATGCAATGTTTGTGACGGGAGAAGTAGGCTACGAATTTTCATCAATTTTTTCATATTATACGATAATAGTATATTATGTGCCATGCCCGTAAACCAATTGTTTTTCGACGAGAATAATGATTTCAAGACGAGCTAAAGGCGAGCAGGAAGCGAGTTCTGAAATCATTATTCGAGTCAAAAACGGTTTGCGGGTGCGCCCCATACTTTATTTCTTTCGAAATAGGCATGAAAAGTTACTTTGACGCCAGTTGAGATTCACTAGACGAAGAGTGAGGTTATGGTGCGATCTGTCGCGCACTTCGAACCGCGCATCAAAACTGCCGTATAAAGACTTTATACGGCAGCTTTGGAATGCGCCCTTCGAACTGCGCATCCAGACTGCCGCATAAAGTCTTTAACCTCACTCTTCGTCTAGTGAATCTCAACTGGCGTCAAAGTGACTTTTCATGCCTATTTCGAAAAAAATAAAATATGGGGCGCATCCGTTAACCATTTTTGTAAAGCGCTTGGTTTACGGGCATGCCACATATACTATTATCCTCCTTGAATAATCAACTTCTCGGTGTTATTTTGATCCGTCGTTCATATGTCACTTTCTTGGGACACTAAAAAACATTGAAGAACCAAAATTCTTGGTAAATTACCACTCTCTTAAAATGAATTAGTGGAAATTCACTGATTTACCAGTGGATCTCACTGATTGCCCAGTGAAATCTCACTGATTCAACCAGTAAACATAGAAGTGGGGATAATTCACTGATTCAACCAGTGAATTCCACTGATTGAACCAGTACATGTGAAGTATGGCCGCGATCACTGTTTAAACTTTAAACCAGTGAGTTTGACTGGTGAATCAGAATCACTCAGAACATAACCAATATAATAATATAATATAATATAATATATATTATATAATATATAATACATATAAGTACATGTGAAGTATGGCCGCGATCACTGTTTAAACCAGTGAGTTTTACTGGTGAATCAGAACCACTCAGAACATAACCAATATAATTATACTTACGCGAATGCGCGCGCACAGCCGATCGAGGTTCACTGGTTAAATCAGTGAACCCGGACTCACTGGTTGAATCAGTGAACCCGGACTCACTGGTTGAATCAGTGAAATTCCACTGATTCATTTTAGAAGAGCAGATATTTCGCTTTAAAAAGTGTGTTATCATTAGGGTGGATCGTATTTCCAATTGGTTGGAAACACCGCATCATAATTGTATTTGAGTTAAATATGACTCCGTCTACCTGAATGAACTTGGATAGCAATATACCGTATGCTATCAGAGACGCCTCGGAAATACGGGTCTCGGACCGTTAAGTTCTCGGTAAACACGTGCCGCGAAATTATTGGTTTCACACAAGGTTCACCGCTCGACTATTAGGTAGGTATACAGGGGGATTCTTTTCGCGCGCGCTACCTGATAAGGGTAGATTCCTTGTGAAATTCTGAGACTCATTTTGCTTTACTAAAAAGTCGTGGAACTGATAGTTTTCGTGCTATAGAAGGTCTTAGTTGACCAATCACAGAGCCTACAGCTGATCAAGTTAGGGCCGGGTCAAAAATGATAAGATTAGCAGTGCCTCTGGCAGGTCGATTTCCAGTGAAATAAAAATACTTGATGAAATCTAGGGATACATTTTTCAACCATATTGCATTCAAGTTACAGTTATCGATGAGTGTTAACGGCGTCGTCGCCGGGAGTTGTCTTTGTAAAACATACGCGTTCGTTATCTGTGACCAGGATTACCGCTACGTCGGTTTCGCCCACCAGGTCGACCGCACCGTAGTTTTGGTCCTCCAGGTTGACCGCACCGTAGTTTTCTTCCTCTAGGTCCACCGCCACGTAGTTTTCGTCATGCAGGTCGACGGCACCGTAGTTTTCTTCCTCTAGGTCGACGGCAGCGTATTTTTTATTCTTGTTTTTCACCTCATAGACGGAAACTACGGTACGGTTGACCTGGAGGATGAAAACTACGGTGCAGTCGACCTGGAGAACGACACCAACGTAGCGGTGATCCTGGTCACAAATAACGAACGCGTTCGTTTTACAAAGATAACTTTCGGCGACGACACCGTTAACACTCATCAATAACTGCAACTTAAATGCCATCTGGCGAAATAGTATATTGTTCATCAAGGGAGCGAAAACTTCGTGCCGTGGTGCACACGATATTTTTTTTTTAGAGAGGCACGACCACGCAAGATCACGAACGCGGAACGACACGTCATGCTATTTTGCTTTTTATTATTTCACTTTCTTCTTCGCAACAAACAAACGAACGACCACGCACGATCATGAACGACGCGCTTTTTTTTCTATTATTTTGTACCGTCCGATGGCGGTGTTGCCAAAATCACGTAGAAGACTGGGAGGAAAATTCATTACTCACGGACTTTCCTTCCAACGCACAGTGGGGAATTTTCACAAAAACGTGGCCATAATCCAGGAGATGATCGGAATTTTTCTAAATTTGATATATCAACGTTTTTGGGGTCACTGATTACGAATTTGGTATCCAAATTTGGGGGAAAAAAAATGGCGGCTCCAATATGGCCGATGGAGACATGAATTTCGTAAAAAACACGATTGATTATACACTTTACCGATATTTTCGGGGTTGCTGATTACGAATCTGATATTCAAATTTGGAAAAACAAAATGGCGGACTTAATATGGCCGACTCAGACATGAATTTCATAGAAAACACGATTGATTATACACTTTACCGATGTTTTCGGGGTTGCTGATTATGAATCTGATATTCAAATTTGTAAAAACAAAATTGGCGTACCTAAAATATATGTGCTATACTAAATTAGACAATGGATTCGGGAATTTCGAGGAAAATAATTATTCTCTTGCAATATAGTAAATAAAGTCTTTATTTCCAGAAATTCAATGTCATAAGTCAATCCGAAGCCGGATAGAGATCTTCATGTGTATTAGTGGGGCTCGCTAATAGTGGAATGGTTTCTGACGAAAACTGCTCCCATTTTTTATTGAAAAGATTTCCCTTCGCTTGAAGGTGATGGGAGAAGTTCCAGAACCTAGATAGAAAGAATAGTATTTCGTATTAATTATAAATGGCATTCTAATCCGAATGAGGATTAGACATACGCCCTTGTGCATTCGCTAACACTTCATAAGAATGCAGATTTGGCGTTTAGAATACAATAAAAAATGTCGAATAAATCCCTTCGCCTCTAGGAAACAAATTGTACATATGATAAATCAGGTATCAGAATTTTCATTAACAATGTATTAATATTTCGAATCCATTGTTAGAGTAAACCAGTCGACCGAGTCCGCTTAGGGTGAGAAAGTTCCAAGTAAGCGAGCTACCTGCCTAGCTCGGCTGACTAGGCAGCTGAACTGGCATGGAACGCGGCGCGCCGAACGAGCGCCGCCGCGCCGGGGGCCTTCTTGGAACGCGCATACGTTTACTAAAAATGCTCTGGATCAGCCCGCGCAGGTTTGCGCAGTCTGATCCACACTTCATTCGAAAGCGGATATTCTAACCTACAATTTAAAAAAAAAAAAAACGAAGGAGGGATATTGCGGGATTCTAAACTAAAAGTCTACGTAAAGTCAATATTTATTTCCGAACGAAGGCACTTTTCAGGATTATCGTTAGACTACGTAAACATGGACAATAAATACTATTTTTTAATTGTAATACGAGCAAAATCTTCTACATACCTTGAGGAAGATCATCCATTTTGTTGAAATTGATTATCACTTGACACTGTTGAGTTATAAGTGTTCAAAGTTAGAGCGGATATGAAAGCGAAATTCAGGTACGTGACTGTCACGGACGAGGGTGAACTTTGAACTGTAATATCTAAGAGACTATGAGGGTTAAAGGGCTGGGACAACCGGGAGGTTACGAAGAAAATTAGTTCTTAACCAATCCCCTCGGTTGTTATACCTGCATGGGAAAGTTCGTTTTTTGAATTTTGGCCACGTTTTCGTGAAAATTCCCCACTGTGCAAGGGAAGCAAAACTCCCGTGGTCGGTAAATCTCATGTGCCCTACCTCTCAGCGGATAAGGAAATCGGCCTTCCCAGCCACGTGTGAAAAAATAGTATATTGTGTAGCAAGGGCGTAAAGTGGGCATTTTTGGACCGAGTGTGGAGTTTGCAGTACTAGTCGGAGGCGAGGGAGCACAAGACGAGTACATCCGCGAGCCGAAGACGAATACTGCAACCACACGAGGTCAAAAAGCCCACTTAGCCCTTGGTACACACCATATTTTTTGTAACGCATGTATTGAAGAAGCGGGCAATAATTAAACCATTATTGCCCGCTCTTTTCAAGCGGTCAATAAACAGCTACTTTTGGCCCTATTTTTAGGTAAAAAGAACGCAGAAATCATGCATGTGTTACAAAAAATTGATTAGGTATAGGAGGGTGTCCTCATTGGTGTTCAATAAAAGAAGTGAAACATTATAGCCTAGCGGTAAACCCCTCGTGTGACACCGATAATTTCGCGGCGCGTGTTACCAGCAGCCTGATGGTCCGAGACCCGCATTCCCGAGGCGTCTCTGAGATAACACACGTTATTACCTAATTATAACATTTTGGTAGTTCATAGTCTCATACGTCATGTATACAGTAGACTCTAGATAAGTGGCCATCCGCTAAGTGGCCCTGCAAGCGACTTCCCCTTCACACGGACGTCCGCTCACACAAACACTATGCCCCCCACCACAGCAGTATCGCACCAACAGCTGCTCCCACCACGCGTCATGCGCCTCTTCCTCAGCCGTGGTGGGAGCGTTTCGTAAGTAGCTATTTTCCTTTCCTTTAGCCCCGTTAGATGGCCACTTATCTAGAGTCTACTGTATAATCAACAACATGATTATGTGCTATTTTAAGTTTGAATGCATATTGAATAAAATCTAATTGTCACCGACGCTTTGCGTGTAGGCGTTATTAATACAGTGTCTCAAAAGAAATCAACATTCATCCATCAAAAATCTCTCTCATCAATAATCAAACTTCCGAAAGAGCGTCACATTTTACTGCATTCAGAAACATGCCTCTTCGCTTATGTTAACCCTCTGAGGTGAAATTCGTTCTCCCCACTCTACGGCCGCCCGTACTCATTGGCTCGTCCCCACTCTAGGGCGCTGGGTACGCATTGGGACGCAATTCACCTCAGAGGGTTAATCTGCACTAATCTATCACAAATGGTCTGGGCTGATTCGAATTATCTTGTTTGCTTCGATTCAAGGACTATTTGAAGTAACTGTTGATAGGTCTGTTATTACTGTGATCATAGCTGATTGACAAGTCAACAGTCTCTGCCCACTGAGTTTGGTTTATTAATGTGTTTATTCGGAAAGGGTATTATTTCTTGATTAATTTATCATTTCGCATTTACATCCTGACAATACATTAACGTTTGAAGAGTAGCGTGATAGGACCCACATACCGCGCGATTATGTGGACATTACAGGTTCCAAGCACGCAGGCGCTGATTTATTCGAATATTACGAGAGACGCCAATTTCAGACTCGGCACGAATATACCTACCCGAGTCGAAATTTAGCGCCTACTTTAATACTCATAGCATCCAACTCAACCTCTCTAGATCCTATTTAGACCTCAAACTCTTATTTTGAACCTACAAGTCCTCAAGAGTCGAAATTTAGCGCCTACTTTGATACTTATAGCATCCAACTCAACGTCTCTAGATCTTATTTAGACCTCAAACTCCTATTTTGAACCTACAAGTCCTCCGTAGTCGAAATTTAGCGCCTGCTTTGATACTCATAGCATCCCGTGTGGAAATTCAATTCGGGGGCTGGCTAGGTGTTGCCTAGTTTCGCTGTTCACTAAGCGGGCGCTGAACGGGCGGGCTGCTTAGTGCCCGGCAACGCTTGTAACGTTCAGCTGTACAGCGCGAGCTGGCCAGCGCCCGTCTAACATTCCCGACAAATGCTAGAAGATTTGTCGGGTCGGCTGTACAGCGCCCGACCAGACCCCGGTTAGTTTATTGATATCAGAAAGGGTTAAAGCAAAAGAGGTATGATTGACAAAATGAAACATTTCAGGAAAATATCTTTTTTACATTCAAACTGTTGAAATGCAAAAAAAAAAAAAACACTTTTCCTGAAATGTTCAATCTTGTCATGTTTCTTTTTGCTCTAACCTCTTTATTTTTAATATCTTCATATATTTCTCATTTATATAATCATTCATCAAAAATTGATTGAAAATAAGAAATATAAAAATTATTATTTTTTCTTCAAATTCATAGTATTTTTCATAATAATTCATGAATATCTATTATAAGTTCATCAATTTGCTGCGTATACAAAAAAAAAAAAAAAAAATTACAATAAGTATTATCAAAACCATTTTAATCAGAAAAACTTTAATGTCCATTTTCTCAAAACTTAATATGTGTCGTTTGACACACGAATGCGTAACAGGGTCCATATATGGTTACCGTCGAGAATATCGAGTTAATAATGAATGTTCATCGAAAGTGTAAGCATGTAAATAGCTCAGCTACAATTTCGAGCTCTCCCAACTAGGGCCTAGGCAAGTTTTGATGTGAAAACGCATGCAGGGAAAATATCTGGCCTTGCTAACCGGGGGCTGCACAGCTAAACTAGAAAAAATTATTTACAGTTATGCTATATATTGCCCGTATAGCACCCGACTAGCTGGGCCATCTTCGGGATTGCCCATCCGGGGGCTAGGCAAACACCGGGCGTTCCCGGAGAAATTTCCACACGGGATCCAACTCATAACGTCTCTACAGATCCTGCTTAGACCTCAAACTCCTATTATCAATCTACAACTCTGTAGTCGAAATTCAGCGCCCGCTTGAGTACTCATAGCGCACAAATGAACCTCTTTTCAATCCGTAATAATAATTTAGAGCCTATTTTGATACTCATAAAGTCCGATCACCATGCAGCCGTGCACCGCTACGCGGCAGGGCGCAGTGAGGGTTTTGCGAGGTTCTCGTGAGATCCTCATTTCACCCTAAAATGCTGCATTTGTCTGGTAACTACGAGTTTTAGGCGCTAAAGAGGGTTTCAATTCCCATACAAAATAAACCTCTCTAGACCCTCAAAAACCTCCCAACGGTAAAATTTTGAGGTTCTAATGAGGCGTTAAATTTCGACTCGGGAGGCACTTGCGTGCGTGCGCAATGTGTCGCACTAAGCAGTCACGAGTTTAATCACGTGCTGTCAAGTGATGTCATGATGATTATGCGACTTAGTTTTTGCAATAATCATTTGCGCCTGCGCTTTTTATTTGAAATTAAATAAAATAGACATTCCACTGTTGAAATTACCGAATATAATATACTATAATTATATAGATGAAATATTTCAAGTATGTGATGATTTTGAGTAGAGTAATATAATGATGTGATGAATGATCGAATTAATAATCATATATCAAATCGACGCCCGATACGAATAACAGCATATTTCAGATTCCGGGTGAAAAAAAACACGTTTCAAATTCCGGGTGGAAAAGAGCACATTTCAGATTCCGGATGGAAAAGAACACGTTTCAGATTGAGAATGAAAAATAGAACGTTTCAGATTCACTCGAAAACCAGCACAATTCAGGCGAAGCGAATATTACTCATTAGTAAGTGTCAGGTAGGTTTATTATGAAATTGGAAATGCACAATTATGAACAAAAACTAGATTCAATTTTATCACTAAATGATTAATTCAATCTTATAATAAATCTACCTGACACTTGCTAATAAGTAATATTTGGTTCAACCTGAATTGTGCTAGTTTTCGAGTGAATCTGAAACGTGCTATTTTTCATTCTCAATCTAAAATGTGTTATTTTCTATCCGGAATCTGAAAAATGCTCTTTTGCACTCGGAATGTGAAACGTGCTCTTTTCCACCCGGAATCTGAAATGTGCGCTTTTCCACCCGGAATTTGAAACGTGCTCTTTTTCACCCGGAATCTGAAATATGCTGTTATTCGTATCGGGCGTCGAAATAATATGCAAATTACATTAAAAATTAAAGAGCCGTCTGTAAAACTGCATTATATCAACATTCATTATATCTGTATTTCGACTTTACAAAATGATATTGACTAACATCTGGGCAGATCTGAGCAAAGTGAGTACCCCCTTTCGTTTTTTTCTAAAAATCTTTTCATGTCACAAAATTTCAAAAATTTTATTTTTCTCGACATTTTTTTTTCTTCCATAAAATCTTTAGTGATCTCATTTTTTCTCAAAAACCTATTTGTTCTTATGAAATATAGAATCTTTCAGAATTTCACAACAAATATAAAAAAAATCTTGAGATTTTAATTTAAAATTTAAATAAATTTTATATGAATTTAAATATATAAGGGCTATTCCGCGTCAACCGGATCAGTCATCTCTCAGATATTTTTTTAATTTTGCATGTCGATTGTCCTCGGGGAGTTCGATTTTTGTGCCAAAGGATTTTTCAATTAGTGCAAAATTCGTTGAGTTATTTCCATAAATAAATTCGAGCAAGGTTTTTTTCAAAGATTCATAACTCCGCCAAAAATGACACTAGACTCAATTATTTTTTTTCAGCTTACGCGGAAAGAGTCATAGAATGTATAAAAAAATATGTACTTTAAAAAAAGTTTGTTCATCCATTGTTTATTTAACAATTAAGTTTTCAAAGATTTTTAAAACAATGAGCAACACGACCAAAAATTTTTTTTTTAATTCTGACATGTTCCTTGAACTATACTACAACCTGTGAATTAATTCCAGAGATGTGTTTTTCTTCGTTTTCGAGTGAAAAATCATTGAAGGTGTCGATGCGCATGAAATTGCGGCGCGCCGAGTCTCTATACGTAATGGCGGGCGGCCGGTTGCCGTCCACCGCTACTCCGCGGTGGCGTCGCAGCGTTAGTTTAGAGTCATTTTCACGATGTAGGACATGATTGAAAAATCTGAAAAAAATACTGTACCCTCACAAGGCCTGCTCGAAGCGATAAGTAAAGTTTCAAGAATGTGTTTTTCACCGTTTATCTATTACAGAGATTCAAAATAACGGTTACATATACCATGAGAGTGCACATAAATAATAATAATTACAAAACTTGCAAAAATTACATAAAAGTGTTACTGTAGAATGTAGGGTTTACTCTTCCTCTGATGAGTCATTTATCCGTAAATCTATGCGCTAAGATAGCCATGTAAGTTATGACAAAAACTTTTGCTCACATTTCTAAGTTTAATGCCCAGTTTGATCAAAGATTAATAGATTGTATCCATGGAATAAGCGATTCATTTGTATAAAATATATAATTGTAAGTGCGTTCATTTCGCAGCTTCCACATATCTTCGGGGGTGATTATAAGTACTAAAATAAGTAGCAAGTTTTGTAATTATTATTATTTATGTGCACTCTCATGGTATGTAACCGTTATTTTGAATCTCTGTAATAGATAAACGGTGAAAAACACATTATTGAAACTTCACTTATCGCTTCGAGCAGGCCTTGTGAGGGTACAGTATTTTTTTCAGATTTTTAAATCATGTCCTACATCGTGAAAATGACTCTAAACTAACGCTGCGATGCCACTGCGGAGTAGCGGTGGACGGCAACCGGCCGCCCGCCATTACGTATAGAGACTCGGCGCGCCGCAATTTCATGCGCATCGACACCTTCAATGATTTTTTACTCGAAAACGAAGAAAAACACATCTCTGGAATTAATTCACAGGTTGTAGTATAGTTCAAGAAACATGTCAGAATTAAAAAAAAATTTTTTGGCCGTGTTGCTCACTGTTTTAAAAATCTTTGAAAACTTAATTGTTAAATAAACAATGGATGAACAAACTTTTTTCAAAATACATATTTTTTTATACATTCTATGACTCTTTCCGCGTAAACTGAAAAAAAATAATTGAGTCTAGTGTCATTTTTGGCGGAGTTATGAATTTTTGAAAAAAACCTTGCTCGAATTTATTTATGCAAATAACTCAACGAATTTTGCACTAATTGAAAAATCCTTTGGCACAAAAATCTAACTCCCCGAGGACAATCGACATGCAAAATTAAAAAAATATCTGAGAGATGACTGATCCGGTTGACGCGGAATAGCCCATAAATTTATTAATAATATAAATTTGATATGAGGACTGGCCCGATTATGAGTTTAGCTAGCCTGGCGCTCGCTAGCGCCCGGTTGAAATATTTTTACTAAAGGGAGCGTTGAAGGAGGCTATAAACAGACGCTACTTTGAGCCTAAACCTGGTAAATCGGGAAATTTCGGACACTTTTAGCGTCAAAATAAAGTCTACTATTGCATTGAAGTAGAACCTACTTTACTATCTTCAACCCCTACGTAGGGTTGAAAGTAGGTGCTAAATTTCGACTCGGGTACGCTCGCGTCGCATGAATGCATTTTGCCCGCACGACGTGTTTGTCGCACGCGTGCAGTCATACTGTCCAATGGCGCGCGCATCTGC
This sequence comes from Tenthredo mesomela, assembly GCA_943736025.1. Classification (NCBI taxonomy): domain Eukaryota; kingdom Metazoa; phylum Arthropoda; class Insecta; order Hymenoptera; family Tenthredinidae; genus Tenthredo; species Tenthredo mesomela. The sequence goes on from OX031022.1 coordinate 13,639,359, forward strand.
CTGCTTGACTGCATGCAGTCGTGCGGATTCATCCGCACGCGTGCGTGCATGATGTATCGCATACTGCACGCATTTTGTTATCTGGGAACCTATGTAGGTGTTCTTCAGGACCCAATAGGAACCACATAAGTGTTCGTAGTTGGCATACATGACTCATAAAATCCGATCTGTATTCGCAATAACCTTGCTAGGTGCTTCGCAGGCCCTTATAAAACCCACATAGATATCCTACGTCGGTATGCAGGACCCCTCAGGTCTGATATATGGTTGCAATAACCCATTTAGGTGCTTTGTAGGTCTCAATACGGCCCGTAAATTCGCCGTGCATACCCTGGTAAAAATGTCGGATAGGGTATTATATACATATTGTGTAACTTAATCGTGGATACGGCATTTTTCTTTGCATACTTTAATACATATACCCAGGTATCTGTACCCGCATAGGTCCTCATAGCGATATAGCTATCGTAATTTGGAACAGGTATGTATGGGAATATACCGTACAGGTGAAGGACCTATGTAGGACCCATACCCGTATAGGTACGGAGCCTATATCAATATAGGCGTACCTACGTTACATGTGCTATATAGGTTTTCCTCCTATACATACACACCCATATAGGTCTCAATCCTATATATATATAATATACATTAGGGTGTGCCAAAAAAAAAAAAAAAAAAAATTCAAATGCACATCAACATTCCGGTGGAGCATCTCAAATAGAATATCTCAGCCAGATATGAGCTCTTAATATTGATATTTAGAACTGCCTAACTCAGTTTTCCCATTTTTGATTTCAATAACACGTGAAAAAAAAAACGGACAATTTTCGAATTGTTTTTTCTCGTAACCGGCTTGATTTAGAAACTATCTGAATACAGATTCTCAAAGGAAATTTCACGCTCTACAAAAAAGTACTGAGATAGAATTTTCCTAACTCTCACCGATTAAGAGATATTCGCCTATAAACATTGAGTCATAGCGTCATAGAGTCATACGACTGTGGGAAAAACAATTTATTTTTCCACCGCGCATCAAAATTTCGGTAGAGCATCTCATATAGAACATCTCAGCCAAATATGAGCTCTTAACATTGATATTTAGAACTGCCTGTTTTAGTGACTAAAATTAGTAACTAAAATTATAGTAACGAAATTAGGCAATTCTAAATATCAATATTAAGAGCTCATATTTGGCTGAGATATTTTATTTGAGATGCTCTACCGGAATGTTGATGTGCGTTTGAATTTTTTTTTTTTTTTTTTGGCACACCCTGATATACATATACCGGGATGGGTTCTAGTGCGCTATACCGACGTAGGTCCTATGTACTCCTATAAGTTGTACTCCTATAGGAACCTGTCCCAAATTACGATACGTATGGTACCTATGTAGGTCCTGTATAGGTTCCTATGAGCAATTCCACGTCAGACCGGACAGCTTTCCGACCTCGATGTTACCGATTTCGCAATGATTTTTTTTACGGGTTCTATGGAACAATTTTTTTTTTTTTTTTTTGGCCCCTATTTTCCAAGTTACACGGGGGTGAAATTCAGGAAAAAGAGCCAAAAATCGAAAACATACTCCGCTTCAAACGGTCATATCTTTGATTGTATTCATCCTAAAGACTTCATCCAAGAACCATTTTATAGCTATTGAATGACACTATTATAATATATTTATTTAATTTTGCGGTAACAAACAATTCTATTTATTATAAACAAATATATTATTCAAACGTGATTTTCAAACAAAGGCCACGCGATACCGTTCTCAAAAAAATATGAGCGTATTCCTTGATCAATTCTCTACAAAATCGTTAAGTCAATTTTATGGAGAAACGATGGACACTATATGAAAACGATTTAATTATAAGCGACGGCGCGCGCTGCCACCAAAAAACCCGGTTCAGGTACGTGTGGCTAGCACGAGAAAGCATCGGTGGGCATGTTTACGGTCATATCTTTGGTTGTTTTCATCCGAGAGACTTCTTTCTAAAACCATTTCAAAGCTATTGAATGACACTATTTATATATATTTATTTAATTCTGTGGTAACAAACAATTCTATTTGTTATAAACAAATATATTATTCAAACGTGATTTTCAAAGCAAGGGCCACGCGATAACATTCTCAAAAAAATATAAGCGTATTTCTTGATCAATTCTCTACAAAAATCGTTAAGTCAATTTTATGGAGAAACGATGGAAACCATGTGAAAACGATTTATTTATAAGCGACGGCGCGCGCTGCCGCTGAAAGACCCGGCTCGGGTACCGTTTTTGGGTGGCAGCGCGCGCCGTCGCTTATAAATAAATCGTTTTCATATAGTGTCCATCGTTTCTCCATGAAATTGACTTAAGGTTGTTAGCTTGTAAAAGCGGTTACCGACAGATCTGTGTGAAATTTTACTAGTGAATAGCTTGAAACACGTTCTACAACATGATACGAAGTTCATTGATTTTTGCCGTATATTAGTGATGAAACAAATTATTGAAGTTTACATTATTTGCATACGTACACTAAACCTAATGGATTCTGATCCGGACGAGTTGGACAATTCTAGAAACAGCCAATCGGCGCTCTGGATTAAAAAAATCCAGAGCGCCGATTGGCTGTTTCTAGAATTGTCCAACTCGTCCGGATCAGAATCCATTACGTTTAGTGTACATAGGAAAAATACCAACTTTTATCACTCTAACGTTTTTTATGATTCAACTAGGCGACAGATTTTAATAAAAAACTAGTATGTTATGAATTGAAATTTAACGAACATTTTGAGACTAGAAACAAAAGTATTTCCCGTGTAATAAGAAAGATATTGTTAGTTAAACTCAAGTCTCTTTTAGATATTTGCGTGTAAATCAAATGCTGATGTGATAGACGTCATTTGGACCATGAGTTCAAATTCGATGAGACAAAAGTTCTATCTAAAGAAAAGAATGTTCGTAAAAGATTAATTCACGAAATGTGTCACATTGTTAGAGATAATACCAGTGTTAATTTACGAACTGATGTTGATAACCTCTGTGCCACTTATTATAGTTTATTGTAAATTGTATTAGAATTCAAAAAAAATTCTTGTATTTGGAATTCCAATCGTGGATGAATTCCTGTCCATAGTAGATCATTCAGTCATAATTACCGCCTTCTATTCACATTCTTATTGTTGCGTCCATCTTAAGCTGTTTGTTTTCTCTACACCAAATTAGCGCTGACTAGCCATATTCCGTTTGGTGTCTTGAGTCTGTTATGAACGTCGGTTGTTCCATCGTCCGCACCTAATCGGTTAATTCTAACTTCACTTTTCTTAATCGACCATAATTATGGCTCCAAAAGAACCCGATAAACTTTAATTAGCGATGCCTGTATGTTTTGTTGTAAGTTTAGAACTTGCGGTATTGTGCTTTTGCTCTATTCAGTTCCTAACCTAGAAATTTTACTGATTATAGATCTTGATGTTGCGACGGCTTTATTTATGTATTTTTTCCATGTAGTTTAAGATGTTCGACTAGAACAAGTTGTAAGTATTTTTATGTTCAATATTATATATTTTCCCATTATAATTTATTTTTAAATAAAAATTATAGTTCTGAAGAGGGCCCTCTTCCGGGTCGAAACGTCAACGATGTGTGTTTACTGACCTATGAAACCTAATAATTGTTACTACATATAAACATATATATTTGAGATTCGAATACATATTTTTAACTTAGGTGGAGTACTTTAATTGTACTTGGCCATGAATATTTGACCATATAGAAGGAAGAAAAAATCAGCCAGATAGTATTATTCTGGTAAAAGAACACGCATCGGTAACAGGTCTATTATAAAATTTGGCAAAAACTTCTGATTTCTTAGTCCAACCAACAGTTTTTCTGATTTCTTCCAAATCCAAGCCTTTCTGTAAGCTGCAGATGTGGAAGCATGCTTCGTGCTGTGTGCCTTGAAGATATTCGTATCTAAACCACTTTTACCTAAAAAATAAAAATCAACTTCCGTTTTTTTTTTTTCGAATTAATCATTTTTGTTCCGCAAAAACCATAATTGTCACATGAACACCGTATTTCTTTTCAGATCGGGCATCAAAAACCATTGAAGAAGAAAAAAAGAAAAAACCCGATATCACCTCGCAAACCCCTCAAAAAACTACCGTCCACCTTATAATTGAGGGGATGGGCGGAATAACGGTATAACTCGGAAAACATAGTTTTGAGATAAATGAGAAAAACGTGAGAAACTACGATAAACGGAACATATCCTGATATAATTCAACATAGCATGGTAGTACATAATAATGCTTCTGATTATATAAATAGAACCACAAAAAGTTCAAACCCTTCACAATGAACGAATAATTAAATTTTCGAGTTATACCGTTCTTCCAGATAACAAGGCTGTTTTTCACTCATCTCACATTTTATTTACACAAAAAAAATTAAAAAATGAGTACAAACAGTTAAAAACAGTTACACAAGAAACTGTTTATAGCTGGAGCATTCCATGCCAAATCGACCTGGTCCTGACCCTCGACCTCCCATATCTGGTCCGCGATTTTTGTATCATTCTTCTGATTCTGGATAGCAATCGAATTTTTATTCTGATTTTTCAAAATAAATTTGAGCGCGTCGTGAATTTTCAAAGTTTTTTTTTGCCACACCTTGATGGCCGTAATCGGAAAAACTGGAAAATTTCTGAAAAATTCTGTGTCAGAAATGAAAATTTTTAATCAAAATTCATAATGCTTGGACTGTCGCTTCAATGTATTTTTTTTTCGGCTTTTTTCGAAGAAAAAATTTGACAAAATAGAAACGGTGATCAATACACCGTGGACTGCTGCTTGAATATTTCGAACGATAGCCAAGGATTCTTGGAAATTTTTTCAGATTTCTTTAAACATATTTTTATCTCAGGAATATCAACATGAAATTATGATTAAAAAACTAAAAAAACAGGTTGGAGCAAAAGCCCCGACATCAGGAATCTTGGTTCAAAGATTTTCATCTCTGACAAAATTTTCGAGCATTCTTCCAGATTTTTCGACGACGGCCATAGAGGTGTTGGAAAAAATCTTTGAAAATTCATAAAGCGCTCAAATTTACTTTGAAAAATCTGGAAAAAATTCTGATTATTTAGAGTCAGAAGAATGATACAAAAAATCGCCGACCAGATATGAGAGGTCGAGGGTCAGGACCAGCTCGATTTGGCATGGAATGCTCCAGCTTTATCGCTTTCTCCAATTCTACTTCACGTATTAACAGTTCAGTCCCGAATTTTGCAGATGTTTCTCCGAATATATTTTTCTGATAACACAGCTGCACTCAGAACAAGGTTTTGTTGACACAACCAAAATTTTGGTTATTATACGGTCAAAGAAATTTTTTTGTCCAGTCAACCAAAGTTTTGTTGATACTACTAAAGTTGTCGTTTGGCTCAATTTTATCAGAGTGCGGAGGTCATCTATTTTTGCCGATGATAAGCCTGTTGAAGCAACGTCCGAGATCTTTTGGATAATTTCGGCGCTATTAAAAATACGTTCCCATAACCGAAATGTTTCGCGCTCCGAGTGATCATCCGAAGGCATCACTCCGATGTTTCTATCGCATTTCATCTAGATATTTGGAATAACGGAATAACTCGAGCTATACCGTTCTTCCATAAGAGCTGTTTAATTTAACCCTTCAATATTCAACCCATTTTCATCAAATGAATACCTAATGTAGATCTATGGTCACTGATCATTTTTATGCAATCTCCGGAAAAACGGTATAACCCGACTTATACCGTTATTCCGCCCATCCCCTCAATTGTCACCCTGCATATATCTCTCTATATTATAAAGATATCTCGCCGCCGCCGTGTCAGTATCGCAGGGAATTATGGGTGATACTCCCCCCCCCCCCCCCCCCCCCCCGCATCCTCTCGGCTCTCTTCGGCTCTCTTCGGCTCCCCTCCGGTCTCCGCGGCTGTCCTTCCGCCCTCCCTTTCCCTTGGACCCTTGGATCGAGTGATGAGAACGCCTTCCCTCCCTTCTCGCGCCTTGGGCCTTTGGATCGAGTCATGTGAACCCCTCCCCGGCCCTTTCACGCCTTGGGCTCTTGCTTTGAGTCCTGTGAACCCCTGCCCTCCCCTCTCGTACTTTGGGCATTTGGATCGAGTCACATGAACTCCTCTGCGCAGTGCCCCTGTATATTTTAGCATTATTTTTTACGATCGAGTGAAAGCCACCCCCCCCCCGCCGCCTTTTTTCTATTACCCGTATAATATTATATGGGTTTTTGCGAGTTACGATCTTCTTCACGGATTTTCCGAGTTACGATCTTCTTCACGGGTTTTCCGAGTTACGATCTTCTTCACGAGTTTTCCGAGATACGATCTTCTTCGCGGATTTTTCGAGTTACGATCTTCTTCACGGGTCTTTCGAGTTACGATCTTCTTCGCGGATTTTTCGAGATACGATCTTCTTCCGCCCAGGCGTCGATATTGTGTACCAAGAAGGCAAAGAAGGTCCTTTAACGCCGAGAGTGAATTCGCAATACGAGTCGTAGACCAGTATTGCAAATACGCTCGGCATAATAGTAGATTACGTAACTAGTGCGCAAAATAGGTGAATCCCGCACGAGTCGGATTTGTCGCCCGAGCGTAGCGAGGGCGACAAAAGAGACGAGTGCGGGAGACACCTATGCGCACTAGTTACGTATACTATTTTTCCTAACGAGCTACGCAAAATTCTGCAACATTGGTATCTTGTATGAAATATTAAATTTTCAAGTATATACAAATTATTGTATATAAGATGGATGAAGTGTCCGCTTCAAAGATTCGGTAACGATGCCGATCCAGCTCTATCTCTCCGCACTTTGAATTCTCTCTCTTTCATTCAACGTTACAATACACAAAGAAAAGGTGTTGCGTTTCAAATATATTCATTTTGCGCACTAGTGCGGGAGAGTACAATTTTGCACACTCATTTGCGTGCGCAAAATCGAATTTTGCACACTTAGTTAGGAAAAAGACCTTCGCCTCCTTGGTGCACACGATATTTTATACAACAAAAGCATGTTTTACAAGTTCATGCTCGATCCGGTACACAAAGCCGACGGACTACATACACGCATATCAACGCATAACAACGCGTTGTTACGCATCACAACGCGTGGGTCAGAGACCACTTTCAACTCCTAGGACATAAAAAGTAGCTTTATTTTGCTCCTAGGAGCTAAAAGTAGACTCTGCGCATGCGCACTCGCAAACCCGCTCAGCTGTCGCTAAAACGCCTACTTTGTGTACCGAGATCGTGCATGAAAAATGCGTAAAACATGCTTGCGTTGTATAATAGTATATTGTGTACCAAGGAGGTAAAGAAGGTCTTTCAAGCCGGGATTACGATCAACTTAACGTAACGTAACGTAACACAACGGAACGAACCTATAGTTCTAAAACATCCATCACTGGTCGTTTTTTCAAAACGCCCGCGCACTTGCTAACTTTCAAAACTATAGGTTTGTTCCGTTGTGTAACGTTACGTTACGTTAAGTTGATCGTAATCCCGGCTTCAACGCCGAGCGTAAATTCGCGATACGAGTTGTAGACGAGTCGAAGACGAGTATTGCAAATACGCCTGGCGAAAAGACCATCGCCTCCTAGGTACACACGATATTTTATACAACAAGAGCATGTTTTACAAATTTATGCTCGATCCGGTACACAAAGCCGACGGACCAGAATCACGCATAGCAACGGATAACACGCGTTGTTACGAATAACAACGCGTACATCAGAGACCAATTTTAACTCCTAGGACTTGAAAGTAGCTAAAAGTGAATTCTGCACGTGTGCACTTGCAAACCCGCTCAGCTGTCACTAAAACCCCCACTTTGTGTACCGAGATCGAGCATGAAAAACGCGTAAAACATGCTTGCGCTGTATAAAATAGTATATTGTGTACCAAGGAGGCAAAGAAGGTCTTTTAACGCCGAGCGTAAATTTGCAATACGAGTCGTAGACGAGTCGAAGACGAAGTCGGAGACGAGTCAAAGACGAGTATTGCAAATACGCTCGGCGTAAAAGACCTTTATACAACGCAAGCATGTTTTACGCGTTTTTCATGCTCGATTTCGGTACACAAAGTAGGCGTTTTAGCGACAGCTGAGCGGGTCTGCGAATGCGCATGTGCAGAGTCTACTTTCAGCTACTTTTAAGTCCTAGGAGTTAAAAGTGGTCTTTGACGTACTCCGCGCATGCGCCGTAGCGTTGGACACCCGTGTTGTTATTGTATGTAGTCCGTCTGCTTTGTGTACCGGATCGAGCATGAACTTGTAAAACATGCTTTTGTTGTATAAAATATCGTGTGTACCAAGGAGGCGAAGGTCTTTTACGCCTTGCGTATTTGCAATACTCGTCTCCGACTCGTCTTCGACTCGTCTACGACTCGTATTGCAAATTTACGCTCGGCGTTAAAAGACCTTCTTTGCCTCCTTGGTACACAATATACTATCTTTGCCTCCTTGGTACACACGATACTTTATACAACAAGAGCATGTTTTACAAGTTCATGCTCGATCCGGTACAGAAAGCCGACGACTACAACACGCATAGCAACGCATAACGACGCGTTGTTACGCATAACAACGCGTACATCAGATACCACTTTTAATAATAATTTCATAAATAATACGCACATTAAAAGGCCGCTATATACAATAAACTCACACAGCCTGCTCGTGAAACATCCGTCATACAGGTGCTATAGTATATGTGCCTTTGCCTTGCGTACTACTCGGTGCTACATACCCAAGAATCATAACATTAGATATACTGAGTACAAGAATTTAAAAGATGATGAGAAAAGTTGCGGCGGTCCTTGGGCGAGCTAGGTGGTCTCGGGTGTAAGTCCCCGGATAGGCGTCCGTAGATCCCGGGTTCGATTCCCGGATCGTGCGTTAATTTTTCTCATCAAAAAATTATTATTTACATATTAAATAATCAGGGATGGAAAAAGTTAAGTAATCAATTAAATATTTAATTAATTACTTAATCATAAATAATACGCACATTAAAAGGCCGCTATATACAATAAACTCACACAGCCTGCTCGTGACACAACTGCTCTGTGATATTAAAGTAGGTTTAATATTGTTAAAAGAAGATGTATGACAGACTATTTATAAAAAACAATCTAATACAATAAAAATGTGCTTTTTTATTCGGCGGCGGCGGCGGGGGGGGGGGGGGGGGGGGGGGGGCAAACATCTATACTTCGACCGGTCTTTTTCGTCTTTCCAAATTTTCTTTCCTGTAAACAGCAATGCCACCATGTATGCACTTATTATAAAAAGTATCGTGTGTGACGGGGGACAAAAGTCGGCGATTGCGACTCGTGTGTTTGCAGCCTTCGCTTCGCTCGGGAGGCAAACTTCACACTCGTCGCAATCGCCGACTTTCGTCCCTAATAACACAATATACTATTCTTCGAATCACTTAGTACACTGAATTAAAATATATTGGCTCACAATCAGTGTTTTTAGTGCAGATTACTAATATTTTGAACCATAATTCAGAAATATTACAGAATATTTGATCTTTGCCGCTCACGTAGTTCTCGTAGTTTATGATTGAGTAATTTTGAATTGGGTAATTTAGTACGTCATTGATCGAATAATACGGTGACGTAGTCCATTGTATGGAATGCAAAAGTACGTTATAATTATCAGTTATTTTCAACATTTTAGTCAAGTGTGAACCTCTCCATTTATATTTTCGTTGTTTCAAGTCGAGTATTGGGAACCTTAGAACCTCGATACGCTAACTAGAGGCAGAAAATAGAACTACTCAAAGAAGGCTACAGTAACCAATGAGAGGGCTTAGAACCTCGATACGCCAACTAGTGACGAAAATAGAACTACCCAAAGAAGGCTAAAATTTCAAAGCCACGCCCATTCCAAGGATCCCAATAAAAGCATGAAATGAAAAAAAATAATTTCATGAATTGATAGATTTGATGAATTTGAACGAATAATATGCCTCCCTCTATTCTTTGCATGTGAAGCGAACAATGTATCGGGTCCAGCGCTCCTGCGTACACGGCCGCGCGCGACGTCTCGCACGGATCAATCGCTTTTCAAATATAGTTTCCATCGGAGTTCCATTTCGAAATTTACAGATTTTGTAGAGAATGAATCAAGGAACACGCTTGTTCTTTTTCAGAATATTCGAAGGGGGCATTCATTTCGAGAATCGCGTTTAAAAAATACAATTGTTTATAACAAATAGAAGATTGTTTATAACATGAATTAAAGATTTATAACATGAAAGTGCGATTCAAGAGCTTCAAAATGAGTTTTTGGTGATGTTTGTACGACAAAGGGAACCGGAGATATTAACGTTTAAAGAAGAGCGCGATTTCGATTTTTGGTGTTTTTTATTTTGAAAATTCAATCCCTTGTAGCTTACTGAGCCTTTGGAGTTAAAAAAAAAAAAAAAAATTGTTTTATTCATTCATTTTATCCAGAGAACATGTGAAAAAAATTACGACAATTTTCAAGCACAAGCGGTCAAAAAGGTGTCCCGCTTTACGTGGAATGACACCACGAGCCTAAATTTCGACCCTACAAGAACTTAGTTGCCCAAGTGTACATATAACTACAATATTGTAACATAGATATCATATATTCGATTTCCCGAACCTGATTGTGAAATTATACTTTGGTTTATTCTTTGGACTCATATGTGATAGGGGACTTTTTTGTTTTTTTGTAGGTGGAAAATACATTCCGATTTTTTACATATTTTTTCCGTATTTTCCAACTTTACCTTTCCCTGCGTAATCAAACCTCCATCTTCTCATAGCGCTCGAAAATTTTGGAATATTTAATTGGATTTCCCTGAATTTTTTCAGTTTTAGAAAATAAGTGTTTTCGTTTTAACTTTGAAAATCGTATTTCAGATACGGACGCTTGAACAAATCTGTCAAAAGTTGTTTCGGCATTTTTTGACGAATAGTTTGAAATAAAAAATTATGAAGCAGATCTAAAATGTCACCGCCAGATCTTGATCGAGATGTCATGGAATGACCCATATATATACGAAGCAAATGATGGGCATACATAATTTCGGCAGTTTTCCGAAACAAATCGCTACGTACTTGAATTGACCCAATCCAGAACTGTAGTTAGTTAGTTAGGGTGTATAGAAAATTCTATAGCAAATGAAAGAAAAACATCAAATCGCATTATCCAATCCATTGATCAAGTCACCGACGTCGAAGATGAGCCACCAGAAAAAATCAATAAAATTGTCAGTCAATCATCATATCACCGACTCAGACAAAAATCAACATGCCTTAAGGGTAGGAGATACCAAAATTTGAGTGCGAAAATTAAAAAAAAAAATCGTATCCTATGAACAGTTGGTGGTTTTAATCCGTGCCGTACCACGATTGCTCTACAATATCTATACGATTCTTACGAGTCAGTAGACCGATATTGAATTATTCAAGTCAGTTACATACGGGTTTGAGTATTTCATACAACATGTTCTTTATTGACGATGACGCTGATTCGTAGGTTAACTTGTATACATCCTCTCTCAGCTGATTTAATCAATCCCTTCCGTGAACATCCTATTATTTACGTTAATCATTCGCTCGCAAGTCCGGACGCATCGCAGTGACATATTGGTATGGCTATCGCCTCTCCCTTTAATATACACAAACGTTGATCCAGTTTAGTGCTAGTGAGAAATATTTTTCCGTCTGTAGCCACCTATCGGCGAAGTGAAACCCGAAAAATTCAATTCCCTCAAAAAAGCATACTGACATTAGTGGCATTCAACTGAGGTCGACCGCACCGTAACTTTCGTCCTCCAGATCTATCGCTACGTAGTTTTCGTCCTCCACGTAGACCGCACCGTAGTTTCCGTTCTTCAGGTTGAACGCACCGTAGATTTCGTCCTCCAGGTTCACCGCTACGTAGTTTTCTGTCCTCCAGGTCCATGGCTACGTAGTTTTCGTCCTCCAGGTCTATCGCAATATAGTTTTCGTCCTCCGGGTAGACCGCACAGTAGTTTTCGTCCTTTAGGTGCACAGCTACGTAGTTTTCGTCCTCCAGGTTTACCGCTTCGTAGTTCTTGTCCTCCAGGTCCACGGCTACGTAGTTTTCGTCCTCTTGGTCGACCTGGGGGATGAAAGCTACGGTGCGGTCGACCTGGAGGACAAAAACTACGTAATCGTGGACCTGGAGGACGAAAGCTATGGGGAGGTCGACCTGGAGGTCGAAACCGACGTAGCGGTGGTCCTAGTCACAGATAACGAAAGCGTATGTTGTACGAAGACATTTTCCGGCGACGACGCCGTTCTAATATGTACCCGTGTGGAAATTCGATAGGGGGTCCCCGATTACCGGCTAGCTGCTAGACGGGCGATCCCGTCTTTAGCGAAACTGTACAGCCCCCGGACGGGGTAACCCGTCTTTAGCGCAACTGTGCAGCTCCCACACGGGAAATATGCAGTTGAACTGTAGTTATGATTCGCACCTTTTAACTACTCAGGACCTCTTCAGAAACACTAAATCACACCCATTTAGCTATTTTTTATTAATAATAATATAAATTACTGTGAATCGAATTCAGTGTATTTAGAAATGCACATTTTTATTCGAGTGCATATATGAATGATTATTCCTTGTTTTCGTACATACATACATACATATACGTACATTATTCGATTATAAATTTTCACAATCAAAATTAAAATAGCAACTTACAGGAGCATCCTCAATTTGAATTATTGAAATCAGAATGGCGAGATTAAAGAGAGTTATTTAATTGTCAATCGGTTATCGGTCAAAACTAGAATCACGAAGTCGAAAATCAATAATTGTCATTCAAATGAAATAAAAATTGGATGTCAAAAAGATACAATCACCTTTTTCATAACCGATAAATGTTCGTCGTATTTTGTAGAGTGAATAAAAGAATCGATCACGGCGCTATTTTGAGTTGTCAAAAATTCATAATCAAAAACGGCTCAATAATTTTTTTTTTTAATCAAAGCAGTGTGTTAGATTTAGAATCATCATAATTGTATGAAATCGCTAATCAAATCGAATCGCTGGTTTTTGATTCGTTGAGTTCACATGGAATTCTTCATATAAAGTTGTGATATACATTAGACTGGCCGTTAAAAAAAAAGTTTGCGCTTCAACCTGAAAAATATTACACCTTGAAAAAAGGAGATCCTCAAAGCTTCAATGCTCTATCTCATTATTGAGGGGTGCCGGCAATTTTTTGTTTCATTTTAGTTTCAATTTTAACTTTAATTTTAATTTTTTATTGATTTTTTTAAAAATTAAGTTGTTCTTTTTTTCCCCCCCACGAATAAGATTTTGATTGTTCTCGGACCTTGATCTTTCTGAATTTTATAACGATTCAAAAAAATCAAACGGTAGACAGATAAATTTCGAATTGAAAATACTTTTTACTCAAACATTTTCAATTTTTCATGATGGAATAGTCAACATGACGTCCAAGAAAAATATAGCCCAGGAATTGGTCTAAAAAAATTTCATGGAAGCGTGGAATAAAAAATTAACAAATCAAATTAATAAGAAAAGATAAATCAAGAATGAAAAAATAAATCAATTAAAAATTAAAAAAATAAGAAAATAAATTGAAAATATTTGAGTAAAAAGTATTTTCATTCCCAGATTTATTTGTCTACCGTTTGATTTTTTCGAATCCGTATAAAATTCAAAAAGATCAAGGTCTGAAAAGAAATAAAATCTTATATTAGAGAAAAAGAAATAAAAATTTTTGAATGGTTGAAAAAAAATTGAGAAAAAAAATTAAAATAAAACGAAAAATTGCCGGCACCCTTTAATAATGAGATAGAGGAACTTTGAGGATCTTCTCCTTTCAACGTGAACTTAATATTTTCCAAGTTGGAGCGCAAACTTTTTTGTTAACGGCCAGTCTAATATACATATAGGAAAACATTGAAATTATACCAATCGGTAGCTTGGTGTAGTGGATAGGGCGTGCGACTAGTAATAGTTACGAGCGAGCGGACGTGGGTTCGAATCCCGGTTAGGAGAAATATAACGGTGGTTTTTTCAACGAAAATGCGTTTTAATTTACATGCGGTCAATTATCAAATTCGACTATCCAACATTTGTCAATAACTTTTTTTATCACGTTTTATCGTTAAAATAATATAGAAACAAAGTTCGGGAAATACAATGTAAGTCGGGCAGACTGAACAGAACCCAGATAGTTGAACTGGCCTAGTCAAACTGTCTAGTGCAGCGTTACATTTCCGGACAGTAGCTGTCTAGCTCGACTGTCTAGCGCCCGCATTGAAAACGGGCGAACTGGACAACTATTGGCCAGTTCCCGTTTGTAATTTCCACACGGGTATAACGATGTGTCTGTATTATGTAAGATTTGATATGCTTTTCACATAATGTATCCTAAACACGATGTCAGACTGAACGAAATTAAAGTCCAAAAATAATACAAACGTAGTGGTATTCAATATTTCAATACGGATAAAAACTGATAGGGTCATTTAGTTCTCCGATTTTACAGTAGCAAGTACGGCTGAAAGCGGATAGAATTGACAGCTCATAGAATTTCATAGTCCCAAATAGAATTGTCATTAGTGAATAACTAATTAAATCTTATAACACTATCTCACGCATAGAGTCTAGTGTATATGCCTGTTTGCAATTCGGTAGGAAAACGAAGCGCTGTGCAACAACGATCATTTTATAAGACGGGATACATTTTGAACATGCAAATGTCGAATAAAAGTTTGAACTGAATTCGCCGTATAGAATACAATAGTTTCAGATACTTTTAGTATGTGGATCTCCAATAAAAACCTGACATCCATCAAATCAAATTCTAACATCTAAAAAACGAAGTATTTTGTACTGTGAAATATCTTATAGGATCATATACTTGAGGAACGGCGTGTAATTATATTTCGTCCTCGTTCTCATACATTACATGTGTAGTACCTATTTAGTCCGTTGACTGCGCACGTATTCAGAGTCCTAGTAAAAACAAAGACGACCGGCATCGGTCCCCAATCCCCACTCCTCCTAACAGGGATTTCACTTTTCTTTTATGCGCGCATGGCGACGCACGTGTTTATAGAGTTCTATTCCTCCTTCATTTTAAGTGTTTCTTTCTCGTGCAATATCGTGTAAAAACGGGTAAGCGATCACGCGAAAGGAAAGAGAAGATTGATCTTCTCTTAAAAAAGTTTAAGGTAATGAAAGAAAAATTAGAGAAGTTGAGTAAAAAGGCGAATTATGAGAATCCCACGAATACGCCGCCATTGTTAATGGCGACAGAGAATATTGAGAGGGATTCTTTGCCTAAAAATAATAAGGAGAATTCATTACTGAACCTCGGAGAACCTTCTTCGGAAATCAGCGGGAATATGACAGAAGATTCTTCGGGAGAAAGAGAGGCTGAACTAGAAACTTCACCCGAAGTTAATGCGGAATGGCTGCATATCGTAAGTTATAAATTCCAAAAATTGCATCTCCTAAAAGAAAAAACGTCGCCTCGACAGGTTACGACGTGACCATGAGTCTGTGCCTGCTTTGTGGTAGGACAAAGACAAACATATACATCTGTGGTTACTAAGCGGTAAGGCAAGGATGAAATAGATTGCGCAACTAGTGCGCAAAATAGGTGAATCCCGCACGAGTTGGGTTTGGCGCCTGAGCGCAGCGAGGGCGACAAAAAAGACGAGTGCGGGAGACACCTATGCGCACTAGTTGCGCATACTATTTTTCCTAACAAGTTGCGCAAAATTCGACAACATCGGTAACTCGTATGTAATATTAAACGATTAAAAATAAATTAAAAATGCATAATTGAATAAAAAAAATTTGTGCGAAGTTTGATCACAAGAGCAATGAAAAACAACCAAATACAAGGTCGCTAAGCAACTTAAACGGTTATTATCAACAATCAACAATTGAACTCAAGCAAAACTCGACTCTGTGATAACTCTAACTAGCAAATGGAATTACGGCCGTAGCCTACACGACTGGATGGCGTTACCAGTTCAACAATGCGGGAAAGAGGCACTTTGCGCACGCAAACCCGTGCGCAAAGTAGAATTTTGCGCACGCTGTTAGGAAAATACATATATGATGGATTCCACGCGGAGCGGACCACAAAAAGACCTCAATGTCCCATTCCAAAACAAACGTGATTCGATAGGAAATTTTCCGAGCTTTTCGAAAAAAAATACGAGAAAGATCTTAAAAATGACATAAGTGGATAAAAATAGAGTTTTGTGTTGGAAAACGTTTTTTCGACATTTCGAAAAATCAACGCAGCATTAATGCAGCCGTGTCCCATTCCGAAACAAACGTGATTCGATGGGAAATTTTCCGAGCTTTTCGAAAAAAAATACGAGAAAAATCCTAAAAATGACATGAGTGGATAAAAATGGAGTTTTGGTTTGGAAAATGATTTTTCGACATGTTTTCCGATAGTCACGGGCAAGATCATGGGCTGAGGTGAAAAAGAGTGAAGAATACTACAAATCACCACCCCATTACTTTTTTCATATGACATACCGTTTCTAAGATATTTGCCTCCAAAGACATCAAGAGCGTAAGAAATGAAAAACTGAAACAGCTCGTACACCATAGGTAACAAAAGCTACATATGTCGTACATACATAAAAAATGCTAATTCTGAGGGTACTAAAGGTCATCCAAAAATGAGAAAAATCCGTGACATCTAGGTCTTTTTTGGTCCGCTCCGCGTGGAATTCATCATATCTGTGCTAACTTGGTGGTTGGACGAAAGATAGAACTATTCTCTACGTGTTCACACAAGTGATGATACAAGTGTAGATATTTATTATTTCTTTTCGAAAATAGCTTGGCGATGATCCAACGGAATCGCAAGCAAGAGAAATGAAAGTTCGAGAAGACGTACCAAAGCGATGGGATCATTTCTGCAAAGAAGGGTTGAAGAAAGAAAATTACGAGGCGCTTTCAAAGAAATATGTCTGTTTAACAGAATTTAAAGCCCCAAAATTAAATGAGGTTATCTCAAGTGCAATAAAGGATGGTGCTTTGACTAGAGACAAACATATGAGTGATATACAAAAATTCACTGGCACGGCCTTGTCAATTGTTGGATCTCTGATGACTTCCATTCATGAAAAAGCGGTTTGGGGCTAACATGGCCAGCCTTTCAACTTCCCGTTTTCAAACTCATTTCGAAATGAATTAATAATAATAATAATAATAATAATAATAATAATAATGTCATTATCGTATTCGAATTTTTGAAGCAAAATGTCAAATTCGTGAGCTGTGATCCAAAAAACCTAATGGCTCCAATTTTCATTGGAATCCATTCATCCATTCTCAAGGTATCATAATTTTTGTTTTATTTTCTAGAATTTCGTTATTCAAATAATTCGAAAAGTACTGAAGCGATCGAAGCCAAAATCTAATCAGTTCTAAGTTGAGAAAAGCCGCGTCGATTGAGCCTAATTCGATTAAAATCCGCTCACTCGTTTCCGAGATATCGTGGGGACAAAAATTTGGTCACACACACACACACACACACCCAGACGTCAATCTCGAAATAGTCGGAGGTGATTCTCCGGACCTCAAACGTGGAGATCCAGTGAAAACTCAACTTTTCATTTTCGGGGTGATTACAATAACTTACTTTTTTCTCTGAAAACAGAGAAACGGGAAGTTAAAAGGATGCTAGTCTCTTCGAAGAAGATATAATTTCTTTACTGAATGATGTTGGAAAATTATTATCTCTTGTTATGTATAAATAGACTAAGTCCAGAAAGACTTTCATCGAGCCAGGTCTTTCGGAGGAAACCAGGGAGGTTTTGAAAGATGCCAAAACCGATGATTTTCTTTTCGGCAAGGACCTCTCAAAAAGACTAAAGCAGAGGAACACTCCTAAGAAAATCAGTAAAAACCTCAAGGCTTAAAAACCTAACTAAAATCCACCAAGGCAGCCTGTCAACTCGAGAACCAAATTAGTCCCCAATCGTCCTTGAGCAGCTCCAATGGGGTCTACGTTTTTCGGAGGACATCAGAAACGGCCGCTGTCTTTCAAAAACAAACAGTTTGTAAACCATCAAGCGCAGACTCACCAAAAACAATTTCAATACCAGAGGCTTCAGCAAAGACAACAGAAAGGCTAAGCAATGTATGTTTGAAAGCAGGTAGACTGAAAGAATTCTACAATGAACAGGTAAACTGGGGAACTGTTTTTTTTTAACAGTTTTTTTTTTTCCATCAATTTGTTGATAACTTTTTTGAATTATTATCATGCAAAATCAATCTGCCGAGGATCTTCTACATGCTTGATTTTTTTCAGATTTTTTGCCCATCGAGAAGTATTCAAAATCTTCTCTGAAACCCACGTTTCGTGGGGCTGTAGGTAAAGAGCCACCTAAGAAGTACAGGGTTTTCATCAGTGACATATCTTGATGATTTCCTCGTTATTGAGGATTCTTTCGAAAAATGTGCACAAAATGTCAAACAAATAATCGAACTACTAAAAAGGTTAGGTTTTGAAGAGTTGCACTATTCAGGAATTTGCTCAATTAATAGGAAAGTTCGTTTCATGCTGCCCAGCTATAGAAAACGCATGGCTCTATTGGGATCCTTGGAATGGGCGTGGCTTTGAAATTTTAGCCTTCTTTGAGTAGTTCTATTTTCGTCACTAGTTGGCGTATCGAGGTTCTAAGCCCTCTCATTGGTTACTGTAGCCTTATTTGAGTAGTTCTATTTTCTGCCACTAGTTGGCGTATCGAGATTCTAAGGTTCCCAATACAAAGCTGTTGGAGAAAGAAAAACTTTTTCAACTTATTATCAATGATTATAATTACACGTCTGCGATTACTCTATCTGAAACTGCCAAAGAGGAATTACTATGGTGGAAAAAGAATATTAAGAATAGTAGTCATTCAATCCAGACTGGAGCCTTTGCTATGACCATTTACACGTATGCTTCATCCACGGGCTGGGGTGCCTCAAATGGAGTAAATAACACATTCGGTTTTCAGCATTAGAATTAAAATTCCATATAAACTATTTAGAACTGCTTGCTATCAAATTAGCCTTAGAGCCGTTAGCTTCAGAAGTTCAAAACTGTCAGATTTTGCTAAGTGTAGATAATACAACGGCGCTATCATACATCAATAAGATGGGAGGCATAAGAGTAGATTCGTTTGGGAAACTAGCTAGATGTATTTGGCAATGGGCCGAATCGAGAAAGATCATCTTTTTAGCTGCCTATATTCCTTCTGCAGAAAATGTAGTTGCGGATAAATTATCTGGAATAAAAAACGTCGATATTGAGTGGGAACTGAATAAATTGTACTTCAGTAAAATTGTACATCGGTTTGGTCAACCGTTTATCGATTTATTTGCTTCTTCCTTAAATTCAAAATGCAAAAGATACGTTTCATGGAAACCAGATACCAATGCTAGGTTTGTCGATGCTTTTACGATTGATTGGTCACAATTTTATTTTTACGCTTTCCACCTTTTGCGCTCGTTTTAAAAACGCTTGCAAAAATAAAACGCGAGGGAGCGCAAGGCATATAGTTGTTCCCAATTGGAAAAACCAGCCTTGGTTTCCTCTTTTCGAGAGTTTGATTGTTGGAGAGCCAATGCATTTCAAAGCTAATGAAAACCTTTTACTGTCACCTTGTAGGTCACAAATTCATCCCCGATCACAACACCTCAGTTTGATTGCAAGCAGAGTATTAGGAAGGCTTTCCTAGAGAAAGGTGTACTGGTAGAATCTTTGGATATCATCCTTTTGTCTCTGAGTGATCCAACCTTGAAACAATATAGTGCTCCATTGAAACAATGGACGGAATTTTGCCATCAAAATTCATCAAGTCCACTGGACATCGAACCAAAGATAGTTCTTAAATTTTTAACGGAACGTTTTCTAGTCGCGGCAAGTTATGGCTCTCTGAATTCAGCCAGGAGTGCACTTTCCTTAATATCAAAAAATAAGATAGGTGAGCACCGAGATATCGTTCGATTCATGAATGGAGTGTCCAAACTCAGACCGTCAAAACCAAAGTGTAATAATACATGGGATGTATCAAGCGTTTTAGATTACTCAGAAAAACTAGATACTTCTTGCATAGAAAACTTGACTTTGAAAACAGCTATGCTGTTAGCCTCAAGTACCGCTCAGAGAGCACAGACTTTAAGTAAGATTAGAATAAGCAATATTAAAATAGTTACAAATGGTTTAGAAATATATATTTCCGACACGTTAAAGACCTCTAGTCCAGGAAAGTATCAGCCTGTTTCGGAATTACCAACTTTTCATGAAAATCCAAGCTGATGCGTTGTCTCGACCATTGCTATGTATGGGTAATTCTCATTTTCGACAAAAATCTGCGTGCACCCCATTTTTTACACTTTAGTACTTAATTATGGGATTGGTTATTTATTTTCGTAAAATATAGATGAAATACTATCCTCTCAAGCTAAATTTATGTAAATAAGCCTCACGGTTAATTTTTTAATAAGCGTCAAAGCATCAAAAATGTCACTTCCATGGGTGTGACTTCCCCGCTTTCGTGAAGAAAAAAAAATCAAAAGTCTTTATTTTTTCATAATATTCACTTCAAAAGTGAGCCAATATCAACTACGATGAATAACTCATTGAATAAAACAATATAATATCTAAAGTTACAGAGATTTTAATATGAACCGTCATATCAAAGTTTGTGATCAATTTTTTTGTCACTTCCATGGACCTATGTCACACCCCTCTTATTTGAAAAAATATTGCGCGGGGAACCTAACCCAAATGGCTATGGACACAGTACTGACCCGCCATCTTAAGCCAATGGTCAATTTATACCGACGTCGTAATCACAAGAAGAAAATTTGACTTAAATTTTTATTCTCACAACTCGTCGAGCATAACTGTCACTTCCGTGGCAGCTGTTTTAAGATATGTAATTTTCATTAATCAAACTTTGAATATGTGATTCAATTGCGTTTTTGCATGATAAACACAATGCCAAGTCATTAACTACATGTCTGATTTAGAGGTCATGTTTTTTAAATTCTAATACATTAAATGTCACTTCTGTGGATTCACTTCCATGGCTCCGTGGATAAAAAATCTATCCACGGATATGACCATTGACCCACGAAAGTGACAATTTTACAATATATGAGTATGGCTTTATTGATTGCTTAGTTTTTTGTAATTTTTGAAAATTTTTGAAATTTTTTGAAATTTTTTTTTTCAATTTAAAATTTTTTTTTTTTTTTCTTCTTCTTAGCTCAGCGACTATTTTTTTCTTATAGAGTAAGACCTAAACTTGAAAAATGTACCATAATTTATAATGAAAAGACGTTTTCACGAAATCACCAATTTTCGACCTACAAAATGAGAATTACCCGTATAAGAATCAAACAAGTCAAATTAGAGACGATATAGATCAGCTATTTATTAGTATTAAGAAACCAGCTCATGCCATCTGTACACAAACACTTAGTAGATGGTTGAAAAAATGTTTAAAATTAAGTGGCATAGACATATCAAAATATACTGGCCATTCAACCAGACACGCCACCACCTCAGTTGAGCGTGGCATAGATTTTGATACAATTAGACGAACAGCAAGATGGTCAGGCCGATCTCAAGTTTTTACGAAACTTTATGAAAGACCCATCTTGAAAACGGGTTTTGAATTTGCGCAAGTTGTACTACAAACAAACAATAAAGTATGAATAATACCGTACAAGAATCGTATGCTTTAATGTCATCTACCACTACTGTCGGCGCAAAAAGGTTTGGCCCCTCTGTTTGAGTGATCATAACTTCTACAGGAAAATTGGTAGAGCATCGAGTCTGGAAAGATCGGAAAGCGCCAAGTTTTCTGCGTCTAATGGTTGTTCGCAAATTTCCGTGTAAAAATCGTGAAAGCCGTTATGATCTCCGAAAAGTTGAAAAACGTAGTTTTTCGGAGTCCATCGCCGTACGTCAACTTCAACTCGCCAGGTGCAAAAAGGTCCAATGGTGCGATTTGGGGAACGGATCGGTACGGACGAACCTGAGCCAGCTCAAAATTATCGTCAGGATATACACTTTTTGATTCCGTAATCAGTTATTGGTTCGCAATAGCGGACTTCCAGTAATCGACGTCAACAATTTTTCAAATTTGCGCGGGGCCGCCTGTGTCCCCTAGCTGCTTTCACGATTTTTACACGGAAATTTGCGAACAACCATTAGACGCAGAAAACTTGGCGCTTTCCGATCTTTCCAGACTCGATGCTCTACCAATTTTCCTGTAGAAGTTATGATCACTCAAATAGAGGGGCCAAACCTTTTTGCGCCGACAGTAGATCCATTATTATCATCGTGCAAATTTTCCAGTCAACTCTAAATAACTACACATGTAATGTATGAGAGCGAGGACGAAATATAATTTGCAGATCAAACGAACTTACCTGTAAGTGATGTTCGATCATAATTATATGAAGTGAAAAAATTATCAAAACCCTACCCTAAAAAATGTTATCTTGTCTGGCAAAAAACAGTGACGCCTACTGTAAACTCTGAAATATGAAACCCCTGTTAGGAGGAGTGGGGTTTGGGGACCGATGCCGCGCCGGTAGTGTTTGTTTTTACTAGGACTCTGAATACGTGCGCAGTCAATGGACTAAAGAGGTAGGGGAGACCGGTGTCGGTTGTAACAGGGTGTCAATTGTAACAGTGGACATTACGCCGCTATCTTGCGGATAATCTCTAATCTTTTTAGATGTATGTATAGCAACATTCGGCGGACTTTTGATGAACAACATTTTGCGAAATTTTCGGACATATTTTCTGTGCTGTGTCCATTTGTGCCCATTTATCGGTTTTTTTTACCCGTAAGTAAATCTTTTCGTTTCACTATGCTTTCGCTTAACGTAGTAAACCATGAATGGTTTTTATAATTGACTTAGTTTATATTAAACTACGATGCTTTGATTTCAATTGTTGTGTATTAGGATTTGGAAGTCACGAGTTTTAGTGTAAAATTTTCATTTTTCTACATAAAATCGTCGCTGGTGTCAATTGTAACACGTCAATTAAAGGAGCAACGACAAATGGCATCAATGCACTAAGTGCAAGAAATGGGCGCATATTGGTTGCACTGACCGTAGTGCATTCTTCATATATGCGCTGAATGTTCAGAAGATTATTTGTTTAATTTGTTATTGAATTTCCGTGTTTTATTAAATCATAGGAAAAAAGTGTACCCCCTTTACGTTAATGTTATTTTTTTATAAATTTTCCTATTTTATCAACAATATAAAATAGTTTATACAAAATTAAATAAATATTTTTCCTGCGGTTATATCGCAATGACCTGCGTTACAATTGACACCTCACTGGTGTCAATTGTAACACGTGTAGCAACATCCGTTACGGATTTTTCTTGACTATACTAACGAAAATCTCGAACTAAAAAAATCGAACTAGTAAGAGTTAGATGTGAGTGAACTTAGGTTAAACAAATCAGTCACAAAATATCGATATTAAGCGAAACAAAAATTAGTTTGTCAAAATTGTTACAACCGACACCGGTCTCCCCTACTACACATGTAATGTAATCAAGCGAGGACTTCATATAATTATGATCGAACATCACTTACAGGTATAAGTTCGTTTGATCTGCAAATACTTTATAAAAACCCATTGATTCTACATTAGCAAAGTCGCATAGAAAAAAAAAAAAATAAAAAAAAAAAACAATAGAAACATACATAAAATGTTATACATATTCTGTGTGAGCAGTCGTCGTGACAGATTGGACGTATTGGATATTATAGAAATTATTGAAGTTCCTATGAATTTCCACAAGACTTTTGTAGCGGGCTTATCTACAGGGTGTTCCAGACCTCGCGACGAATATTTCACAGGGTAAATCTTGATCAAAAATGGGATCGAAATTTCCTCAGCCGATTTTTTTTTAAATGCATATCTTTTCCGTTATAATTAATTCAATTTCAGTCAATGACGCGCGGCTTACGAACGGCCGCGCGTCGGTGTGCTTACCGCTCGGTTGTATGCACTTTTTTCGTGGCGACAATAGGGCGAGAGACGCGCACACAACCGAGCGGTGATTACACCGACAAACGGCCGTTTATAAGTCGCATGTTATTAGCTGAAATTAAAATAATTATAACGGAAAATCCATGCATCTCCGAAAAAATCGACTGAGGAAATTTCGATCCCATTTTTGATCAAGATTTACCCTGTGAAATATTCGTCGCGAGGTCTGGAACACCCTGTATACGTACACAAATCCTTGAGTCGAAAAAAATTTATCATGCCTCGTTCAATCAATAAAGCGTATAATGTTTTCGTATAATGTATTTCGGTTATTGGCATTTCAATTTGTAAAAAAAAAAGTAACTTGAGATGCATTTTTCTATCAAGCTACCATACTCAAGTGATTCACATGAGATGTAGTTTGCGTTGACGGCAATGCAGTTTTTGAATCTATAATTTTTGTTGACGGCGCGAGATGGCACTCGTGTTCGGTGAGTATACCCCAAGGGCGCGAATGCGAGCATTATCAGCGGAATTCACGTGTACTTTTTTTGAAAAAATGCATCAAATTCCTCGACGTTGGCGGAAGCCCGAAGAAAGAAGCAACGTGCGCCAGCAGCAGGCGATGGATGCACGGAGGATTTTGTCCGATAAACGGGCAGCAGAGCAAATAGAACCTAGTGGTTCGAACGACCCTAACCTCATTCACTTGGAGAGCCAAAATTCTTGGGACTCATTTTCAAAAAGATATGTATCAAATTTTCTCACAAGGAATATTTCTTATTTTGTCTTATTCGGATATTCATTTTTACAGAGAGAAATATCGCGTAGCTGCCAGTATGAGAATTTACAGGTAAATCGCAACGCTTGGATAAAAAGTGATGAGACCCTATTTGAAAAAGAATATGTATTAAATTTTCTGAAAGAATGATTTAAATTTTATCTCACTCTGATATTTCTATTTACAGAAACGGTTCCTGTGAAGCTGTCAGTATAATGATCGACCTGCAGTTCAAGACGCTCGCATAAAACAACGGATCCAAAATGTGTTTTTCTACGGTTTCAAATCATATTGAAGTTTTTGGTACACACTTCACCAAAGATGAGAATTGAAATTTATATAGCAAATCATTATTCTCCCAAATGTTTGTATTCATTTTACAGAACTAGATTTACAAGGTCAAATTGCTTACAGAGTACAATACCACCCGTGTGGAAATTTCC
This sequence comes from Tenthredo mesomela, assembly GCA_943736025.1. NCBI lineage: Eukaryota > Metazoa > Arthropoda > Insecta > Hymenoptera > Tenthredinidae > Tenthredo > Tenthredo mesomela. The sequence goes on from OX031022.1 coordinate 13,664,683, forward strand.
CCTCATGCCATTCAATGGGCCAGGCTAGTTTGCCCCATTTTAATTCAGGGCCCAGTCTAGGCGCGTGAGCTAGGGCCCATGTCAGAATGTAACGCTTGGGCGACGAAGGGCCTCGAACGTGGGCCCTCAACAGGGGCCTCCCTACTGAAAAGTTCCAGGTGGAAAACCATCTGGAAAAGTATGGATGCGAATGGGATTCCATGAAATTCTATAATAATCCACCAGAAATTCAGAAACATGGAATATCCATGTTGCTGATCTATGGTTCTCCTGTAGTTAATGCAGTAGTATTCACATGAATATTCCATGGTTTTTCAATTGGTATATAGATTTCCATTCATATATATTATGGTTTTTCATGGTAAAACCCTACAGAATATATAGATTTTCATAGAAAGATAACGGTAATGTCCTGAGCTAATCCATGGGAAATACCATAAATAATCTACCGGCTCTTACCTGAAATTTCTGAAACTTCAACATGTGAATCCATGTGTAATGGTATACACTTCTATGGACAGTCCATAGGAAAATATTTTTATTTCCATGTGAATATGGCTATGATACAGTCTCTTTGTTGACGTGAAACGTTGTGTCAAATCCATCAAATCCTGTATGGAATCAAGAGAAAATAAATAAACTTATCTGCATATAATCGCACAGATTGTTGTAGGAAGTCCCCAGGAAACCATACGATCTCATGGAAATTCCACTGTGACATCATTTCGTCATCCATGAAAAAAGATATACAAAATCCACTGGATTTTGGCTGAAATTCGGCGAAGGAACAACATCTGAATCCAGGAATGACCAGACGAGTCATTGTGGAAAGTCCCTAGGAATCCATGCGATCTTATGGGAATTTCACTGTGACATCATTTCGTCATCCATGGAAAAATATACACAAAATCCACCAGATTTCGGCCGAATTCCGGCAAAAAACGAGCATCTGAATCCGGGAACGACCAGACAAGTTATTGTGGAAAGTCCCTAGGAATCCATACGATCTCATGGGAATTCCACTGTGACATCATTTCGTCATCCATGGAAAAATGTACACAAAATCCAGCGGAGTATGGCTGAAATTCGGCAAAGGAAGAACATCTGAATTCGGTAATGACCGGACGAGTCATTGTGGAAAGGATTCATGGGGTACTTTGCATGGAGCATTGAAAAATATCATGGGGTACCGTAGGATATTAGTGGATATTCCAGTATACTAAGCGGGGTTCATGGAGATTTCTGTAGTAACTACGACAATCCATAGGATTCAATATAATATTACACATAGGATTCGATATATCATTACACATGGGATCACATGTTTCTGCAAATGACTACAACCACATGGAATTCCATGGATTTCCAGTTCCAAATCCCGGCAGAAAATCCACGGATTCACATGGATTCTCTATATAGATTTCCGGGTGGAAGTCCAGGTGGAATCGTCCATGGATTTCCACCTGGAAATTTTCAGTAGGGCTCTCTGTGGCCCAAGCCAACTTTCTTCACTATTTCGAGATAAATTTGTCTCACCGGGGGCAATCCAGGCCCACTGCAATTTATATATTTTAGATTCAATGGTTTAAAGGGGGCGGGGAAGGCGGGCCAATTTTGATTGATAATAATGATCAAATACAAAAGTTGATGTTATATGAGAATGATTTATTTTGTCATATAAACTTTCGTATGAATGAAACATCGCTGACTATATTGGATACAAAAAAAATCAAAAAATTCAACGAAACATGAACAGATCATTAACGGGAATTTATCCTACAGTTAAATCGCTTATGCAAACCTCTGATTGGCAGTTAAGATGTTAACTGGAGGTTTAACCAGCTAAGATAAATTTTTTCGATCAGCAAAACACCCATCCCCAAGTTACCGAATCGTGTACGTGAACTTTGCTAAAATACAATTGAACAGCTTCAACAAAAAATAGCTGTATATAATAAATGTAACAATTATATCAACATGAAACTTTTTTAACATTTTTTTAAACCTTTTTTAACAAACTAATTTTTAACATAAAATATGTATGCTTAAGATTAATATTACTAGTATACTAGAATTTTCTTTGTTTCTCGAATCATTTTGTGATTCTTCCGATTGTTTATTGAACTCGAGAGCATCATCTTCTGCTTCACAATAATTACTTGCAGCTGCCGAATCTTTTTCTTCTGTCATACCATGCCTATCTACAAAACCAAGAGTCATTAAACTATTTCTTCTCTCGCGGCATGATTGTTTCGAAATAATTATCGAAATAGGGTGTTTAGAACACTGATATGAAGATATTGTAGTATGGGATTCCATATCACCCTCAATAAAAATGATAATAAATGAAAGTTTATTGAATCGGTTTACCTTTATTTGTGCTGTTGATATTTATCATTGTTTGCGATTTATCACTGTATTGGTCTGATAATTTTCGCTTTTCACGACATTTCCGTACCCGAATTCTGTTTCTAATGCGTTTGGCCAATTCTTTATCCATGTTGATGAGATGCAAATAAGATATATTTTTAATGAAATAATATAATACATACGACCCTCTTGGCCTGTTATAGGGTTAGGTTGCGTACGTTATACGGAGCGTACGTTATCAGAGCAGCGCAACCTGAGCTCTAGAAAAGTTAGGTTAGGGTAGAACGGCTAGCTACAGTGAGCAAACCGTCCCCAACAGACCGGGGCCCGGTTAGCCGCGCGGACGGGATTGTAGGTTGTGTATCATTGGGGCAAAACTTCAAAAGTCTATGCAGGGCCTTCATTATGCGAATGAATAATACCCCATAAAAGTTTGCTCATCGCTCATCAGGGCAGTTTTGTTCAGGACCCTGTTACGTAGAACTTGCTTTCAAAAAGTTCATGAAGACTTTAGTCGGGCCACGTCAAAGGCCGGCGTACCTAACTTGAAAAACTGATGTTCAGCAGTTCTCTGGCAGTTTTATTCGGGGCCCCATCAAAGGAAATTTGGAATTCGAAAATTTGAGGTGATTTCACCAGGGCCAGGTTGGGGCCCCGGTCAGCAGATTGATTTTAGGCATATTCTAGTACGCCCCATTGCAGGCCTGTTTTCAAGTCATGGCAGTTTAGACGAATTTCCACACGGGCAAGTTTGAATCAACCGAACTGCTGAAATATAAATGTTTAATTATGTTATGTTTAATCTTTCTCAAGTTGAGATAATTTATATCCTTTATAATTCCTTTCAACTTCCTTGGAATCATAATTTCTGAAATGCATGATGAAAATGTGAATTCCACTCAAATATTGTAAAAGCTATTATTTTTTTGACGTAACATGCTTCAAAACTATTGGCAATCTCGTCTGAAACTAGTTTAGTTCATGTAGTAATAAAAATCTTGAATTTTGTGAATAATTTGAAAAAAAAAAACTTCAAAGCGATTTATCTCAGAACTATGTTTCTGCTAATTGAAAAAGTCTCATGCGTCTGAATTTGTGTCTGAGACTTCTGAAATTTTCAGGGTGCATTCCTACACACACTAGCTACAAACCCACGTCAGATTTTGGAAATCGAGACAAAATTACGGATTTCAGAAAAAATAATTGAAATTTTTACTTTTTTTTTCATAACAAAAAGTATCGAAATCAAAGTATCGTAGCTATCTCTAAAAACCGACGTGGAGATAGGAGAAGGGTTGGAGGAAGAGGGGGCCACCCGCCCACCCACTTAAACTCTACGTAATAACGGCTATCCAGATAGTGTCATTCAAAAAGCGCAGCAAAAAGCGTAGCACCGAACTACCAATGCACAAAGAATGAGGTCAGAACACTCTGTGAACGTCGGCACTCCGAGTTTTGCCATGACGATTCCCTATATAGCGGGGACTGCGGAGAAGATCCGCGGCATATGCAGCGCATATGACATTGAGGTACGTTTCAAATCAACGTCCACTTTGCGTGGCTTGTTGACAGAAACCAAGCCCCGACATGCTGCGCAAGAAAGAAAGGAGTGTGTATACGGAATTCCATGCCAATGTGGGGACGTGTACATCGGCGAAACTGGAAGGCCCTTGAACATTCGCATCCAGGAACACCGGAAAAATGTTAAAATGTGCGAACGATCGAAATCGAGATTGGCCGATCACGCCTGGGAGAATGAACATCACTTCCAGTGGGATGATGCCCGGAAACTGTTGAAGGAATCCGATCCTATCAAACCGAAGCTGAAGGAGTCAGCCTGCATAGCAGTCACATCAAATGCTCTAAGTCAACCCAGCATAGAACTTAAGGGGGTATCCCCACCTTTAAATGGGTTAGCATTCTGAGAAAGAGATTGATATTTTACAGCGAATTTGAGAGTCTGATCAAATCCAAAATAATCATGAAGTTTATGGAGGGTTTGACCCTCATTATCTATACTTAACATTGGATATTACTTTGAGTCTAATAGTAGTTACGCTGAATATAGAAAAATACAAAATGACTCGGTTGTCGCAAAGAATCAGTAGTACCGTTGGATCGATTCTGGAATTTTTGATCTTCAATTGTTCAGAAGAGATGCCTCTATCATATGAACATAGAACTTTTTGATATCGCGAAAATTGCCTGACTCGCTTAGTTTTGACTGAGATTTTTCTAATTCTTCAATTTTTTTTCTCTACTTTTTCTATTATCTCTACCAAAAATAGTCATATCAAAAAGTTCTATGTTCATATGATAGAGGCATCTCTTCTGAACAATTGGAGACCAACAATTCCAGAATCGATCCAACGGTACTACTGATTCTTTGCGACAACCGAGTCATTTTGTATTTTTCTATATTCAGCGTAACTACTATTAGACTCAAAGTAATATCCAATGTTAAGTATGAATAATGAGGGACAAGCCCTCCCTAAACTTCATGATTTTTTTGGATTTTATCAGACTCTCAAATTCGCTGTAAAATATCAATCTCTTTCTCAGAATGTTAACGCATTTAAAGGTGGGGATACCCCCTTAATAAACTATGGTTACCTTTGTACAGGGATGAGGTGAGGGAAGCCATGAGCAAGCCAAGGCGGCGTCACCAGTCATAGCGGGCGCCACCGGCAACCAACCTATATATACCGGTGGGAGCACGGAATTTGATCACTCTTTCATGGAAAGTCGCTAGACTTCCATCCTGAGGACAGGAGCAGATATTTAGCGCCCGAAACGTCGAGATTAAGAAGCATTCTAGCAGTGGACACAGTTCAAGTAACCCCCTGGAAGAAGGTGGGGGAAGTGGGTAGGCGAGTGGCCTCCCCCCCTCCCTCCAACCCTTCTCCTATTTCCAATAATAACAGTTCATCACCATTGCTATTAACTTTCAGTCAACAACCGACGTGGGTTTGTGGCTTACGGATCCAAAATATGTGTGTGCAAGCCCAGCAAGATTCAAGAATAATTGAGACGCATGGGAGGTTTTCGAATAAAGGCTAATACAGAAGCATTATGAGGAGTAACTCTGTACTTATTGTTTCAAATGACTTGAAATTTGCACAATGTCTATGGGGAAGTTCACCAATTATATAGGTAAACGATCCGGGGTCAAAAATTCTATTTGTCTGCAATTTTGATATCTCATAGTGTGTATTGAGATGTAAAAATCCACCAAGTTTTAGACCTCTAAGCCTTACCGTTCAGGATAGACGCGCTGATTAGTCTTTCAACTTTGAGCACATTGACTTTTACATTCGAATTTTTATCCCATCTCCATCGCAACAAAGAGAATTTGATCGAACGTGTTTTTTATGTGAAAATGTCTGATCTTTCCGAATATCAAATTCATTTTGAGCTAGATTTTCAAAAATGGTGAAAAAAACACGTTTTTTTGAGAAAAAATGTGTTTTTCAACGTTCCCCAAACTTTTTTTTAAATTTGATATTTTTATCTGAAAGCTTGCAGTTTTTCACTAAAGAAACTGATTTTTATTTTGGGTGCTCGAAATGGGATCAGGCGGAAGTTACATTTATGTTCATTAAATTAGGTATGACATTTTTTTTTTCTTTTGTTCAGCGATGCATCTTCATTTTATTTACATTTGTGAAAATGCTATATTTTTTACATACCATAAAATAAGGATTCTTCGCGGAATAAAGAAAAAAAAATATTTTATACTCAGTTTAACAAACATAAATGCAACTCCCGCCTGATCCCATTTCGAGCACCCAAAATAAAAATCAGTTTCTTTGGTGAAAAACTGCAAGCTTTCAGATAAAAATATCAAATTTGAAAAAAAGTTTGGGGAACGTTGAAAAAACACATTTTTTCACCATTTTTGAAAATCTAGCTCAAAATGAATTTGATATTCGAAAAGATCAGACATTTTCACATAAAAAACACATTCGATGAAATTTTCTTTTTTGCGATGGAGATGGGATAAAAATTCGAATGTGAAAGTCAATGTGCTCAAAGTTGAATGACTAATCAACGCGTCTCTCCTGAACGGTAAGGCTTAGAGGTCTAAAACTTGGTGGATTTTTACATCTCAATACACACTATGAGATATCAAAATTGCAGACAAATCGAATTTTTGACCTCGGATCGTTTACCTATAATTGGTGGACTTCCCCCTATATTTTGAAATTGGAAACATGTGTGTAAAACCTCATTTGAAAATCGCAATTGGTTCACATGGGCAGTTTTCCAGTATCTCCTACCCTTAAGGCCCATCCCTAGTCGCTCACCTCCGCCCACTTCTGTTTTTGCCGAAAAAGGGATGGGGGGAGAAACATTTCGATTTTCATCCGAGCCCAGGCCTCGAAAACGCAAAAAAGGCCAACACTGCGCGAATTGTATTTCAATTCCGAATACATACGTCCAAAAACATGTTCGTTTCATGCGGAAATAGAGTCTACGTCTCGATTTTACTTTTTTCCATTATCAATTGTCTCGGCGGCCATGATTGTCGATATCGTTCACCATGTTCACTCTATGGAGTGACTCCCACTTGTCGTCTCGTCCATCGAGTTCAGTCACGTGGTTGGACGATGCGTGATCTCTCCAGTGATAAAGACACGCGAAAAGCCCGAGTCCTTGGAAACGGTTACGGAATATTGTTAGTGCGTTCAAGAAGTGCAGAAGACTAATAGAACCAGAACATTTCATCGGTAGATGCATAGACAAAATAAAGTTGTAGTGTAAATTACCTTCGTTAGGTTAGGTTTTCTTCGTTTGTTTACGATAAATTATTTCGCTAAAAATTCGTTGAAAACGCATGTATATGGGTATGTATGTATTGTACACATACAAACCCGAGTGGTATACGCAGAGAATACTCGTGACATGGAATATTTTTCATCCCGCAGGTTTGCGATTCAGCCAGATCTACCCCAATCACGGTCGAAGATCCATCAATATTTTCAACTCCTGAAAATCAGAAGCTTGCACTCCGGCCAATTTTAACGAGGATGCGGAGCGCGTCCAGTTGTCGGTGGTGAATCAGTCCGAGGAACACAATGACATTGAAGTTTGCATCGTTGGAACGCAACGAAATTCAACGTGAATTTTAAAAAAATATACATAGCATAAAAATGATCCTACTAGTTTTATTAACATTTTCAAGTTATTTCTAGTCGTTTTCAATTTTCAAACATAGCAGGATCATTTTTGGTAAATTGATATATTTAAATTATTTTTTTTCGGAGTTCGTTGCGTTCCAACGATGCAGACTTCAATGTCATGGAACACACACGTTAACCTCCGTGGCAAACAGGTATTCATGCACTTGACGGAACATGATAGTTGTGAACAGCGGCTACGAGATGAACATATATATGGGTAATTCTCATTTTGTAGGTCGAAATTTGGTGATTTCGTGAAAACGTCTTTTCATTATAAATTATGGTACATTTTTCAAGTTTAGGTATTACTCTATAAGAAAAAAATAGTCGCTAAGGTAAGAAAAGGAAAAAAAAAATAAAAATTTCAGATTGAAAAAAAAAATTTCAAAAATTTTCAAAAATTTTCAAAAATTACAAAAAACTAAGCATTCAATAAAGCCATACTCATATATTGTAAAATTGTCACTTTTGTGGGTCAATGGTCATATCCGTGGATAGATTTTTTATCCACGGAGCCATGGAAGTGACTCCACGGAAGTGACATTTAATGTATTAGAATTTAAAAAACATGACCTCTAAATTAGACATGTAGTTAATGACTTGGCATTGTGTTTGCCATGCAAAAACGCAATTCAATCACATATTCAAAGTTTGATTAATGAAAATTACATATCTTAAAACAGCTGCCACGGAAGTGACAGTTATGCTTGACGAGTTGTGAGAATAAAAATTTAAGTCAAATTTTCTTCTTGTGATTACGACGTCGGTATAAATTAACCATTGGCTTAAGATGGCGGGTCAGTACTGTGTCTATAGTTATTTGGGTTAGGTTGCCCGCGCAATATTTTTTCAAATAAGAGGGGTGTGACATAGGTCCATGGAAGTGACAAAAAAATTGATCACAAACTTTGATATGACGGTTCATATTAAAATCTCTGTAACTTTAGACATTATATTGTTTTATTTAATGAGTTATTCATCGTAGTTGATATTGGCTCACTTTTGAAGTGAATATTATGAAGAAATAAAGACTTTTGATTTTTTTCTTCACGAAAGCGGGGAAGTCACACCCATGGAAGTGACATTTTTGATGCTTTGACGCTTAATAAAAACTTAACTGTAAGGATTATTTACATAAATTTAGCTTGAGAGGATAGTATTTCATCTACATTTCACTAAAATAAATCACCAATCCCATAATTGAGTACTAAAGTGTAAAAAATGGGGTGTACGCAGATTTTTGTCGAAAATGAGAATTACCCATATATACTTATAAAGCATGCTTTCTTTCAGATATTCTCGCAGGTGATGGAAAGAAAGACGTCGAGCCCAGCGAGAACAACCGACCTCGTTACAATCGCTTCCGAAGGACCTGATTTCCATCTTCAGGCTGCGTAGTCTCTCAAGAGAAGACTTCGGTTAAATTTATAAAATGGCTACAGAGGGTCCAATAAAAACATCCTTTTAGCAATTTGTAGATTAGGTTAATATACTTACGTACATGAAAACCAATCCTCAAACCTCTGCGATAAGAGTGCATGTCCGAGGAACCTTTCGCAGCACTAAGCAAGATCTTCTGCAAAAGGTTCCTCGCGCATACACTTTTGTATGTCAGATCATACAATGATAGATTTTTTTTCCAAGAATTCGTGATGAATATTTCGCAGTGTCAAGGATACTAAAAATTTATCAGTCACTTTCTGTTGGAAGGAATAAATTATTGTTCATAATACGTGCATGAAATGAGCCTTCTTTCCAAGCACTCTCTCAGTCATTTCCATTTTTGAAATTATGTTTTCCGAATGGTAGTATAATGGAAATCAATGGAAAACCAATAGAAAATCATTGTTCACCTTTGACAAAATAGCATATTGGCGATGGGAAATATTGCTGAAGGAAGCTATCTCGTATGATGATACAAACTTGGCGGGCAGAGATTGTTCTGAAAATTATCAATTGCACCCTTTTTTTGATTCATTCATTTCAGTCACTCTGCAACGATCACACCCACAAAACAGTTGAGAGCATGATCGAAGACTATTTGAAGATTGTGTGCATTGATGATATTCATTACTTTAGAATGAAACTAAGAAATGATAGTTATTCGTATGACAAGGACGCGGAAAGACCTCGTCTTCGGATCATACAGCACTTTCACACTCGTCACGAAGTCCTTCTATTCGCCCGTGTACTACATGCTATTATTTTTTCCAGATTTAGAAATTCGAAAACTTTTCCCACGTACTAGTATTTGAAAAGCTCCATGAAAATCGTGTTTTTGACAAAAGGTAGCGCAATAAATGCATGAATCGAGTGAATAATTCGTTGAAATCAATGTGAAGTTACACATACCTATAGTGAATTCATAGCTAGAACTAGTACGTCCATAAACGGTAGTTTTAGAAATTTGAATTTGAATTCAAGTCTTGAGAAGGGTTCGATTTCATTGTGCATCTATCATTCACCAACGTTCGCTTATGGTTATAACGCCATGATACAAACATGCCACAGTCGTAAAACATCCTGAACGTACCCATCATCGGTACACTGAGGTCATGCTTATTAAACGTTTTCCTTTCTGTTCTACTCACAGTAAATATATATCGATGTGCATCAGTTTTTTCGTAAGGCAGTAACGACTATCCTGTATGTATATTCTACATTTGAAGACACACTTATTGTTAATCGTGCCTCACATTTCAGTAATTGATAATTTTCAGAACAATCTATGTCCGCCAAGTTTGTATCATCATACGAGATAGCTTCCTTCAGCAATATTTTCAATCGCCAATATGCTATTTCGTCAAAGGTAAACAATGATTTTCCATTGGTTTTCCATTAAAAAAGGAAAATATTAATTAATAAAATATTATTTTATTAATAATTTTTATTATTTTATTTTTTTGAATTTTATTTATTGATTTTCCATTAAAAAAGGAAAATATTAATTAATAAAATATTATTTAATTTTTATTTCCTTTTATTTTAAAATGGAAATAAGGGGCCGTCCATAAATTACGTAACGCACTTTAGGGGAGGGGGGGAGGGCGGGGGGGGGGGGGGGGGTCGAGAGCCTCTGTCACGTAACGCAATTTCTTGCTTTTTTCGTGAAAAAATTGATTTTTCATTCGAAATTATTATAATCGTCGGAAATTATGAAAATCCTTATTGTTGACACATGAGAATAAAACCTGGTGTTACGTTACCTCCTGGGGGGGGGGGGGGGGTGCTTAGCGTTACATGGGGGGAGGGGGGGTCAAAATCGCCCAAAAAGTGCGTTACGTAATTTATGGACGGCCCCTAACTGAGAGAGGCTTGGCTTTGTTGCCTGATTTCACGTACAAGGTTTTTCTATTATTTTGTATAAAGAAATGACGTTTGTAATTTTTTGCTGGTAAAGAGTATGATGCTTCTGAGTTTTTGGCTTGTGAAACTATTCTTGTACTAGGCGGTAACTTCCGACATTTACAATGTTTCTGCCCGGTTCAATTTATCCTACAAATAGATCATTGTCACATTTTTACTACGTGTGTATAAGACCTGTCCTTAAAAAGGGTAAAATCGAATGTCGATGGGGCCACCCCCAAAGTGGTTCGAAATAATTAAAAAAAAATGTCAAATTTTTTTCGTCCATATTTACCCACCCCTAGAAAGCCTTACTTTTTCCCATAAGAAAAGCATTGATTTTTTCAGCTTTTTATTAAAAAATGCGTACTGGGTCTGAAAACAGTCCTAAAAAAATTTCTAAGGAAGCAAAATGGAGGTGAATTTGTCCACTTTAAACCGCTGCTGGGGAAATTGAGCTATCTCTATTTTTGACTCCGCTATCTAACTTTTAGTGTGGCAAGAAATTTTACAAGCTTTTGAGATTGGTCTTGAAAAAAAAAGAAATTCTTCGTTGAAAATAACGAATAGAAATTCAAAAATTTCGATCACCTCATCTTCCTTCTTAGTATTAGGGAAAGCGCTGGAAAAATAATTTCTTCTTTCGTTTCTATAAAACGGTGTCCATTTTGCCCCGCTTTCTCCGGGAAAAAAAAATTTTATATGATCATATATAATCATATATAATCATATATAATCATATATAATGTTTATAATTATGTATAAGTTTATATAATTATATATAGCTTTATATAGTTATATATAATTGTTTATATAAAATTATATACATTTATATATAAATATATACAAATATATATAAGTTTATAAAATTATGTAAGACTATATAAAATTTTATATAATAGCTAGGGCCAGGAATTTGGTTTCGATAAAAGAGAGAGACAAAAGATGGGACGAGCTAAAACTTTTGATTGGTTGAATTTTGATAGATTTGTATTTGTTTATTTGAATCGAGTGAAGCGAGCAATGAAGCAAAAATGCGTTTTATCAATCCAAAACGAATATACTATTCACATAACTATATAGGTATACAGTGAATATTCGTAACTGCGGGGTTGTTTGAGATTCTAAAATATGCACTTAATAATATTTTGAATGAATTTAAATTAAGGATATTATTTGAGAATATTTTAGGTTATTATTATTTTAGGTTATTTTTTTTTTTATTTTTTTATTTTGTGTTCACCTGGAACACATCTGCGGTGCAGGAGAAGACATTCTAGCCTATAAGATATCATCGCATCGACAGGCTGGCAGATCAAATTATTTAAACATATCTTGCTGGTTATCTTGCTGGTCATCTTGCTGACCGTCTTGCTGGTCATCTTTCTGACCATCTTGCTAATGGTCTTGCTGATAGTCTTGCTGGTCATCTTGCTGATGGTCTTGCTCGTCATCTTGCTGGTTATCTTGCTGATCATCTTGATAACCATCTTGCTGGTGATCTTGCTGATGGTCTTGCTGGTCATCTTGCTGACCGTCTTGCTGGTCATCTTTCTAACCAATAGTCAGCAAGATGACCAGCAAGACGGTCAGCAAGATGACCAGCAAGACCATCAGCAAGATGACCAGCAAGATCATCAGCGAGATGACCAGCAAGACAGTCAGCAAGATGACCAGCAAGAACACTGTTGCCTTATATTTTTTATAAACGATTCAAACGATGTCAAAAATACCACGAAATAATTTAATATCACTTGAGACTTCTGCGTAACTTTGCCTAGACTAGACTTGGGGAAAATACATTTTAGTACTGCCTTATAGAGAATTATTTTTTATATCGTAGAATTTTTTTCTCTACATTATACGGCAAGTAATATCACCTAAAATATTCTCAAATAATATCCTTAGTTTAAATTCATTCAAAATATTATTAAGTGCATATTTTAGAATCTCAAACAACCCCGCAGATACGAATATTCACTGTATATATAGTTATGTGAATAGTATATTCGTTTTGGATTGATGAAACTTATTTTTGCTTCATTGCTCGCTTCACTCGATTCAAATAAACAAATACAAATCTATAAAAATTCAACCAATCAAAAGTTTTAGCTCCTCCCATCTTTTGTCTCTCTCTTTTACCGAAACCAAATTCCTGGCCCTAATAATAGCGTATCGCATGGCTTTATATTACTATATAAAACTATATATAGTTGTATATAAAAATATATAATGTTATATAATTATATAAATTTATACGTAAGTATATAAATTTATATATAATTATGTATAATTTTATTCAATAGTGATTGCATATTTTATATTGTTGTATAAAATTTTATATAGTTTTATATAATTTCATAAAAATATATATAATCATATATAAGTTTATAAAAATATATATAATCATTAGGGTGGTCCACTTTTGAAGTTTTATTTTGGATTTTGCGAGGCACCCCTGAATATTGTTCCAAATCACGTAGAAAAAATCTGTGTAAAACATGAATCCAATCGGAAAATATTTAGAGGTCGCTACCGAATATTTTAGTATTTTTTTCGATTTTTTAAACATTTTCATGCAAAGCTTTACTCCCGATGCGTCGGGAGCTTCTGAACCTTAGTTGGATGACTTAGTCTTATTGCACGAGGTATTTCTTCTATATCAATATTGTAGTAATGTAGTATGTTGGATGAGTACATGAGGCTGAATCTAGCGGCCGGAGCTAGCGGCCGCTAGCCCGTTAGTGAGCGATTACAAATATTTAATAATTTTCCAAAGATCGTACCCCGGGATTTTAATTTTTTTCTCAGTTCGAATGTCACTCGTGAGTATGTATATGAAATTTCAACTCGATATTCGCTTGCAATAACTTCGCTCGCTCCGAGCGGCCGCTAGCTCCGGCCGCTAGATTCAGCCTCATGATGAGTACCACACTAAGAAAAAACTATAATTGACTCGATTAAATATTTTTGTCCACATATAGTCGCAAATAAATATTCAATTGATTCATCTCAATACGGTTGGCGGTACAACTCAAAGTTGGTTGATTTTAGGTGACATTCATTTGTACCGCAAATGATATTGAGATGAATCAATTGAACATTTATTTGCAACTATAAGCAAAAGTATTGACTTAAAACAATTATTTTCTCAAAAATTAATTTTCGAAAAATCATTTTTTTTTCGTTGGAACTATAACACATTTTTTTTTTTTTTGGTATCTTCCACCAAATAAGAAACTGTCAGCGAGAAATCTCTCTAATGTTGTGAAAAAAAAAAAAAAATCGTTGGCATCATTTGGGATTTTTAAAAATTAACGAATGATAGAAAGAAAAAAAAACTGGAAAAAATCGTCTGTCGGAAAAATTTTTGTTCCAAGGAAAAAAATCATTTTTTCGGAAAAATGCCTGAGGAACTTCCAATCCCAATTTTGACAAGTATTAACCCTTCAAGAGATTCGTTACGAATTCTGAATCACCCTGTATAACATACTACAATATCAATTGAAGAAATACCTCGTGCGGTAAGACTGAGTCGTATCACTAAGATTTAGAAGCTCCCGACGCATCAGAAGTGAAGCTATACAGGAAAAGCTTTATTAAATCGATAAAATACTATAATATTCGGTAGCGACCTCTAAATATTTTCCGATTGGATTCATGATGTACACAGATTTTTTCTACGTGATTTGGAACAATGTTCAGGGGTGCCCCGCAGAATTAAAAAAAAAAAGGTCAAAAGTGGACCACCCTAATAATCATATATAATTTTATGAAAATATATATAATCATAATATGATTATATATTATATATTATATATTATATATTATATATTATATTATATATTATATACACGTCAGATGTAAAATTTTGTCAACTGAGAATTTGAATGTATGAAATTTGTATATTTCATATTCATTTGAGCATATGTTTTCAAATATAGATCGTAGGTGACTCGGTAGCGTGCCGAGTTGGCGAGCGAATGATTCACGGATCGATCCCCGATCGGGACCAATTTTTATTTTTTTTTTCCCAGGCCGATACAAGTATATAAAACTATATAAAATCATATAAAACCATATAAAACTATATAAAACTATATAAAATTATATAAAACTATATACCGCCAAAACTCGCATCTAATTTTATATAGTCATTTATATATAATTTTATATAATCATATAAAATTTTTTTTTTCCCGGGTCCCTTATATAAGTACCTATATTTTACCGATTTGAGAAAGCAACAAAATTCATGAATTCACGCAATTTTTAATTTTTGATGCTGTTAACGCTATAATTATCATAAAACATCAACACCAATTTGAAAGAAGGAGCTCCATTCTTGACTCAAGATAATATGTAGGTTCTGTTTCTCAATGCTAGTCGGATCTATGATTTCCTTTGGAAATCTGTTGGAAAACTTCGAAATATAAAAAAAAATGAAAAAAATAGAGGTGATGTCTTCCGACTCATATTAATTGTAGGCAAAATCCCCAAAATTCATGAAAATCAAAGCGAATCTTTAATCGCGATGATTGTGGCAGAAAAACGCATCGCCAGTTCATCTCCCAAAATCAGAACAACTTATTTCAAAAATAGCAAGCCTGGTTGCACTTTTCAAATTTCCGATCTGGACAAAACGTTCGATATCTCAGATTGACAGAAATATTTCGAAGTAGAAAGAAAAATTATTCTACGATTCGTCGTCGGTTAGAAGAGCATTTTTAATTTAGTTGTTTTTCTGCGATTTACATGCTTTTTCCTTAAACGTTTGCAGTTTCATGGAAAATAAACTTAGAAGCAGTTTTGAAAAAGTATTTCGAAGTAGAAGATACAAGCTCCAATTTCCTCGTTGACATTTGTTGTATTATTTCATTTCCCGAAGTTATTCGAATTTTTGAAAGACTTGTTCCGTAACAAGAAATAGATCGCATTTACAAAAAAGTTGTCGCCGGTAAAAAAAAGCGTTGAGTTTTTGAATCGTGGGAACTTTTGCAGAATTTTCAGAGAAAATTTTTGGCTCAGCCATAATTTTCGGCTAGAACAAAAATTCACCCCGGAAATTATCAAAAAATTCTGATAAATCACAAATTAGAAGAAAAAAAAAAGACATTTCTCCTGAACCTCAAGGGTTTCTAGGGCATTTCTAGATATTCGTGCAAAAGTTTGATTGATTTGATGATAATTGATTACACACCGCCACGTTCATAATGAAATGTTGGAAGGAAAAAGTTTATTCCTTTTTCGTTTTTATGATTTATAAGAATTTCTTACTCATTTCTTGAGTATTTTTTTCTGGTCGAAAATTGATGCAAAAGACAATTTGTCCGAAAATTCCGAAGGAAGTTCTCATGACTCCAAGATGAAAAAATTGCCCTTTTTGAACTTCTGACAATTTTTTTGGCAACACAACAGTTTTCGAGTTGGTGCTCCTTCTGTAGAAAGAGACACTGAATAATTCGCGAAACAAAAATCGCAGAGTAAATGTCGACAAAGAAAATTGAAACTTATACTTTCTACTTGAAAATTCTTTTTTAAATATATTCCTACGTTTATTTTTCAAAAAACCATAAGGGTTAAAAAAAATTAATATCTAAATCGCAAAGAACAACGAAATACAAAATCCTCTACAATTTTCAAATAGAATAATTAAAGCTAATTAGGTTCTCTCTACTTTGAAATACTTTGTTGAAAATTCTTCTGCGATTTTTCATCACTAGAATATCAAACGTTTTGTCCGAATCGGAAATTTGAAAAGTGATCTTGAACTTATTAACGGTCAAAAATTTAGTACGTGGTACTTGCGGGCCATTTATGAGTAAGTAAAAGGGTACTTACTTAGGTCTATATATCATTTGTCCAATACATATTGCTATAATGGCCCGTCAAGTACCACATCCTAAATATCTTTTTTGATGCAGTGGGCGTAAAATAGGCATTTTACGTCTCGTTTTGCGGGCGTAAAATGCCAGTTTCACGCCTCCGGCGGCGTAAAATGCCAGTTTTACGCCTCCGGGGGCGTAAAATGAAAGTTTGCGGAAATCATTATTCTTCACTAAAACGAGTAGTTTCCACCCAATTCCTCCGCTCAGTATAATTTTCGTAATTTGGTTTTATGAAATGGAGTTTTTTTATTTAATTATCAATCCATGCAATCTAGTAAGGCATTCACCCACTACATCAAAAAATACGATTGAAATTCGAGAAGCAGCTATCCCCCACGAAAAAAATATATATGCTAGGATATATGCATGGAATATATCCTAGCATATATGAAATTATATATGCTAGGATATACTCAGATTTGCCCAAATATATATCCTAGCATATATGTCAAGATCATATATCCTGGGATATATGCTAGCATATATTCCGGCATATATTCTGGTATATATTCCGGCATATATTCTGGTATATATTTTAGCATATATTCTGGTATATATTCTAGTATATATTCTGGTATATATTCTAGTATATATTCTGGTATATATTCTGGCATATATTCTGGTATATATTCTGGCATATATTCTAGCATATATTCTGGCATATATTCTACCATACATTCTAGTATATATATTGCTGTAGGATAAAAAAAGCCAAAAATTCTTGATATGATTACGTGAAAAAATTAGCGGCAATTTTCCTTTTAAAATATTTATTTTATATATAAGACATGACGATACACATTTTTCAAGTAAAAAATATCTATATTAAATATCTGACTTTTCCGGTTTGTTTGAAACCTCCTAACATTTTGAGGTTTTCCGGTAATGTAGCCAACATGTTATAACGTGCGTTGGCAATAATATTAGCGTCATTTACACTCAATTTAATTTTTTCAATTTCTTGATCGTCAGTATTATTAACAGCCGATGATGAAGGCCCGGAGACATAATTCTTTCAGGTGCCTCAATTTTCCTCTCCAACATTTTAATTGAACCTAAAACAATCATGTATAATTAACTACCGAATTCATTATGTAAAAATGTATAATTTGAATGAATTGATAATTTTAATAATACAATAGGCTCTCACCGGATATTTTAATCATCATTGCGTGGAAACATTTCCAGCCACCAAGTGCCATTTTCTTCGTATCGTGTCATTCAACCATACGTATACATTTTTTTCGGATCATGATCTTCGCTCAAAAATTCTTCGAAATCAAAATCCTTAATGTCTTGAATATCGATCCCTGGCGTCGTCTTCTTGTCATCTATCTTCCACCTACCCATACTAATACCCACATTTTTTTAATGACCAAATAATTAATCGATTGATTATTTATTAAACACGTTCACCTCCGCCAGCCCTATATGTTTTGACAATCAACAAATGAAGACGAGCAAATCCTGACTCTGTGATAACGCTAATACCGACGAGGGCTTTTTATTTCTCAATTTAGCGTTGTCGCAGAGTCAGGATTTGCTCGTCTTCATTTGTTGATTGTCAAAACATATAGGGCTGGCGGAGGTGAACGTGTTTAATAAATAATCAATCGATTAATTATTTGGTCATTAAAAAAATGTGGGTATTAGTATGGGTAGGTGGAAGATAGATGACAAGAAGACGACGCCAGGGATCGATATTCAAGACATTAAGGATTTTGATTTCGAAGAATTTTTGAGCGAAGATCATGATCCGAAAAAAATGTATACGTATGGTTGAATGACACGATACGAAGAAAATGGCACTTGGTGGCTGGAAATGTTTCCACGCAATGATGATTAAAATATCCGGTGAGAGCCTATTGTATTATTAAAATTATCAATTCATTCAAATTATACATTTTTACATAATGAATTCGGTAGTTAATTATACATGATTGTTTTAGGTTCAATTAAAATGTTGGAGAGGAAAATTGAGGCACCTGAAAGAATTATGTCTCCGGGCCTTCATCATCGGCTGTTAATAATACTGACGATCAAGAAATTGAAAAAATTAAATTGAGTGTAAATGACGCTAATATTATTGCCAACGCACGTTATAACATGTTGGCTACATTACCGGAAAACCTCAAAATGTTAGGAGGTTTCAAACAAACCGGAAAAGTCAGATATTTAATATAGATATTTTTTACTTGAAAAATGTGTATCGTCATGTCTTATATATAAAATAAATATTTTAAAAGGAAAATTGCCGCTAATTTTTTCACGTAATCATATCAAGAATTTTTGGCTTTTTTTATCCTACAGCAATATATATACTAGAATGTATGGTAGAATATATGCCAGAATATATGCTAGAATATATGCCAGAATATATACCAGAATATATGCCAGAATATATACCAGAATATATGCTAGAATATATACCAGAATATATGCTAAAATATATACCAGAATATATGCCGGAATATATGCTAGCATATATCCCAGGATATATGATCTTGACATATATGCTAGGATATATATTTGGGCAAATCTGAGTATATCCTAGCATATATAATTTCATATATGCTAGGATATATTCCATGCATATATCCTAGCATATATATTTTTTTCGTGGGGGATGAAAGTGAAAAAAAGTAATTGACGATCATTTATTATGTTAATTGTTGGTGATGATAATGTAGAATTAATGCATGACGATAATTTCGATCATACTGCCATAAATTAATTTTTTTAATACAGTATGCGTAAAGTTCATGAAATTCGTGTGTAAAGTGCCGAATTTCGGTGCGTAAAGTGAACTTTTATGCACACGTGTGTGTAAAGTGTTCGAGCGTGTGTAAAGTATTTGAAGTGTGTGTCAAGTGTTGAAAGTGTGTGTAAAGTGAAAAGTATTTGTTTGCGGAATTAGATTTTAGGGGCCGTCCATAAATTACGTAACGCACTTTAGGGGAGGGGGGAGGTCTGACCGAGCGTTACGCAGCGTTACAGGGGGGGGGGGGGGGGGGGGTCGAGAGCCTCTGTCACGTAACGCAATTTCTTGCTTTTTTCGTGAAAAAATTGATTTTTTATTCGAAATTATTATAATCGTCGGAAATTATGAAAATCCTTATTGTTGACACATGAGAATAAAACCTGGTGTTACGTTACCTCCTGGGGGGGGGGGGTCAAAATCGCCCAAAAAGTGCGTTACGTAATTTATGGACGGCCCCTTTATACCAACAAAATTCTTTTGTCATAAAATATGCACTCATTTAATAATACAAATTCACATTTAATTAATGTTATTCCAACATTATTACTTGAATTTTTTTTTTAACGTAATGTTTATAAGGGGTGGGGGGGGGGGGGGGAGAATCCACTTGAGTTGTTCATCCTTTTCAGATTTTTAATACGTTTACTACTCTTATTGAATCAAATGAAAATTATTCTTTTAGTAGTTGCGGGGCTTCGCCCCCCAAAACCCCCACCAGGGGCTGCGCCCCTGGATCCCCCTCAGAGGTTTGTGACGCATTCCTGATAAAAAATAGTTAAACCAAGACATCAGTGTCGATGGTTGGTTTAGTTAAAAGGTTATCAATTAACCCTAGAACGGTACACTTCTCTAGCCGATCATTAACGGTACACTAGGGGTCTAGCGGACCCCAGTCGACTTTGAGCACGTGCCATTTCCGTTGTAACCGATATTTTTCAATGTAGCTTGCAGCATTTAAAACTTTGAACAATGTCAAAATTACTGGCGAAGGCTTTTTCTAAATTCACCGGACCATTTTTTTTAGGCCGCTATCCGAAATTCGACCGATATCAAACCTTTCTACGCAGCAGACATTTTGGCTGGGGTCTATTGGACCCCAGTGTACCGTTCTAGGGTTAACATTCAATTGCAAACCTTGGACTATGTTTGTCAATCAATATACGAATTTTCCGCCCACTGCATCAAAAAATAATGTTTGCATCTCGGGCGTAGGATTTACGCCCTCGTAGTTATCACGCGACACTCGGGCCGGCTTCGCCGTCCCTCGTGCGCAGCGATCACTACTCTAGGCGTAAAACCCCATTTTACGCCCTCGATACAAAAACTACTATTTTCCTAATTTTTATTTCCTGTAATTATCAAAAGCCGATCGAGTGAACGAGCGTAACGAGTGAATGCGTACAAGACTATTCAGTTTTCTGTTCTTCTGTTGTTAACTTTTGTTGTACAGAAAACATGTACTTGGCATCGACTTGGCAGTTGTACTTGATTTCAATCCTTTTGTAATTAGACATTTTTGTGGTGACCACATTATTGTACTTATGGCGAAAGGTTTTTGCGCCAGGGGTGCTTTTTGGGGTTGATATCACCACTTTTTGTACAATTTTTCTTGACTACCTAATAATTGTGCTCTCGTTCGCTACGCTCGCTCGATTGGGTTTTTCTATATTCTCGCTCGCAAAGGCTCGCTCAGTTGTCAGCAATCTGCCAAATGTTCCTATGAACATCTCAATGCACGTATAGTGACGCATTCCATACTATCTGTACCTATCCCTTGATAAGCAGTAATGTTGAATGGGGCAGTATAATATAAATTTTTATTTTTTTTATTTTGCTCGACTATCTAATAATTGTGCTCGCTCGCTCGATTGGATTTTCTTATATTCTAGCTTAGCTAGGCTCGCTTAGTTGTCAGCATTCTGCCAATTGTTTATATGAGTGTCTCAATGCATGTGCGGTGATGCATTGAGATACCATCTAAACCCCTTGATAAGCAGTGATATTAAATGTGGTAGTATAATATAAATATTTTGAAAGCACAGAGGTCTGAAATAATGACATACCCTATCATTCGTTGTTTTCCAAGCACTGTTATAGATATGTTCTTGTGCGCATCTACTAATATGATATTTATATTTGACACATTGAATATACGAAAATATTTGGAAATGATTAATAATATATTGAAGACCTTTCACGTTGAATGGAAGCTTTCCCTGCTAAAAATTTCGTATAGAGACGGACAGAATTGCAGAAAACGCTATAGAAACGGATAGCTCATGTATCCGTTTCTATCCATTTATATCTGTTTCTTTAGCGTTTTCTGCACATTCTATCCGTCTCTATACGAAATTTTTAACAGGGTTGTAATTTATTAATTCATGTGGTAGACTTAACTTCGTGCGATTCAATAACCGTACCTATAACCCAACCTCAAAATTGCGCGCTTCCTCATTTCATGAGAGATTGTTATAATTTCGCCCTCCCCTCGAAATGTGAATTTTATCATAATACCCTGAATGGCCCAGTTTTCGGACATGTAAGAGTGAGCCGTAAGTCAGATATGAATATTTTCATATTTTGGTAATAAGTTTTGCATTTCATGGATGAAATATTATTATCTTTGAAGTTTTCTGAGCTAAAATAGGCAGAATTCTCATTTTGATGTATGAAAATGAAATAAATATTGAATATAATAAGTGAACTGTCGCATGGCCTAGTTCTCGGACACCCAAATCGGACTTGCACCTGATTCCGGACATCAGGAGACCCACTTTCCGGACAGAGTGAATAGAGAAAATACCATTGGTAAAAAATCATAGAAAGCAAAGTAACTTGGCCATATTCGTAAGAAACAACATTAGAATCAGATTCAGAATCTCTGATTACCTAGTGCAATTTTTACGGAATACGAATGTTCGAAACGAAAAATAAATTCAGGTTAGCTGTCAAAAAATAGTGTGTCCGAAAACTACAACGCGACCTCAATTCATCCGTCCGAGTTCTCGGACACACGGTTTTTCAACGTAGAAAATTATTCATTGTTTTTTTCATTTTTCTTAGCCTACGTTGATCAATTATTATCTATCGATGAAAAAAATCTTATTTTATTTTGCACTTGCATTCTGATATTTTTGCGCTCTGCCACGAAGCTCGACTCTAAAGCCTGGAGCACAGACTTTTCGTTTCGGCTCACCTACAGAGATCGTGACCAGTGTACAGTCACTCACACGCAGCGCCGACCAATCACAGCTATGTGTGAACGATCGTGGCGCCTGTAGGTGAGGCGAACACGGAACACGAAAAGTCTGTGCTCCAGGCTTAATGCCGGCGACACAGACTTTTCGTGTCGGCTCACCTACGGGGATCGTGACCAGTGTACAGTCACCCACACGCAGCGCCGACCAATCACAGCTATGTGTGAGCGATCGTGGCGCCTGTAGGTGAGGCCGAACACGTTACACGAAAAGTCTGTGTCGCCGGCATAAAGCTAGGAGCACAAACTTTTCGTGTCCCGTGTTTCGCCTCACCTACAGGCGCCACGATCGCTCACACATGGCTATGATTGGTCGGCGCTGCGTGTGAGTGGCTGTACACTGGTCACGATCTCCGTAGGTGAGCCGACACGAAGAGTTTGTGCTCCTAGCTTAACCGCTGTGGACAAGAGAACGTCCCGAATGCGAAACGAAACGATGGATCACTACTTTAATCTCGATTTTTACTTTTTCACTTATTAGAGAGAAAATAATTTTTGATGTAATCTCGCGGTATATTTTATCTATGCTAAAGGAATATTAGTTCATAAAACGAGAGGATTTATTTTTAATGAAGAGAAGATCGATGACGGGTGTAGCTTTGTCCGGGAACTCCTACATGTCCGAAAACTGGGCCATTCACGGTAAGTAAGTATAGGAAGCATCAAAGAAAATGAAATTCGCAAAATGTTCAGATGTACGAATATGAACAGACCTGACAGCTCTGTCTTGGGAGTCCGTCTGCCCGTGGTCTTGGGCAATCGATTCTCGATCATACGTCAGTCAATAGCGTCGACAAGAGCGCCACCTTGGCAACTGTGTTGAGTACTTATAGTATCTCTGCTATCTAGTGGTGGCCACTCTTTCCTAATTGTCATCGGCATAGGTTTAGTGGATATTTGGTCTAGAGAAGAAGATGAAAAGTTTTTCATACGAAACGGGTACTCAGAATCTTAAGCTAATCATATCTCAGCTTTCCGTCTACTGATTCAATTGAAGTTGCACTCAAGTGAAAGCTCTTTGTGCCTACATTCTGAGATAATTATTTCGATCCCCGGGATACCGCGGATGAAAAGAATTAGGAAAATACTGTCTCCCCACCACGCCGGTTAGCTCCCGTTCGGGTTTACCTATAGACTCGTTGAGATATAACCTTATATGATTTTTTTTATCGTACATCTACCGAGTCTCTTGATACTGTGTGCAGCTCCAAGAAATGAGTCTTCGATGTCAGTAACACGAAACAGCGAACCATTACTTCTCTCCACATAGCAACATGTTTTCGCCAAAAGTTATTGGGATAATTTTGCCTTTCGTATCAATAAAAAGTACCGAATCACCTTAGCAGTGAATTGATCGAGTATAATGGATTCCCGGGCTTTTATATAATCGGTCACTTTATCCCTGGTAGAAATTTTTCCCATAATCTGTCTAGGTCTAGCTAGATTCGCGAGACTGCCATCTAGGCCTATCTAGTAAAACTGTACAGATGCCCGGACAGAAATGTAACACTTGTCCCTTCTAGACGCTATCTAGCAATGCTATCTAGCAGTATCTAGTAGCGCTAGATTATATCTGTACAGTTCTGAGCAGTACTAACGTGTTCTTAGGCAGGTTTTGTTAGAAATCTTAGGTTATTTTCTAAAAACGATGATAATGAGAAACAAATTTCTTTTGAGGTGCACGTTTATTTATAGATACCGACTGGCTGCTGTGTACATTTTCCATTTACGTAATTGAAAGAAGGTCGATCACATTTACAATTAGGTGGACGTAGTACTTGATAATTCTTGACAGTAGTATAAAATTTCTTTGTAATCTTGAATATCATTCGCTGTCATTTTACTCTACTCTTCTCTTCGACACCCGCCCGTGATTCCAAAAATTAAAGCATTCTGTAATCGTATAAATGATCTCTAGTAAAATTTCAAGTAATAAGATGTTACTTAACGAATAGATTAATTTTCAGTTACTTTTGTTATGCTAAACGAATTTGATCGGGAGCTTCGTTCGGAGATTTTTCAACGTCATCTGATGTTAGGACTTTGGATTTCTTATTTCTTACTTTCGAAACCAACAGCTTGTTTTTTCATAAAAGCAATGAGTTTTGAATGCGATTTTATGTAAATTTTGCTTATATTTTCACAGCTATTATTTATTAATGATTATTAATTAATTAATATTGATTATTTAAAACTGATTCAATTGATCGCGTCTTCTGATGAGTAATGTAACAAATGTCAATTTGTTTTGTAATGTGTGAACGTGGTCAGAACTAACTTGACTATGTTTATTTTAATGAAACATATTCATATTGTACGATAATATTTCATCATTTGGCTTCTGTCCTATAATCTTTCACTCTATTTTAACGAATCTAGCAAATCTAGAAAGATCTAGACAGGGCTATATTACAAATCTAAAGAACCTAGCGAATCTAGCAAATTTAGAAAAATCTGGGCAGGTCTGTATTGCAAATCACGAAAACCTAGCGAATCTAGCAAATCTTGAAAAATCTAGACAGGCCTATATTGCAGGCTAGCAGATCTAGATGAATTTCTACCAGGGTAGTTAATCTCGTTCACCTGGACGAGCATGTATATTATAGGGTGGGCCGAAAATCCGCTTTTTTTTTAAATTTTTATCAATAATACCGAAAATGTTGTTCATTATGTATAAAAAAAAATCTGTGCAAAAGGAAAAAACTTTAGGTCGATATCTTACACTCGCCCTTTTTGGTCAAAGTTCAAAGTCTCAGAAGATTTTTTTCATATGCTTATTTTTATTGGAACTACAAAAAAGGTCCTCAGAAGTAATCATGTCAAATCGATAGTTTCTGAGATAATAGCAATTTTGTTTAAAAAATTGACATTTTTCACTATATCTATTTTTTTTTTTTTTTTTTCCATAAATATTGATTGTTTAAATATTTATTGTATAGAATATTTTATTCTCCACAAAAAAGGTCCTCTGAAAAAATCATGTCAAATCGATAGTTTCTGATATAATGGCAATTTTATTTAAAAAATTGACACTTTTCATTACATCTATTTTTTTTTTTTTTTTCTAGATAAATGGTGATTGTTTGGATATTTATTTTACAGGAAATTTTATATTCTCTACGAAAAAAATCCAAAAATAGTGACAATAATGGTCACTTAACAATGGTTACTTGAAAATGATTATCTTATTTCCGACATATATTCACTATTCATGTAAAAAAAAAAAAAAAATAGATAATATAGTGAAAAATGTCAATTTTTCAAATAAAATTGCCATTATTTCAGAAACTATCGATTTGACATGATTACTTCTCATCAGGACCTTTTTTTTTGTAGATAATTAAATTTCCAATCAAAATTAGTATATGAAAAAAATCTTCGGAGACTTTGAACTTTGACCAAAAAGAGCGAGCATAAGATATCGACCTAAAATTTTTTCCTTTCGCACAAATCTTTTTTTTATGCATAATGAACAATATTTTCGGTATTAATAATAAAAATTCAAAAAAAGCGGATTTTCGGCCCACCCTCATGTATATGAGTCATTCCACGTCAGATCGGACAAAATAAATCAAAAATTTCACTTGATGTCTCCGACTCTTTTTTGATTTTTTTTTTACAGATTCTACGAGTCAAATGAATGTGTCAAACAATTTTTCAAATTTTTTCATCTTCAATAGTTTCAGAGTTGCAGGGGGTTGAATTTCGTCAAAAAGGGGCAAAAAACGGAAACACGCTGTCTTTCAAATGCTCATATCTTCGGTTCTATCCATCCTACAGACTTGATCCTGTGTTCGTTTTGAAGCTCCTGGAACAGACTGTTATATTATATTTTTTTAAATGTTGGTATAGCGACAACGACTATTTGTTATAAACAATTATATTATTCAAATGCGATTTTCAAGGTGAGAACACGCTTTTAAAATTTTGAAAAAAAATATGAGCGTGTTCCTTGGACAATTTCCTAAAAGATAGGTGAGTTTCAGAATGGAACTCGGATGGAAAATATTTTTGAACAGCGATTGATTAAGCAAAAGCGGCACCCGCACATTCTGTTAGCGCGCCTCTTACGTAGATCGACCAAAAAGGGGCATGAACGGGAAACACGTATTTTTTCAAACTCTCATATCTGCAGTTCTATCCATCCCAGACACTTGGTCATGTGCTCATTTCAAAGCTCTTGAAACATACTTTCATGTCGTATTTTTTTAAATTTGCCATAGCAACAACTACTATTTGTTATAAATAATTATATTATTGCAATGCGATTTTCAAGGTGAGAACACGCTCTGAAAATTTTGAAAAAAATATAAGCGTGTTCTTCGGACAATTTCCTAAAAGAAAAGTAAGTTCAAAAATGGAACTTGGATGGAAAGCATTTTTAAACAGCGATTGATTAAGCAAAAGCGTGGATCCACGTAAGGGGCGCGCCAGCAGCGTTGCACGGCGTCACTTTCTTTTATTCAATCACTGTTTAAAAATACTTTTCATCCGAGTTCCAGAAACTCACCAACTTGTAGGAAATTGTCCAAGGAACACGCTCATATTTTTTTCAAAATTTTAAAAGCGTGTTCTCACCTTGAAAATTGCATTTGAATAATATAATTGTTTATAACAAATAGTCGTTGTCGCTATACCAACATTTAAAAAATATAATATAACAGTCTGTTTCAAGAGCTTCAAAACGAACACAGGATCAAGTCTGTAGGATAGATAGAACCGAAGATATGAGCATTTGAAAGACAGCGTGTTTCCGTTTTTTGCCCCTTTTTGACGAAATTCAACCCCCTGCAACTCTGAAACTATTGAAGATAAAATTTTTTTTAAAATTGTTTGATGCATTCATTTGACTCATAGAAGCTGTGAAAAAAATTATGTCGAGTTTCAAGAACATAGTGTCTGAAAGGTGTCCGTTCTGACGTGGAATGACTCATATACCTATTCATACCTGTAAATGCCCATTACGATGCTGTATCGCCTGTGTTTTACGTAATAGGGTATCATTCGCGATTCACAGATGTAATTAGCCAATTAAGTCAAGTGGGATAATACCTCGCATGCGGTTTCATATCATCCTCGAATGAGCACCGTAACTCAATGGCAGAGAGTTTTCTGATGTGAAACTCTGCCATGTCTGAGGCTGATTTTAGTACATATATACAGGGTGCGCCAGAATTAAGTGGCCAAAATGATAGGGGTAATAGAGGAGGTCGAGCTGAGTAAATCGACCTATATAACATGTGGTCTCCGAAGTCGCGTTCGCGACATACGGCAGGTTAAAAAATCTCGCTACACGCCGCAATTTAAGCAACCGAGTACACAGCAGGCAGCGGTTAGCAGTCTTTTTGATAAGCGCGATCTTTCTGATGCGAGTCATAACACTTTTGAATTCGAAAATTCCAAACAAAAATACTTTTGATATCAAATTTTATTATGGAAAGAAGTAATGTTGGTGTGTTTGGCGAAAACTCAATGTCGAAAGTGTTTTTGTTTGAAATTTTCGAATTCAAAAGTGTTATGATTCGGATCAGAGAACTCGCGCTTATCAAAAAGACTGCTAACCGCTGCCTGTTGTGTTCGCGGTTGCCTACATGCCGGCGCTCAACGCGATTATTTAACCGGTCGTATCTCGAGAACGCGACTTCGGAGACCACATGTTATATAGGTCGATTTACTCAGCTCGACCTCCTCTATTACCCCTATCATTTTGGCCACTTAATTCTGGCGCACCCTGTATATATATTTCACCACACCTGCACGGGAAGTCGTACTTTCCGATGCCAGGGGGTGGTGAAAAATAGTATACCTCACGCGGGAGTGAAAAAGGCCATCCCAAACTGCGTTTTTACCACCTTCGCCTTCGGCTCGGGCCTCAATCTCACACGCAGTTTGGGTTAGCCTACTTTCCCTCCCTAAGTGAGTAATATACTATTTTTTTTTTTTTGTTTCATCTGCGCATCTTGGGATACCGACCACCCATCTCTATGAATTTTCCAACGAATTTTAAAGTAGTCGTAAGAATAAACAGCCCGCAGTTGTATTCCAGGCTGATTACCTGATATCGATCCCACAATATTTTGTAGAAATAAAAAATGACAAATTTTCCCTTACCTCCATGAACCTCGCAGACGAGAGTAAGATCAGCACCCTCAGCGTACGCTTCCAAGAGCTTGCTCATGTCACGTCTCTTTGCATCGTAGATTATTGGCTTTGACGGCGGCACTGGAAAATAAAGGTAAATCCAAGTTTAACGTCATTGTTCGCTAGAGCGTTACGCACGATTGATGAATTGGGTGGGACGTCAGCTTCCTCGCTGTAATTGTGCGATATAGTTTGCTAGGTCGTTGATGGCTGTTGGCGATGTTATAATAAAATATAAATGCTGATAGTACAACAGTTGCGGGTATTAACGTCATTTTTAATTCATACAATGGCACTGATTATACTCATATACCGTGAAGTTAAGATAGGAAGCCAAACGATGGCTGCACTACAGTTCAACCAACGAACGCTCGCGTTGCGTACGTGAGCTTCTACTCGCTGTCAGTGACTGCCATATCGATTCGCCCGGCTCACACTATGGATGAGCGCGGCCTCGGTGACAGGCGCCGAGCGAATCGAGTTGGCAGTCACTGGCAGCGAGTAGAAGCTCACGTACGCAACGCGAGCGTGTGTTGGTTGAACCATAGTGCGACCATCGTTCGGTTTCCTCTTAAGGTGAAGTGAAACGTTTCAAGGCCACGGCCGAGTGCCTTGCACCGCGGTAAAACAGAACTACCGAACGTTTGGTACCTCTGTTCACCGCTAGATTATTTGCAAGTATACTGGCTGCAATTTCGATACAGGCTGTGATCTCGACTAAATGTCGATACGGGTTGTGATCTCAACTGAATGTTGGTTTTTTAGTTATGAGTAACGGAGAATCGTCAATTCTCACCCATTTCTCCATCAAATGGCATGGGATTAGGCTCAAAGTGTGTGGTTCTTCATTGCGGAGTGGCTAATTATCGGGAAAATGCGATTATCTACGTCAACAGTGAATAATCTCACGATTTATGTGGTCGGTACGTCAATCTGTGAAAATTTTTGTCAAATTTTGGAAAAGTGAAATAATCAGCCACTTTCTGCCACAATGATGTGTAATCCCTCAAAGTTTCATCGCGATTGATTCAGTAGTTCCGGAGAATTCACGATTCCCATTTTCGAGGTTCTGATAAACGTTTCACTTCACCTTAAGGTGCTTTCCTAGGAAATTCCACCAGTCCTGAAAACATCGTGAAAAAATGTGCTATTAAACGGAATATCTCTGCCTGGGCACCGAAATCAATGAACTAAAATACGTCGCGCAATTTTGTGGGCAATTACGAACACGCACGGCCCAAAACATGTCCGTTTTATGCTGAAATAGAAAAGATATGTATGAAAAACGCGTATTTTTGACACTTGGCGATATATATCGATCGGAATGATGGCGAGTTAGTTGTTTTCGAGAGTTTTTGAGGTATAGGTGACGGTTCAGAGATGGCGTGGCGCACGAATCTACGAGTCGGATCACTGTTCGATAAACTCGACAAAATCGGCTGTCAGGAAATTGTCCAAGGAACGCGCTCATATTGTTTTCAAAATTTTAAAAGCGTGTTCTCACCTTGAAACTTGCATTTGAATAATATAATTGTTTATAACAAATAGTCGTTGTCGCTATACCAACATTTAAAAAATATAATATAACAGTCTGTTCCAAGAGCTTCAAAACGAACACAGGATCAAGTCTGTAGGATAGATAGAACCGAAGATATGAGCATTTGAAAGACAGCGTGTTTCCGTTTTTTGCCCCTTTGAACTCTGAAACTATTGAAGATAAAACAATTTTTAAAATTGTTTGATGCATTCATTTGACTCATAGAAGCTGTGAAAAAAATTATGTCGAGTTTCAAGAACATAGTGTCTGAAAGGTGTCCGGTCTGACGTGGAATGACTCATATACCTATTCATACCTGTAAATGCCCATTACGATGCTGTATCGCCTGTATTTTACGTAAGAGGGTATCATTCGCGATTTACAGATGTAATTAGCCAATTAAGTCAAGTGGGATAATACCTCGCGTGCGGTTTCATGTCATCCTCGAATGAGCACCGTAACTCAATAGCAGAGAGTTTTCTGATGTGAAACTCTGCCATGTCTGAGGCTGATTTTAGTACATTTATACAGGGTGCGCCAGAATTAAGCGGCCAAAATGATAGGGGTAATAGAGGAGGTCGAGCTGAGTAAATCGACCTACATAACATGTGGTCTCCGAAGTCGCGTTCGCGACATACGGCAGGTTAAAAAATCTCGCTACACGCCGCAATTTAAGCAACCAAGTACACAGCAGGCAGCGGTTAGCAGTCTTTTTGATAAGCGCGATCTTTCTGATGCGAGTCCCTTAGTCTTCTGTGTATCCTGACCACAATAACAACATTTTTCTATGACAACTTTAGAATACACGCGTATTCATCACTGACAGCCCATTTTGTCCAGTTTATCGAACAGTGATCCGACTCGTAGATTCGTGCGCGACGCCATCTCTGAACCGTCACCGATACCTCAAAAACTCTCGAAAACAACTAACTCGCCATCATTCCGATCGATATATATCGCCAAGTGTCAAAAATACGCGTTTTTCATACATATCTTTTCTATTTCAGCATAAAACGGACATGTTTTGGGCCGTGCGTGTTCGTAATTCCCCACAAAATTGCGCGACGTATTTTAGTTCATTGATTTCGGTGCCCAGGCAGAGATATTCCGTTTAATAGCACATTTTTTCACGATGTTTTCAGGACTGGTGGAATTGCCTAGGAAAGCACCTTAACTTCACAGTATAATAATGAAACCTTATTCAATCAAAAATTATTAACGAAGATGTGCTCAAGAACTGTAGGGGACCAGAAAGGTTCAAAGGGCTAAAAATTTGCTCAGATTGTGGGGGTCGTATTCATTGTGAGCTTATGAAATGAAAAAACGAAGTGAAAATTCTTCTGGTTTTGGTAACAATGTGGCATTGCAACGTAATGGTGCAAATATCGTGCAAAATACAGTTTTGTTAGGATTCTAAGAGATCGAATGAATATTCTGTCGATCTTCAGCGATATTTATGCTCCCTATGCTCTCTATCGATTCAGCCTCGCAAATCCATCATCGCAAGGAAATCATCAAAATGACGGGGAAACAAAAATTCGAAAATCCCGAGTTTTTGTTATTTTAACCCTCCGCGGTCACCTGGGGTCCAGATGACCCCACGCGCAACTTTAAGCCAAAATTACTATAAGTTGTTGGCAGTCAAGATGATTGGCCTGCCCCCTAACAGTACTTTGGGGCAGTGGCGTAACTATGCCGATGCAACCGATGCGGTCGCGATGGGCCCCTGGCTCAAGGGGGCCCCAGCTGAGCCCATGCGACTCGAACTATAACAATGTTTACATTGAATATGAATTTAACAATAATTTATATTGGAATAAACCGAATTTAATCAAGCTTTTGGTCAGTCAATGTCTCATTTTTTACACATCGTTTTTTTATACGGCGATTGATGAGGACTTCCGTATTATTGTGATAAATTTATTTTCATTCGAAATAAATGTAGGCTTTTGCCATACATTTGCCGCTATTCTACAATTCAATTATCTACACGAAGTAACGGTTTTGCCCCGATAAATATCATCCATATAAGACTTGTTAGAACTCGTTACGAGTTGAGACAACTCAAATTATTTTTGTCAAGTAAACGTTCGGTAATTTCTAGAAAATTAACCCTCTGTAATAGCACCTCCCGCGAATTACGTCAAAATAGCACGGGGTCAATTAGACCCCAGCGACTTTAAAGGGTTGCAGAACTGTCCAGACCCCTTCAAATGACTCAAAAAAAAATATGGGAGTGCATTTCAAACCTTTCTCTTTGACTGTGAAAAAAAATTTAGTTGAAATTTTTATTTTGAATACGTTAAAAAAATTCCCGAAAAAAAAATGACGAAAAATTACGGTTTTTTACAAAAATTGCTCTATTTTCTTTGTTTTTTGAGATTTTGCAAAAATTCAAACGGCGTTTGAATCCTTAAAGATGCCTCTTTTAGGTGAGTATAATGGTTTTTACAGCCTTTGCAAAAAGTATATTTATTTTGAAGAATGAAGGGAGCGTTTCGGGGAAAAATGAAGCACAAGATAGTTCACGAAAATACGATAATTTTATTGTTGATAATGACTTTAAAAAATTGTTCAAAAATGAAAAAAGGTACAGACGTGTGTAACACTGAAATACCATTGTCTAAACAGCCCCATGGCGGCACTCGATGTACAAATAGGCCCTGTGCTTGTCGCACATTGCCCGCTGGCACGATGGGCACTGGGGGAATGTTTTGTTGTCTTTAGTTCTTTCACAGAGGCCACATGAGAAATATCATCGAAGGCCATCTCTCCCCTATGGCCATCTCACCCGGAATTACCCTATGCCATCTCAAAATTTGTTAGAAAAATCGTTAAAAAGTGGTTTACAAAAATCTAGTCTTCAGATATTAATTATTTGCACTCACCTTGATGTCTCCAATCACTTGAAAAAAAAATAAAAGATTGCTCCAAAAAAAGTTTTTCACGCGTAATATTAGCACGGGGTCACAGTGCCCCCACAATTCTGCACGTCCCGCTCTCGACGGCTGCCCTGAGGATGCTAATGCTTTGAATCCGATCCCTACTTCACGGGTCTAGTGTTGGACTATCCTGCTCCTTGCAGATAGCAGCAGTAGCCGGTTTTCCAAAAGTTTGAGGGGTGAAAATCGAGTTTAAAAACGGCGTGGGGTCACTGTGACCCGCGGCTATTACAGAGGGTTAAACGCATGATTCTCATAAAATCAATGGTGTAGCAGATAAGAATTTTAACATGAATAAAAAAAGTTTGAGCGGTGCGGCAAGAAAAAAAAAAAAAAAAAAAAAAAGAAAGAGGGAATCAGAAGAAGCTTTAAAATGAGTTCATCGGAGACACCGAAATTTTTGTGTATAACCTGTGATTCAAGATTAAAGATCAATTGCAGTTTTAGTTTTGTTTCGTTTATAATGAAACCCGCTTTCAGATGTCCACTGCCGATTTATCGTCCAAAGGTCGACACTTGTTTTCATAGACAATCGCGCGGGGGGGGGGGGGGGGGGGGGGGGGGGCTTCAATTTTTCTTGCATTGGGGCCCGTAAAGTCTAGTTACGCCACTGCTTTGGGGTTCCCTTTGTAAGTACAGATAAGGTTTAGATGAATCGAGGCAATAGTCACCCCGTGGCAGTCGAAAAAACAACATCGTGCGCGAGCTGGGGTCACCTGGACCCACAGTGTGACCGGCGTGTGAATTTTTTCGTGAAAAATAGTAATTTTTTTTTAATTTTTTTTCATTCTGGGATTGATTTACGTGATGTCAGTGTGACTATGATAATCGTAAAATTTTTTTCTATCAAGTACATATGTTTAATTACTTCGAAATTTCTATTATCATTGAATCAGAGTAAAAAAAAAAAATTACGAAAAAATCACGAAATTACATTTCTCTGTTAATAACTTCAATGTGTATACATGATACAATTATTCAACCATTTTCCAAGCAACTTTTTATAATTAATCGCTCATTTTTCATAATTATCGTTCTTTATTTCACTCCAAAATGGACCCTCTTCAGATATGAGAATAAATACCTTTTTTGAAACGCCCACTATGGAACTATTTTTTTTCTCAAACTATCATATCTCAGGAGTACCACCCTAAAATTTCATGAAAAAAAATTGAAAATTACCAGAGTCATGAGTTTTTTAGTAAAACAAGACATTTTTTACGCATTGACCCCTTGCTGATTTTTTTCCGTCATCTTAAAATTCGGTTTCGATATAATATTGATATTTCCACATTCTAGAAGGTTCAAACTGATACCCTGATTTTATATAAGTCATTCGGAATGATAGGGTCAAAGCGGCAGCCCTTCAAACACCGGTGGGGTCACTGTGACCCCGTGTGACCGGCGTTTCACAGCTAGGGTGTGTGACCGCGGAGGGTTAAAATTTAAGCTAGACATTTTTTCCATACGTCTTTAAGTCCAATCAATACGTTATAATTATTTTTCAAGTTGATATCTTTAACATCTCCCGATTACCGAGATATCGTGGCAAGACTACAGAACAATGTCGATTCGAAAAAAGCACGTCCAAAGTTTCCGTACAATATTTTTGCCTGAATAGTCAAAAACCGTCTGCACTGCCGAATTAAGGGTAGGAGATACTGAAAACTGCCCATCTGAACCAATTGCGATTTTCAAATGAGGTTTAACACGCATGTTTGCCATCTCAAAACATAGACATTGTGCAAATTGCAAGTCACTTGAAACAATAAGTACAGAGTTACTCCTCATAATGCTTCTGAAATCAAGAGACTCGGTAGAGTCTCGCGCCAAGTACATTAAAAAAAAATTTTTTTCCAGCGCGAGACTCAACGAGTCTATATGGGTCAAAATCATGGAGGTGGAAAATTTGGGTTGAAAAGGATTTTTATTATTGAAATTACATAATATCATGGATTTTTTTACTTTGATCGATCAATATTGATGGTAGTTGATGCTACATCAAGTAATTCCGCATAACATTTCTCCACTTTCATTTTTATTCAGTCTAACATGGTCGTCATATCATTTCGGGAACGCGTCCATATTACATTTTCTTCTATTCACATGGCAAAAAATGTAATGAAATCAACTCCGCAGAGATAACTATTCTAGTGAAAACAATATACTAAATATAATGTTTAGGATAATGGAAAATTTTCGGAATCAATAAAAAAAAACATATTCTTGTGTTTTACCAAATGTTGTCCGACGAAAAATTCGTCATCCCGGGAACGCATTCATAATCTGTGAAAATATTGCGCGTGTAACGTAGTGGATGATGCTTACTAGAAGTCATGTAAAGTGACAGTGAACAGGTTGCCGGCGTGTCATCGTTCTTCCGGATTGAATTAATTATTTAATTGATAAGTACATTTCAATTCGATATTTGAATACCGTACATCAATACAGTATCATCACGGGAACGCTGTCAAACATTTTGTTTATGCGAATGATGAGACTTTTTATAGTAATTATGATGAATAATGAAAATCCCTCGCAATATAACCTCAGAAATACGGCATACGACGATGTGTGTAGAAATTTTGTGTGTAGAAAGGTAAAAACGTCATTTCGGGAACGGTCATTTCGGGAACGTTCCCGGACTATGACGAGCGTTACCGAAATGACGCCTGCATTCCCGAAACGACTCTGTGAGGCAAATTCTTGTTCAATTATATGATTTTTCAGAAAAAATCATTTTCTGACAAAAAATTGTATTAGGAATGAATATTTCTTGTGCAATCAAAATTTCTCAAAAATAATAATATTTCACTCATACATATCAAGTTACATGCTATGCACTACCATCACTTAGGGGACGCTACCATCACTTCCGAAAACGATGCAAAATCTAAATTAATGAGAAAAATGTTTGATTTCCCGCACTCAATTCACACGAATTTAGTGTGCTGCAAGAAACTGATAAAATTCAATCACAAATGAGATAATCAAAACTCACAAATATAAAATAAATTGAAGACTAGACTAGGACATTTTGCCATGAAGGCACTATTGAGTGAAAATCTGTTAAAAAATCTGAAACTCCAAAATGTTAGTTGAACTTTTCATGGTATAATATTTATTCAACACGTGCATGTAATAGGCCTTTTTTCTTGCATGTAAAGCGGATAGAAAATTACTAATTTCCAGCGTGGACTTCATGACCTCCCTAGGGAGTTGATATTCATTTTCACACTGCGTGCGCAAAGTTCGATTTAATATAATATAATATAAGTACATGAAATTCAACTTAATGCGCATTGTGTTAAGAAATAAAGTTCGATATACGTGCGGAAGATGATTCTCGACTCGTGTGATTGTCACCCTTGCTTCGCTAGGGCGAAGAACTTCACACTCGTCCGAGAATCAACACTTTCGCACTAGTATCAAAAAGTACTGTCATCTCCCAAGGGAAATAATGAATATTACCTCCCTAGGGAGATGATAAGTCCTTTTCTTGTAAAGGGAGGTAATATCCATTACCTTCCAAAGGAAATATTGGGTATTATCTCCCTAGAGAGGTAATTGAGTACATTTACTTCCAAAGGGAGGGAACTTTTTGAAGGAAGGGAGCGTTTCAAAAGTTTTCAAATTTTTTGAAATTTTTAAAATTTCAAAAATTTCTATCGTACATGCACGAAAAAAGGCCTATACATGCACTCTTCGAAAAAAATACGGTTTGCAGCAAGGGGGGGGGGGGGGGGGGGGGGGTTAATTTCAAGCTCGGGTGATGACGTTGCATTCGTCTTTGTCTTGAGCGTTTTCGGCGCTCTCGACTCCGACTTGTGCAACATGATCTGACCCTTGCTAAAAACTACCCATTTCCCCCCCTTGTTGACCAATGTACTATTATTCTTACCAATTGAAACTGAAATAACGTAAAATGGGTCCATCCCAACGAAATCGAACATTTCATTTTGTATTTTAAATGACATTCCCGAAATGATTCTTTCTTACGCCATTGCTCTTAATATTGTCAATAAATTATTTAAAAGATAATTTTGTGCGCTGCCCGCTTACGTAATGATTGATGAAGAATAGAGCTATGATTTCAGCAAGTAATATTGACTCTAAAACCAAGTTGAATTTTTCGGAGTTTGAATACCAGAATTTTCCACCTCCATGATTTTGACCCATATACCCGAGAGGCAACTACCCTAACCTATACCGCGAATTAGTATCTTTGTTTTTTTTCACCTCACAACATACACGAATTAAAACTAATTTAATCCAGGATGTGGGCATAAAAAGCTTTCATTCGAGCCCTAGATCGATTAAATCGGTGTTCGGAGTGCTGAGATATAATTAACTACAGATTCTGATACCCCGTTTCCTCGTACAATGTTTCTCCTTCGTCGTCTTCAGACCAAGATTCGTTCACACTAAAACCATTCCCATAAAATCCCATTTCGTCGCTAACCGCAGGGCGTATGTCCTATGCTTATACATAGAACATACGTCCTTACGCATCTGGGAACATGACAAAGAAGGGAAAATCCACACAAAAATTCAGACCAAGATTCATCCCATTCAAACCATTCCCATAAAATCACACAGTAGAAGGGAAAATCCACACAAAAATTCAGACCAAGATTCATCCCATTCAAACCATTCCCATAAAATCACACAGTAGAAGGGAAAATCCACACAAAAGTCGTATAGAATGGCGTTAGTTCGACAGTCACAACGTAGTCAGCGCTGGTATCGCAGACAGAAACCGTCTGCAACACTAGCAGACGCGTGTTGTTATTTCATTTCATGTTTTCGAATTCAAATCAAATAAAGAAAATAAAAGAAAGTACAAGCAATGATTAATAATAATATGAAATATGAAGGTACGAAAACTAGTGAATACCCACCAAAAGCCCCTCAGGTGCGAAAACCTTACGCCAAGTACATTTAAGTGATAGCCACCAACAAAAATGTTTCGATAGGTTAATTATTATCTTAAATCCTACGATCTTGAGCTTTTGAGGCTATGCGAATCGACTGACGTGTAACTGACGTGACGTGTGACTGACTGGCTTTATTCTACACTCCACGACAACGCAGTGCTTTGACATTCGGTGAAGATAATTTTTTAATACATTTTTTTACAAACAGCTTAGACTCTCCGCTCGGAACGATCTCAATCAGATTCAGATTAGTGCTATTACGACAAATGGTTAGAATGAAAATACTCATTCAATATTAAAGAAATGATCGATAGACTTCCTCTTTCTCAGATGATAGAGATTTGTATTTAATCATGAAAATTATAAAAACCATTTATTTCTCATTTATATTTATTTATTCATTGCACAACCTTTTTTTACGGATTGTTTAATTTTGTAGCGGGTCGCCGTATGAGAAGAGAGGATGATGAGAGAAAACGCTGAAGTTGCAAAATAACCAGGCAGTGTGATTTGATACAAGAAACGGATAGAGTCAGACGAATAGAGCAGAATGCAAGTGTTTGACTTCAAAAACTTTCATTTTATGCTCTACGCTAGTCTTGCATCAATAGGCTCAATCGGCTTAATTCTATATATTTCGATACCTTCTGTTCAGATCCGAATTCAAAGTTGACGTTATGAGTACGGGACGAGTACATGTTCTTTCTGCAGAGGACCTAGTTGCATTAAAAAAAAAAAAACTACCTGAGAATTGCAATACATATATCTCATATTTATATATATTTAATCATGAGCAGCAACTATAACCCTGCGTGCAAGTGACTCCGCCATTGCCGGTCCCAGACCCAGATGAGACAGGAAGAGGGCTGTGCGTAGGGTTACACGTTCAGGCATATCAAGAGACTCGGTAGAGTCTCGCGCCAAGGACAATAAAAAAAAATAAAATTATCATAAGGTAAATATATCTGTATACGCCGCGCGAGACTCGACGAGTCTATATACCCGTACGGGAGCTATTCGTAGGAGTGGGGAGACCGTATTTTCCTAATTTCTTCAGTTTCGCGATATCCCGGGGATTGAAATAATTATCTCAGGATGTAGGCCCGAAGAGCCCTTCACTTGAGTCCAACTTCAATTGAATCAAGCCACGGAAAGCTGAGATATGATTAACTTAAGTTTCTGAGTACCCGTTTCGTCTGAAAATATATCGTCTCCTTCTCCTTCAGACCAAATCATCCTTAAACCTATGTGTCTGAGAATTAGGAAAGAGCGGCCACCACTAAATAGCAGAGATATACTAAGTACTCGACATCAGCTGCCAGGTGGCGCTCTTGTCGACGCTGTTGACGTCATGATCGCGAATCGATTGCAGACCTTAGACCACGGAGTACGGACTGTCAGACTCCCGAGTTCCGAGACACAGCTGAGAGCTGTCAGTTCTGTTCATATTCGTACATCTGATCATTTCGCAAATTTCATTCTCTTTTATGCTTCCTATACTTACTTATTATGATAAAATTCACATTTAAAGTGGAGGGCGAAATTATAACAATCTCTCATGAAATGAGGAAGCGCGCGATTTTGAGGTTGGGTTATGAGTACAGTTATTGAATCGCATGAAGTTTAGTCTACAACATAAATTAATAAGTGACGAAGCTTTCAATCAACGTTGCAGGTCTTCAATATATTATTATTAATTTCCAAATATTTTCGTATATTCAATGAGTCAAATATATCATATTTAGTACATGCACACAAGAACATATCTTTTCATCATTCTAACCTCAAAATCGCAACTTCGTCGCGATTTCTCGGCAATCCTGATGAAAATTAATGATCGTTACTTGTACTATTACAGAGCTTAGAAAGCAACGAATGATCGTGTGTGTCAGTATTTCAGGCCCTTGTGCTTTCAACATAATTATATTATACTACCACATTTAACATTACTGCTTATCGAGGGATTAATTAATTGGCAGAACGCTGACAACGAAGAGAGCCTAGCGAGCTAGGATATAGAAAGACCCAATCCAGCTAGCGTACGAGCCAACACGATTATTAGGTAGTCAAGCAAAATTTTACAAAAAGTAATTATATTATACTACCACATTTAACATTACTGCTCATCAAGGGATTCAGATGGTATGAAATGCATCACCGTAGGTGTATTGAGGATTCGTAGAAACAATTGGCAGAATGTTGACAACTAAACGAATCTAGCGAGCTAGGATATAGGAAACCCAATCGAGCACAATTATTAGGTAGTCGAATAAAATTTTAGAAAAAGTATTTATATTATACTGCCACATTTAACATTACTGCTTATCAAGGTCGTTAGATGGTATGAAATGTATAGTGTACGTGCGTTGAGCTACACATTGACAGAATTGGCAGAATGTTGACAAACGAGCGAGGATATAGGAATACCCAAACGAGCGAGCGCAGCAAGCAAGCATAATTATTAGGTGGTTTTATATTATACTGCCACAGTTAACATTATTACTTATCAAGGCATTTAGATGGTATGAAATGCATCACCGTATGTGCATTGAGATACTCATAGAAACAATGGGCAGAATGCTGTCAACTAAGCGAGCTTAGCGAGCTAGGATAAAGGCAAATCCAATCGAGCGAGCGTAGCAGGCGAGCACAATTATTAGGTAGTGAAGCAAAATTTTAGAAAAGATATTTATATTATACTGCCACAATTAACACTACTGCTTAACAAGGGATTTAGATGGTATGAAATGTATAGCGTGAGTGCATTAGGCTACTCATAGACAGAATTGGCAGAATGTTGACATGCGAGTGAGGATATAGGAATACCCGAACGAGCAAGCGTAGCAAGCGATCATTAGGTGATCAAGCAAAATTGTACAAAAAGTGGTGATATCAAACCCAAAAGCACCTCTGGTGCAAAAACCTTTCGCCAAGTACAATAATGTGATCACTACCCCCAAAAATAATCTACCAACGAAAATTCCTCCTTAACAACAGTGGTACTATAAAAATGTCTACTTACAAAATGATTGAAATCACATACAATTGCCAAGTGCATATCCGCCGTACAATTATAAAACAGAAGATATAAAAAAATAAAAATTTGGAAGTAGTGGTACTTGGCGGGCCTCTTAGAGATAAGTACTAGAAAACAGCCATTAAACTATGTCAATCATCCTGAAGTGATATGAAATATAGGCCCGCCAAGTACCACGTACTCCAAATTTTTATTTTTTTATATCTTCTGTTTTATAATTGTACGGCGGATATGCACTTGGCAATTGTATGTGATTTCAATCATTTTGTAAGTAGACATTTTTATAGTACCACTGTTGTTAAGGAGGAATTTTCGTTGGTAGATTATTTTTGGGGGTAGTGATCACATTATTGTACTTGGCGAAAGGTTTTTGCACCAGAGGTGCTTTTGGGTTTTAGAATTATACCGGATTTTAACAAAACAATTCGTGGAACTTAATAAAAGAACACATGTTACGTCTGTCCACAAAAATTCAAGGCTCACAGAAGAGTATGAGCATACGTGTATATTATAACACTATTTTCATTCATTTAAAATTATACTACTACATTTAACATTGCTGCTTTTTGAGGATTCGGATGATACAAAAGGCATCACCGTATACATGCATTGAGATGTTCATAGGAACAATTGACAGAATGCCGACAACTGAGCAAGCCTCGCGAACGAATATACAGGAAAACCCAATCGAGCGAGCGTAGCAAGCGAGCACAATTATTAGATAGTCGAGCAAAATTGTACAAAAAGTGGTGATATCAACCCCAAAAAGCACCCCTGGTGCAAAAACCTTTCGCCAAGTACATTAATGTGGTCACTACCCCCCAAAAAATCCACCAACCAAAATTCCTCCTCAACAAAATTGGTACAGTGCTCCCTCACTAATTTTAACCTCTCTAACATTTTACCTCTCCGCCGTCGGAGGGAAGTAGGCTCCCCCACTCAACAAACCTGTGGTTTTCTAGCAAGTCAGCTGTCAGCTATTTCCCCTCAGCTCCCCGTGCACACATCATAAACTTCGCCCATGGACATAGTGGGGGACCTCGCTAATATTCTCTATACCCCGGATCCGTGAAAATTAGTGAGGGAGCACTGTACTATGAAAATGTCTACTTACAAAAGGATTGAAATCAAATACAATTATTGCCAAGTACATGTCTTCTGTATAACAAAAGTTTACAACAGAAGAACAGAAAACTGAATAGTCTTGTATCGTTTACTCGCTACGCTCGCTCACTCGATTGGCTCTTGATAATTACAGGGCAAAAAATCAGTAAAAAAAAAATTTTGGAAGTGGTACTTGGCGGGCCATTATATCAATATGTATCAAACAAACGATACATAGACCGAAGTGAAAACTCTTTTACTTACTCATAAATGGCCCGCAAGTACCACGTACTAAATATTTTTTTTACTGATTTTTTGCCCTGTAATTATCAAGAGCCAATCGAGTGAGCGAGCGTAGCGAGTAAACGATACAAGACTATTCAGTTTTCTGTTCTTCTGTTGTAAACTTTTGTTATACAGAAGACATGTACTCGGCAATAATTGTATTTGATTTCAATCCTTTTGTAAGTAGACATTTTCATAGTACCAATTTTGTTGAGGAGGAAATTTGGTTGGTGGATTTTTTGGGGGGTAGTGACCACAATAATGTACTTGGCGAAAGGTTTTTGCACCAGGGGTGCTTTTTGGGGTTTAGCCTTTATTCGAAAACCTCTCATGCGTCTCAATTATTCTTGAATCTTGCTGAGCTTGCGGACACATATTTTAAGCCACAAAGACAGAGATAGCTACGATGCTTTGATTTCGACATTTTTTTTTTATGAAAAAAAAAAAATATACCTTTTCAATTATTGTAATTAAAATCCGTAATTTTGTCTCGATTTCCAAAATCTGACGTGAATTTGTAGCTAGTGTGTGTAAGAATGCACCCTGAAAATTTCAGAAGTCTTCGACAAAAACTCAGACGCACAGGACTTTTTCAATTGGCAAAAACATAGTTTTGGGATAACTCGCTTTCAAGTTTTTTTTCAAATGATTCACAAAATTCAAGATTTTCATTACTGCATGAACCAAACTAGTTTCAGACGAGATCGCCAATAGTTTTGAAGCTATGTTACGTTAAAAAAAAAAAATAGCTCCTACAACATTTGAGTGGAATTAATTCACATTTTCATCAGGCATTTCAGAAATTATGATTTTCGCACTCAAATTTCAGTATCTGAGTGCCGTCTTTAGGGACCAGGGGGCCCTGGGCCAGAATATCTTCGGGGGCCCCCGTAGTAGTATTTTTTTTCACTTCTAATCTAAAACAAAATTACGAATTTGCGGTTAGAATAGTTTTATTATGCTGACATATTTTCACATGTTACATACTTCTCTTCTACATTTTTTTTTTGTCGCAAGATCAGTAATCAGTTCGTTAAAATCAATTATTTCTAACAAATCAGACTCAATACTGAAAAGAGAGAAATTATTCAATCTCGTCCATGTCGACGCCTCAACGTAGAACTATGATATCTCAAATTGTGGTAGA
Source organism: Tenthredo mesomela (assembly GCA_943736025.1). Taxonomy (NCBI): domain Eukaryota; kingdom Metazoa; phylum Arthropoda; class Insecta; order Hymenoptera; family Tenthredinidae; genus Tenthredo; species Tenthredo mesomela. The sequence continues at coordinate 13,708,616 of OX031022.1, forward strand.
AAAATATATGAAGCATTCTTTATCAACCGAGCCGCTTTTGTTTTTCAACCCCTCCAATTTTTTTCAAAATCTGCCAGTTTGAAATATTAGTCAAAAGGAACGTCTGTAATTTTTTTCAGATTTTTTCAGGTGTCCGTTCAGGATTTTAAATTTTTCATTACGAACACTGTACATCTCAAAGAATATTCATCAAGCAAAAAAAAAAACATGAGACTAAAAACCTTTATTTTTTCCGCTTTATCGAAAAAAATCAGAATCATAATTTTTCTGCATTGACAAAATTGAAATTTGGCAAAAAAATAAGAAATTTTTTTCTAAACACAATAACAGTACTAACACACTTTCGATTTCAGTACAAATTTCACAGAATGTCTGTCATTGGGTAAAGAGTCTGCGATAAAAATTTCAGAATGGTACCTGCAATGGTTACGATGAAAAAAATACCATTGCAGGTAACATTTTGAAAATCTGCAATGGTTACGATGAAAAAAAATGCCATTGCAGGTACCATTCTGAATTTTTTTTCGCAGACTCTTTACCCAATGACAGACATACTGTAAAATTTGTACAGAAATCGAAAGTGTGTTATTACTGATATTTGGTTTAAAAACATTTTTCTCATTTTTTTGCCAAATTTCAATTTTCTCAATGCAGAAAAATTATGATTTTTTTCGATAAAGCAGAAAAAATGAAAGTTTTCAGTCTCATGTTTTTTTTTTTTTTTTGGTTGATGAATATTCTTTGAGATACAGTGTTCGTAATGCAAAATTTAAAATCCTGAACGGACACCTGAAAAAATCTGAAAAAAATCACAGACGTTCCTTTTGACTAATATTTCAAACTGGCAGATTTTGAAAAATATTGGAGGGGTTGAGAAACAAAAGTGGCCCGGTTGATAAAGAATGCTTCATACATAAAATCAATTATTTCCAACAAATCAGACTCAATACTGAGAAGAGAGAGATTATTCAATTTCGCCCATGTCGTCTTGTTACGCAATTCGCATTATAGCGGGCAATTGTGACAGATACAAGAATATACAAAAAAAGGTTCAAAATAATTTGATGATTTGTCACTGAAAATACTTCAAAAATTATATTTTTGGCAATCGAAATTCATTAAGTGCCGGGGCTCCGGGTCCCGGGCCCAGGCCCCGTGGGCCTGTGCCTAAAGACAGCACTGTATCTCCTACCCTTACTCCACGAAACCCTTCCGTCCCCGGTAGCGGCCGCAGAAAGTTGAAATTTTTATCGTTGAAGGCTAACAGTATTCCTGAAAATCGGAACAGCGCCTAGACTGATCAGCAGGAACTGGCTGTACACCACTCTACGCTTTCCTGTTCTTTATTTTTGGCAAATTTCTAAAAAAAATTGATTAACAAATATTATTGAAAGATCGTACTATCGAAGTATCAATAAAAAAAAAGGGTTATCGATCCGTTTGAGATTTCGAACCTCTGTGGTCCACTTAATTTCAATCAAGAGGGTGAGTGATTTCGAAAGCCTGTTTGTATACCGCTTTACAAAATATTGGGGAAATTTTTTGAAGGCCTGAAATCGCGTTAACACCTTTAAAATCTTCAAGATATTTTGGAATCCCATGAAATTGGTTGAAAATCCTAAAGATCTTAGAAATGTTATGAAGTTTTTGAAATCCCTGTAACCCAATCGAATATTTTGAAATCTTGAAACACTTCTGAATTTCCTTGAAATCCTGCAGTTAAATTCTTAGAGAAACGACCGTACTGAAAATTTGAAAGTAAAAAAAAATTGATTTTTTTAGAGTGGTACTGAGAACTTTCCTGCGTACCATTGCGATAAAGGTTCCCTAGCTGCGTTGACTTTTTCATCGCAGAAGATTCAATTTTTTGTCAACACACATAACTAACACGATCTACGAAGTTGGTCATGCTTTTTTTGATCAGACATTTTCTAGCACTTATGAAAAATGATTTTTTTCTTTCCTCTTCTAATTTTCGATCGGGCCTGCCCTTAAAATGCCTTAGATCATGCGGAAACACGATCTTTCTTGACACAAGTGTGAGAAATTAATTCAAATCCGATACATTTTTGACAAAATCATAATTGCCTAATTCACAACATTAAAAATTGTTCGTAACATCAGATTATTGTGAAATGTTACTTTCCTACCATTGTATATATGATCCAAATCGGTGACCATAATACTAAGAACATTTTTATACGTTAAGAATGCTCCATAAGTGGAAAATAAATCTGGGGCGATGACATGCAAACTGTAACCTTTCTTGTCCGGCATACCCTCAAGTAAGGTGAATAAATTTGCATGATTTTATTGCAATTTTACATCAAAGGTTTCAATATTTCAGAGATTCTCTCATTGCAGTTCACCGAGACTATACCGTGACAATCTGTGGATGCGGAACGCCAGGAATACCAACCCAAAACTCATTAGTAGCAGTATAGTAACTTACTAGATTTTTGTAGCAAAATCACTAAAAATCTAGTGATGTCGAGTGATTTTACTAGAAATATTTAGTGAGTTACTGAACTACTGCTAACGAGTTTTGGGTTGGTATCCCTGGCGTTCCGTATCCATAGATTGTCACGGTATATAGTGGTGCGTACTGCATTAGAATGTCTAAAAAAATGGATATTTCATTTTTTTCCACCACCACCGCTCCAAGCGTTAGTTCTATGTCTATTTCAATTTTTGAAGTCTACGCTTTTCGTGACAACCGATCTTTTTGGAACCCACTCAGAAGGGGTTTTTAGGTCGGTGATTACAATTCTCAAGTCGTAATACAGAATTGAACATCTTGGTTTCAATATGACGTACCGAAACTGTTGAGGATGAAACTGTTGAGGATAAATTGTTTCGCACTAGAATTGGTAATCGAAGGTTTTTGAGGTAGCTGATTTTGAATCTAAATTAAGGTGGTTTTTCACCTATAGTCCCACCAAAGTGGGTTCCAGAGCAGATTTTGAGTACTTCTCGATCGGGAAAAAATCTGAAAAAAATCAAGCATGCAGAAGATCTTCGGGAGATTGATTTTGCATAATAATAATTCGAAAAAGTTATTCACAAATTGATGGAAAAAAAAAACTGTTCAAGAAATTAGCCGATGACCCAACTTTTTTTTTAGGTGAAAATTATTTTTTAATTTTTCTGAATACGTATGAATTTTTTCAGAATTTTGTTGAATCTTTGAAAATTGCGTTTTTTCATACTTGACAAAACGCGATTTTCAAAGATTTAACAAAATTCTGAAAAAATTTATACATATTCAGAAAAATTAAAAAGTAATTTTCACCCAAAAAAAAAAGTTGGGTCATCGGCTAATTTCTTGAACCTTTTTTTTTCTTCCCATCAATTTGTTAATAACTTTTTTGAAATATTATTATGCAAAATCAATCTCCCGAGGATCTTCTGCATGCTTGATTTTTTTCAGATTTTTTCCCCATCGAGAAGTATTCAAAATCTGCTCTGAAACCCACGTTTGGTGGGACTGTAGGTAAAGAACCACCTTAACAAATACTACTAAATTCACATTCATGGATACAAAAAACCCTAAGTAGTAGAGGTGTGCGGGTACCCGATTTCGTCGGGTACCCGAGTCGGATAGTGGCGTTGAGCGAATATCGGTCGGGTATTGCTGTTCCCGAATCAAAGTCGGGTACCGGTTTAACCCGGGTAAAGTCGGGCTTTTGTGTACCCGAGATAAGACCGGATACCCGGTTTAACTCGGGTCTTCGAGTTAAGGCTGTGTCCCCGGTTTAACTCGGGTAAACTCGGGCTTATTATTATTATTCTTAAAAAGTTCTTGTATTTACTGTGTAGTCTTTATCATAAGATTTGGTAACTTTAACTACTTTTGATGGTGAATGTAACCATCTAGATTGTAAATCGTACGATCGCTCGATTTTAGGAACTATCATCTTATATTGTATTGAATATAATATTTAAATTATTATATTTATCATCTTAACTTTTACAAATTTAATTACCATCTAAGATAGTAGGATCTACAAAACAAGTCTTGTTAGCGCTAATATAAAATTCTCTCCGTGCAAGAACAGCGATACCGAACCGATATTCGCTCGACGCCACTATACAAACACTTCGATAAAATATCGGATTTACTCAAATATAAGCTCGGGTACCCGAAAACCCGACTTCACCCGAGTTAAACCGGGTACCCGGTTATGACTCGGTTACCCGAAAACCTGACTTTACCCGAGTTAAACCGGGTACCCGGTCTTGACTCGGGTACCCGAAAACCCGGGTACCCGCCCGGGTTTCGCCCTCGGGTACCCGAACCGACCCGACCCGACAAAATAGACTACCCGCACACCTCTACTAAGTAGTAATAGCTTTACACGACTCAGCCTACTTTTACAATATTTCGATCCACCTTTTTGAATTTCTGTATCTTGACTTCAAATTACAAACAAGTGACCCTAAAAACTGTTAAGTGATGATTTCGATATAAATGAGTCTACTTTTCATAATTTTGCTTCACCACAGTGGGCCCTCATAATTTTAATTTCAGTATGATGGTAGGGAGAGGGGCCTTAGGTGACGGGGCTCGCCAATCAATGAGGAAAGGGGGTAGGTGAGACAAGGAGGGTGTCTGCAGTTTCTCGTTCTTTGGGGGAGGTTTGGAGGAGTAGGAGTACTCGGTGCGGCTGCTGCGTTGGTAGGATGAGCTGCAACACTTCTCCAGTCTCTGCTGGCGGCACTGGTGTCGGTTCTGCCGGAGAGTCGGGAGAATCGGGAAGGGTAGGCATGTAGCCAAATGAGAACGGCTTATTAGGAGTAGGTGTCTCTTAATTGAGTAGGGACCTTAGTAGGTATATCTTCAGGTAACCGATATACGTCGGATCGTGTGTCAGTCAATCGAATGCCGGCTTATCTATTCAGCGCTCGTAGTGTTATTGTTGTGAGAACCGAAATCGCTATGCGCTGCGTAGTGGCGCCGCGTGGAAGTCCCGCCGGCAGCCTACCTCGGAGCGCGGGTCGCTCGTCGAGGCGCGAGGCGCGAGGTGCAGGGAGGAAGCCGTGTAGGCATGGGTTGCCTACCGGTAGGCGCCCTGAGGATTTATTTACTAAGTTATGCGTGTAACAATAGTATTCTATTTTTCGAATTAAATTGAGCACCCCAAACCCATTTTGATAGAATTTCGAAAAGGTGGCATGTAAATGAAAAGGGCGAGGTGCAATACGTTGATCAAACACGAAAAATGGCATCCGCCACCTTTTAGAGTCGAGATACAGAGCTCTTGTTGTCGGAGGCTTCGTTTTGAATCAGAAATCAGGGACTAGAGTGGCAAGTGAAAGATTGAACTGCTTTAGTTTTCATCGCAATAACTGTGTTCGAAATCCTTTCCACCCGATCCGTAATTTTTAAATTATATTTCCGAAGATCCTACCATCGAACTCGTTAACCGGCTAGAGGCGGTTTTAAAATGTGGATACTTTATCGTATAATGCAGATAAAGCCCTGCCCTTTCAATCGTTCAAAATATCGATTTCTCAAGAGGCATGCCGAGCTCAGAATTCTCGGAAATGTCTGTCAAGCCAGCGATAGCACGTTCCCCTTCCACTTCCCCTATCCACAATTCTGCAACCTCCTTGGGGCTCTGAGCTACTGCGAGCTGAGCATTTCTCTAAAAGTTTTCCGCCCGGATTGTGGTCCAGGAAGTTATGACTAATGTCCGCATACGTTATTCGATGACCAGCTTTCGGGCTATACCTTCGATCGATTTCTACTTGAAATACTCCGATGCCGTGCAGTACCGAGTCCTAGGAGTAGTACAAGCATGGAGAATGGTGGGTACTGCGTAAACCGAAACCTCGTATAAACATGTTCTCCTTTCTCAACTTGGCAGAGTTAACTTGATGGGAATCGATTCTGTGCCAAAGCGATACTCCAATGACAACTGCAGCACTCTGCGACAAACCGGATAGCCCAGGCTTCGTGAAAGATATTTCCTACAGTCTTTTATTTGCAGAATCGAAGGCGAGTGGTTTGTCAGCTACGCGGTACCGAGTTTCTTTCTTCATTCCTGTCCGAAAGTAAACATATATCTTGAAATGGTCGTAGTGAATAGCATGCCATGCAAGGCTGGGCATCGGAAGGAGCAAATCGATATCAATAACGAGTGATATATATGGTATCAATGTATCAACGTGAATCCGGGCTTCAAAAATATCAATTCTCCATGGCTCCACTGCCGGAAATAGTGCCCGTCGACATTCTATGATACCTTCTGCTGAATTAAAGGAGTATATTGTACATCATTCATCGGAGGATGAAGGAATGCCGCTAACTTAAGAAGCTTTGATAGTCGAGTGGGAACTTCGACGTGGACAATTTTCACCGCGTGATTATCTTTTGTCTTATTTTTTGTCTTGATTTTGATCTTGATTTGAATGGTCTACACTTATCACATGCCAGGAGGGTTAAGTTTAACGTTTTGTTCTGACAGTTCTCGTTGCCATCTGAACTTTGTCATTGTGAAAACGGAACAGCTTAGAAGGAAATTATCGAACAATCACTGCCGATTGCACAGAACTGTTTACATGTGTTAGTTTTCGTTGACGTCTGAACTTTGTCATTGTGGAACGTGAACATAGCCATTACACAGATGTGTTTACATGTATTCGTATTCCCCTTTCCTACGAAGTCCCTGGCCCTAATAATTATAGATGGCAATATATAATTATATATAACTATAAGTATGTATAAACAGATATACTTTATATGTCCGAATATATATCATTATAAACAACTATACAGGGTGGCCCATTTTAATTGACGCAGGCGAATATCTCGAAAACTAACCGTTTTGAAAGAAAAAGTTTTATACAAAACTTGAAGGGTTTCGAGGGGGAAAGATAATGCTGATATGTGTTGACTTGTGGACTTCGCCAATTCCGAGATTTCGCAAGCAACTTCGGATTTTAGATAGGGAACACATGTTTTGGTTGAGGGCATCTGATAGCGCGATCAAAGACTCATTCAACCACGCAAGCAAAAAAAATTGGAAAAAAAAAATTTTGCAAAAAAAATATTGCAAAAAAAAATTTCGCGAATTTTTTTGTTCTCTTTTGCAAAAGATTGCTTTTTTGTCCCTAGCTTTCGAACACATTCATTGTTCATCACTCTAGCTCAAAATTTTTCTCGCCAATTTTGAAATTGGAAAGATTAAATGTACCAGATTAGTGAAAAAAAAATCGTAGATCAATAACGCAGAGTGATGAACAATGAATGTGTTCGAAAGCTAGGGACAAAAAAGCAATCTTTTGCAAAAGAAAAAAAAAAAATTCGCGACATTTTTTTTTGCAATATTTTTTTTTCCAATTTTTTTTGCAAAATTTTTTTTTTTTCAATTTTTTTTGCTTGCGTGGTTGAATGAGTCTTTGATCGCGTTATCCGATGCCCTCAACCAAAACATGTGTTCCCTATCTAAAATCCGAAGTTGCTTGCGAAATCTCGGAATTGGCGAAGTCCACAAGTCAACACATATCAGCATTATCTTTCCCCCTCGAAACCCTTCAAGTTTTGTATGAAACTTTTTCTTTTAAAACGGTTAGTTTTCGAGATATTTGCCTGCGTCAATTAAAATGGGCCACCCTGTCTATCGTGATATACAGGGTGGGGCAATACCTATTGCCACCTCAAATATCTTTGAAACTGAAAGCTATTATAGATCGTTGAACTCGTCTCAAAAGCTGCTATCACAATATGAGACCAAAAACACATAAGTCCATTTGAAAAAATGCAGATAGCCTTGATATCTCCTGAGCGGCTCCACTTACAATAAAATCGGTATTTCTGTACAACGGCCCCCTCAATACTGAACAACTTTTGTGGAAAGAATTTTCCGCTGTAAGTTTCAGTTTCGAAGATATTTGAGATGGTAATAGTTATTGCCCTAGCCTGTATAGTTATACCGCGAGGACCAGGTGAAAGAGAATGGTCCATCCGCCCAGGCAGCTAATATTTCGTATTTTTAGGGGGATAGCCACTCGTTGCACTGAAAATCCCTAGGGTGATTTTGGCGCGCGGTCGATGCAACTCGGCAGCCATTGTTGATACAAGCCGGCTGACTGTCAATACATCGCGGAAGATAGACAAGTGTGGTTATGTTCGTTTATTTGAAGGAAATGATAAATAAAGTGAATAAAACCTACGTGAATAAGCTATGGATATTTATTGATGCCTCAACCCCAGGATACAATCAATAATTTTGTTCGAATTGGTTGTTCTCGATGAACTCTTTGATTCTGATAAATTTCCAGTTATAGCTTAGGTTAATTCGTTGATTGCATTAAGATATCATTTAAAACTGATTGATCGATTTTTGATAAATATTCCTAGCTTATTCACGTAGGTTTTATTCACTTTATTTATCATTTGCTTCAAATAAACGAACATAACCACACTTGTCTACCTTCCGCGATGTATTGACAGTCAGCCGGCTTGTATCAACAATGGCTGCCGAGTTGCATCGACCGCGCGCCAAAATCACCCTAGGGATTTTTTCAGCGCAACGAGTGGCTATCCCCCTAAAAATACGAAATATTATCTGCCTGGGCGGATGGACCATTCTCTTTCACCTGGTCCTCGCGGTATATCCAGCCACATAGAGTTATAAAAATACTACCGAATTTGGACAGATATAATTATATACATAGTAATATATAATTATCTCTGCGCATACAAAGTCATATATAACCATACATACATCGATATATACTGCAATTTTGTATTCTGCAGATTACACATATACAGGGTGTCCCATTTGAAATTTCGCATTAGAATATCTCTGAACCTAGAGCTGCTGTTGAAAAATGTTTGGGATAAAAATTGTTTGGTTCCAAGGGGGACACAAACCGGTAGTTTCAGATCAGTTGCAACTATCACTGCTCCGGAGGTACGAACACAAAGTTTATTTTCTTAAATGGCAAGTACATTTTTTTCAGGATAGAAAACGTACCTTCCGTTAAGACAAATTCAACCATATGTGGAAAAAGTTCATGTCGTTCACGCTCCGTGACTTACGGCTACGCGAAGTTCTCAAATCCTCAAATGCCTGCGATTATCGGGGCAGGTATTAGGAGTTTATTGGACAGTATTTAGGAGTTTATTAAATGTTCAAACACATTGCCTCCTGTCTGAACGCAAAGTTGCAGCCGACGATGGAATTACTGCAGTGTGGCGAGAAAGGTACTAGTACGCTGGATATTACGACAAGCAGTTCTTATCCTTCGTTTCATGTTTTCCCGTTTTGTTGGTAATTGGATAGGAGGCAATGTGTTTGAAAATTTAATAAACTACTATATTTTTATTATTATTATTTTATTTTTTTTAATCAACATAAATGATCAAATGAGGCAAAAAAAATCACCGCAGTTTTTGCATGTCATGGACTTTGATGTTACGTAGTGCTGACATGTAGATTGTTCAATTATTGAATAATTGAATTTTGGCCTAATTTGATCATTTGTTATGTTGAATAAAATAATAATAATAATAATAATAATAATAAAGCACACGATTCTCATGGAAAACCCATTTATGATTCTGGTATTTGTCACTGAAAAGAAGATGAATCTCATCACTGAATAATCGAGAATATGAATTTGTGGCCCAGGATTAACCATGAACTAAAATTGAGTATGAAATATAGTGAATAAGCATGTTTTTGAATCATTTGAAAATTCCCGCTCAAATAGGGAGACTAGGGGAATAAAATAAAAATCTGGAAAAATTAGAGAATTTTTTTTTAATTATTTTGAGCTGATTTGGGGGGATTCAACATGAATTTTTTTTTGACCCTATCTAAGGACCACCCTTATATATATATATTACGGTGGTCCTTATTTGGGGTATGTTCGAATTTTTTTCGACGATAGTCCTAAATCGGTTCCAAATAAATCAGAAAAAACGCCTGCCAAGTTTAAGCCCTCAATATTAACCCAGCAAACACAGAGTGCAGGGCCATTGCTAGTTAGGTAGAGGAATGCCGATACTTGAGTTGCCGAACCGCTGCCGGAAGACTTGTGATGGCCCTGTACCCTGGTGTCACAGTGGCCGACAGCTGGGCCAGTGCCGGCAGTGTTATACCGGCCTAACGGTTGGCCAGCGCAGGGCCAGCAATGGCCCAAATCGGTTGTCGGGCAGTCGTCAATGGCCCAACAAGAGCCCAATATTGATCAGCCGATGACCCGATCATTCGATTTTTTTTATTTTCGATATTATCCGGACAAAATAATATTTTTTTCACTAATAGTTGATTCTTTTTCGAGCGGTAGAGCAAAGTTCATATTCCCAGGATGTTAGAAATTAGCTATTCGAAGACTAATTAGATGTATTCATGTGGGTCACCCATCCGAATTCTGGCTGCAGTTGAAATTGCTTAACTTCGTTGATCGTCTGATGTCCAGTGTTCATCTACACCCAAACGTCGCCTGTTGCAATACTCAACACTTTTTGACTCGATAGGTAAACTTTGATTTGTGAGGATTTACATCAATATGTACTTAAAAAAAAAAATGACTTCGAAGATTTCTGATGATTAAATAGTATATACTTTTGTTCGATTGCATAGAAACATTCTTTTTCTGGTAAATTCGGTGGAAGTGTTAGAAATACTGCAGTCAGCAGCAGTCAGCAGAAAATCTTATACCATGTACACCGGCGAATCATCGACCGGATGCCGGTAGAAAAGTGCCGGAGTTGCCAATGCCGGGCCATCAAGATACAGATGCAAGTGTGTTTGAAAACGGCCAAGTGATGGCAAGTCGGTTGTGGCAAGATGCAAAATGCCCTGCAGGAAATCAGTAGTTGGTAACCAACACCGTTCCATCAATGGTTGGATACTGGTAAAACTTCACCGAAATACCGTTATTTTACATGTAGTGGCGCAGCAAAGGCTAGCCTACACCAGCACATTGACAGCACTGCCAGTGCTGGGCCATTATAATTTCGGCAGTTCTATGTTTGCTGGGAATATTAACCTGGCCCCCACGACAGTCAAAGTTTTAAATGGGAAATAGCATGTATTTTTCAAAAGTAAACATCAAATTTCCATAACTCCGATAATTATTGATGAAAAAATCTAAAATTTAGTATTGGGATCCTTGGAATGGGCGTGGTTTTGAAATTTTAGCCTTCTTTGAGTAGTTCGATTTTCGTCACTAGTTGGCGTATCGAGGTTCTAAGGTTCCCAATAGTTATTTGCACTTGTAGGATGTACAAAATGGTGCATTCGAAATTGTTTTAGATCATTTTATTCTAACCTTTCAATGTGATGGAAAAACAAAATTTCCCTCAAAGTTAAGCATCAAAAGGTAAGAATATAATCTAAAAAAAATTCGAATGCACCATTTTGTACATCCTACAAGTGCAAATAACTATACTAAATTTTAGACTTTTTTATCAATAATTATCGGAGTTATGGAAATTCAATGTTCAGTTTTGAAAAATACATGCTATTTCCCATTTAAACCTTTGACTGTCGTGGGGGCCGGGTTAATATTAATATTAAGGGCTTAAACTTGGCAGGCGTTTTTTCTGATTTATTTGGAACTGATTTAGGACTATCGTCAAAAAAAATTCGAACATACCCCGAATAAGGAACACCCTAATTAATATATATGGGCCATTCCACGTGAACCGGATCAGTCACCTCTCAGATATTTTTTTAATTTTACATGTCGATTGTCCTCGGGGAGTTAAATTTTTGTGCCAAAGGATTTTTCAATTAGTGCAAAATTCGTTGAGTTATTTGCATAAACAAATTCGAGCAAGGTTTTTTTCAAAAATTCATAACTCCGCCAAAAATGACACTAGACTCGATTTTTTTTTTTAGTTCACACGGAAAGAGTCAAAGAATGTATAAAAAATAGGTACTTTGAAAAAAGTTTGTTCGTCCATTGTTTATTTGACATTTAAGTTTTCTACGATTTTTAAAACAGGGTGTGACACGATCAAAAAATTTTTTTTAAATACTGACATATACTTTGCACTATACTACAGCCTGTGAATTGAATTTAGGAACGTCTTATTTTTTGTTCTCGAGTAAAAAATCGCTAAAGTTGGCGGCGCGCGCCAATTCCGAGTCGACGCCGCGTGGAAGGTAATGGCGTGCGTTAGACTGCTGTTCGCCGCTACTCGACGGACGCGTAGCGGCGGTATTCGAGATTCATTTTCACAATGAGTGACACGGTTTAAAAATCTGAAAAAAATACTGTAGATTCCCAATGGCAACTATAAGCGATACGTTGAGTTTCGAGAACGTGTTCTTTTTCGTTTTTGAAATATTGCAGCTTAAAATCTTAGCACTTATACTTAGCATACATATACTTGACGAACGCGTAGCAGCGGTGTTCGAGAGGCATTCTCACAATGAGTGACACGATTTAAAAATCTGAAAAAATACTGTAGTTTCCCAATGGCAACTATAAGCAATGCGTTGAGTTTCGAGAACGTGTTCTTTTCCGTTTTCGAACTATTGCAGTTTGAAATCTTAGCATACAGCTCAGCATACATGCTAAAATTTTAAGCAGCAATATTTCAAAAACGAAAAAGAACACGTTCTCGAAACTCAACGTATCGCTTATAGTTGCCATTGGGAAACTACAGTATTTTTTTCAGATTTTTAATACTGTGTCACTCATTGTGAAAATGAATCTCGAATACCGCTGCTACGCGTCCGTCGAGTAGCGGCGAACAGCAGTCTAATACGCACGCCATTACCTTCCACGCAGCGTCGACTCGGAATCGGCGCGCGCCCCCAACTTTAGCGATTTTTTACTCGAGAACAAAAAATAAGACGTTCCTAAATTTAATTCACAGGCTGTATTATAGTGCAAAGTATATGTCAGTATTTAAAAAAAAAATTTTCGATCGTGTCACACCCTGTTTTAAAAATCTTTGAAAACTTGATTGTTAAATAAACAATGGATGAACAAACTTTTTTCGAAGTACTTATTTTTTTATACATTCTATGACTCTTTCCGCGTAAGCTAAAAAAAAAAAAATCGAGTCTAGTGTTATTTTTTAGGCCCTTAGCCAAAATGGGCAGACGTTTGCTTCTCATATTATTCAACGTTGTTCTCGGAAAAAAAAACCTTAAACATCATAGAAGCGAACGTCTGCTAACTCTGGGTCAAGGCTTGAAAATTTTGATAAACGAAGCAGGATTTTTCAGAATTTTTGCAGATTTTTCGATTCAGGTCAAGATTTGAATTTTGGAAATCTTGACTACACGATTAAGGAAAATCATCAATCTCGCCCCCATACCACCCAGTGGGCGGATTCTCGGACGGAATTCATACATTTAAAAACAAAAATTATTCCTCGCGTTTATTCGAGAATCGAGATACATCTACATCGGTTTTCACGCTATATACCCGCTGAACAAAATTGTGTTGCCGGGATGTTTCTGTAACATAGTGTTACAAAGGGAGAAACCCTGTATATTCAACGCATTACGGTCTAGTAGTCTCAAACACACACTGTACACTTTCAAATGACTATTTTAACAAATGATATAAGTTGTTCTGTAAACACCTTTCAATTTTTATAAACAGTCTTGTTTCAGACATTAAACGAAACTGTCCCATTTTTCAATATATGCGATTTTCTTGATAATTATTTCTTGCATTTAGACTTGAATCTTCATTTCTCAACTCAGGGATCCTCATTGATTTGATTATAAAACTCACGAAAGCTAATTTCGTATCATTGGTGTCAGAAGTGGGATTTTTGAGTTGAGATTTTTAGTGCCACAGACCGAACAGCTCATACAGGCACAACGGGAAGACCGGGAAGTATTTCTTCAAGCACAACGAGAAACACAGGAACGACAACTTCAAGTACAGCGAGAAGACCGGCAACGAGACCGGGAGACTTCTCTTTTACAGGTAGAACGACAACTTCAGGCTCACCGCGAGGAACGCGAGGTCCAGCAGACACAACTCCATCACATCTTGGAGGCCCAACGCAATTCACAACGAGAGGATCGTGACGCTCACCTTCTAGCATTTCAGAGAAGCCTAGAAACTCTGGTTCCCCGACTTCCCGATCGAATTTCCCCGATTCCTACTCCTCGAAGGTTATCTTTGGCGAGAGATGAGTTGTTACAGATTTTACCCGAACAAAGGTCTGTAAATATTCATGGAGGAAGAACTCCTCCTCCTGTTATTGATAGGCCAAGGACTGGTGAGTTGACTACGATCGAATCACCGGTTCAGTTGCCTCAGGTTGCTCGTGATCAGACTTCGACTAATAGAATGTGTGGGGATCATCTCTCGCGAGTTGAGTTCCCGAGTTCCTCACACAAAAGATCTAATGACGATAGGATTGACAATTTGTGTGAATTAATAAGCAGTTTTGTACGAAAAGAGAATAGCGCCGGGAGTACCAATCAAAATATTGAATTAGAAAGACAGGTAGCAATAGAAAGCCGAGTCGAGCCTGTCATAAATCCTTCTAAAGTAATCCGCGTTCCTACTTATGATGGTACCACCTCATGGGCCGAGTACGAGTGTCAATTTTTAATTGTAGCCGAAATAAATGGCTGGAATGTTTCAACTAAAGCTGGAAATTTAGCTGCCAGTTTGAGAGGTGCAGCATTGTCCGTTCTTACCTCCTTAGCTCGTGATGAATTGAAGGATTATGACAAGCTCAGCTCAGCGATCAGAGTTAAATATGGAAGTGAACATCTCCAGAAGTTGCATTTAACTCAGCTTGAGAATAGGAGACAGAATAGAGATGAGAGTCTTGCTACACTCGGTCATGACATCGAAAGGATGGCTCGAGTAGCTTTACCCGGTTGTGACGATCTAACAAGAGATCGATTAGCTTGTTCGCGATTTATTAACGCCATAAAAGACGGTGACTTAAAACATGCACTGAGTTTGGCAGGACCCACAACTTTAAGGGAAGCAGTAATAAAGGGATTAGAAATAGAAGCTCTCGATAAAGAATATTTAGTAGGAGGAAAAGTTAGAAGGGTAGAAACAGAGAGGAATCCTTCAAGTAATCATGGAGATAATAGCAGTCGTCCTAAAGATACTCCCTGGCAACAGCGTAGACAAGATAATAATCGACAGGAACGTCCTTTCAGAGAGACCGGCTTTACCAGACCTCCATCAGTTTGTCTTTACTGTTATCAATCCGGGCATAATGCTCAATATTGTTATAAATTAATAGAAAAACAAAAAGGTTCGTCTGAAGAGAATCGTGACACTAGATCTGACCGACAAAATTCGTGGAGGAAGTCTAATACTTCCTCCGATTCTCAACCCTCTACCTCAAAAAATTAGAGTCAGGAGGTTTGGTAGGGCTGTCATCGCTTCGAGGTTAGAAGTAGAAGTTTTGGGTTAGGTTTTTATTCTGAACGCAGTCGCGTCATATCGATTAGACAACTATCGATCGTGCTACTAACTTTTGTTTACATTTGAATGATTTTATATAATTTATCTTGACCTTTCTTTTTGTCCAAGGAATTTTTAGTCTTTTTCAGATTCCTTTGGTGTTCCTGAAGGGAAAATGATTTCCTGAAAGATCTTTCGGGACTTGACGAACATTTTTGCCCCTTTTGATGAGATAAGATCGTTCCATTTTTATTCTTTAATTGTGATTTTATTTAGCTCTGTTTTTATTATTTGAAGGTCAACAATTTATTATTTTGAGAAACTCACATTTGTCCTCCACTCTAGGGTGTGCTGTTTTGCTGTCGTTTCTGGATTAACCTGGGAGCGGTTCATGATTTTGGATTCCTGTTTCCCGTTTTCCTGTTTCCTGACTTTCTCTGATCAATCGTGAACCGGTTTTACCCCTAGGCGACTTCCAGTTTTCCAGATTCTCCTTTTCTCTTCAAGTTTGGATTCATTGACGACTGTTCAAGTTTGAAGAACGAACATTTTTATATTAAAATTGCTCATTTTGATAAGTTTTAGTTGACTATCTTCTCAAGGTTTTCTGTGGTTTCCCTTGAGATCATACGAGAATGTAAGTGAGACTAATGTCAGATAGTTTTCGGAAAGCTTTTAAAAAAAATTTGAGCCACAGCTCCAACTTTCTCAAAAACAGAGCTCACACTCACATTAAGACTGCTAGACCAGTGATTTCTTTTAGAACCTTTCCTCATTTTTAGACATTTTCTATTTTACGAGTCGGGTCGACTCTTTCTCTGAAGGGGGGGTAGTGTTACAAAGGGAGAAACCCTGTATATTCAACGCATTACGGTCTAGTAGTCTCAAACACACACTGTACACTTTCAAATGACTATTTTAACAAATGATATAAGTTGTTCTGTAAACACCTTTCAATTTTTATAAACAGTCTTGTTTCAGACATTAAACGAAACTGTCCCATTTTTCAATATATGCGATTTTCTTGATAATTATTTCTTGCATTTAGACTTGAATCTTCATTTCTCAACTCAGGGATCCTCATTGATTTGATTATAAAACTCACGAAAGCTAATTTCGTATCAATAGCATCACGGCAGTGTGACATTTACCACAATGTCTCGCTAATATCTATGAAACATTTCGGTAACCATGAATGTCCTACCTCATTTACGTTTCCTACAGAACTTTTCATTTGCAACGTTTGAAGACATCCCAGTAACTGAAAGTATACTCTCGCAGTGACCTGCTATTCGAAAGGTCTCATTTGAAATGTTGCTGCCACATTTATACAACACAATAAATTACAAAACAGACGTGACAAAACGTTTGTTCCGGAAACATGTAGATAACTTCTCTGGAATAAAAAATGTTCTACTTGAGCGATGTCCCACGTGGAACATTCCATTCGTAACCGTTTCGCTACATGGATGTAACGTCCTCATTCGAACGCTGTTATCGAATAATTTGGCCACCTGAATGGCAGATCGCACGGATAATTTGAAAAACAGAAAACTTCATGCAACGACATAAGTGTTATATTGCAAACTATCATTAATACTGACAGAATGCATGTATAATGTATATGTGCTGCAGTTATCAAGTCAATTAAAAGAAACACATTTGGTTAAGAATGGGGTCTGACTCGGGAACTGAGTGTGTCAGGGCGAATTGGCGATGCATACTTCTAGTCAACTGGGCATAGATTTACTTGCGAGAGACAGGCAGGCTTTGAAGCATCTATCGGTATAAGGCGGTACTAATCACTGGGACACTGACGTAAAAATTCCCCATCGAACGTTGACGAGTCGTTGGGAGTAAAATGTTTCAGCAACATTACATGCATAACAATCATGTAATTATTTCGAACATTCTAATATGTTTTCACCTTAATGTATCATGTAAAACATTTGCAGAAGATGGCAAGAGAAGCGTGACAACATTTATGTTCACAACTAAACGTAGGTAGGTACCGCATAAAATGTTAAATATGTTACAAAAAGAATTTTTCAGCAAGATCACGTAGAATAACGTATACCACCTTTTCAATGTATTTTATTTCATTAAGATGAAAAGTAAATGTTTCACTCAAAACATTGATAAAATGTTTAAACAGAAAATTTCGGCAACATCACGTACGTAACGTTTTGTTAACGTTACTTGATGGTGCTAACTAAACCTAGGAAATAAAATATTAACAGAACGTTGACACCAGAATGTTTTGGTAATATCACGAACGTAACGTTTTTCTTACGTTATCAAATATTTCCAATCGAATGTTCAATATGCAATATTCCCAAAATATTGCAATGAAAACGTGTCAGTGACGTGACGTATGCGACCGATTTCAAATAATCTTCCACGTTCAAAATCCAACGTTACATGTAAAACATTTCGGAAATGTCTTGAAACGTTTCTTTAATGACATCACAAATTTACTTTATAACTGCCAAGATGCAATGTTTTTGATGTAGTCCACAGATGTTGCAAATGATATTACGTCGAAACGTTTGCGAATTATCTCTTGAACGTTTATCATGGAAGGTTGCAATTAGGCAAAACTTGTGATCAAATGTAACGTCACCTTAATGTGTCATGTTCAGCGAGTAGGTATATTCCATTCATTCCAATATAGATTAGGTTACATCCACGGTCAGCGTATACGATAATCCGGTCACTCCAAGTCTCCGAAAATTTTTGCGTGACTATTAGAGTGTCTGGAGTGTCTCTCTTGGAGACAATCTATCGTGCGAATAGGCACAACGTATATTATAACGTACTTTTTGACGTACCATGTTATATTCACCAGTTATTTTCAAGATCTCAATCAAGTGTGTACCTCTATATTGATATTTTTGTAGTTTTAGGTCAAGTATTCAGCATGAAATGGAATAAATAATTCCGTGAATTAAGGCTATGGAGGGTAGAGGTAATGGCTGGTTTATGCAGTGCCGTAACTTAACTTAATTTAAGGATTGGCCAATCAGCAGGCTGTTTTAGCCACGCGCCAGGTGAATCGAGCCTCCTGATTGGTCAATCCTCAAATTAAGTCAAGTTAAGGCGCTGCGTAAACCAGGCATAAGGAGGACCAACTCTTATGGGGCATCAGCGGCAAAAGTGTCCGTAAAAGTGCATTCAATAATAGTTCCAGAAGTACCCAGAATGGTGCTCGTAAGCAATCGTGGTAACCAATCGCAAGGTCTAACCTTGGCGATCACCAATGAAAATTCGGTATTTTGCCACAGCAGCGCCAATTGACTCGATTTCACGGACACTTTCTATACACGAAGTTGGTCCTCGTTACCTCTACCCTCCATAATTAAGGCATAACTGCAGAGCGATTCTGTAATTCGTTATTGAAAATTATCGCTGTCGTTAGCTAACACAGCAATATCAGTGACCAATCAGGTTTCAGGAAAGACAAATTTACCCAATAGAAAACAAGACAAAACAAACCGATACTATCGTTTCGTTAACGAAAAGTTACAGAATCGGGGTACTGGATAGACAGTCGGGTGAAAAAAATAGTCCAAAATGGGCAAATCTTGTATTTACAGGTCTCGATCGTATTAGTACATGTTTGATGTTTGGCCTCACAAATAGCTAAATTAGTTATAAATTAACACTTAGGGTAGACGTACCATTTGTGGCCACTGTACCTTTTGTGGCCATGCTTAAAAAATGCTTCCCTCCTTTCTAGCACTATAAATCTATTCAATTATTCAATTAATTACGAAAACAAAACCTACAGCAAATATTAGACCTAATTTTTCCAGTACTTGATTGTTTAAAAGTGAAGTTTTTACTAATTAAGACTGTCAAAATGGTTTTGCACCGGTGTGGCTAGGCCTTGATTTACATGGTAAAAGTATAGCCATAAATGGAGCAAGTGATGGCCACAAACGGTACTAAGGTGGCCAGAAACGGTACTTCTACCCTATAAGCGTTAATTTGCTATTTTTTAATGTCAATTGGAGCGAAATCTTACGAAATTAGGGTTAAATTCGTAGATTTCAAAAATCTGTAACTAGTAAATTATTTAGTGAAAAATTCTGAAATAATTAATGTATCATTATTCTATCAAGCACTATCATTCATGAAATTTTAGAGAATTTTGGCGATTTTTGATTATCCATCCAGTTATACCCTAATGGATTTGATGAATTTAAACGTATAATATGCCTCCCTATATTCTCTACATGTGAAGCGAACAAGCCTCGGTCCCTGCGCACCCGCGTAGACAGCCACGCGCGACGTCCCGCACGGATCAATCGCTTTTTAAATATAGTTTCCATCGGAGTTCTATCCTGAAACTCACAGATTTCGTAGAGAATGAATCAAGGAACACGCTGGTATTTTTTTTTTTTTTTTCAGAATTTTCGAATCGTGTAATCATCTCGAAAATCACGTTTAAAGAATATAATTGTTAATAACAAATGGAAAATTGTTTATCACATGAATTTAAAATTCATGCCATGAAAGTGCGATTCAAGAGCTTCAAAATGAGTTTTGGCTGATGTCTGTACGACAAAGGGAACCGACCGGAGATATTAACGTTTAGAGGAGAGCGCGATTGCGATTTTTGGTGGTTTTTTCGAAAATTCAGCCCCTTGTAGCTTCTATGCCCTTCGAGTTATATAAAAAAAAAAAAAATGTTTTATTCATTCATTTTACCCAGAGAATATGTAAAAAAAATTACAAACGAATCAGAAACATCGAGGAATATTTTTGGATAGCATATACGGATAGCTGAAGTATTTTCCACCGCCATCTACACGGCTGAAGGTAATTTTCCATCATTTTGCAGTGAAAGAAGGCTATAAAAAAATGTCTAGCCCTGGCGCTATTGTTTGATTTTGCAACGTCTTTTTCACGTGGGTGGCTCTATCACCCACACGGAAATATATATATGCGAAAAATATATGCGACATATTTGTTTTTTGCGCTAAAATATATTTTTATAGTCAACAACAACATATTTTTATAGGATTAATATAAAATGTCGGATATATGTCAACATAAATGTTGCGACATATATATATATATATATATTAGACCTGTCCTTAAAAAGGGTAAAGTCGAATTTCGATCGGGCCACCCCTCAAAGTAGTTGGACAGAATTAAAAAAAAATGTAAAATTTTTTTCAATTTTTTTCGTCTGTTATGAATAAGGAAAGAGCTCCCACTTTTGTGTATACGTGGATAGAGCTGTCGTCGAGTTCGTCCCTCGTTTTACACCTTAAGGTAACCGGATTTTGGATGGTAGGTGATTGATGTGAATATATATATATATATATATATATATGGGGCTTTCCACGCCAACTTGACGAACGTCTGACCCTGACCATCTCGGATTTCATCGACTCTTTTTTAAATAGTGGTCTGCAGGTTCAGGATCTCAAAAATATTTTTTTTCAATTTTTCATAATGGCCGTTATTTATTTATAATTTTTGAAATGAACTCAAAGTTCGACCCATTTTAAAATTCTGAAAAAATTCTGAAAATTTCTTTCAAATTTGAGGATCATTTTAAGCCCTTATATAGAGTGGTCAGTATAATAGAATCCTTGGGAAAATCAAAGAAAATACTTGAGATTTAGTTTTTTTTTTTTTTTTTTTTTTTTACGTCATTTTGTATCAAAACAACTCGTAGCTCATAATTGGAGAAAAGCCAAACAAAAAAATGGAGAATTTTTCATTTTTTTATCTCAACCCAACATCATGATGTAGAAAAATCCTTTTCAGTTAATTAATGAGGTTCAAAATGCAGAAATAATTTGACCTTCCTATGTTAAATATCGTGAAAGATAAATAACTTTTACTTAAAGTCTGGAAAATGTACTTATTTTGGAGTTTGTAACTGGATCACATTGGTATATATCTGAACTCATTAAGGGGGGGGGTTTACCCAATCAGTTACCGATTTGTCTATTTTCTCCTAAACGGGGTAATCAATCGACTTGTCCTTTCGGCATCCGATGTTTGACGAGTAATGAGTTCGAACTGGTACGTTTGATTGGATGGATTCGGGATTTTTTTATTTTTTTCGATCGAAAAGTGTTGGCGTGCCATTTATTGCGACTTATATCAAAGCCCACGCATCAAAAATGAAAAATCGACTCCCTGAGCCCGATTCTGTGAGAAATTCTGAACATAACCATCACAAAACATCTTTGTTTTCGACAACGATGAAGGTGGAAGTTGTATTCCACGTTTTTGTAGTAATTTTCGCGATTGTCAGAGACTGGGGGCGGCCATTGCCGCTACAGCTGCTGATTTAATACGGTCGTTCACAGAACACCCGTGAGATGTCACCGTAAAAGTATACTATACTATAGTAAAAGGGTGAAGTTCAGATGCGCGCGTGGTGACATCTCACGGGAATTCTGAGAACCACCGCGTTATATCAGCAGCTGTAGCGGCAATGGCCGCCCCCAGTCTCTGACAATCGCGAAAATTACCACAAAAACGTAGAATACAACTTCCACCTTCATCGTTGTCGAAAACAAAGATGTTTTGGGATGGTTATGTTCAGAATTTCTCACAGAATCGGGCTCAGGGAGTCGATTTTGCATTTTTGATGCGTGGGCTTTGATATAAGTCGTAATAAATGGCACGACAATACTTTTCGATCGAAAAAAATAAAAAAATCTCCATTTCATCCGATCAAACGTACCAGTTCGGACTCATTACTCGTCAAACATCGGCTGCCGAAAGGACAAGTCGATTGATTGCCCCGTTTCGGAGAAAATAGACAAATCGGTAACTGATTGGGTAAACCACCCCCTTAACGTTTCAATTTCCAGAAAAAGTAGGTATGAATTTCAAAAACTACAAATAATGACGACATAGATGAAAATATTGTCCAAAGATTTTATTCCGATTCGTGTATACAAAAATATTCACTTTTTCTCTTATTTAACAATTGTATACAATTTGGATATTTCAGATTGAGAGAAATTTTTGACTTCGACTTTATTATTTGTGCGAGGAAGTAGGCAGTGGAGTTTCTGGGTATCGGCTATACGTTTCGCAGTTTTATGTCGTGTACCCTGATCAATTTTTGCCAGCTCATGAGAAAGTTCATCAAATTCTCCATTTTGTTGTTTGGTTTTTCTCCAATTATGAGCTACGAGTTGTTTTGATACAAAATGACGTTAAAAAAAAAAAAAAAAAAAAAAAATCTCAAGTATTTTCTTTGATTTTTCCCTAGTATTCTATTATACTGACCACTCTATATAAGGGCTTCAAATGATCCTCAAATTTGAAAGAAATTTTCAGAATTTTTTCAGAATTTTAAAATGGGTCGAACTTTGAGTCCATTTCAAAAATTATAAATAAATAACGGTCATTATGAAAAATTGAAAAAAAATATTTTTGAGATCCTGAACCTGCAGACCACTATTTAAAAAAGAGTCGATGAAATCCGAGATGGTCAGGGTCAGACGTTCGTCAAGTTGGCGTGGAAAGCCCCATATATATATATATATATATATATATATATATTTATATGAGGTATTCCATACCAACTCGACCAATGATTTTCCCTCACCATTTTTGATTTGGTTCATAATTTTTTCTACGGTTACTCCAACTCTAACAACCTCTCATGAATTTTTTCAGATTTTTTCCATTAACCGTTATTTATTCATGATTTTTTGAAACTACGAACAGTGCGACACCTTCGATTTTTTTGAAAAAAATCTCAAAAATTCTACTTTCGAAGACGATCATTTTGACCCCCAGTCGAAAGTGAAAACTCTTTTCCTTATGTTTATATTGCTTATTTAAGAAAAAATTATTTCTTTCTAAAATTAAATCTTCAGAATAATGGGTTGTAACCATCAGAGATACGTTTCATTTTATTTTCGAAAATTATTGATATTATTATTATTATTTTTTATTTTAATCGTCGTTTGTTGGAAGGATTTTTTTTTTTTTGTCTCACAATAACTTATTGAAGCACTGTAAAAAAGAAAATTGTTTTTCGTGTTTGAAAAATATTTAACCCCCCCCCCCCCAAATAATAATAATAAAAAAAAAAAACAATAGTAATAATAATAACTTTCGGAAATAAAATGAAACGTATCTCTGATGGTTACAACCCATTATCCTGAAGATACAATTCATTCGCATTGAAAAAATTCTGGGAGCCATTATCCACCACGTTTACGAAATAATTTTTTCTTAAATAAGCAATATAAACATAAGGAAAAGAGTTTCCACTTTCGACTGGGGGTCAAAATGATCGTCTTCGAAAGTAGAATTTTTGAGATTTTTTTCAAAAAAATCGAAAGTGTCGCACTGTTCGTAGTTTCAAAAAATCATGAATAAATAACGGTTAATGGAAAAAATCTGAAAAAATTCATGAGAGGTTGTTAGAGTTGGAGTAACCGTAGAAAAAATTATGAACCAAATCAAAAATGGTGAGGGAAAATCATTGGTCGAGTTGGTATGGAATACCTCATATATAACTAAATAATTGTTCATTGGTATAATGATTACATGGATGGTAGAACCATCGATATGATTGTTACACGTTATTAAGTAAAAGCGATGAATGATTTGAGTTTATGATTTCGAGAGTTAGTTGAGAGTGAGTGTTCTCTTTGACGTTTCGGATACAAGTTTTTGAACGACTGCTTTGGTTAACTATTTGGGAGTAAGTGAAGTGTTGCGAGTACAATGACAATAATCGCTACTGATGAGCTGAATAATGAGATCATCTTTTCCATTGTCCCGGGCATGGGCACGTTCATTCAGGTGCAGTTTTATGGGTGCATAGGTAGGGATGGAGTTCTTGGAATGTAAGGGTGAGACTTCCTTTGATTAGAGGTGATGAGACTGGATGGATGCAGGATGTTGTGTCTTGGGTATTGAGAGTGAGAGAGCATAGAGGAGTATGGAATAGGGTGGAATACGTAACAGTCCATATTTACCCACCCCTCGAAAGCCTTACTTTTTCCCATAAGAAAAGCATTGATTTTTCGAGGTTTTTAATCAAAAATTCGTACTGGGTCTGAAAATAGTCGTAAAAAAATTTCGAAAGAAGCAAAATGGAGGTGAATTCGTCCACTTTAAACCGCCGCTTGGAAAATTTGGCTATCTCTATTTTTGACTCCGCTATCTAACTTTTAGTGCGGTAAGAAATCCCAACTAGTGAATACAAGTTGTTGGGATTGGTCTTGAAGATGAAGGAAATTTTTTTTTGAAAATAACAAATAGAAATTCAAAAATTTCGATCACCTATTATTTGGGAAACCGCTGAAAAAAGATTTCAAAAATGTCGAAAAACCTCATTTGGAGAGCTTAATATCGGAAGAATTAAATCGGAGTGGTCGTAGAAAATAGAAAATTCTTTGTGCAAACTAATTAGTCATGTGAAAAAATGTAACTCCAACCCTTAGCAAAAAAAAAAAAAAAAATTAAAAAAAAAATATAAAATAAAAATAAAAATAATTAAATTGAAATGACGTTTTTCGACATTTTCAAAATCTTTTTTCAACGGTTTCCCAAATAATAAGAAGAAAGATGAGGTGATCAAAATCTTTGAATTTCTATTTGTTATTTTCAACGAAGAATTTTTTTTTTTCTTCAAGACCAATCCCAAAAGCTTGTAGGGTAAAAGCACCAATAGATGGACGCCTAAGAAAACGAGCCAGTAGATGGACGTTTCTTTTTTAGCAATTGAAATAAGAAATCGATCAACAAAAAATTTTCATTTCGGGATTAAAAATAACAACAGTTATCGAAAATTCAGAGCAACAGTTTACATTTTAGTATTCCTTCACGTAATTTCCTATCCAAAAGTTGACCGTCCATCTTTAGGGCCGTGTCCATCTACACGGAAAGACTTTTCGTTTGGTGGCGCTGTTTATCCGACGAGCTCGGCCCTCTCATGGTTTTGACTAGCAGACCTTTGCCCGTGAGAGCGCTCCCCCCACTTGTGAGATCGTAGCCACACTAAAGTCTTGACGATCGTCACGTTTAGTGTGGCTACGATCTCACAAGTGGGGGGAGCGCTCTCACAGGCAAAGGTCTGCTAGCTTTGACTATATAACCCTGGACTGCTAATGCCCTCCACTATTCCCATAAGCCGTATGCGAAGCCGATGTTTCCAACATCTACCCCACTCCTTGGACTTCTCGGCAGTCAATTCCGCGGGAAATTTGAATGAGTACTTAGTATTTTGGATGAACACAGGACAAGATAAGAATAGTTTACTAAATAATATCATTGATCAATGCCGGAATAGTAAAAATTTTTAATAAATGAAACATATTATGAGTTACGAAAATCTAGGAAACGTTTACGTAAGTTCTTAATATTATATGCAGGAACATAGGGTAATAAATTGGTTTCAACGTAATTTTTACGAATTGTTTATTGGCCCGTGAAGATAATTTTTTTTTTTTAATTCTCGTGTCTCGGTATTCCGAAATCAGTATCCGGATGAAAATAATAACAGAGCGATATGAAAAGATTTTCACTTCAGAGAAATTTGAGGTTATGAGTGAAGTCACTTGAAGAAAGATACGGGTGATAAAACAATAGCGAAATAATTAAACTCAGTAGTTCTGAACTCGACCGTTGACTGCCTGTAGCGCCACATCCTGACAACACGCCTGAAGTTAGCGTTAGCAGTCCAGGGTTATATAGTCCAAGTCTGCTAGTCAAAACGCTTTAGAAGGCCGCGCTCTTCGGATAAACAGCGCTATCAAACGGAAATTCTTTCCGTGTACTGGGTAGGTTACCCTATTCACTAGCTGAAATTTCTTGCCGCACTAAAAGTGAGATAGCGGAGTCAAAAATAGAGATAGCCCAATTTTCCAAGCGGCGGTTTAAAGTGAACGAATTCACCTCCATTTTGCTTCTTTCGAAATTTTTTTACCACTATTTTCAGACCCAGTACGAATTTTTTATTAAAAACCTCGAAAAATCAATGCTTTTCTTATGGGAAAAAGTAAGGCTTTCGAGAGGTGGGTAAATATGGACGAAAAAAAAATTGAAAAAAATTTGACACTTTTTTTAAATCATTTCGAACTACTTTGAGGGGTGGCCCGATCGAAGTTCGATTTTACCCTTCTTAAGGACAGGTCTAAATTATATATAATATACATATTTTTTTTTTCGCATATGTATATATTTCCGTGCGAGTACTCGCACCTCCACCGCTTATCGGGCAGCTGAAGGCCGTTACGCTTCTTAACAACGAATAAGCTATCATATAAGAGAAAATCAGCCTTGACGCGATGACCACCCTAAACATGTTATGGGCTCCCGGACTATAATTATATTTCAATGGGAGGGGGACTTCGAAGCTACACGCGTTCCAATATAGTATTTTCGTGAAAACTGTGAGGATAGGGGAGCTGGTGGTAGTACCGCGCACCTGACAAAAGTACGCATGTTTTTCAAATTATAAACATATTGCAGCCGAAGAAACGCGAGAAAAGTGTTACGGCCTGTAAGCGGTATTACCCACCGCTGCGGGTATTACCGCTCGGTGATTTTTTAATACCGCGCAAGGTGAGGGTCAACTTTTTCTCAACTATCGTGGAACTTATTTGAAATGAAAACTTCACATGAACGCTCAATAATATTTTATTGTAATCTAACAATATGACCAAGTAATTTAGCATTCTGTAAAAAAGACGAAAAAACTTACCATCGATTCATGAAACAATCGAGGGATTGACAAATGACCATAACCTATATCTATCGATCCCCTCTTTAATGAGAGCTGAGCACCTTCATCGAAAGAAGTAAACTTCAATTCCACTTCAAGGAATATCCAAGTCTTATCTTCTCAACTTATTAGGCAGATCATGACAGAGGAAAAACGATTATGACGTCCGGTTTGTTTGCGAACCGGCAGTCCTGCCTATCACTCACTGCGCGGTATTCCCATCAAACTGAGCGGTACTACCTCCGGTCGTCGAGCGGTATTACCCGCAAACGCACGGCAGAAATAAATAATCGATAATAATTATTTCCATTGTTATCAGACTGACGAAAGAAATTGCATCGACGTAAAAGACTATACTGAAATTGGGTCTAGTCATTTCATGTGATTTATTTAATTCGAAAAAACAAGAAGGCTTAACTTCTAACGCACAAATTTGACATCGCTTAGATTCAAAACTTTTTAACTTACTTTTTTGTCACTTACTGCAATGAAAACGCCATATTTTCACTCAAATAAGCTTATAGAACATAATCATTTAATATTCAACTGACAAAATAATGATTGGAGGGATGGGAGTAGAGAAATCAATGTACGCGGTATTACCTGCCGCGCGGTACAGGCACTGTCTCCTCTACACTTTCAGGGCGATTCGATAGCTTATTTTCCACACAGCGTCAAACAGGCTAAAATCGAACTTTTCTTTTTTCAACTCAGTGTGCGAATTTCGATTTCTCATGTCTGTTGGTAGTGTGCGAAGTACCCGATTCACACACTGTGGTGCGCGGTGTGCCGAGTAGATACATTTGCACACTGAGTGCACAAATGTACTGAAGTAAATTATGCATTCGCACACTGAGTGTAGAGAATGATTTACTCCGCACACTGTAAATAGTGTATCTGTAGAATATTGTCTAAAATACAGTACTTACATTCTCAGCCGGTTTCCGGTTACTGATAAAATTATTTATATTTGTACTTATTTTCGAAATCAAAATTCGCACACTATGAGTTGAAAAAAATAGTATACGACACACGTGCGCGTACATGATCCTTGCACGCGTGTTTTTGTCACCCTCGCTACGCTCGGGCGACAAGCTACACTCGTGCAAAAATCACGTACTTTGCGCACTTGTATCGTAATCTACTATTTTACCCACACTATATCGAAAAGTACCATTTCACGCACGGAAAACAATGCGTGAAACCAAGTTTTACGCACACTAAATAATCCTTCGAACATGACATTTACCTGTAACAAAATGTATTGGATCAAATTTGATCCAGTGAGATCTGAATTTTGGGGAAAAAATGGATCCGAATAGACCTCCTGATATCTATTTCAGATCTCTGTAGATCCATTTTTTAATCTTGTTAGATCTAAACAGATCTCGGGAGACCTTTTTAGATCTCACTAGATCTGCTTTGATCTAATATGTTAGATCTAGCCAGGTTTAAGTGTATCCAAATGAATCTCACAAGATTCATTATCAGATCTTATTTTTCCCAAAATTTCTATCTAACTGGATCGAAATTGATCCGATCCAATTGTTCCGGAAACAATTTAAGGGGTTGGGGGAGGAGTCCACCAGATTCTTACCGACCACGTCTGTTTTCTCGATTTTTTCGGAAACGAGGCTATCAATCGAATTGTCCTTTTGGCAGCCGATGTTTGACAAGTAATGAGTTCGAGCTGGTACGTATGATTGAATGAAATCAGATTTCTTTTTTTTTTTTTTTTTTTTTGATCGTAAAGTGTGGGCGTGCCATTTATTTCGACTTATATAAACGCTTACGCATCACAAATGCAAAATCGGCTTCCCGTGCCCGATTCTATGTATGCATGGAATTCCGAACACGACCATCCATATACATCTTTGTTTTCGAAAACGATGAAGCTCAGGTCAGTTGTATTCCACGGTTTGTGGTAATTTTCGCAATTATCAACAGCTGGGAGCGGCAATGGCCGCTAATGTAATGATATTAGTTCCCAGACCGCCCGTGAGATGTCGGCGCGCGCACGCTTTTTCAGCTTCTGCTTTCGCCACCGCTGTTAGCCTAATTGGTACACCTGGTACCACGTGACCCGACCCGCAGTCAGAGATTATTTGACAATGCGAACCAATATCATTACATTAGCGGCTCCCCGCCGTTGACAATCGCAAAAATTACCACAAAATTATCGAATACAAGCGACCTTTTCATCGTTGTCAAAAACAAAGATGTTTTTGAATGGTTGTGTTTGAAATTCCATACAGAATCGGGCTCCGAGAGCCGAGTTGGCATTTTTGATGCGTAGGCTTTGATATAAGTCGAAATAAATTACATGCCCACACTTTTCGATAGAAAAAAAAAAATCCCAATTACATTCGATCAAATCAAATATCGGCTGCCGAAAGGACAAGTCGAATAATAACCCCGTTTCGGAGAAATTTGAGAAAACAGACGAGGTTAATCAAAATCTAGTAGACCCCCCCTCCCCCCCCCCCCCCCCCCCCCCCCCCCCGGGTACAAAACATTGTTAAACATTGTCAGAGTAAGCCTGATCATCATTTATTACTTTTAACCTAACTGCAGACGATAGATTGAACTTTGAATCGATTTGACTTGAATTCACCGGAAATGAAGGAAAATCCTTGGTGACCTAAGAATTTCGCCAATTCTACAATGAATAATATATGATGACCTTTCAGTTTACATATAAAGTTTTCAGTACCTAAATTCATTTTCAAGATCTGGGTAATTCAATTATTTTCCGTGTGTTACTGTGAAGTCGACTCGCCGGCATTACTCTTCCCCGTCCTCCGCCTGATAGGCTATTTTCGGGAGACTGCAGAATCCCAACGAATTTTTCTCATACCCACTTTTATTACAAAAGTTTACTAGTTTTTGAAGCACAATCGGGTGAAACCTGGGATTTATGAGCCATCGCTGCCCAATGTGTAATGCAGTTAAAGAAGAAAATATTTATTCAAAAAAGATGCTCACCGACATTATATTGGCATCATCAAAAAGTTATATAGATACCTATGTTCAACTGACGAAGGATTATGTTTTCTGAATCATCAGGGACCACGAAATTTAAAAATTCCGGCAGTGGCCCACCCAAATCCTAACGACAAGTGCCTTTCTTATGATCTGGTATCACATTGCGAGGCCATAGCTCGAAAATACCAGCTTTCACGATTTTTTTTCTCTTTCTGGAACATATTACTCGTCGCAAAACCGTCCATTAGAAGATGTACTATTTTGAAAATGTCGACGCTGGCTGTCACCTCCCATAATCATTCCTAGCTATTATTTACACTTATAAACTTGACAACCGTGAGGTTACTATATTTTTTTTTTATAGCTTTCCAGAGTCGAATACCTCTGTGTGTATAATGCATATAGGTATGTAGGCGCGTATATAATAGTTCTTTGCAACCAATATTTCAGATCGAAAGTGTATAGGCGGGTGACGTGGTCCCTGAATAGCTGAATGGTTGGTGGTAGAAAATATACTGCTAATAGGTTGTAGCGTCGACTGTTGCTGAAGAGTAATGTTGCCGGGTTGCGGTATCGCATTAAGTTCACTTAACGAAACTAGTATGTTTAACGGTTAATTAGATTTATTCACTTAGGAGTGTCTTTGCGGGACAGGTAGGGTAGAGGTGTAAACTGCAAGATAGCCACGGCTCAGTCTAGAATAGGTCAGATTAACCGAGACGAGGCCATATACTGGGCCACGAGAAATTGTCTGTATAAATTTTCACGCCGGTTATACCACCCCAGTAATTTTAATTTTCTTGACTTAAAACAACCGGATATATAACCTAACTCGAGTTAATTAAGTGGATTCTTCTACCCCGCGTTGAATTTTCGCGAGGACCGCAAAATTGGTACAGTTTTAGTATTGTCTGACGGAATTAGCTGGAAAAAAAGTAAAAATTTTAAATTAGTTTCCTCCATCCGTCTGTTGATTTTATATTATATATGGGACATTCCGTGCCAAATCAGCCAGCCCAATTTTTTGTTATCAGATTTTTTTTTTTTTTAGTAACAGATTACTCTGCACCAGTGTATCAAAATTTATACTCATCAAAGTAGATAAGTCAATTTTTTTAGTGACACGTTTTTCAACAGTTTCTCAATCCGAAATAGTATATTGGGTTGCTAGGGACAAAAGTTGGCTATAGTAACGCATGATATTTTTTATAATAAGTGCATGAAGGTGGGGCGTGCATGTCAGTTTAGCGGGACGTTTCCCAAGGGACGAAAGTGAAATAATCGTGGACTGCGCATGCGTCAACCTTACTTTGCAGTCCTGGTATGCATTCGGCCACTTTCGTCTCGCTAAACTGACATGCAACGCCCCACTTTTCATGCACGTGTTATAAAAATATTTTTGTACACCTTGATAAAATTTTCGATAAAATTAGCTGTGGAAAATGAGTATCCCTTAAAATGGAAAAAAAAAAAAAAAATGAACATTTTGATCACATGCCTCAGCGAAAATAACAATTTTCGCAAAAATAAACCGTATAATGTTCCCTGAATACTGGAAGGATGTGAATGTCTCCACTTCAAATTTGGGCAGATGCAATGTCAGAACAGTTTCTCGGGGCATGGTCCCTCTCGTTGAAGATTCCCGATCGTCGCCTAGGGTGTCCTGGGGCTGCCCAGAGTTTCCCTTAGCCAGGATCACTTCCAGGCAATGGCCTGACCCGTCGGAGAAAGTCATCCTCGCGGAAGATCCAGTGACAAATGCTTCTATGTGACTGGCCACCCTATCTCTCGCGTCCCAGAGCTCCAGAGTGTCCCACAGACTACTGTGCCATTCACCCGCACCGTTTTCTGTGCGAGGCTTCGGTCCAGGGCGAAAAGTACCCCCGGGCAATCTTGCAGCTCTTTACCCTCATCAAGTTGTATGGAACGAAAAATTACTTCATGTCGGATTGTATTTTGTTTCGTTCTGGTTTTTCTTCTTCTTCTCGTGTTCTTTTTCATCATCATTTTTTTCTTCCCGGAAAGGACCTCGATGAAAATTCTGCTGGCTTGGACTGTTTGTGTAGGACTCCGTAAAGATAATCATTTCATTGGTAGCTCGGTCAGATCGAGCGTAATATTTCTTACTTCCCCTACCAAAAGCATCTCGGGTCAAAAAGTCGTTGATCTTTTTCACTGCTTCAGAAAATGCGATATTCGTATGGAGTACCGAAATCAATATATAGATGTCACATATGTTTATGGGATGGAAATCTGATTTCAGTAGTATCACAGATAGATGAAATGGTATTCCAGCAAACACAGACTGCAGTGCCATTGCTAATTAGGTGGCGGAATGCCGATACTTGAGTTGCCGAACCGCTGTCGGAAGACTTGTGATGGCCCTGTACCCTGGTGTCACAGTGGCCGACAGCTGGGCCAGTGCCGGCAGTGTTACACCGGCCCAACGTTTGGCCAGCGCAAGGCCAGCAATGGCCCAACTTGGCTGTCGGGCAATCGTCAATGGCCCAACAGGAGCCCAATATTGATCAGCCGATGACCCGATCATTCTATTTTTGTTTATTTTCGATATTATCCGAACAAAAAATATTTTTTTCACCAATACCATAGATATAAGGTTAGTAGATTGGTCAAGTTCGCCAGTAGAAACAGTGTCGCGATACGAATGTAGGCAGAGCGGCAGTCGAAAATATCTTTTTCGTGTATTTCGCTTCAGCACGCTATTTTATCAACAGAATTGCGTTCTGGTAAACGATCTGCTCACATTGATCGATAATATAGATTTTAATTTTAGCCACAGATTTTTAATATCTGCGCATTATTCAGTGCTACCTGACAACGTAAAATGTTATGATTTGTAGCGTAGTATATGAGCAAACAATAGCTAACAGTTGAGCTGCGGCATATGCGGTCACCCTCAAAATAATTCATATGGGGCATTCCATGCCAAATCAACCGGGTCCTGACCCTCGACTACTCAGATGTGGTCCGCGATTTTTTATTTCATTCTTCGGATTTTTCAAAATAAATTCGAGTGCGTAATGAATTTTCAAAGTTTTTTTTTCAACACCTCGATGGCTGTGAACAAAAAATCTGAAAAAAATTATCAAAAATTCTGTATCAGAAATGAAAATTTTTCAACCAAAATTCATCGTGTCTGGACTTTCGCGTCAATCTGTTATTTTTGGTTAAAAAATCTTCATTTCTGACACAGAATTCTTGAGAATTTTTTCAGATTTTTCGATCACGGCCATCGAGGTGTTGAAATGAAGAAAAAACTTTGAAAATTCATAACGCGCTCAAATTTATTTTGAAAAATCCGAAAAAATTGTGATCGCTAATTAGAGTCAGCGGAATGATTTAAAAAATCGCAGACCAGATCTGAAAAAAAGAGGGTTAGGACCAGGTCGATTTGGCATGGAATGCCCCATATATATGAGTCCACCAATTACCTATGAACGATTTGTGGCGAAAATCTCGATTTGTCTGCCATTTTGATATTTTATATAATATTATATAATAGTATACAGGGTGATTCAGTTTGACCGGACCATATTGAATGGGCATATTCCTTGTCGAATTCTAAGACTAAAATTCCTTAGCGAAAAAATTCCGGAGATCAACGGTGCGCGAGTTATTAAATATCTTAATCCGGCTATAAAGTATCTTTTTCATCAATAAAAACGGATATCGGGTGTTAATTTTCACTTCAACAATTCCGTTTTCAATCTTTGGCAGTCAGGTCGTCCGCTCCTTAGTTTTCAGTTGCCTAGGTCCACCGTTTCATAGTTTTTTTTTTCTCAATTTTTCAATTTTTCAATTTTTCAATTTTCCACTAAGAAACTTTAGTCTTAGAATTCGACAAGGAATATGCCCATTTAATATGGTCCAGTCAAACTGAATCACCCTGTATACTTTGATGTATAAAAATCCCCCAAGTTTCAGACCCCAAAGCCGTTCACCATGGATTCTTATCGTGCCCGTATCATGGGAAAAAAAATCATCCAACATGTTTTTTGAGTGAAAACAAAAAATTAATTTTTCGAAAAACACATGATAATCACCCTGTTAGCATGAAAAACATGATATAAGTCGCTAGCCTAACGGAGCGCATTGCATTTGTAAGGTACTTATACATTGTATATAGCTGTAGTATGATGTCAGCGCGTCGTAAGTCTGAAAATCGGAATTCAGAATTAGGCCACGTGGTGTCTTTTGTTGGTAAGAAATTTAGCATTTTACCAACAGAATATTTAGATGATTCGAGTACACGGGTATATTTTTTGATTATATCGATAGATGTTCTATCTTACCACCAAATATAGAGGGCAGCATTCGTTGTCACTGTTATTTTGTGACATACTGCTATATGACTCCGAATTTTCTCAACTTGTCCAATCTACTAACCTTATATCTATGCCAATACTTAATTTTTTTTTTCGAGCGGTAGACAGTTAATAATTCCAGGATGCTAGAAATCATCTATTCAAAGACTGATTAGATATATTAATGTGGGTCACCCATCCAAATTCTGGCTGCAGTTGAAATTGCTTAACTTCGTCGATCGTCTGATGTCCGGTGTCGATCTAGATCTAATCGTCGCCTGTTACAATACTTAACACTTTTTGACTCGATAGGTAAACTTTAATTTGTGAGGATTTACATCAATTATAATATGTACTTAAAAAAAATGAATGATAGCAAAATTTCACGGTCACCTCGAATATTTCTGATGATTAAATAGTATATACGTTTGTTCGATTGCATAGAAACATTTTTTTTCCGGTAAATTCGGTGAAAGTGTTAGAAATACTGTAGTCAGCAGAAAAGCTTATACCACTATGTACGCCGGCGAATCAACGACCGGATACCGGTAGAAAAGTCCCGTAGTTGCCAATGCCGGGCCATCAAGATACAGATGCAAGTGTGTTTGAAAACGGCCAAGTGATGGCAAGTCGATGGTGGCAAGATGCAAAATGCCCTGCAGGAAATCAGTAGTTGGTAACCAACACCGTTCCATTAATGGTTGGATACTGGTCAAACTTCACCGAAATACCGCTATTTTACATGTAGTGGCGCAGAAAAGGCTAGCCTACACCAGCACATTGCCAGCACTGCCAGTGCTGGGCCATTATGTTTTCGGCAGTTCTGTGTTTGCTGGGATATTATGCAACAAGTGCATAAAAGATTTACGCACGAGTTTCATACGAAATTTTTCGACATAGTGTGCGTAAAATGAAATTTTACGCAAACTATATCGAAAAATATATATTTTCAGAGGTGACGGACAAATTAATGGACTCAGAGCTATGTCGTTGCACTCCAGGCCTCTGGGGAGAGATTTCACCACTTTTTTGTATAATTTTCATTTGTTATCACCTAAAGTGGTAACCAATTTAATCTGGCAAACATCGTGGCGTATAAGAATGTCAAATGTTGTCTCCAGAAAAACAGAATTGCTTCATGTTCAGAACGGACGGCAATTAAATACATGAAATCGTACTATGATTGTATTATCCTGACTTCATGAAGCCAAAAAGCTTGCAATTAAATCTTGCTATTGAGAACTGTGATCGTTATAATAGTTCCGAGGGGGAAATAACTCGTTGAATTGACATGCCACTGTACAGTGAATTAATACAAATTAATCAAAATCAATGCGAATTAACACGAATTAAATGCATTATTTTGAATCGACATGAATTAATTCGCAGCACATGAATCAATTCGAATTTAAAGAATTTAAGAAAAATATAATGACATTAACATAATTAGATTGATTCAGACTAGGCGAAGTTAAAAAAAATGATTTAGAAATAATCTGAATTAATCGGCATTCACCTGGATTCATGTCCGAGTCACTTTTTTCCGGCTTTATTTATTTTTTTTTTTTTTTTTTTTAACTACCCACAAATTCAAGCCAAATGTGATTCGTACTAACATCAAATTCTGTGAAGCATCGCGAATTAACTTTAACTAACGTGAATCATTAGAAATTTATTTAGAATTATTGCATTAATTCGAATTACAAGAATTAAATTAGATTGAAAAGATTAATGCGAATTAATTCAAACTAAAAAATTAATGTGTCAATCCAGGTTTGAGCAGTGGCGTAACTAGACTTTACGGGCCCCAATGCAAGAAAAATTGAAGCCCCCCCCCCCCCCCCCCCCCCCCCCCCGCGCGATTGTCTATGAAAACAAGTGTCGACCTTTGGACGATAAATCGGCAGTGGACATCTGAAAGCGGGTTTCATTATAAACGAAACAAAACTAAAACTGCAATTGATCTTTAATCTTGAATCACAGGTTATACACAAAAATTTCGGTGTCTCCGATGAACTCATTTTAAAGCTTCTTCTGATTCCCTCTTTCTTTTTTTTTTTTTTTTTTTTTTTCTTGCCGCACCGCTCAAACTTTTTTTATTCATGTTAAAATTCTTATCTGCTACACCATTGATTTTATGAGAATCATGCGTTTAACCCTCTGTAATAGCCGCGGGTCACAGTGACCCCACGCCGTTTTTAAACTCGATTTTCACCCCTCAAACTTTTGGAAAACCGGCTACTGCTGCTATCTGCAAGGAGCAGGATAGTCCAACACTAGACCCGTGAAGTAGGGATCGGATTCAAAGCATTAGCATCCTCAGGGCAGCCGTCGAGAGCGGGACGTGCAGAATTGTGGGGGCACTGTGACCCCGTGCTAATATTACGCGTGAAAAACTTTTTTTGGAGCAATCTTTTATTTTTTTTTCAAGTGATTGGAGACATCAAGGTGAGTGCAAATAATTAATATCTGAAGACTAGATTTTTGTAAACCACTTTTTAACGATTTTTCTAACAAATTTTGAGATGGCATAGGGTAATTCCGGGTGAGATGGCCATAGGGGAGAGATGGCCTTCGATGATATTTCTCATGTGGCCTCTGTGAAAGAACTAAAGACAACAAAACATTCCCCCAGTGCCCATCGTGCCAGCGGGCAATGTGCGACAAGCACAGGGCCTATTTGTACATCGAGTGCCGCCATGGGGCTGTTTAGACAATGGTATTTCAGTGTTACACACGTCTGTACCTTTTTTCATTTTTGAACAATTTTTTAAAGTCATTATCAACAATAAAATTATCGTATTTTCGTGAACTATCTTGTGCTTCATTTTTCCCCGAAACGCTCCCTTCATTCTTCAAAATAAATATACTTTTTGCAAAGGCTGTAAAAACCATTATACTCACCTAAAAGAGGCATCTTTAAGGATTCAAACGCCGTTTGAATTTTTGCAAAATCTCAAAAAACAAAGAAAATAGAGCAATTTTTGTAAAAAACCGTAATTTTTCGTCATTTTTTTTTCGGGAATTTTTTTAACGTATTCAAAATAAAAATTTCAACTAAATTTTTTTTCACAGTCAAAGAGAAAGGTTTGAAATGCACTCCCATATTTTTTTTTGAGTCATTTGAAGGGGTCTGGACAGTTCTGCAACCCTTTAAAGTCGCTGGGGTCTAATTGACCCCGTGCTATTTTGACGTAATTCGCGGGAGGTGCTATTACAGAGGGTTAATTTTCTAGAAATTACCGAACGTTTACTTGACAAAAATAATTTGAGTTGTCTCAACTCGTAACGAGTTCTAACAAGTCTTATATGGATGATATTTATCGGGGCAAAACCGTTACTTCGTGTAGATAATTGAATTGTAGAATAGCGGCAAATGTATGGCAAAAGCCTACATTTATTTCGAATGAAAATAAATTTATCACAATAATACGGAAGTCCTCATCAATCGCCGTATAAAAAAACGATGTGTAAAAAATGAGACATTGACTGACCAAAAGCTTGATTAAATTCGGTTTATTCCAATATAAATTATTGTTAAATTCATATTCAATGTAAACATTGTTATAGTTCGAGTCGCATGGGCTCAGCTGGGGCCCCCTTGAGCCAGGGGCCCATCGCGACCGCATCGGTTGCATCGGCATAGTTACGCCACTGGGTTTGAGTCATTTCCCCCTCGAATAGTTCAAGTTGTTTTGACGAACCTTCGAGCTTTGAATGATGCTGAAGTTGATCGAAGATCCTGAAATTTACAGAATTTACTCAAAATGAATCAACAGAGCAATGCTTGGAGCAAAAATTCTGAATTCTTTTGGATTCCCTCGTTTCACACGACGAGCAAAAAATCAAAATCAACTATGCAGAGAAATTGTTTTTCAACGCAACCAGTGGCAAGCGAGTGATCGTGACTACACCAGCTGAAACATATTGCGAAATGACAAATTTTAATATGCTATTTAACGTTGATTTCTATTAAACTAGATACTGAACCCAGTGAACTGTGAATCTTTATAATAAACTCATCTAACTTTCATCTGGTCGAGAGACCCTATGTTGTTATGTGCTCACAGAACTTTGATAAAAGCTATTTCCGGCCTCAGCATCCAAGGACGGAGCTTGTGATTATAATCAATAAACTGCAGGCTAGTTCAAGTTTGGATATTGTCATATCTGAAGTCTCCGTGCACCATAGATATAAGGTTAGTAGATTGGACAAGATCGTCTTTAAAAACAGTGTCGCACCATGAATGTAGGCGGCGCGGCCATCGAAAAGAGCTTTTCCGTGTATTTCACTTCAGCACTCTTTTTTGTCAACCGGATTGCGTTCTAGTAAATGATCAGTACACATTGATCGATAATCTAGATATTTAGTGTTACCATCAGATTTGTAATATTTGTGCATTATTTAAGGGGGGAATGGGGTATAATGCATGAAAAAAAACGCTTTTTTTGTGAATTTTTTTCAGACATCTGGTTAAAGTAAATTGATTTAAATATTTTGCATATTACAAAGGATCATTCGAACCACATTCAGTATTTTTTTTTTAGAAAAATATTGAGTAATGAGCTAGTGACAGAGCATTTTCGAGGACACCTTTTCAAAAAGATGATATGCGGTTCCAGCGATATCTCAACGTCGAATTATCCGAAATCAAAAAAGTTGCGATATTTAGTTAAAGTATAAGTTTTCCCTCCCCCCAACGATCATTTTTAGGTTTTTTTTTTTTATTTTCAAATTTGTTGTGATTTTTTTAAGTCAAAATTGCGATTTTTGACGAAAAATTTCATCATTTTTTAAGTGGAAAACAACCTTAATATAAAAAAATTAAAAAAAAAATATCGTTGGGGGGAGGATTTTTATATGTAGAAAAAGTGTACCAAGTTTGAAAAGGATCGGTTCAGTAGTTTTTGCACAATCGTTGGAACGGACTTTTAAAAAGTGGTTTCGAGAAAAACGCGTTTAAAGTTTTGAACACCGAAAAAGTGAAGAAAAAAATTAATTTTTTCAACTTACACTGAATCATCGATTCCAGCTCCATAAAGTACTTTTCTTGCAGCAGCTTCGTCGTAAAAGCATCACCGTGTATCTAAACAATATACCTATGCGGCAGCTGCGCGTAGGTATATTTTCAAGAGTAGCTCCGGTCTATAAGGAGGTTCGGTTTAAAGGTCTATAACTTCAAGAGTTTTGCTCCGATTGACTTGAAATTTTGACACGATATTTTTGAAATATTTTACTATAAGAAAATGCAAAAAAACAAATATCGGTTTTTCGAAAGTGCTTATACCCCATTCCCCCCTTAATGCTACTTCATAAACGTATAATGTTATGATTTGGAGCGCAATATGCTTTAAGTGTGACAGGGTGTTATATATAATATGCAATCAATGACGCGAATTATCTGATAATATTTGTGTTTTTATTTTAGCGTTTCTTAAGTCAAACCTATTTTAAAGTAACATTTTTTCTTACAAACTACTTAAAACTAACTTAAATTATATTTCTTAATATTGTAAGGTAACAATTTTCTTAAGGTAACTAATAAACTTGTAATAGAAAAGTACTATCCTACTCCGCCCTATTCTCCCTCTATGAGCCAAATAGTCCTCAAAATAATACATATGGGGTATTCCATGCCTAATCGACCTGGTCCTGATCCTCGATGTTTTGTATTATTCTGCTAACTCTCAATACCCATCAGAATTTTTTTTCTTTAGATTTTCCAAAATAAATTCGAGCGCGTCATTAATTTTCAAAGTTTTTTTTTCATCACCAAAAATTCTCAAAAATTCTGTATCAGAAATGAAAATTTTTTAAGCATATTTCATAATGTCTGGGCTTCTGCTCCAACCTGTTTTTTTAACTTTTATTTCATAATTTTACGTTGATATTCCAGAATAACAAAAATGTTTGAAAAAATGTGAAAAAATTTCCAAGAATCCTTATTGGCTATTGTTAGAAATATTCAAGCAGCAGTCCATGATGTACCTATTGATCTTTACTTTTATTTTTTCATTTTTTTTTTCTTAGAAAAAAGCTATAAAAAAAACGGATTGGAGCGAAAGTCCAGACATTATGAATTTCGGTACAAAAATTTTCATTTCTGACACAGAATTTTTTAGAATTTTTTCCGATTCTTTCATCACGGCCATCGAGGTTGGAAAAAAAGACTTTGAAAATTCATAACGCACTCAAATTTATTTAAAAAAAATCCAAAAAATTGTGATCGCAATTTAGAGTCAAAAGAATGATATAAAAAATCGCGGACCAGATCTGAAAGGTCGAGGGTTATTGGACCAGGTCGATTTGGCATGGAATGCCCCATAGATATGAGTCCACCAATTATCTGTGAACAATTCGAGGCGAAAATTTCGATTTGTCTGCAATTTTGATATTTTATATAACAGTATATACTGTGATTTAAAAATCCCCCAAGATTCAAACCCCTAAGCCGTTCACTATAGATATCGTTCACTTTTACATTCGAATTCTTATCGTGCCCGTATCATGGAAAAAAATTAGCCAACATGTTTTTTGAGTGAAAAAAAAAAAAATTAACTTTTCGGAAAAGACATGATCATCACCCTGTTAGCATAAAAAAAATAATATAAGCCGCTAGCCCAACGGAGCGCATTGCATGTGTAGAGTATACATTGTATATAGCTGTAGTATGTCAGCGCGTCATAAGTCTGAAAATCGGAATTCATAATTGGGCCACGTGGTGTTTTTTGTTGGTAAGAAATTTATCATTTTACCAACAGAATATTTAGGTGATTCAAGTACACAGGTAAAATTTTTGACTATATATCGATAGCTGTTCTATCTTACCACCGAATATAGAGGGCAGCATTCGTTGTCACTATTATTTTGTGACATACGGCTATATGACTCCGAATTTTCTCAACTTGTCTAATCTACTACCTTATATCTATGCGTGCACCGATTTCGGTGATGTTGGACTCAAATGGAAGTTCTTCGGACGTTTGTTCTGAGAATAAATTGTGAAATCCTTGGGAGATTATCCATCCGATTGTCTATGTTATTCATTATCTGCTCATTCCGGCGAAGAAGTGCTAAAAAGAGGTTCAGTCGAAAGGCGATTGGAATGGACGATTTTTGCACATCTTTTGTGTCATTGAACCTGTTCCCGTGGTGAAATGTGGTGACATTTTGTTGGAAGACTGTGTTATAGTTTGTTGAAAAATTATCTGACATTGAGATAATATATTGAAAACGTTGAAAAGCGATTCTGAATTCATTGGAACGAATTATAATCCACAGTCGGTATTGCTATTGAGAGAGGGAATGAGGAGTCGATTAAAGTCAATAGTTTCCAATGGACCAACTTTGCCTATAAATCTGTCCGCGCGTTTGAGCGCTATCGCATTACCAAAATGATATAGAGAAACCTCATTCAACCTAGTAAATACTTTTATGAAGCAATAATTACGCTTATACCGAAAACTTTTCCTAACTTTCAACAGGAATAAATCTTTTCTATAATAGCCTGTTAGTTTTCTGCAGTAATATAACCACGTACATAACTAAAATGATGTCTGAAAATTCAAACGGTATTATTGAGTGGGTGAAATAAATTTTTCCGGATCTAGAAGAGCCTCGATATCTTTTATGTGTTATATATCCAAATACAGTCATTAAAAATACTTAACGAATAAAAGGCATTGCGTTACATTTTCGTTCCATCTTTATTCGACACGAGGGCCAAGGGTTCATAGATTTCAGTTTGTTACTTTAATTATCCCAAATTTCTGCAGAGCTTGGTCTCCCGGAAATTCGCTTTTCGAATTCTTGACATACGTGAATTTCGCCTTCATTTGTTGGTGCTTAGTAATGGTGGGTTTCATTGTTCACAACCCTACTTTCCGATTTTGAACGGTATTGTGTTCAGAATGTTAATTTTCAACATTCATAAATGCTCAAAGTTTCAAGACCTTAATTTTTGCTCGAAATAATCGGCAGTCAGGTTACTACAGACAATAGCTACTGCTAGATATTGAATACCACGACTAATCCCCAACGATTAAGTTACATCAAAAGCACATCTTGTTGAATTGCTTGATGAGCGAAGCTACAACCAAGCTAACAGCTCAATATTCAGATGCGTCGCTGACTTACGGATCGTTACAGCAAAGTTCGAGGCAAAGTTCGAAAACAATTTTAATCTGTCTCGAAATTTCATCACGCAAATAATTGGGGTTGGGCATCAAATTTTATTTTTATTTTTTGTGGGTGCATAATGTAGAGTAAGCCAAAATAATGAGGACATCTTTTGTCTTTTCCGTTAAAAATGATAATTGCTCATGTTATAGGCAATTGAATTTCACTAATTTTGATATATATCTAGATATATCTTAACATGGGTGACGTCATATTGTTGTAGTTTTCAATCTGTTATATCAACGGCAATTTTGGTTGAATTGAAAAAATAAAAAATACGTCCTAAATGGTTTTTAAAAAACTACTAGAATATGGAACAAAAAAAGTAATGCAAAATCCCAATTCTTGCTGTATATTCTGAACCTTCTAAGGTGATCAGTTGAATCAGATTTCTCTCTGCATGGCGAAAACTGATGAATCTTCACAGTCATCGATAAACAGAACATTCAAACAATCAATTGAAAAGACTCTAGAATGCACGATTGATGGCGAAATATTCAGAGAAATTCAGAGGAAAAATTGGAATCGAAAAGTAATGTAGTTAGTTTTTGTACGGGTCTGGAATCCAAGGTGAAGTTTCAACAAGAGGTCAAACTGTTAGATATCAATTAGATACTTTGCATGAGTGACAGTCGCAATAGAATTGCCATACCTGAATGTTCATTAAATCCATCTAAAAGCGTCGTCAGGTAGAGCCATACAAGATATGAAAACGTGCAAATATCGGGTAACCGTTTGGTTTACGTTGTGTTGGGCTAAAGAATAGAATACAATATAATGGAACAGAATAAGTCTTTATTGTCGGCTTAGGCCCCGAGAAGGACCTGTCAGGCCAAAAAATACAAAATGTAAGGACATATGATAAAGGGCGATTGGGAGTGTATTATTCCATAATTCTCTGCCATCACGACGAGGTGAGCTTGTGACTGTCATCCTGAGTGGATTTCTTGTGATCTCTATCACTTTTGCATAAATTTTCAGTATAAACAGCAAGTTATGGAAATTAGATCCCAGGTCGACGATTGTACAGCTAAGACAATAAGAATAAGCGGTATTGGATGGTGACACGTATCAAGGGGTACTTAAAACGTTATTGATAAGTAATTATAACCTTAATTTTATAGGTTGTGGTTAGAGGTATAACGCTGCAAATGAAACTTAGCATTTTTACGGCACGGGACTTACAAAGCAATCGATTCATCAGAAGCATGAAAACAAAGCGCCCAAATATTGTCCATGGATGTGCTTTTCAAGCCATGGCTGGAAATAATCGCAGGACACAAGGCTTCAATAAATAGAATGCAAACAAAAATCTATGAATAATAATTTCTCGGACTAACATGACCCCGTTAACTCCATGTGCCACACCATGAGCTCAAATTATGGGGTTAATTAGACGAAATCCTGATAGAAGACATCAGACGTTCGTCGTGCTAAAGGGGAATTTGACCGGTCCACTTCAAATCTAGAATCTCGATATTTAAATCTGCTTGCTCAAGTGATTACAATGTGAATAAACAAATCTAAGCAACACTGACATATCTCCCTTGAAAGGTAATTTTTTCGACTCAGGATACGGCGACAACTACGATTATAGTCTTGATTAAGATTTTGGTAACCACTTGAAAAATTACGGGAAATTTGCCCACAAAACTTGTATTTACACTATTCTAAGGTGTCAGTATTATTATAGTTTGACACTAAGCTGGAGTTATTTCCAGTAATGTAAGACATGTTGTTGGTAGGTGAGTCGTGACGAGAATTTATGGTTCCTGGTTGCCGAATATCGATATGGAACACAAAGCATGGGTGCGCATTGTACGCAGTTCACTATACACACACAAAACAGGATACTGATCAAATCCTATTATACTTCATTCATTGATCCATGGCACCAGCTAGGCTATGATGGATTTTTTACAGGACAACTTCGCAATATACGAAATCTACGAGTGATATTCGGAGATCTAACAGATGTTGAGGTAATTCTCATCATCAGTGCCTCTTCGCTAACGTTAACCGTCTATCAATTATTATTCTGAAGTCTGTTTGAAATTTTTTTTATTTCTGCGAAGTCTATTCAACTAGGTATATGAAAATTTGCGTCAAATTTTTACTTGTTTACAAATTGGAGAAAATTTCTGATGGTATGAGAGTATATGGGGCATTCCATGCCAACTCGACCAGCCCGTGACCTCGACCCTTCCGATTTGGTCCGCGATTTTTTATATTGTTAATCCACCTCAAAAAGACACTCCAGATTTTTTCTATTATTAGGTAATTTTTAAATCGACTCAAACGGTAAAACAAGAACGCC
Source organism: Tenthredo mesomela (assembly GCA_943736025.1). Classification (NCBI taxonomy): domain Eukaryota; kingdom Metazoa; phylum Arthropoda; class Insecta; order Hymenoptera; family Tenthredinidae; genus Tenthredo; species Tenthredo mesomela. The sequence continues at coordinate 13,753,522 of OX031022.1, forward strand.
CATTTCAAAAAATCTGAAAAAATTCACAGAATTTCTAAAAAACATAACGAATCTTATCATATTTATTCCAGGATGGAGAAATCGATAGATAGGCTTTTTATGAATAGCACTTCTATGGTATTGAAGGAATAAAATTTTTTTGATGTTATTTCTCTATGTTTTTTGGCGTGCTGAATTCGAATCCGAAGATGGTTTTTACGTATCATGATTTTAGAGCTATTTTTCATTAGAATGAAAAATTGAAAAATTGATTCGAACAGCTGCAAAATCATGATACGTAAAAACCATCTTTGGATTCGAATTCAGCGCGCCAAAAAACATATAGAAAGAATATCAAAAAAATGTTATTCCTTTAATACCATAGAAGTGCTATCCATAAAAAGCCTATCTATCGATTTCTCCATCTTGGAATAAATATGAAAAATTTCGTTATGTTTTTTAGAAATTTTGTGAATTTTTTCAGATTTTTTGGAACGGGCGTTCTTTTTTTACCTTTCGAGTCGATTTAAAAATAACCTAGTGATAGAAAAAATCTGAAAAAAATCTGGAGTGTCTTTTTGAGGTGGATTAACCATATAAAAAATCGCGGACCAAATCGGAAGGATCGAGGTCACGGGCTGGTCGAGTTGGCATGGAATGCCCCATATATCAACGATTGTGAGGGATATTAGGATTTCTCGAAGAGATCAGAGATCAAAATGCTTGAAAATTAGTGATGAGGCAATTTTGTAGTACCGGGCGCTGCTTTTCTCTTCTACATAATATCTGCACGGGGAAACTTTTAGTATGAATATTTGTTTGATTGCGTATGAAAAGTTAACATAAAATATAAGAATATAGGGATAATCGAGCCACGCCGATAATCCTTCCTACAATCATTTGAAATCATAGTATATATTTTATACTTTCTGCTACTGGGGCTTGAGAGAAATTCTAAAACTTTATACGAAAAACGGCCGAATATTTCCGAGCTATTCCGAATTCAGCCGAAGGGCCAGACCGCTCTGACATCGAGGACGCGCGCTCTCTTGTGTTAGTGTGGTTGTGTGTGTATAACTTAGCAGTGAAAGAAACTGCATATATGGTCATGTACATTACTTCAATACTTTCTCGTAAGGCGGCGACCAGCGCTTTCGATATTCTCGCGAGTCCCACTTATAGAAGTTGGTGAGTATATATAGAGGCGGAAAATCTCATCAACAAACATGGCTTGATCCCCCCTACAGCAGTGATCCTATGGTAGTGATGTCAATACAGACATCAAGGTGCGACGTTGGAAATAACAACGCGCTGGATAACCGGTAACATCACTCACTGGCTAACCACTGTGTTCAGAAGCTCTCCCCCCCCCCCCCCCCCCCCCCCCCCCCGCCCAAAATTGTATCAAATTAATTTTTGTTTTTCCCGTCTGCTCAGCACACCACGTGACCTCCATTTTTCGTATAGTGGTTTAGAAAGATCGCAACGCGTTTATACTGAAACGTACAACGTTTAATTTCACTCTTTGGAAAAAGATATATCAACTCGGCATTTCCAGAGTCACTATGTGAATTTTTGTCGCAGTACCTCGATTATCCCTAAATTCTTATATTTTATGTTAACTTTTCATATGCAATCAAACAAATATTCATACTAAAAGTTTCTCCGTGTGCCCGCTCAAATATGGCGTTGGTTAATATTCTAGTGTTAATTTCCACAACTTGATTCTGCGTACAACTCTTGTTGCATTGTTTGCTAACTCATTTTGTTTAATATGTAATTATTTCAATGATCGTATATTATACTGTATCAACCGGTGTTTGTAAAGGGCGAGATAATATTTGGTGAATTTGGCATATACTTTACCATAGTGAAAAAAGTTTAATTAAAAATAAATGTGGTAGTACACGAAAGGTGGACCCAGATATATATCACCTGTTTACTTTTCGAAGTGAAAAATAATTCAGTTCAGATCATAAACTTGAAAGTGATATTAAGGGTAACAGAAGACGATGTGATCCGAAGATAATTTTATGTGTACTACAATATATATACTTTATATTGTCTTAAATTTCAAAATTATAGTAACGACGAATCACCTTGCTTGGGAGAATGATCCGCATGTTCCAAATTCTTAACTTAAGGAAACAGTATGTAGCGGAATTTTCGAGTCCTGCAGAAAGTATGGTGACATACTTAGACCATACAGGATGGACTGAGCATTGCCTATGCTGAAGCATTGTAAGGTTGTTGCTGGGTAATGAGAAAAGGACAGACGTGAACGCACGATACTGAATCGTTCGTCGGACAAGGAAGCAATAGTCCCTAACGGGAGTAGCGCTTATGGATTACTCGGCAACACCCCCCACTACTCCAATGCTCAGTCCATCCTATATGGTCTAAGGTGACATAGCATTCCGTTTCTAGTTTATATGGTGTGCAAGTGAGTGAGCGAATTATGTTTTTTTGTTTTTGTTTTATGTTTTCATGTTTGATGGATTGAGCAGCTTTTGAGTGATACTGAATAATCTGGTCCCGCTCATCCAGGCCGAGAATAAAAAAATGTCATACCAATTCGTTCATATCGATCATCCGGATTTGGTAGTTTTTCTTCAGAATGCACCGTTTGGTGAGAAAAAGATCTACTCAATAGTAGGTCAGAATTGGGATTCTTATAATGGCGAAGATGATGAGTTATCAGAAAGTCAGGCTTACCGCGAAGTAGCCCTTTGACAGGCATCGGAAGGTCTCGATAAAATTATTCTCCATGACTAGAAATTCTTCTTCAGATCATATTGTCCACCGAAAAACCGAATAAAATATCAATATCCGAAAGTTAATTTATTGGTAGAAGTTCACAATATTTCAAACGACCAATACGTCATAGAACACCATACCATAAACAACTGATCGTATTTTAATTCTTGGACTATGTTTTACCTTTGACTTCCTTGATTGGTTCTTCTTGTTATTTTACCTTTTTATTATACACGTACACGGTCGGGATTATGATTAATAAGAAGAAATAAGTGTAAACGTATGTGTCAATCGTGCCGTTATTCTGGTACTTGTGTATAATGTGTTCGGTTTCATTACAGCCACTCCGGCCATGCTTGATCTATGGGATACTGGTCTCGTTTCTTGGCAGTTTTGTTAATGTGTTACATTATATTTTTTTTCGGTGAATATTATTTAACATTAAGGTAAACGTCCCGATAACCGGACAGCTAAGGTTGACGTCCCAATGGCCGGACATCCATACGAAATCGTATTTCTGTCTCTCTTGCGCACACTTTCTGTCCGGTGACTGGGACCTGTCCGGCCATTGGGACGTTTACCTTACCTTTGTATCTTTCGCTTCAATTTTCTTATGTTATAATAAATTTTCAGTTCTGAAGAGGGCGAGGAATCTCTCGCCGAAACGTTAAAAAAAAAAAAAATAAAATAAAGGAAACTTTTTTCAACTCCTTGACTCGATTCGATCGTTATCTTCATTTTCACTATCATAATGTCGAGGGATCAATTCCAATCTAATAACTGATCGTTTTCCCTGATACTTAGCCGTCTTATATTTTTTTTTTCGGCATAGGCATTGAAAAGTCACTTTTTGACGCCTGTTTTCGATCCACAAAGTGTCACTTTACACGGTTGATTTCAGAACTGCCCTATAAAGTCTTTATACGGCATTCTGGATGCGCAGTTCGAAGTGCGCATTCCAAAGCTGCCGTATAAAGTCTTTATACGGCAGTTTCGATGCGCGGTTCGAAGTGCGCGACAGATCGCACCATAACCTCACTCTTCGTCTAGTGAATCTCAACAGGCGTCACAGTGACTTTTCATGCCTATTTCGAAAAAAATACAGTATGGGGCGCACCCGTAAACCGTTTTTGACTCGAATAATGATTTCAGAACTCACTTCCGGCTCGCCTTTAGCTCGTCCTGAAATCATTATTCTCGCCGAAAAACACTTGGTTTACGGGCATGCCACATAATATACAGTCCGATCCCTCAATAAGGCCTCCCTCAATAAGCCCGCTTCCCCAGTTTGTCGCTCGCAGCGTTCCCCCACTCCGCCTATTAAGACATAGCGTAGCGAGGAAAGAGAGAGACGGAAAACCATTGGTGCGACTAGCGAAGAAGGCAGAGTGGGGGTACCTCATTTCGTGGAAAAACACTTCCCCTTGGCGGCTTGGGAGGGCTTATTGAGGGATCCCACTGTAATATGAATACTCAATAGGGTAGTCCTTAATAGGGGTGTTGACGAATTTTGACAAGTGCGCCCCCCAGATAGGTTCGAAATAAATAAATAAAAATGTGTGCGAAACCCAAGCACTGTAGTCCAATGGAAAGACGTGCCTCTAAGCTCGTTTTGTTTCCCATTTGAATAACATGGGCTTTTTGACTGTTTTAATCAATTTTTTTCTCGAAGGCCCAATTATTCGTCACAAAAATCTAAGATTCGGCAACAATGTCGGTGATGATACTCTCTTCTAGTAAAACAAAATTTGTCCACATCCATTCAGAATTCCATGTTGGTTCCCATCCCTAACTTATTGAGAGACTTTCGAGCGAAGCGAAAAAATTGTTCGTTCCTACAAAGTTGTTGAATATTCTTCGTCAATGTCGTACCTCATCAACTCATCAGAATGTGTAGCTCGCATTCATGTTCATAACTTCGAAAATCACCCCCATCCCCTAAAAATCGTACTAAAAATGGTGGGTAAATTAAAAAAAAAAAAAAATGATTTGGCTATAAAAATGATTCGTTTTCAACAGGAGGGTGACAAAATAGTACATTATGTCACTAGGCCGATTAAGTATTTTCCGACGAATTTGAGTTTATAATCCGAGCCGAAGGCGAGGATTATGATGAAATTGGTCAGAAAATACTTTTTCGGCCGTATGGCATACAGAATTTTATGTGTCCAGGCCAAAAACTGCGTTTAAACCGAGCGAAGCGAGGTTAAAATTGCGGTTTTACGGCCTATGACACATGAAGAAATTTTTTTATTTTTTTTCTACATTCTTCTTCGATACATTCTTTGAGTCACCCCCACCTACGAAAATTGGCAAAATAATTTTTTTTTTTTTTTATAATTCAATTTTTTTATTCATTTTTTTTATTTTTTATTTTGTTTTATTTTAAGCTCGCTACATAGAATAACGCATCAACCAAAATCGATAACAATGGATAGCCTTTTTTCCAATTTTTGTAAATGAGGGTGACTTAATAGTACATTGTGCACCAAGGTCGTAAAGTGAAACTTTTAAGGCCGAGTGCGATGTTTTAAGTACGAGTCGTAGACGAGCGCGCGAAGCGTGCGAGGCGAAGACAAGTACTGAAAACATCGTGCGAGGCGTTAAAAGGCCCACCTCCATGGTGCACACGATACTTTATACAACGCAAGCATATTTTTCTCGCTATTTGATGCCTCTGTATAGGACCTAAAAGTAGTACTTTTAAAGTCCGAGGACTTAAAGTGGTACTTTTAAGTCCTATACAAAGGCATCAAAAAGCGGGAAAAACATGCTTGCGTTGTATAAAGAATGTATCGAAGAAGAATGTAGAAAAAAAGTAAAAAATTTTTTTTCTGTCACCCTCCTGTTGAAAACGAATCATTTTTATAGCCAAACCATTTTTTTTTTTTTTTTTTAATTCACCCACCATTTTTAGTACGATTTTTAGGGGATGGGGGTGATTTTCGAAGTTATAAACATGAATGCGAGCTATACATTCTGATGAGTTGATGAGGTACGACATTGATGAAGAATATTCAACAACTTTGTAGGAAAGAACAGTTTTTTCGCTTCGCTCGAAAGTCTCACAATAAGTTAGGGATGGGAACCAACATGGAATTCCGAATGGATGTGGACAAGTTTTGTTTTGCTAGAAGAGAGTATGATGATACTCTCTTGTACTACAATATGATACTACAATGTCGGTGATGACCGACATTGTTGCCGAATCTTAGATTTTTTGACGAATAATTGGGCCTTCGAGAAAAAAATTGATTAAAACAGTCAAAAAGCCCATGTTATTCAAATGAGAAACAAAACGAGCTTAGAGGCACGTCTTTCCATTGGACTACAGTGCTTGGGTTTCGCACACATATTTATTTATTTATTTCGAACCTATCTCGGGGGCGCACTTGTCAAAATTCGTCAACACCCCCATTAAGGACCACCCTAATACTCAGTCATTCATGCTAAACCGTTCGTCATCCACCTTCGTTCGTTCCCAGGTCCTGAAAATGTCAGTTTTCAATGTCAGATACTCAAAGCAGCTGGAAAACCAATATTCATTTGATTATACTTTTAGTAGGTAGTGACTCTATCGTTCGTAGTATGTTAATTCATAGGTGAGAATTTATCGGACGAAACGAACCAAATTTTTAACTAAGTCTCCTAACTGAGGAAAGACTTCTCTAATTCGCGAGTGCAATCCACAGAAAGACCGAAAAAAACACGGAAAGTGCATCCAATCCTTTTTGTCAAGTAAAAATTCCTTCAGCCCGGGTTTGAACCCGTTAAGTCACTCTCGAATTAGAGAAGTCTTTCCTCAGTTAGGAGACTTAGTTGAAAATTTGGTTCGTTTCGTCCGATAAATTCTCACCTATGAATTAACATACTACGAACGATAGAGTCACTACCTACTAATACATCACCATTGGGACAAAGAGGTCAATTTCAATAACACAAAATTCAAGTAAAGATTCGTTCAGTCCTTCAGTGGTCTACTTGGACAAGGCGTCGCAGTACAAATGCGGAGGTCCCGGTTCAAACCCGGGCTGAAGGAATTTTTACTTGACAAAAAGGATTGGATGCACTTTCCGTGTTTTTTTCGGTCTTTCTGTGGATTGCACTCTCGAATTAGAGAAGTCTTTCCTCAGTTAGGAGACTTAGTTAAAAATTTGGTTCGTTTGGTCCGATAAATTCTCACCTATGAATGATTATACTTTTGTTTGTCTTCGAAATGTTCCAGGCGGAGTCAACACTAATATTGACTAGTAAAGAACGAAGAGTGCAGTGCGTGGATGAAGTATCACAAGAGTTCGAAATTTCTAAGTATCTTCTTGAAAATACATACATAGTTCTCTTCAGGTAACAATCGCGTATTTTTACATTATGATAAAATATGAGATCAATGTATTTCAATGCGTTGTCGATTAGCGAACACTTCAGATGGACGAATTGAAATCCTGCAAATGCTATCAGGTATAACGTCTATACAAATGATGAAACTTTAATGAGTTTTTTCTTCAAGTCATCCTTCAAAGATCCGCAACCTAATGCTTTGATATCATGTTTGTATTTTCATGGATCTCAGAATTCGCAATTTCAGTATGGTGTCCCCTTACGGGAGCATAATATACCTTCTAAAGTAGGAAACCCATGGACCACCTCTTCGAAGTCTGCGGTAACAGAAAACAAAAAAAAAAAAAAAAAACTGTACAGATGGTAAGTTCACTCATTTTACTACTATACATGTCACTTGAATTACTTTTTATACTTTATTCCTGTTAATTTAGAAAAATCTCTGGAAGGCCCATCAACTTCACGTGAAATGATTCAAACATAGTGAACAGGTGGATATATCCGGCTGGCAACCCACACAGCATTGAATATTCATGGTATATGTTTGACATGTTCCGAAAAAAATATTTGAATATTCTTAGAATATTCACTTTTACCTCAATAATGTGTTTAGAACGTATAATGAACATGACAATGTCACCCTAAAATACGTGAAATTCATGTCCAGAAAATATTCACGGGGACAAACTCATGATTAAGGAGGAACATCAGCTTCGCGCGTAAGGGGAAATTAATAGGGAGGGTCGGTAGTGTTGAGCTATAACCCCTCCTGAAATCTTTCAGCTGTCTGTGGCTGTACGCCAATCAAAACGACTCGCGAAAGAAAAAAAACACTGTACACGGCAACGGGTGTGCCACGATTGCCTTGCTTTAGCGTGAAAAACGTCAAAATATCGCACTTTTCGGAGAATTTCTGTTAATTATAGAAAAATGGCAGAATGAAAACACCTCTAACTTTGCATATAGGTTCTTGAGTGTTTGAGCTGTTCAGCGGTAGTTTTTTTCTAACCTGTCACCATTTTTTATTTTACTATGAATATTTAAAGACGTGGCTGACGAGTTATTCGCTATGACCATATGTAAAACGTTCAAAGTTTGCAAATTATTTATTAAAAAATGGCTGAATGAAAGCGTTTAAAAATTTGAGAGGCCATCGAATATATATTCAAAAATATATTCTGAAAGTTTCATTTAGTTATCACCATTTTGATGAAGCTGATGTACCTCCTTAAAGAGGCGCTGACGTGGCAAACTATCCAGCACCTAGCCAGTGAGATCACGCTTTTCCAGATCAATTCCTGGTCAGTGAATTAGATAACTAGGTTCTTAGCAGAATTCCTTAACGGCGCCTTAGTACTTTCCGATGATCGGGCTAGCCCTCATATCGGAGCCCGTAATTTATTATCATGAAATGAGAAGCAATTATGGTAGCAAAAAAAAACACGAAATTTGACATATTTTAACGTCAGTTGACCCTACCTATGTATCGTATCGACGATATTGTATTTTACATGCACTGAAAAAACCACCGCATCTTTTGTCTCCGCCGGGATTTGAACCCACGTCCGCTCGGTTACTAGTCGCACGCCCTAACCACTACCCTAAACTACCATATGTTATAGGACCGAATATTTTCCTACTTGTTCAGAGCCCATCAAAGTGTCAAGTTATTACTCGGAATATTTCAATGTCATCAAAATTTTGTATTTGCAGGACTAGATTGAAGTGCTTGTATATATTATTACGATTAATTACTGAATATTATATCATGCATTTTTCGTTTACGCGGTCATATGTTTATCCGAATTAAATTACATTTTGTTAGACAAAGAATGTTCCAGGAGTTCCCTTGGAATTTTTATGTTTATTTCCACACTTTTTTTTTAGTTAAAACAACATAAATACTACTCAAAGTGGCAAATTCTTTTGTCGTATGAACTAAAAACAGTGTTGAAATAACCGTAAAAATTTTAGTGGGTCTCCTGGAACATTTTTTTTCTCTAACAGTGTATACCTGGTTCCAGAGAAATGAATTTTTCAATATTTTTTTAAGATGCGACTGCAATTAATTCCTTTCTATTCTATAATTCTGAGACAAATATGATTGAAAACATTTTGAAATCAAGCAAATACTGTCAAATGATATTAGATAAAAGATGGTACATATACAGGGCGATTCAGAATTCGTGACGAATCTCTTGAGGGGTTAATCCTTGTCAAAATTGGGATCCGAAGTTCTTCAGCCATTTTTCCGAAGAATGATTTTTTTTCAATATCATTTATCAATTTTAAAGAATCACAAATGATGCCAATGAGTTTTTTCTTCCAATATTCAAGAGATTTCTCAGTGAAAGTATGTTATGGTTCCATAGAATACTTGGTACACAAATGTACGTAATGTGTGTTTCATACTTCAAATGTATATTATATATATAAGAGTTATTAGGAAAATTAGCATATATTTGAAATTTGATCGATAAAAACACTCGAAGACATACGTGGAATATGTACGGTCAATGTCCACAGCATATTAGATTTTCATATCGCTGAAATATCGTGGAATGTTCTAGAAATGTGCATGGAATATATAATATATTCACCTCAAGCCCATGGATGAATATTCTTCTGGACATGTACATAGAATATCTTTCACACATTCGGGATATTTTTTGAACATTGTGTACTTTTTTCGAATATACAATGAATATCAAATGCTGTGTGGGAAGCGATAATCAAGGAGGAATATCCTCGAAATGGTGTCCCAGGAATCAGCGCCGGGCATTGGGGACGTCCGCTTTCCTATCTGCGGTGCCAGAAGCCTTGTAAATGGAACAGAAACGGGGCAGAAATGGGAGATTTGTCCTTAATGCTGGTTTACGTTCGGGCCGCGTGCCTCAATGTCCTTGGTGAGCTACAATAATTGACTCTGGATGCTTTTCATTGGTCCCTAACCAGCGGTATAATAGCTAAGAAGTATCCCCCAAATTGGTTACTACTCCAACTTATTTTCATTGCTGAAAATCTCTGCTAAATCAATTCCATCATTCGTACCAGAATTATTCCTCGGTTCCACGTTTGAGGGCTAGACTTCCTCGCAATAATTGATGAAAAAATACGACCAAAGACACGATATCTGCAATTATCAACAAGGAATCCCCCCGAGATCACGTTCTTGATATACTTGCTGTATATGTGTGGTTATTAGCCAAGGGAGGATGTACGTGAATTTGAGGGAGAGTTTGGCCTGGCCTCACCACGAGATAGAGCAGACAGGTGAGTTCAAATTCCAAGTATACCTACCATGTATTAGCCGGGGAATGTGACTAGTAGACATTACCACGCGGTCTCGAAGCACGCTTTGTTCGACACGACGAAAAATGTCACGAACCTAAACTCACCCCTTCCTATTCTCATGGTTCAGAGTTCGCAGCTTATATTAGTTTGGAGCTTATTGTTAGGCAGATGGTGGCTTGACTTGACTTTGCTGGCCTCTTATTGGACGTCAGAATATCGCCAGTTATAATCTCCTATGTACACAAGATATTATGCAATCATCACCACACCGAAATCCATGCAATTCTTAAAACTGCAAATTATACCCAGCTTATATGTAAAAGAGAAAAAAAATAATGAAGTCTGCAATCAGAGTCGATATTACAGTGTACTCAATATTTTTCAGTAGTATGCACTGTTCCACTCAACAGTCTGGCTGTAGGAGATCAATACATTATTTAGAACTGCATACTATGACAAATAATGTGCACTGGGAGAGTGTAGGTACCATCAGTGACCAGCTCAACTATTTATCAAGAATAGAAACGATCATTTACCGTTCCTGTTGCTCGAATAAAAGATCATTGCACCAACTACTTCTCATCGCACATCATTGATAACGGATAGTACAAATGTCAATAGTTCACGAAATTGCTTTTGGAATACTAGTACCGCATTCGAGTAATGCTAATAGTCGTTTTCTGTAAGGGTACAAATTGTATTTGTTGTTGATCATAATATATAAGTGGACATACGAGTTGCCTCTAATAAAATTGGGAGAAAAAAATGAAGTTGATACTATACTCCGTTCACCGAGAGAACGGCCTCCGTCCTCTCTCTCACTCCACCTCGATCGCGAAGGCGCTATCGCTATCGCACTCGTTGAAAGCGTATCGTTCTCTCGTTGAACTTAGTTTATAGGGCTTGCCTTCAAACTGTGGTGAAGTTGCCATTGCTATTCGCTCCGTGCGTGACACAGCGCAAACTAATGTATAGGTGAAAAATGATTGTTGTCGCTTTGAAAAAAAAAAAAAAAGAAAAAATTTGTGCTAAGTTTGATCACAAGAGCAATGAAAAACAACAAAATACAAGGTCGCTAAGCAACTTGAACGTTTATTATCGACAATCGACAATTGAACTCAAGCAAAACTCGACTCTGTGATAATGCTAACTAGCAAATGGAACTACGGCAGTAGCCTACACGACTGGAAATAGTTTTTTCACCACACCTGCACGGAAAGTACGACTTTCGCTCCCTTGCGTGAGCGGGAGGTCGTTCTTTCCGATGCAGGGGGTGGTGAAAAATAGTATACCTCACACGGGAGTGAAAAAGGCCATCCCAAACTGCATTTTTGTCACCCTCGCCTTCGGCTCGGGTGTCAATCTCACACGCAGTTTGGGTTAGCCTACTTTCCCTCCCTAGGTGAGTAATATACTATTTCCTAACAGCGTGCGCAAAATTCTACTTTGCGCACGGGTTTGCGTGCGCAAAGTGCCTCTTTCCCGCATTGTTGAACTGGTAACGCCATCCAGTCGTGTAGGCTACGGCCGTAATTCCATTTGCTAGTTAGAGTTATCACAGAGTCGAGTTTTGCTTGAGTTCAATTGTTGATTGTTGATAATAACCGTTTAAGTTGCTTAGCGACCTTGTATTTGGTTGTTTTTCATTGCTCTTGTGATCAAACTTCGCACAAATTTTTTTTATTCAAATATGCATTTTTAATTTATTTTTAATCGTTTAATAATACATACGAGTTACCGATGTTGTCGAATTTTGCGCAGCTTGTTAGGAAAAATAGTATGCGCAACTACTATTTGGATACGGCGTGCGCAAAGTTCGATTTTGCGCACGCTTCGCGTGCATAAAATTCAACTTAACGCGCGCTGTGTGGAAAAATGAAGTTCGATACACGTGCGAAGATGATTCTCGGACGAGTGTGGTTATCACCCTCGCTTCGCTCGGGCGAAAAACTTCGTACTCGTCCGAGAATCAACACTTTTGCACGAGTATCGAAAGTACTATTTTCTCCTTTATTTGAATAGAAAATTTCGAACACGTTGAAATATTCACTGTGCTCGACCGCTCAAAAAAGAATCAGTTATGGGTGAAAAAGTCTCAATCCGTTTTTTTTGGTTTTTTTTTTGTGCTAGAAGAAACGATTGGAACCGATAGAATCCTATATACAAAATGAGAAAGTTAATTGGGTAATACCGATACAAACGAATTGGAAATGAGAATTGGAAAAGGGCCGTTCATTAGGAAATAACTTAACCGGTTGAGTGGTAGACCCTTTTTCTAGTTTTCTGACCAAAAGTGGTACGTTGCAGTTCTTTTTCAGAATACATACGAATATGTTTTCTAGGGGTTTTTGGGGTCGCTGATTACGAATTCGTTATCAGAATTTTGAAATTCCAAGATGGCGACCCGGGACTGCGCATGCGCTCTAGCAAATTCGATATAACTTTGACTATTCGGTCTAAAAATCCCTACTCGGGGGTTTTCGCGGTCGCTGATCACGAATTCGTTATCAGAATTTCGGAATTCCAAGATGGCGTCCCAGTACTTCGCATGCGCACTAGGAAACTCGATATAACTTGGACTATTCGGTTTGAAAATCCCTACTCGGCGGTCTTCGCGGTACTTTCTCGGTTTAAACTATCAAAAGTAATTCAAACTGACACAACTCATTCTAACCCAATCCAACCCAACAGAGGGGTCGGTTGGGTTACGTTAGGTAAGGCTGGATTAGGTTAGCTTTGATCGGATAAGTGGGGTTGTTCTAGTTTAGGAGAGGGCGAAAAAAGGGATTTTCAGGCCGAATAATCAAAATTATATCAAATTTGCTAGATCGCATGCGCAGTACTGGCTGGCCATCTTGGAATTCCGAAATTCTGATAACGTATTCGTGATCAGCGACCGCGAAAACCCTCGAGTAGGGATTTTTAGACCGAATAGTGAAAGTTCTATCGATTTTGCTAGAGCGCATGCGCAGTACTGGCTCGCCATCTTGGAATTTTTAAATTCTGATCCCGGATTCGTGAGCAGCGACCGCGAAAATGGTTATATATCAATTTGTGTGCAAATCGGTTGATATTTGAGCAAGTAATTCAAATTTGTACATAGGGGAGAGTGGGGCAAGACCGGCAGTGGGGGCAAAACCGGCACCAAAAAAAAAAAAAAAAGCGGCTTAATCGTATTTTCGCGATGAGGCGAGTAAAAAAAAGCTGTATCTAACGTATCTTTGCTGAAAATGATAAAATACCGGGAAATGGGGGAAAACCGGCCACTAAACAAGAAAATTATACGAATATTACAAAAATTCAATGTAACAAAGAATAGAAAAATCAATTTAATGAAAGAAAAAATAGAAAAGTTTTAGAGATTAGATGTGTTTAACAAAAGAGCTATTACTATACCATTTGAAATGAACCAAAAAATATTAATCGAAAGAACAATTGTTTATACAGTTTTCTAGAAATTAGAAGATTTTACGAAATTAGAGAGAGCGTCTGGCCGGTTTTTCTCCCATTTCCCGGTATTTTATCGTTTTTAGCAGAGATTACGTTAAATACAGATTTTTCTTACTCGCCTCATCGCGAAAATACGATTTAGCCGCTTTTTTTTTTGTGCCGGTTTTGCCCCACCCTCCAAAATTTTTATAGCTTTCAGCGGAACCATTCGGTATGGCGTTTCGTATGACTCGCCTTAATTCGAAAATACCATTAGGTCATTTTTTTTTTTTGGTGCCGGTTTTGCCCCCACTGCCGGTCTTGCCCCACTCTCCCCTATATGATCTATTACCACTGCGGGGACCTTTTTTTTGTACATATATGATCCATTACCACTCAACCGGTTAAACAGAAATCCGATTACGACCCATACAAAACCTTCTATTGGTTTGAATCATTTTTTTTAAGCAGGGAATGTTGCAGGAATATTGCAATGTTATGCAATGAAAAGCGGACGTAGAGACATTGCAGCAACATTTCAGGGGCATTGCAGCAGCATTGCGCAATACAACCGCAATATTGCCAATATTGCAAAGTTATGTTGCTGCAACGTTGCTGCAACGTCTCGGTGCTGTTAGGGATGTGTCAAAATAACCCCATTTCAAGCGTGTCTTACGGGACAGAGGACTCACATATCTCCCTCGGACGTGATATGTAATCGACGCATGCGCAGCCACGCGATTTGGTTACTTATCAAACCTAGGGAGCAAAAGTGCGCGTCACAGGCATGATATGAACGCATATTACATGATGTTGTCAGGGAGACAGGCGCGACTTTGATTCGGGTGAAGTTGCCCTCGCTTCGCTCGGGCAGCAAACTTCACCCGAATCAAAATCGCGTACGCCACCCTAACAGCATAATAAAGTGATTAGTTTCTTGATCTCATAGAGATTGTAGGAGTGATTATTGGATATGACGGTCGGTGAGAAAGTAGACGAGCATAGCGTTAACGTTTCGGCCCGAGTGGGGGCCCTCCTCAGAACAAACTATTTAATACTGTCAAAAGACAAAAAACCAAGGTAAGAAAAGATTGTACATAAATTAGTAACTATACTATGGAGCAAACCAATAAAAGACATAATCAGTAACTATTCTGCAAGAGCCAGATAATTAGTCCACATGGGCTACTTGTGTGCAGAATGAAAAATATATAAAATAATAAATGACAGTTGGCAGGTACCTTAATTCAACCAATAGTGAATCGGAGTGAAAGATAAAACAAGAAACAAAGAAAGGATTGCACATAAAATTGCAAACCTAAACTCCCACTTCTCCATCCCAGTAATTAACGAGAAAGAGTACGATAAGGGAGCAAAAATCAGGCAAACATGTGCTCCTAACGTCAAAAGATAAAAGACAGGAAGGAAGCCCAGTCATAGATAAAACGAAATTCAAAAACTTAAGCTAGTTGGCTAATAGGATTGAGTTCAAATTTTCACAAAAAAAACCAAAATGTCCAGAAAAGAAGTTAGACAACTAGATAGACTAATGTGAAGAGTTAGAGATAAGAGATTTGTAGATGTCACTGAGATGTTCGACATCTTGCCTCATATTCACAGAGTTTGAATGGCTAACAATGTTACACATTTCCAAGATAAGGCGTTTATAATAAGCTGGTTCTTCGTTCAGGATACTAGCTCTGCTATAATCAAACAAGTGGTCTTGGTTAACCATATGCCTGGTTAAAGCAGTGTAACGTTCCTCTCTCGCATAGATGTTCCTCTTGTGTTCATTAAGCCTAGTGTGAAGGTGTCTACTGGTTTGTCCAATATAAACTTTATTGCAATCCTTGCAAGGAATCTTATATATAACGTTGGAACGCTTATCCAAAGGCAACTTATCTTTGCCAGAATCGAACAAAAAGTTGAGATCGTGAGAGTTCCCACCTACAAATTTGATGTGGTATTTGCAAAAAACCCTATTGAGAGACTCGAACAAACCAGCAACATAAGGAACTGAAATGAATTTAGTAGGCGGTAGATCTAGATCAACCTGATTGTTATTAATGTTGTTATCCAAACTGGAGATATGAATTCTTCTAGCGTTAATATGCCTCTTAAGTAAGCCCACTGGATAATCGTTCCAACGTAGAACCTCATAGATCAGTGACAGGTTCTTTTCGTGAAATTCAGTGCTGGACAACTTCAAACCCCTATCGACTAGATTAAAAATAGTACCTATCTTATACGACCTAGAGTGGTGAGAGTGGAAATTAAGATATCTTTGAGACCAAGTTTTCTTATGATACCAGTCAGTCTTGATCGTATTGCCGGAGTGTATAACAGAAACATCTAGAAAAGAAATCTTATTCTCCAACTCTTTTTCAATCGTAAATTGCAAACGCGGATGGAACTGATTAAAGGTGTTTAAAACCGTTTCTACTTTATCAACAGGCACAGCCGTTAAGATGTCATCCACATATCTAAAATAAAACGGAAGATTAAAGTCTAACTTGTTAATGCAACAACATTCTAGATCTTCCATCACTAGGTCGGACAGAATAGGTGATAAAGGTGAGCCCATTGGAAGGCCATAGCATTGAGCATACGTGGTCTCATTAAATTTAAAAATAGCAGCCTCAAAGAAAATTTTAAGAGCAATCAGCAAATCAGTTTTTGGAATAGGGATGCTATTGTGGATATCAGGCCATCTCCTTTCAATAGCTGCAATAGCCAGATCTGGTGGCACATTGGTAAAAAGAGAGACCACGTCTAAAGAAATTAAAATGAAATTGTCCGGTATAACTAAATCCTTGACGGCGCTAACAAAGGCAAAACTGTCTTTAACTCTAGAGACCGGGGGGGAGACACTCAATTTGATCCAAGAATTCAAGGTTTTGGCTAAGGAGTAAGTCGGGCTATTGATGAATGAGACAATAACCCTAACCGGAATACCCTCTTTGTGAATTTTTGGCAAACCATAAGCTCTCGGTGGAACGCTATTGTTTTTAATACTGTCTTTTGACGGTATTAAATAGTTTGTTCTGAGGAGGGCCCCCACTCGGGCCGAAACGTTAACGCTATGCTCGTCTACTTTCTCACCGACCTTCATATCCAATAATCACTCCTACTAACAGCATAATGTACTAATGCGTTCATATTATCATGCCTTACGCGCACCTTTGCTTCTTAAGCTTCATACGTAACCAAATCGCGTGAAAGCGCATGCGACGACTACACATGGGGCATTCCATGCCAACTCGACCAGCCCGTGACCTCGACCCTTCCGATTTGGTCCGCGATTTTTAATATGCTTAATCCACCTCAAAAAGACACTCCAGATTTTTTCAGATTTTTTCTATCATTGGGTTATTTTAAATCGACTCGAAAGGTAAAAAAAGAACGCCCCTTCCAAAAAATCTGAAAAAATTCACAAAATTTCTAAAAAACATAACGAATTTTTTCATATTTATTCCAAGATGGAGAAATCGATAGATAGGCTTTTTATGGATAGCACTTCTATGGTATTAAAAGAATAAGATTTTTTTGATATTTTTTCTATATGTTTTTTGGCGCGCTGAATTCGAATCCAAAGATGGTTTTTACGTATCATGATTTTGCAGCTATTCGAATCAATTTTTTAATTTTTCATTCCAATGAAAAATAGCTGTGAAATCATGATACGTAAAAACCATCTTCGGATTCGAATTCAGCGCACCAAAAAACATATAGAAATAACATCAAAAAAATTTTATTCCTTCAATACCATAGAAGTACTATTCATAAAAAGCCTATCTATCGATTTCTCCATCTTGGAATAAATATGAAAAAATTCGTTATGTTTTTTAGAAATTTTGTGAATTTTTTCAGATTTTTTGGAATGGGCGTTCTTGTTTTACCTTTTGAGTCGATTTAAAAATAACCTAATAATAGAAAAAATCTGAAAAAAATCTGGAGTGTCTTTTTGAGGTGGATTAAGCATATTAAAAATCACGGACCAAATCGGAAGGACCGAGGTCACGGGCTGGTCAAGTTGGCATGGAATGCCCCATATATATCACGCCGAATGAGATATGTGAGTCTTCCATCTCGTGAGACACGCTTGAAATGGAGTTAGTTTGATGCATGTAGGAGAAAAAATATCGTATTTTGATTCGGGTGGTGCTGCCCTCGCTTCGCTCGCGCAGCAAACTTCACCCTCATCAAAATCGCTTACCTCTCTCCCTAACAGCTTAATGTACTATTTGGAATTGTTGTCTTATGGAAGTATACACACCTTGAAGATGATTTTTTTCCAAATCACTGCTATGCTCTGAGAAAACATTCTAGTAACTCAGTTTTTTCACAGTTGATTAGTGCTATTTTGATACATGATTCATGATTTTCCCAGATTTTATGTCCTCCGCTGAACCAAAATGTAGTCCATCGAAGAAAAAGTAGTTGTCGTAAGGTACAGGTTGCTGCGTTGCATGAAATATCTCCAAATTGGAGGAAATATTATGTATGAATGTAATTTAGGGGCAAACCAACAATATTTCATGAATTTAAGTTCTAGACATAGAAATATTTGATTGTAAGACTTTTTTTCCATCGTTTTAGAAAAACTATTTTACAATCAAAAATTTCTATTTCTTGAATACATAAAATCTCAAACTTGAATACATAAAATATTGTTGGTTTGCCCCTAAATTACATTCATACAGAATATCTCCTCTAAATTTGGAGAAATTTCATGCAATGCAGCAGCCTGTACCCTACGACAATTACTTTTTCTTCGATGGACTGAATTTTTGTTCAGCGGAGGACATGAAATCTGGAAAAATCGTGAACTATATGTATCAAAATAGCACTAATAAACTGTAAAAAGACTCAAGTCACTAGAATGCTTTCTCAGAGCGTAGCAGCATAGATATAAGGTTAGTAGATTGGACAAGTTGAGAAAATTCGGAGTCATATAGCAGTATGTCACAAAATAATAGTGACAACGAATGCTGCCCTCTATATTTGGTGGTAAGATAGAACATCTATCGATATAATCAAAAAATATACCCGTGTACTCGAATCATCTAAATATTCTGTTGGTAAGATGCTAAATTTCTTACCAACAAAAGACACCACGTGGCCTAATTCTGAATTCCGATTTTCAGACTTACGACGCGCTGACATCATACTACAGCTATATACAATGTATAAGTACCTTACAAATGCAATGCGCTCCGTTAGGCTAGCGACTTATATCATGTTTTTCATGCTAACAGGGTGATTATCATGTGTTTTTCGAAAAATTAATTTTTTGTTTTCACTCAAAAACATGTTGGATGATTTTTTTTCCCATGATACGGGCACGATAAGAATCCATGGTGAACGGCTTTGGGGTCTGAAACTTGGGGGATTTTTATACATCAAAGTATACAAGGTGATTCAGTTTGACTGGACCATATTAAATGGGCATATTCCTTGTCGAATTCTAAGACTAAAGTTTCTTAGTGAAAAATTGAAAAATTGAAAAATTGAGAAAAAAAAAAACTATGAAACGGTGGACCTAGGCAACTGAAAACTAAGGAGCGGACGACCTGACTGCCAAAGATTGAAAACGGAATTGTTGAAGTGAAAATTAACACCCGATATCCGTTTTTATTGATGAAAAAGATACTTTATAGCCGGATTAAGATATTTAATAACTCGCGCACCGTTGATCTCCGGAATTTTTCGCTAAGGAATTTTAGTCTTAGAATTCGACAAGGAATATGCCCATTCAATATGGTCCGGTCAAACTGAATCACCCTGTATACTATTATATAATATTATATAAAATATCAAAATGGCAGACAAATCGAGATTTTCGCCACAAATCGTTCATAGGTAATTGGTGGACTCATATATATGGGGCATTCCATGCCAAATCGACCTGGTCCTAACCCTCTTTTTTTCAGATCTGGTCTGCGATTTTTTAAATCATTCCGCTGACTCTAATTAGCGATCACAATTTTTTCGGATTTTTCAAAATAAATTTGAGCGCGTTATGAATTTTCAAAGTTTTTTCTTCATTTCAACACCTCGATGGCCGTGATCGAAAAATCTGAAAAAATTCTCAAGAATTCTGTGTCAGAAATGAAGATTTTTTAACCAAAAATAACAGATTGAAGCGAAAGTCCAGACACGATGAATTTTGTTTGAAAAATTTTCATTTCTGATACAGAATTTTTGATAATTTTTTTCAGATTTTTCGTTCACAGCCATCGAGGTGTTGAAAAAAAAAACTTTGAAAATTCAGTACGCACTCGAATTTATTTTGAAAAATCCGAAGAATGAAATAAAAAATCGCGGACCACATCTGAGTAGTCGAGGGTCAGGACCCGGTTGATTTGGCATGGAATGCCCCATATGAATTATTTTGAGGGTGACCGCAAATGCCGCAGCTCAACTGTTAGCTATTGTTTGCTCACATACTACGCTACAAATCATAACATTTTACGTTGTCAGGTAGCACTGAATAATGCGCAGATATTAAAAATCTGTGGCTAAAATTAAAATCTATATTATCGATCAATGTGAGCAGATCGTTTACCAGAACGCAATTCTGTTGATAAAATAGCGTGCTGAAGCGAAATACACGAAATAGTACATTGTGCACCAAGGTCGTAAAGTGGAACTTTTAAGGCCGAGTGCGATGTTTTAAGTATGAGTCGTAGACGAGCGCGCGAAGCGTGCGAGGCGAAGACGAGTACTGAAAACATCGCACTCGGCCTTAAAAGGCCCACCTCCATGGTGCACACGATACTTTATATAACGCAAGCATATTTTTCTCGCTATTTGATGCCTCTGTATAGGACCTAAAAGTGGTACTTTTAAACTCCGAGGACTTAAAGTGGTACTTTTAAGTCCTAGGACTTAAAAGTACCACTTTGGGTCCTATACAAAGGCATCAAAAA
The DNA here is from genome assembly GCA_943736025.1 of Tenthredo mesomela. NCBI lineage: Eukaryota > Metazoa > Arthropoda > Insecta > Hymenoptera > Tenthredinidae > Tenthredo > Tenthredo mesomela. The sequence goes on from OX031022.1 coordinate 13,774,251, forward strand.
GCGAGGAAAACATGCTTGCGTTATATAATAGTATATTGTGTACCAAGGGCGTAAAGTGGGCTTTTTTGGACCGAGTGTGGAGTTTGCAGTACTAGTCGGAGGCGAGGGAGCACGAGTCGAAGACGAGTGCATCCGCGAGCCGAAGACGAGTACTGCAACCACACGAGGTCAAAAAGCCCACTTAGCCCTTGGTACACACCATATTTTTTGTAACGCATGTATTGATTTCTGCGTTTTTTGTGCTTATAAGCGGCATATATATATATATATATATATATATATACTAAAGTAAAGAATTCTTTATTGCCCGCTTATTGAAGAAGCGGGCAATAATGGATTCTTTATTGCCCGCTCTTTTCAAGTGGTCAATAAACGGCTACTTTAGGCCCTATTTTTAGGTAAAAAAAACGCAGAAATCATGCATGTGTTACAAAAAAGATATTTTCGACTGCCGCTCCGCCTACATTCGTATCGCGACACTGTTTCTACTGGCGAACTTGACCAATCTACTAACCTTATATCTATGGTAGCAGTGATTTGAAGAAAAAAAAAATTTTATTATCATTTTTTTTTTTTTTTTTTCATCTCACGTGTATCACTTGAGTGTGGTAGCCTGATGGAAAAATGCATCTCAAGTTACTTATTTTCACAAATTGAAATGGCAATAACCGAAATATAGGAAAATTAGGAACTTTTACTGTAACATTATACGTTTTATTGAGTAAACGGGGCTTAATAAATTTTTTTTCTGTTCAAGGATTTGTGTACGTATAGATAAGGGTTCAAATAACACTTTTCCGTAAAAAACCGAAAATCAATTTTTTTGGAAATTTTTGCACTCCAATTTCAGTATCTCCTACCCTTAACGATAGAAATATAGACACTCTTCAGCCACTGCTGGGGTGAAAATGTTTTTCAGACTTTATTGTTCAATATGGGTGCTTTTCAACTGTTCCAGCCGAAATACTCTACCGAAACATTAAACGCAATTTTCTCGTGACTACATTTGTCCGAGGGTTTGCTACGATATTGCCAAGAACTGTTGAAGATATCGACTTCAAATTTCAGTTAGAGTTGAAAAACACCATGACGCATTGATTGCACCTGGAAACGGATGAAAACAAATTGTTCGTTTCAATTTCATGACAAATCAGAATTTTCAAAGTTTCTTTTTCAAAGGACTTACCAGGTTCAATCAATTGAGGAGGTCCTCGGAAGCACGAATATCGCTAAGAGTTGACAACATCTTCACACGGTCTCGTGCACTGAGAAAACTGTATTTTTCCATTGACAATATTTCTTGTTCTGAGAACAAAACTTGGTATTGCTCTACTAACAATACATTGTATTTTGCTCAGAATTATACGTACGGCGACGCAGCGTACTATTCTCATAACCGGTATTTTGCTGAGAACAAAACGTATTTTGACTACAACTAAACTCGCTCGGTAATACTTGGTATTTTGATAGGAAAAATACTTTTTCCTCAGTGTGAAATTATGGTAGAAACGGATTTTGCACTATTAGTCCAGTAAAATAAAGGCTGAAATCGTTGTTTTTGTCTGCCAGGCTGCTTTTTTGTGACACGTTGTATTTTGGTCCCCTGAAACTCCCCGAGAAGTGTGGAAGTGCTACCCTTCCGGAAAGGGTTGAAAAAAATTGAAAACTACCCCAAAAATGCATTTTTCCAAATAACTCGAAAACAACGCGAGATATGGAAAAAAGTACGGAGTACAAATTTGTCGAACGTAAAATCTTCTACCGAAAAGATCCGAGAAACTTTGCCCCACTCCCCACAGTTCATCTCCTAGAGCCACCTAAATGTTTATGGTGAGAAAACATTCATAAAAAATCCAAAAATCAGTATTTTTCAATTTTTTTTTTTCAAATTAGCTTAAAAAATCCCAACTTTTTTCCTAAAATGATATTTTTTCTTTCTATTCATGTTTTGTTTAATATCAATCAAAATCAAAGATATCTTTTTATATATTGAATGAATATTTGTTATTTTTTTTTTTTTATACAAAATAGAAATAATAATAATAATATTTTTTCATCTTGGAGAGCACGTATTAAATAAAAAAAAATTGAAAAACACTGATTTTTGGATTTTTTATGAATTTTTTCTCACCATAAACATTTAGGTGGCTCTAGGGGATGAACCGTGGGGAGTGGGGGCAAAGTCTCTCGGACCTTTTCGGTGGAAGATTTTTCGCTCGATAAATTTGTACTCCGTACTTTTTTCCATATCTCGCGTTGTTTTCGAGTTATTTGGAAAAATGCATTTTTGGGGTATTTTTTAATTTTTTTCCACCCTTCCCGGAAGGGTAGCACTTCCACACTTCTCGGGAAGTTTCAGGGGACCAAAATACAACGTGTCACAAAAAAGCAGCCTGGCCGACAAAAACACCGATTTCAGCCTTTATTTTACTGGACTATATTTGTAGCATTACATTTCACCGCAATTGTTTCCAACCACAGAAAAATTTTCACCTCAGTTTTTTATTTCATAATGTTATCAGAGATATCCTTGAAAATTGGAACTGTTCAGCCCTATTTTGAGCATTGTTACAAACGATCAAACATGAGCGAATCCTTGGTCATCCAGGTCTTCCTAGTCCCCTGTGCCATTTGCTTCTTCAGTAATCTCAGTGATCGATTTACCACTGTTAGTCTTAATATCTTTTAGGTAAAAACTGTCCTGAATTTACTCATCTAGAACAGATTATTGCCATATCCACGGTACATCCTAATCTGAATATCAGTAAAATATGTTTTGTTGAAACACTGAGTGATATCTACCTAGAGGTTACGTGGAAAGTGCTGGTGCCAAGCGCGCCGGCGCTGATTTATTCGAATATTACGAGGGCCGCCAATTTCAGACTTGCGACGAATATCCTCAGAGTCCGTCTGCTATTTGATTTTGATTGCTGTGAAACAAAAATGGCGAAGTAGGAAAAAATTGTGTTCAAGAAATCAGGTGTATTGACTAAACAATTTTCTAATGGTCGATGTAAATATGAAAGTCCACTCTTTTTTCAAATAGAATTTACGATACCAAGGAAAAAATGAATTAAATCAAATTGTATCAATGAATTTGATCAAATTTGATCTAGTTGGATCTAAATTTTGGGAAAAATTAGATCTAAATAGATCTCCCAAGATCTACTTAGACCTGACTAGATTTAAAATTGCATTTGTACGTTTATGCGAATTAGATCAAAGTAAATGTAGTGAGATCTCTCGAGATCTGTTGAGATCCAATTTTCCTAAAATTTATATCTAACATGGATCAAATTTGATCAAATTTGATCTAATCCATTTTTTCACGGGTACCCGATATTATCGTTTGTTGCAGTTATCTTGTGACCGTTCAAAGTACCTACTCAAACACAACAATTTTGAAGTAGACCGTTACTGCTTCATTTATACCGATTGCGGTTATTCAGATCTCGGTTAGAGTTGACGGGAATTTTATTCCATATTGTATTTTGTAATTGCAATTTGATTATTCAAAGAGATGTTTCTGCATTTTTTTCGATACGATGAGTCTCTCTCAAATCTACACTCTTTTCACTTTTGCACTTAGCCATTTTCATTCTCACGATCATTCGTTGCACAATGTACAGCCCTTTGAATGGAATGTCAGAATTCAGCCGCAGGATGAAGTCACATATATTTCCCTTGAATATTGTTAAACTTTGAACTGCGCTTACACGGAAAAAAAATTGTTGTTGAATTTACTATGTGAGCAGCTACATATAGGACAACACTTTTTTGCAGTAGAAATGACAACAATTGTGGTAACATTTACTCATTAGGACATTGAAATTTACTTGCTCCTATGTACCAAATACTAGAATTGTGGTAATTTCTACTACAAAAAAGTGTTGTCCTATATGTAGCTGCTTAACATAGTAAATTCAGCAACAATTTTTTTTCCGTGTAGCTGCAATAGTGTTACGTGTGCAGACACCCGCACTGAAAGTAGGTGTCTCTAAATTCTTTGCCTCGTAAGAGCTCCGCGAGCAACAAAGAAAAGAAAGGACGGGGATTCGAGCTCAAGACCTGGAATGGAATCTTGGCGTCTGTCACGGCGTCCTCGAATAAAACACCAGACGTGTCTCAGGGCTTAGCTTATTTCAGTACATTCCCGCTGTTACAGTAAAGAAATTTCACCCACTTTTCACTCACTGTCTATACCCGCTCCGTCTTGGCTCATGGTGAATAAAATCACAAAAATGGTAGCAGGGTTGGCAAATCAGATGAAAACCTCAAAAAGTTTCGCAGGTTTGATTATGAGATTTGAGTGAACAGTAGGTACGTCTATTCTATTCTCCAATCGGGGAATTGAAAGTGTCTCGTTTTTCCTGGATCAGCTAAAGTGATGCCAATGAACGTCCGAGGCAACAGATTACAATGAAATTAGTTCTCTCGGCACGAATTTTTTTGCATATCTTCACGGAAAGTATTTATATCGAGGGCTAAGGACTAGAAGGGCGTAACCCACATTTTTTCGACTTTGTTGAATTTTCTACTATAGGGGCGTATATCTGAAAATTTAACACATGGGCCCTTCTGGCAGCACCCGTAGTTGTTTGTGGGTTACACCCTTCTGATCCTGAGCCCTCGATATGTACGATTTTTTTTTTCTGTTTTGTTTACTGTCGTCCCTCCTTGATCTATCAAATCAAGGCGGAGTGCAACGTTTCCTTCCACCGCGGTAAAGCAGAGATCTTCACTGTTTGGTACCTCTGCATCCCGCCAGATGGTGCAGCACGCGTCTTTTAACCAGCAATTCCAAACCGATTTCATTTGTCCTTCGTTCGTATTTTAGGTTAGCTGCTAGCTGGGTGAGGTTAGCCGTGTGCGATGCGATGTTGATTATTTGTATTTTTAATCAAGCAGAAGCATGCAGTATGCACATGTTACGTAAAGTGACGGAAGAATCCTTCACTAGCGCTGCCGCTCGGCTTACAAGTACACTGGGTGCAATGTCAGTACAAAGTGTCACCTCAACGAAATTTCGGTTTTTTGGTATCCCGTAACGAAGATTCGTCAATTTTCAGCCATTTCTCCATCAACTGACACGGGAGCAGGTTCAAGTGTGTGGTCCTTCATTGCAGAGGGCCTGATTATTTTGAAACTGGGATTATCTACGGCAATAGTGAATAATCGCATGGTTTTTATGGTCGGTACCCGAATCTATGAAATTTGTTGTAAATTTTTTTTGAAACAATTGAACTAATCAGGTCCCTTCCACCAAAATAATGCGTAATCCCCCAAAGTTGAATTATTGATTGAGTAGTTTCGGAGAATTGACCGTTCTCATTTTCGAGGTTTCGACAAACGTTGCATTCGACGTTAAAGAGAAACCGATCTACTCACACAGATGTACTGAGTGATTGAGATGAACAGTCCGTCCTTTTACAGTTTAATCCCTCAAAAAACAATTGGACTCCAGTTTTGCATCTAGGCTTACGTAAAAGAGAAACATAAATAAAAATACTCGTCTGGACAAAATTAAAATAAACTGTACTTTTTCTCGACGCTGGATCATAGGGCGGGTTCCTTATCACATCGCTTGTCAAGAGTATTAGGCTCGAGTAAAGATGTAAAATTTAGATTACGAGTTGGAAAAAACATGCATGATATACTGGCCTGGAAGCGCTGAAACCTGGAAATATTGCCTTGTGTACACGGATTATTTTGTCCGTTTGATAGACGGAATTATACTACATTTTTAGAGCACACTGCGGTTTTGAAATGTCACCTTCAAAGCTACAACTCACCCATATCCGCGACGAGGTGCTACCTCGCCAAATAAATTACTGAATATTCTACGTTATATGGTTAATACTCCCGATCGATACTCATTTTCCCGGTAACCGAGTTTATTTCCAATAATCGCTCTGATTTCTCAGATTTTTTTGCCAGAATATAATAGATCGTGATATTTTGAGATAGTGCTATAGGACAGATTTTTTTGGTAAATCCTGTTGATCGTTTTTTTTTGCCGTGTTTGACGCCTAAATGTCATCCCTCTGGCCTGTAACCATCTCTTTTTCCCATATTGTAACGGGCGCAAAAAGTACTTCAAATTAAAAAAATTGCAAATTATCAATATTTTTTCAAACTAAAGCATATTTATAACCTTCTTCTGAAAAAAAAAAAAAAAAAAAAATGAACACAGATATCTCACAATAAAAATCGAAATCTTCTAACCAATTTTTCCGTCATTCCTCCGGGCAGTTGAAAATGAGTCGATATTAGTGCAATAGATAGCGGTAACTAACCGGGCGCTCGAAAGCAGTGTATCCTAGATCTAATTAACCGAGGTCCGAGCTGACAGTTTTTTAAAATTTCATTTTTTATGTTTATGACTTTTTTCTTACGAAAAAGTGTGGCTCGAGTAGATGTCACAAGCTGGAGCGTCATTCCTCTGGCGAGTGTCAAATATGTAGTTTCAAATAAATCACATCTTTGTGTGTGTTCTCAAGTGAAACTATATCGAACACTAAGTCATCACCGCGTTTTGAGGTTTAAAAAACCGCGCATGTTACATTACGAACGAGAAATCGTCAAAACCGTTATTCCTCTGGGTGAAAAAAAAAAAAAAAAATTCGCAAAATAGAATGGCGAGTTTGTCCATAGAAAGTAGAAAGAAAAAAAAAGACCCGCAAAATAGTAACGCGAGTTTGTCTAAGCGGTAATTATGTCTTATTAATTCATACTAAAGGTCATCCATACTTTGAAAAGTAAAAATGATTGGTTTTTTTAATTTTTCTTTTGTACCCCGAAAAATGAGTACTTCGGGAGAATCGCCCATATATATCATAGATTCACTGCCGATAAATATGTAAGTAATTGTGGAGTAAAATAAATGTTGAAATAAATATTATGAATCTTTCACAACCATTTATGAATCTTTTCCAACCATTCGAAAATCTTGAATGAAGATATTTTCCAGAACCCTCATCATTCCTAACGAGTGGATAAGGGAATTTAGAAATGACACCCCTTTATTTATCATACTGTTAGTGACATTTTTCTAATCCGAAAGTGACAGTGCTTGATTCTTGGTTTGAAACGAGATTCCGGAAAAACACTTTTCGCAAGGCGGAAGCTCCTCAAAGTTTAGGAATATGTGAATCCATGAGAATGAAAATTAAACGAACCATACATATTTGTTGAAAATAAGTATTAGAGCTGAACACGTAACCTTCTTCAAAGCTACTACGTACCAGTTTAGGTTCAACTATATAATTATGGAAATTTCTATCGGTCTTTATACCCGAGTAGTGAAGAAAGTTAAGCATAACTCTCCGTGGAGCTTGATGCCCTGGTACTCGTCATCACCAGCGACCATTATTGATCCCAAGGCATAAACGCGGGTGTTCATATGAACCGGCTGATGTATACCCCCAGAGCTTTCGCGAAGACGCCTCATACCCACGCTTTACTCTGGCTTGCTGATGTTGTAAAAAATATAAAAAAAAAAGAAACAAAAAAAATTAAAAAGAATACCCATATACCAGGCAATATGAGCGCGCTAGAGAATGGACGAAGGAGGCTTAAAACAAAGTCGTGAACGTTTTGTCTTTGCGTTCCCTTATTGCCGCGAAATTTTAGCTCATAGAAGAGGAGAAGAAAACGAGAGGAGACATGTGGCTTTGATGTTTCGACAGCTGAAGAGTGTCTGTTTACTGTTATTAGTATAAGACATGCAGAGTTAACCTTCGGAGAATTGAACTGCTGGAACGTAGAGGGGCATGGAATATTATTTCGCCACTTCGAAGTGGCCCCCTTGCTACTTTTTCCGAGAAATTTTAATTTGCAGTTTGAAAAACACAGTGGCGAGTGGAGACATCACGGTCATCTAAGGAAAATCGTCTGTATTTTTCACAAGATTAACCTTTTTTCCACGTTCAACCATTGAAGACTAATTTTAGCATCTCTAGTTTGCAATAGTAACATAAAAAAATGATTAAACGAATGAAGAATATGTTTTTGACACTAAATAAATGAAGGTAGCTTTGACCGGAGTTACCCCACTGGCTGGGGTGATAGCAGTCAGCATGGGGGTCATACCAGTCGGGTTTGACTGCATACGTATAGGTATATGTCAAGACGAACTGTTTTTTTAATAAACTGTAATGACTGGAATAACTTACATTTTTTTTGTCTAATTTCCTTTGTCAGTTATTCTTTTTCTAATACGAGGCATCTATAATGAAAACACTAAATCGTTGATACTCAATTAGATGCATGAAACCTCATCATAACCTACACATTTGCCATTAACAACTAAAGCAGAGTTCACTCTATTTTAGAATATTATCAACAAACACACGTAATATTTGTGATTCGGAAAAGTATGACGAGAAATTAGAAACTACTGTCTCGTCGTTTGATATTATCTACTTGTAAACAATCTAGACTAGAACGGCCCATCGATGTATCCTAACCTCAATGGGAGGTGACATAGTATAGCGTAGTTAGCAGGCGTGCCTGACCGCGGCGGCGGCCCACAGTGGGACGGAATCCCAAATTCCTGGCCAAAAGTCGAAAACGTATTCAATTCGGGTGAATATCAGAACTCGGGGGTTTTTGGGATCGCTGATCACGAATCTGAAGTCAAAATTTGAATAAACAAAATGGCGGATCCGATACAGCTAAAAATTCCTTAGAAAATGTTCATCGTTGTCGAAAACCAAGATGTTTTGGGATAGTTGTGTTCAGAATCCAGCACGGAAATATATTGTTACAAAGGTGTATTTTCCCTCCCACACTTTACATTAGATTTCATTGCATTCAGTCTAGCAGTCTTCAAAGATAAATGATTACAAATAAAAGATGTAAAATAGTTGATTGCGGTTGCTTCGTCGACCGATATTATTGTCAATATTAGTCTTGTTTCAGACATTAAAAGAAACGCATGCATTTTCCAATAAACAAAAAAAAGCTAAAATATTTCAATATAATTTCTTTGTAATCGACTTGAATCTTTCTTTCAACTCAGGGACCAATTTCTTTATTACATTATTACCAGCTTAAAGCCTAAATTTTATAACAATATATATGCGAAAAATATATGCGACATATATGTGACATATTTGTTTTTTGCGCTAACACATATTTTTATAAGTTTGATATAAATGTCGGATAGATGTCAACATAAATGTTGCGGCATGTATGTCGACATCTATGTCAACACTATGTAAAACTCAATCAAACATATTTGTATTTTGCGTACTTATATGTTATATATGCGACATAGATGTCACATATATTTTTCGCATATACAGGGTGGTCCATTTTAATTGATGCAGGCGAATATCTCGAAAACTAACAATTATAAAAGAAAAAGTTTTATACAAAACTTGAAGGGTTTCGAGGGGGAAAGATAATGCTGATATGTGTTGACTTGTGGACTTCGCCAATTCCAGATTTCGCAAGCAACTTCGGATTTTAGATAGGGAACACATGTTTTGGTTTGGGGCATCTGATAGCGCGATGAAAGACTCATTCAAACACGCAAGCAAAAAAAATTGGAAAAAAAAAATTTTGCAAAAAAAATTGGAATAAAAAAATTCGCGAATTTTTTTTTTTTCTTGCCAAAGATTGCTTTTTTGTCCCTAGCTTTCGAACATTTTCGTTGTTCATCACTCTAGCTCAAAATTTTTCTCGCCAATTTTGAAATTGGAAAGATTGAATGTACCAGATTAGTGAAAAAAAAATCGTAGATCAATAACGCAGAGTGATGAACAATGAATGTGTTCGAAAGCTAGGGACAAAAAAGCACAATCTTTTTCAAGAGAAAAAAAAAAAATTCGCGAAATTTTTTTTTGCAATATTTTTTTTTCCAATTTTTTTTACAAAATTTTTTTTTTTCCAATTTTTTTTGCTTGCGTGGTTGAATGAGTCTTTGATCGCGCTATCAGATGCTCTCAACCAAAACATGTGTTCCCTATCTAAAATCCGAAGTTGCTTGCGAAATCTCGGAATTGGCGAAGTCCACAAGTCAACACATATCAGCATTATCTTTCCCCCTCGAAACCCTTCAAGTTTTGTATAAAACTTTTTCTTTTATAATTGTTAGTTTTCGAGATATTCGCCTGCATCAATTAAAATGGACCACCCTGTATATATTAGGCTGTTTCATTTTTAGGCAATTTTTTATTCTATGATATACCAGAAAATCTTATACTTTATAGAAAATAATAGTACATTGTGCACCAAGGTCGTAAAGTGGAACTTTTAAGGCCGAGTGCGATGTTTTAAGTACGAGTCGTAGACGAGCGCGCGAAGCGTGCGAGGCGAAGACGAGTACTGAAAACATCGTGCGAGGCGTTAAAAGGCCCACCTCCATGGTGCACACGATACTTTATATAACGCAAGTATATTTTTCTCGCTATTTGATGCCTCTGTATAGGACCTAAAAGTGGTACTTTTAAAGTCCGAGGACTTAAAGTGGTACTTTTAAGTCCTAGGACTTAAAAGTGGCACTTTTAAGTCCTAGGACTTAAAAGTACTACTTTAGGTCCTATACAAAGGCATCAAAAGGCGAGAAAAACATGCTTGCGTTATATAAAAAATATTGCCGCCTGGTAAAAGGTTTCAAGTCTAATAGCGGCTTAGCTCATTCAAAAATTCGATTTGCCACCTAAATAACACAGGAAATTTTTTCTTAGCGAAAATTGTTCATGTTTGACGCGTTATAACTCCGAAACTACTGGTTGTACGGTCTTCGACCACGGAAACATTTTTGTAGAGAATTTAATTTCCTTCAAAAGCTATATGAATGTTTTTTCGAAAAAAAAATTTTAACAACGAACAATTCAATTAAACCAAAAAAAAAAATTTTTCCTGTGTTATGTAGGTGGCAAATCGAATTTTTGAATGAGCTAAGCCGCTATTGGACTTAATAGTATATTATGTGGCATACCCGTAAACCAAGTGTTTTTCGGCGAGAATAATGATTTCAGGACGAGCTAATGGCGAGCCGTAAGCGAGTTCTGAAATCATTATTCGAGTCAAGAACGGTTTACGGGTGCGCCCCATACTGTATTTTTTTCGAAATAGGCATGAAAAGTCACTTTGACGCCTGTTGAGATTCACTAGACGAAGAGTGAGGTTATAGTGCGATCTGTCGCGCACTTCGAACCGCGCATCGAAACTGCCATATAAAGACTTTATACGGCAGCTTTGGAATGCGCACTTCGAACTGCGCATCCAGACTGCCGTATAAAGACTTTATAGGGCAGTTCTGAAACCATCCGTATAAAGTGACACTTTGTGGATCGAAAACAGGCGTCAAAAAGTGATTTTTCAATGCCTATGCCGAAAAAAACCTTTTACCAGGCGGCATTATTTTATATTTTCTATAATGTATAAGATTTTCTGGTATACCATAGAAAAAAAATATTGCCTCAAAATGAAACACCCTAATATATATATTTCCGTGCGGAAATCCCTCACAGAATCGGGCTCAGGAAGCCGATTTTGCATTTTTGATGCGTAGGCTCTGATATAAGTCGAAATAAATGGTACGCCAACACTTTTCGATCGAAAAAATAAAAAAAATCCCGATTTCTGTCGATCAAACGTACCAGTTCGAACTCATTTCTGGTCAAACATCGGCTGTCGAAAGGAGAGGTCGAATAATAGCCCCGTTTCGGAGAAAATAGACAAGCCGGTAGCCGATCGTGTAGACACCCCCACCTCCCTTAAAAGACTTTTTCCTAACTAAGTGTGCAAAATTCGATTTTGCGCACGCAAATGAGTGTGCAAAATAGTACTTTCCCGCACTAGTGCGCAAAATAAATATAATTGAAACGCAACACCTTTTCTTTGTGTATTGTAACGTTTAATGAAAGAAAGAGAATTCTAGGTGCGGGGAGATAGAGCTGGTAAACGTAAATAAACACGATCGGCATCGTTACCGATTCTTTAAAGCGGACACTTCATCCATCTTATATACAATAATTTGTATATACTTGAAAATTTAATATTTCATACAAGATACCAATGTTGCAGAATTTTGCGTAGCTCGTTAGGAAAAATAGTATACGTAACTAGTGCGCATAGGTGTCTCCCGCACTCGTCTCTTTTGTCGCCCTCGCTACGCTCGGGCGACAAATCCGACTCGTGCGGGATTCACCTATTTTGCGCACTAGTTACGTAATCTACTATTTCCTAACAGCGTGCGCAAAATTCTACTTTGCGCACGGGTTTGCGTGCGCAAAGTGCCTCTTTCCCGCATTGTTGAACTGGTAACGCCATCCAGTCGTGTAGGCTACGGCCGTAATTCCATTTGCTAGTTAGAGTTATCACAGAGTCGAGTTTTGCTTGAGTTCAATTGTTGATTGTTGATAATAACCGTTTAAGTTGCTTAGCGACCTTGTATTTGGTTGTTTTTCATTGCTCTTGTGATCAAACTTCGCACAAATTTTTTTTATTCAATTATGCATTTTTAATTTATTTTTAATCGTTTAATATTACATACGAGTTACCGATGTTGTCGAATTTTGCGCAACTTGTTAGGAAAAATAGTATGCGCAACTAGTGCGCATAGGTGTCTCCCGCACTCGTCTTTTTTGTCGCCCTCGCTGCGCTCAGGCGCCAAACCCAACTCGTGCGGGATTCACCTATTTTGCGCACTAGTTGCGCAATCTACTATTTTGGTGTCCATAGACGGCATAAAACAGAATTCTCGATGTCGGTGTTGCCATAGATATAAGGTAGTAGATTGGACAAGCTGAGAAAATTCGGAGTCATATAGCAGTTGTCACAAAATACAGTATTCCCTCCGAATAGGGCCGCTCGAAGGCGGTTAGGGGAGTATGATTCCTGGAAACCACTTTCCCCCACCAATAGCTTGCGAGCACGGCTCAACACGGCTGCTGGCTCAACCTCTGAATAGGGCCACGTATAAACACTCGTAAACAGAAATATAGTGGGGGAAGCGCTCGAGCAAGGATTAGGGGAAGCGGCCCTATTCAGAGGGGCCCCATTCGGAGGGAATACTGTAATAGTGACATCAAATGCTGCCCTCTATATTCGGTGTTAAGATAGAACATCTATCGATATAGTAAAAAATTTCACCTCTGTACTTGAATCATCTAAATATTTTGTTGGTAAAATGATAAATTTCTTGCCAACAAAAAACACCACGTGGCCCAATTCTGAATTCCGATTTTCAGACTTAGGACGCGCTGACATACTATACAGCTATATACAATGTATACCCTACAAATGCCATGCGCTTCGTTAGGCTAGCGGCTTATATTATTTTTTTTATGCTATCAGCTTGATTATCATGTCTTTTCCGAAGAATTAATTTTTTTTTTTCTTCACTCAAAAAACATGTTGGCTAATTTTTTTTCCATGATACGGGCACGATAAGAATTCGAATGTAACCGGCAGTGTTAACAAAAAAGCTCTGCTTTTTTGCAATAGGCACGATCGTAGGCTTGACAATTCTGATAAAATATTGCAACGTTTCAATTACTAACAAAAGATGAAGAATTGCAATGGTTCAATTAGTAACGAATAAGATCACAAACGAAATTCGGTTGTTCAAGATATAAAAAAAAAAAAAAAAAGAAAAAAAAAGGAATTGATTCATAATGGGGTAAGAATATCCTTAAATGATATTATTGAATAATATTATTAAATTTCAATTGAGGATTCTGGTTTTGTCAATTTTCATAGGTTAGGACCGAGTAAAGTTAAGTTGCCATTCATTTGGATGCAAGAAAAAAAAAAAATATATATATATATATGAATGAAAAAAAAAAAAAAAATTTAAATTGTGAAACACTTAAACCAGAAGTGATGATATCTTCAAAAGTTTCGTGGATCATCTTTACCAAAAACTTGATCCCCCCCCCCCCCCCCCCCCCCCCCCCAAATTTTGTTCGAATCGGTCGAGTCGTTTTCCCGCAATTCAGGATACACGTAATAATTAATTAAATTGTGAAACACTTAAACCGGAAATGACGAAATCTTCAAAAGTTTCGTGGATCATCTTCACCAAAAACTTGATTTCCCCCCCCAAATTTTGTTCGGAATTGTGAAACGTTTAAACCGGAAATGATGAAATCGTCAAAAGTTTCGTGGATCATCTTCACCAAAAACTTTATTTCCCCCCCAAATTTCGTTCGAATCGGTCGAGTCGTTTTCCCGCAATTCAGGATACACGTAATAATTAATTAAATTGTGAAACACTTAAACCGGAAATGACGAAATCTTCAAAAGTTTCGTGGATCATCTTCACCAAACACTTAATTTTTCCCCAAAATTTCGTTCGAATCGGTCGAGCCGTTCTTCCGCAATTCAGGATACAAACAAACTTTCGGCATTACGCACACACATACATACATGTTGGAAAATGCTAGAAAATGATTGTGTGAGTGATGAAACGAATTTCTGAGTTGAAGAAAATTGTTTTTCTCGGTCGCACGTTTTTCGCGATGACAAATCCAATAGGTACTCCCCTATGCGATCGTGCCTAAAAATGAACGATATCTATGGTGAACGGCTTTGGGGTCTAAAATTTAGGGGATTTTTACATCACAGTACAGTAGACTCTCGTTATATGATCATTCCATGCATGGCCAAGCGAACGGTTCGCCCTCCACACGTACAAACACACACACTAATATGCCGTTCCCCACTATACTCTCCACCAAGCCGCCGGCATGCTTTACGCAGCCACAAAAATTGCGCGCGCCGCTTACTGCTCTTCCCACCACGCCTGGCGCGCACCCGTATCTCGCGTGGAGAGGGCATTCGATATATGGCCATTGACCTCTCCCATAGCCCCGTCAGATGGCCATATAACGAGAGTCTACTGTATATCGATACCTGCGCGGAATAACCGGCTATCTCAGAGTCCGCTTGAAAAAGCGGCTATCTCAGAGTCCGCTTGAAAAAGCGGCTATCTCAGAGTCCGCTTGAAAAAGCGGCTATCTCAGAATCCATTCGAAAAACCGACTGTAGCCTATATTATTAATATAGGCACAGGCCGCGTTTCCGAATGGATTCTGAGATAGCCGCTTTTTCAAGCGGACTCTGAGATAGCCGCTTTTTCAAGCGGACTCTGAGATAGCCGCTTTTTCAAGCGGACTCTGAGATAGCCGGTTATTCCGCGCAGGTATCGATATATACTATTATATAAAATATCAAAATTGCAGACAGGTCGAAATTTTCGCCACGAATCGTTCACAGATAATTGGTGGACTCATATATATCTGGCATAGCTGATATCATATTCTAATTTATATTAATAGAGACTTCGGTATCGTAATAGAGGAAAGATAAAGATAAATTATAAATTATAAATGTTAGAAAGATAAATTATAAATGTTATTTGGATTATTAATATCCTTTTTTTAGGCACGATCGCATAGCGGAGTGCCTATTAGATTTGTCATCGCGAAAAACGTGCGACCGAGAAAAATAATTTTCTTCAACTCAGAAATTCGTTTTATCACTCACACAATCATTTTCTAGCATTTTCCAACATGTATGTATGTGTGTGTGTAATGCCGAAAGTTTGTTTGTATCCTGAATTGCGGGAGAACGACTCGACCGACTCGTACGAAATTTAGGGGGAAAATCAAGTGTTTGGTGAAGATGATCCACGAAACTTTGAAAGATTTTATCTCTGCCGGTTACGAAGTGGTCAGTGTTTTACCCCTAAAATAATGATTATTTTACGTGTATCCTGGATTGCGGGAGAACGACTCGACGGATTCGAACAAAATTTGGGGGGGAAATCAAGTTGTTGGTGAAGATGATCCACGAAACTTTTGAAGATTTCATCATTTCCGGTTGAAGTGTTTCATAATTTAATTAATTATTGCATGTATCCTGGATTGCGGGAAAACGACTCGACCGATTCGCACGAAATTTGGGGGCGAAATCAAGTTTTTGAAGATGATCCACGAAACTTTTGAAGATTTTATTATTTCCGGTTTAAGTGTTTCACAATTTAATTAATTATTACGTGTATCCTGGATTGCGGGAAAACGACTCGACCGATTCGAACAAAATTTGGTGGGAAAATCAAGTTTTTGGTGAAGATGATCCACGAAACTTTTGAAGATTTTATTATTTCCGGTTTAAGTGTTTCACAATTTAATTAATTATTAGGTGTATCCTGAATTGCGGAAAAACGACTGAACCGATTCGAACGAAATTTGGGGAGAGAATCAAGTTCTTGGTGAAGATGATCCACGAAACTTTTGAAGATTCCATCGTTTCCGGTTTAAGTGTTTCACAATTTAACTAATTATTACGTGTATCCTGGATTGCGGGAAAACGACTCTACCGATTCGAACAAAATTTGGGGGGAAAATCAAGTTTTTGGTGAAGATGATCCACGAAACTTTTGAAGATTTCATCATTTCCGGTTGAAATGTTTCATAATTTAATTAATTATTGCATGTATCCTGGATTGCGGGAAAACGACTCGACCGATTCGCACGAAATTTGGGGGCGAAATCAAGTTTTTGGTGAAGATGATCCACGAAACTTTTGAAGATTTTATTATTTCCGGTTTAAGTGTTTCACAATTTAATTAATTATTACGTGTATCCTGGATTGCGGGAAAACGACTCGACCGATTCGAACAAAATTTGGGGGGAAAATCAAGTTTTTGGTGAAGATGATCCACGAAACTTTTGAAGATTTTATTATTTCCGGTTTAAGTGTTTCACAATTTAATTAATTATTAGGTGTATCCTGAATTGCGGAAAAACGACTGAACCGATTCGAACGAAATTTGGGGAGAGAATCAAGTTCTTGGTGAAGATGATCCACGAAACTTTTGAAGATTCCATCGTTTCCGGTTTAAGTGTTTCACAATTTAACTAATTATTACGTGTATCCTGGATTGCGGGAAAACGACTCTACCGATTCGAACAAAATTTGGGGGGAAAATCAAGTTTTTGGTGAAGATGATCCACGAAACTTTTGAAGATTTCATCATTTCCGGTTGAAATGTTTCATAATTTAATTAATTATTGCATGTATCCTGGATTGCGGGAAAACGACTCGACCGATTCGCACGAAATTTGGAGGCGAAATCAAGTTTTTGGTGAAGATGATCCACGAAACTTTCGAAGATTTCATCATTTCCGGTTTCAGTGTTTCACAATTTAATTAATTATTACGTTATCCTGAATTGTGGGAAAACGACTCGACCGATTCGAACGAAATTTGGGGGGGAAATCAAGTTTTTGGTGAAGATGATCCACGAAACTTTTGAAGATTCCGTCATTTCCTGTTTAAGTGTTTCACAATTTAATTAATTATTACGTGTATCCTGAATTGCGGGAAAACGACTCGATCGATTCGAACGAAATTTGAGGGGGAAATCAAGTTTTTGGTGAAGATGATGCACGAAACTTTTGAAGATTCCGTCATTTCCGGTTTAAGTGTTTCACAATTTAATTAATTATTACGTGTATCCTGAATTGCGGGAAAACGACTCGACCGATTCGAACAAAATTTGGGAGGGGGGGGGGGGGGGGGGGGGGAATCAAGTTTTTGGTAAAGATGATCCACGAAACTTTTGAAGATATCATCACTTCCGGTTTAAGTGTTTCACAATTAAATTTTTCTTCATTTTTTCCTTTCTTTCTGCATCAAAACGAATGTCAAACTAACTTTACTCGGTCCTAACCTAAGAAAATTGACAAAACTAGAATCCTCGATTGAAATTTAATAATATTATTTATGTGTCATAGGCCGTAAAACCGCGATTTTAACCTTGCTTCGCTCGGTTTAAACGCGGTTTTTGGCTTGGACACACAAAATTCCGTATGCCATACGGCCCAAAAAGTATTTTCCGACGAATTTGAGTTTATAATCCGAGCCGAAGGCGAGGATTATGATGAAATTCGTCAGAAAATACTTAATCGGCCTAGTGACATAATGTACTATTAATTTTTTTATTTTTTTTCTCATATCTTGAACAATCGAATTTCGTTTGTGATCTTATTCGTTACTAATTAAATCATTGCAATACTTTATCATTTGTTAGTACAGTAGAGTCCCGCTTTCGTCAGCCTCACGGGAGGACTGCTGACAGAACCGGGAACGTCCAAGTCCCACCCAAGGAGGCGTACGAGTCAGCGAACGCCAGTGGCGTAGCAAAAGTGAAGCGGTGCACTGGCTTCGTGAAAAAGCGAGACTGCCGAAGCGAGGTTTGTTTACATACATTCCTACACCACTGGCGGAGGCCTCGGGCTACGCCTTCGCCTCGCTTCAGGTGGCTTGACGCACGAGCGGAGGAGAGCAGCGGTAGTAGAGTGGGAGGTAGGGGAACGTAGAGCCTGACAGAATCGAGGCTGACAAAAGCGGGACTCTACTGTAATTGAAACGTTGCAATATTTTATCAGAATTGTCAAGCCTGCAATCGTGCCTATTGCAAAAAAGCAGAGCTTTTTTGTTAACACTGCTGGTTTTTTTTTTTTTTTTACAAATTTACACATTTAGAGAATTTTTTTTAATTAGTCGTAAGTTATATACCAGATCTGCAAACAGGTGACAGGTTTACTTGTAAACAATCTGAATAAATAAATAAATGAATAAACAAATGAATTCCATGCCAAATCGACCGGGTCCTATAACGATCGACCTCTCAGATCTGGTCCATGATTTTTGATATCATTCTTCTGACTCTAAATAGCGATGACAATTTTTTGGATTTTTAAAAATAAATTTGAGTGCGTTATGAATTTTCAAAGTTTTTTTTTCAACACCTCGATGGCCGTGATGGGAAAATCTGAAAAAATTCTCAAAAATTCTATGTCAGAAATGAACATTTTTGTACCGAAATTCAGAATGTCTGGACTTTCGCTCCAATCTGTTTTTTTTTTTTTAGCTTTATTCTATGAAAAAAAATAGAAGTGGAGATCAATACACCGTGGACTGCTGCTTGAATATTTCTAACGATAGCCAATAAGGATTCTTGGAAATTTTTTCACATTTTTTCAAACATTTTTGTTATTCTGGAATATCAACGTAAAATTATGAAATGAAAGCTAAAAAAACAGGTTGGAGCAGAAGCCCAGACATTATGAAATATGGTTCAAAAATTTTCATTACTGATACAGAATTTTTAAAAAAATTTTCAGATTTTTCGATCACGTGTTAAAAAAAAAAACTTTGGAAATCAATGACGCGCTCAAATTTATTTTGCAAAATCTAAAAAAAAAATTAATTATGATGCACTTCCGTTTTTTTCGGTCTATCTGGAGATTGCACGCTCTATATAGAGGTGAGCTTCAGTTAGAAGACTTAAAAATTTGGTTCGACTGGTCCGATAAATTCACATATGGTATGAACTAAAAAAAAAAAATTCTGATGGCTATTGAGAGTTAGCAGAATGATCCAAAACATCGCGGACCAGAACTGAGAGGTCGAGTGTCAGGACCAGGTCGATTTGGCATGGAATACCCCATGTGTATTATTTTGAGGGCTATTTAGCTCATATTGCGCTTCAAATCATAACATTATACGTTGATGAAGTAGCATTGAATAATGCACAAATATTAAAAATCTGATGGTTACACTAAATATCCAGATTATCGATCAATGTGTGCTGATCATTTACTAGAACGCAATCCTGTTGATAAAAAAGAGTGCTGAAGTGAAATGAATGGAAAAGCTCTTTTCGATTGCCGCGCCGCCTACATTCATGTTGCAACACTGTTTCTAATGGCGATCTTGTCCAATCTACTAACCTTATATCTATGGTGTTGCTAAAAATAGTGTTCGACATACGTGCTAAACGCGGCAATGCCACTCGTGTGGAGGCGCATAGCACGAGCCCGAAGTCTTCGGCTCACCTCCAACTCGACTTCGGGCTGATCCTACGCCTTTACACTCGCTGTGCGGCATTGCCGCCTTTATGCACTTGTATCAAAAATAGTATATTGTGCACCAAGGGAGCAAAAGACGTTGCTCCCGTGGTTCACACGATATTTTTTTTTTACATATGAACGGAGGCCGATTTTGCTGCCTGTTTTCGGGGAGTTTTCCCGATTAATTTTTAATTATTAAATTAAAGTTGATTATTCAATAGAATATTATTAATAATTAATTCATAATGGCGAAGATCACACAACCCAATAAACCACAACGTAGAAAAAATAGGGCTGATGTCCGGCCAAAACACGTGTATTAAACGTAATCACGTTTAACAACTGAAAAATGATTGATCAAACGGAACTCATAGTTCGCAGTTATTCAAATATTTTAAGTGATATGGCGCTGCTGACCGAGTGGCACTGGGAGGAACTACTTTCAGGTAAGAAAGACCTTGCGGGAGGAAAGATTTTGCGGCGGAAAGACTTCCCGGTCGGTAAAACCGCACTTTGCTTCCCGAAAACAGGTAGCAAAATCGGCCTTTGCGTTTATGTGTAAAGAAATAGTAGATTACGTAACTAGTGCGCAAAATAGGTGAATCCCGCACGAGTCGGATTTGTCGCCCTCGCTACGCTCGGCGACAAAAGAGACGAGTGCGGGAGACATCTATGCGCACTAATTACGTATACTATTTTTCCTAACGAGCTACGCAAAATTCTACAACATTGGTATCGACAAAAGAGACGAGTGCGGGAGACATCTATGCGCACTAGTTACGTATACTATTTTTCCTAACGAGCTACGCAAAATTCTACAACATTGGTATCTTGTATGAAATATTGAATTTTCAAGTATGTACAAATTATTGTATATAAGATGGATGAAGTGTCCGCTTTAAAGAGTCGGTAACGATGCCGATCGTGTTTATTTACGTTTACCAGCTCTATCTCCCCGCACCTTGAATTCTCTCTCTTTCATTCAACGTTACAATACACAAAGAAAAGGTGTTGCGTTTCAATTATATTTATTTTGCGCACTAGTGCGGGAAAGTACTATTTTGCACACTCATTTGCGTGCGCAAAATCGAATTTTGCACACTTAGTTAGGAAATAGTACATTACGATGCAAGTGCGCAAAGTACGTGATTCACGCACGAGTGTAGGTTGTCGCCCAAGCGGAGCGAGAGTGACAAAGACACGAGTGTGAGGATCACGTAAGCGCACGCATATCGTATACTATTTTTTTTAACTTAGTGTGAAAAATTCGTAACCTGCAAAGAACTAGAGTGAAGAGGGAAGTATAGCTTAGTATCCAAATATTGCAATATATAAGTGTGAGAGGCAAAGTCCCCCGAGTACTGAAAGTCTTCGAGTTTAAAAATAAGTACTGAAAAAATAAGTTTCAAAATATGTTTCATTCATTTGATACAATAAAAATAGTCAACGTGTTGAGAATGAAATCTAAAAAAAAAAAAAAAAATCAAATCTTGCGCACTCAGTTAGAAAATAGTACTTTTTATAACTCAGTGTGCGAAACTCGATTTCTCATGTCTGTTGATAGTGTGCGAAGTGCCCGATTCACACACCGTGGCTCGCGGTGTGCCGAGTAGATACATTCGCGCACTCAGTGTGCAAATGTATCTGGAGTAGATACATTCGCGCACTCAGTACGCAAAAGTATCTAGAGTATATTATACATTCGCGCACTGAGTAAAGAGAATGATTTACTCCGCTCACTGTAAATAGTGTATCTGTAGAATATTGTTTAAAGTACAGTATTCACATTCTCAGCCGGTTTTCGGTTACTGATAAAAATTATTTTTCGAAATCGAAATTCGCACACTGAGTTATAAAAAATAGTATACGACACACGTGCGCGTACGTGATCCTCACACTCGTGTTTTTGTCACCCTCGCTTCGCTCGGGCGACAAGCTACACTCGTGCGAGAATCACGTACTTTGCGCACTTGTATCGTAATCTACTATTATGTAATATGTACGTGTTAGGAGGCGTTTATCGGTGATGTTTTCCGGTCGGTAAGTCACATATTACCGAGTAGTGCGCGATTTGCGTGAAATAATCAAAATTTGCGTGAAATAATGATTATTTCACGCAAATCGGTGTGACTGCCATCTACCGCTCCTAACACGTACGTATTATATAAAATAGTATACGATATTAGTGCGGCTGTTCGAGACTACATGTTCGTGCGGGTTCTCGCACTCGCTGCGCTCGTGCGCCACCACCGCACTCATGTGTAATCTCGAACTTACCGCACTAATATCGTAATATACTAATTCCCTCCCGCTCCGGCGAGAGACAACGAACAGCAGAAGGAAAAGTACTTTTTACCCGACTGCGATAAAATGACCATATTCCATCCCTGAAATACGGGAGGAAAGTAAGCAATTTTTGACCAAAGGGTAGAAAAAGTCGATTTGCGGGCAAAAAAGTAAATTAGCGGGCAAACTGTAAATTTAGCGGGCAAAAAAGTAAATTTTGCGGAAAGAAAAAAACTCCAAGTTTGACCGATTCTAGGTTTGATTGATTAAATTGCTGTGTTTGACTAGTGGTTGCAATATCGTAATTTTATCTAGTCGGGTAAAAAGTAATATATGCTACACGGGAGGTACGTGATTTTCACCTCGTGCCCGTGCTGCCTTCGCTTCGCTCGGGCAGCAAACCTCGCACTCGGCAAAAATCACGTACTTTCCTCCCTAGTAGCATAATGTATTATTCCCTCCCGCCCAAGCGCCATTGCCAATCCGACGGACGCGCATCAAAGAAGGCCTATTTTGCGCCCTTATTATGAAAAATACAGTTTGCAACTAGGGGGAGATGGCCATTTCTACCTCGGGTGAAACGTTTTCAGCACTCGTCATCGTCTCGGGCGCCTTCGGCACCCTCTACTACGACTCGTGCGACTCGTAAAACGTCTCACCCTCGCTCGACATGGCCATTTCCCCCCCCCCCCCCCCCCCCCCCCCCCCCCCCGCCCCCATAGTTGCACAATATACTATTGTCCCTAACATGTCGTTATTCTATAGGTTTAAATGCTTCTAGAAATTCCAGGTCTCTCTTTTATTTTCACTTGTTATGCCACAGTTAGGTAATAGTACATTGCACAACAAGGGGGGGGGGGGGGGAATGGGTCATTGCTTGAAATTACCCTCCCCCTTGTTGCACACCGTAATTTTTTCAACGAGTGCATGTATAGGCCCTTTTTCGCGCATGTACGACGGAAATTTTTGGAAATTCATGGAAATTTATGCAAATTTATGCAAATTTTTGGTAATTTATGGAAATTTTTGGAAATTGTTCCAAATGTCGAAATATTTGAAAACCTTCGAAACCGTCTCGTGGAAGGTAGCAATAGATCCATTACCTCCCTAGGGAAATAATGGATATTACCTCCCTAGGGAGGTAATGAAGTCCACGCTAGAAATGGGCGATTTTCTATTCGTTTTACATGCAAGAAAAAGGGCCTATTACATTACGTGCACATGTTGAAAAATGGTATATTGTGTATCTAGGGGGGGGGGGGGGGGAATGGCCATCCCCCCCTAGTTGCACACTGTATTTTTTATAATAAGGGCACGGTATGGGCCTTTTTTTGATGCGCGTCGATCGGATGGGGAATGGCGCGTGTTGAGTCGTGTACCACACACTTATAGATATTTAAATTGAAAAAAAAAGAACGAAAAAAAAAATTATTCATAATTAATGATAATTTATTTATAAAAAAAGAAAGATCCAAGATTTGCCTTTGGAGCGGGAGGATATGTATATTCCCTCCCGCTGTTGGACATTCGGTACTCACGGTCGAAACACGTGATTTCCCCCCTCTCAGAAGGCTCATTTCATGCCCGTGTTATAAAAAAGAACTTATCTGTGAAACGACATACCCTGATGTTTTCTTTCCAATACTCCACCTAATGAAAATAGTATATTGTGTAGCAAGGGATGAAACAAGGTGAATGCAGGCCAGGGTGAAGTTGGCCAGGCTGACATCACCCGTGCCAGCATTCATGTTTCATCTCGTGTCACACACTGTGTTTTTCATAACATCTGCAAGAAACTTCAGGTTTTTCCAGCGGGACGAAAGCAAGGTGCTTTCTGCCCGTAGCCCGTGACTACGGGAAGAAAGCAGTTGCTTTCGTCCCTATGGCCGAAATCAATGCATATTTCAGACCGCTAGTACATTGAAGTCGCGATTGAAGTATACTTACATCACAGCTTGTCACGGCATTCGCATGAAATTATCTTGTTTCGACTCGCCAAACAGACATTGAAAGCTGATGTTTCAATGCAGATGTCATGAAAACAAACAAATAGCATGCTATGCTGGCGGAACCTGAGCAGAACATTTTATGATTTTTCCAGTAGTTTTCGAGTGTGCAAATTGTTTTTAAGTTCTTGTCTGGTAACAAACGGGAGACGCGGTTTTGTGAAAAGTTTGTATCTTGTTTCGAAATGCATGCATCCACACCACCGGCGATTATGTCTCAAGGTCAGAATCCTTCATTTCTGAGAATATCGGTAGGGGTTAAAGTTCGAAAAGTTCTGCACTTAGCAATAGCACTACGCTACGGTGATAGTTTTGCTCAGATTGAAACGGGCCGCGTCATCGAAACTCCGTGTGTTTGGTACCCTTCTCATCGATTTGGTTTTTCGCAGAGCGAGGAAACTCTCCGAATAACCGAATCAGCGGTGACTTTGATCGTTTCCATCGAATGCCACTCGGGTAGAAATCGTTTTCTGTGCAGATACTATTTGCTTTGTTTGAGATAAGCTTCTCATTCCCAGGCAGCGCAACTTCCAATCTCTTTGCCATTTATTCGAGAACTGCAGAGAACGAGCCGGCCAAATTTTCGCAGATTTAAACATCTTTTCGATACTTCAGCCTGGAAGAAGAGCCAAGCTATGTCGAGTGGTTCGAATCAGGCTAAACGATGGATAGATCGAAGTGGCTCAATCTGACAAGTCGACCGCCATCTAATTAAACGAACTCGGTAACGTTTGGCATTAATTGAATTGTAGCTTGTTGACATGGTGACGTTCGCAGTAAAATGCAACGGCCGTCGAATTCTAGAAGTCGTTTAATTGATACGGTAGTTAAATTCGTTCGATTTCACCCCATATTCTCAGAAGATTTACAGGATTTTTACCCCTGAAAAACAAATTTTAATTTAATTTTCATTTTATGACAAAATTCATCCTGTGGGTCGAGTAATATGAAGAGTAATTCAAAGCCCCGGAGGTATTATTATTCTTGACTGTAATCTCGACTAATTATAAGAGTATGATGATAAAAAACACGGAGTCTGAAATAGGAGCTAAAGATCGAGTAATTTCACGCTATGAAGTAAAGAGAGCTGAGAAACTCTGTACTCTTGTAAGATGAAAGGAGGAATGAGAAGACATCTCGCCGAGAAGTTGGGCCATGGTTATGTCGTCCGGGGTTCGATATTCGTCTTGGAACTATAAACGTCGCGAGTTTTGTAGTCAGGGCGACGACGGAGGCCTCGATAAACTCTCCGGACTTCGCGAGGGTGAAAAACTGGCCGTAAACACGTACGAAGAGTGCCTCAAACGCGTTATGGTTCATCCCCGCGGGTACGTGGTCACGGATGGCTAGCTAGCAGCGTTAAGAGCGTTGCGACGCGACACTGCGGGTGACGCCTTTCCACCGTCCTGGCGATACCCGAGAATTGTATCTCTCACGTGTTCGACGTAGGAAATATCACCTGTAAAATATGCTACCGAACTGGCACTGAAATCCGCTAAAACTGCTATAAATTTTCGTTAGGATGACTTTATAACAAAGTTCTTCCAGAGTTGGCTATCTACATTGAAGAAAGTTTAATTGACTTATCGTTTTTTCAGATCTCATAACGGTGCTACCGGTCTTTTTTCAGTAGATTTGTCACAAGTGTTTTAGTCATCCGAAGAACTGGAATAAAACACTCTCAATATACGAGGCATTCCGCGTTGCTCCGGCCACTAAAAAATAGAAAATCCTCAGAAAATTACAACAAATCGCGCTATATACAGGGTGTAAATCTTAACTCTGTACATACTTATAGGGTGGGTAGGGGGTGCGAATACAAGCATTTTGAGATATGACACCCAAGGTCGGAAACTCATCCTAACGGCTGTGGAGGGCTTCGAAGGTTCTAGTACCGCGCGCTTTTCGTAGTGTAATGAATCAGATGTAATCATTTTTGACCCAACATTTTATTCAGTCGTAGACAACAGTACAAATGTTCTTGTGTGGAATCAAAAAAACGATAAACTTGGGAATAAAAGAATAGCAAAACAATTTCCGGTGCTTATAAACAGATTTTGAAGAAGTTATGGAAAACGAATGGGGGTTTGGCACACTTGAGCTTTTCGTTTTCCATAACTTTTTCAAATTCTGTTTAAAAGCACCGGAAATTGTTTCGTTATTTTTTTATTTCTAAGTTTATCGTTTTGTTCATTTTACGCAAGAACATTAATTTTGTACTGTTGTCTACGGCTGAATAAAATCTTGGGTCGAAACTGATCACATCTGATTCATTAAACTACGATCAAGCGTGCACGGTACCATATCCTTCAAAGCCCTCCACAGTGGTTAGGATGCGTTTCCGACCATGAGTGTCATACCTCAAAATGCTTGTATTGGCACCCCCTACACACCCTATAGGTATGTACAGAGTTAAGATTTACACCCTGTATATATATGATACGCACAAATTCACAAGATTTAAAATTTTTGTGGGTCAGAATTACTCAATTGAATCTAAATGAATGTTACCCTTATTGGGATATACAGGGTGTCCCAGAACTAAGTGCAATAAATGATAGGGGTGATAGAGGGGGTCGAGCTGAGTAAATTGACCTAAAGAACATGTGGTCTCCGAGTCCGCGGACCTATTGAGAGATCGGACTGTATAAATAAATTATGTTGGAGATAATTTGTAACATACATAAATATATAATAATATGAAAACTTACAGATTTATAAAAGTACAATTACCCACACAGCATTACCCACACAGCATCCAATATTGTAGCAATTTGGCTCATATTGCTGCAATATTGCTGCAATGTTGCTACAATATTGGGTGCTGTGTTGGTAAATATTCATGGTATATGTTTGACATGTTTCGAAATAGTATATTATGCAACAAGTGCGTAAAATGCGATGTTAGTGCTATTCGATCGCTACGAGTGTGGAAAACGTACGCACGTGTTTCATACGATATTTTTTGACGTAGTATGCGTAAAATTCGTGAAAACATTTTGTAATATATATGGGGACCCCTTCCGATTCGAGTCATAATTTTTTATGTTGTTCCACCTTTTCGAAAAAACACTCTGAATTTTTTTCAGATTTTTTGGAAACCGTTCGATTTACCTATGATTTTTGAAAATGAACACATCAATGGCCTGAATTGAAAAATCTGAAGAAATTCTCAAAAATCCAGCTTTAGTTATCAAAATTTTGAGGCCCTTAGCCAAAGTGGGCAGACGTTTGCTTCTCATATTATTCAACGTTGTTCTCGGAAAAAACCTTAAACATCATAGAAGCGAGCGTCTGCTCACTCTGGGTCAAGGCTTGAAAATTTTGATGATCGAAGCACGATTTTTCAGAATTTTTGCAGATTTTTCGATTTAGGTCAAGATTTGAATTTTGGAAAATTTTGGATTTTGGATTTGAATTTTGGAGAATTTTTTCAAATTTTTCAATTCGGGCTAACGATGTGTTCATTCTCAAAAATCATAGGTAAATCGGACGGTTTCCAAAAAATATGGAAAAAATTCGGAGTGTTTTTTCGAAAAGGTGGAACAACATAGAAAATTATGACTCGAATCGAAAGGGGTGAGGGTCAGACGTAGGTCGAGTTGGGGTGGAATTCCTCATATATATATATATATATACAAATAACAGAAGTAATAATCAGACATAACTTGGCGATCGAGTGTGAACTTTTCCGGCGGGGCGGGTAGGGGGGGGGGGGGGGGGGGCGAAGCCCCCCCACCAAATAACAAAGCACATCTTGTAATGAATTTGCAAAATTTGCAAAGCAATGAAATCTAAAAAATGCATATAAGTAATATATGGATATAGGGCGGCGAAAAGTGGGACAAGCGACCAAGTACCCCCACAAAAAATACTCACATATAAATCAAAAACAAATAGTAGTTATTATTCAATAATTTTCATAAGATTTTACACATCATCTTTCAACAATTTAATATCATCAAATTGAGGAGTGTAATCTATGTTTTCAAAATACACAAAAAAAAAAAAATACATCGCATTTAATTTCAATACAAGCTAGTGCAAGTATCTTACCATTGGATACCACAAAGGATATGTTTATTAAATATTTTGATTGGGTTTCATACGTTTGCTGGGAGTTGCGTCGTCGTTATTTTCTTCGTTTATTTTGCTTGTAATTTGATGAAAAATGTTACGCTTGTTTTGAATCGAATCCTTAATGTAATCTTCTGCCACAGTCGACGACTTCCAGCCGACCTGGCGCTTTAATGTTCTCATGGAAGCACCTCCATTCGCAAGTAGTATAGAGGCAACTCAAGATACATAGCGATTTCTGGCGGCAACATACCAATTTTATTAATACCCATTACTTGATTGATGATTTTTCCCTTTTGGTAGCAAAGAAAAAATTTGTCTGACTTTAAATTTGATGGTCTTGAATTAATGTATTCTTCAATTTTATTGCAATATTTTCCATCTACTACAAATGTTTTTGGATTGTGTGTTTTGATGTCTGGAATGTGTACAACGTAAATAGAATCTTCTTTCCGTATAAATCTTGTATCTTCATGTTGTACAATTCTTCTCTGCGACAAGCACCCGCGATTCCGAGAATCAAAGCAATCTAAATCAAACAAAAGAACGACGAGCGTTCGTTATCGACAATGACGAAATTGATGTGGATATTATTATTGAGATACAAAAATGTATAATATTTACCTTAGTTGATAGATAATTTGAGTTTGGAGCCGTCTCGAGGAATTTATTCATATCTTCCAGTGACAAGGTTTTTGATTTTTTTGCTATATAGCCTGTGTGTCTTCGCTTCAAAAAATTGCGCAGTTCACCATAACTGCCGATGTCGATGTTTTTTTCTAATTTTAATATTGTTTTAACCATCGAAAACTTGGACCACAAAGTTGCCGAGTTGAGAGAAGAAGATAGATGATAAAAATACGCTACAAGCACTTTTTCATCGCACGATTTGGTTTTTTTCAACGTTTGCCACTCAACAAATTCACGATAAACTTTTTCATATATTATACCCTTAGATTTTTCAGGGAGCGTGCTTTTTGTCGCTTCTTCAGCGTCCCTTGAAATATCTTCGGGTATGCATTCATCGTCTGTTGAATTTTTAGTCATTTTAGACCGATTGTATTTACTATGGTTATTCACTGCGAAGAATACGTGCTTACTCTACAATAGGTAATGCCGTACTGAATGAACTCTTCAACGATATATTCAGAGTTCTTTACACATGTATATTACACATTACACATGTATATTATTCTGAATATAGTTTCCATCGGAGTTCCGTTTTTAAACTCACAAGTTTTGTAGAGAATGAATCAAGGAACACGCTCATATTTTTTTAAGAATTTTTGAAGGTGGTAGTCATTTCGAAAATTACATTTAAAAAATATGATTGTTAATGACAAATGGAAAATTGTTTATTACATGAATTTAAAATTCATAACATGGAAGTGCGATTCAAGAGCTTTAATAGGTATGTATGTATCAAGTCCGAAAAGTATTACTATCCGGTATGGATTATTTCTAATATGAGCCGATCGAGTATGCTGTGTCACAGGAGAACGAGTGACACTCGAGTGAGCGATAATCCCCACAAATTCTTTTGTGACACAACACACTCAGAGGCGAATTTTGGGAATTACCCATACCGGATTTCACACTTCTCGGACTTGGCGCATACTAGTATATTATGTGGCATGCCCGTAAACCAAGAGTTTTTCGGCGAGAATAATGATTTCATGGAAATCTTTCCTGAAATCATTATTCGAGTCAAAAACGGTTTACGGGTGCGCCCCATACTGTATTTTTTTCGAAATAGGCATGAAAAGTCACTTTGACGCCTGTTGAGATTCACTAGACGAAGAGTGAGGTTATGGTGCGATCTGTCGCGCACTTCGAACCGCGCATCGAAACTGCCGTATAAAGACTTTATACGGCAGCTTTGGAATGCGCACTTCGAACTGCGCATCCAGACTGCCGTATAAAGACTTTATATGGCAGTTCTGAAATCAACCGTATAAAGTGACACTTTGTGGATCGAAAACAGGCGTCAAAAAGTGACTTTTCAATGCCTATGCCGAAAAAAATATTTTATGCGATCCGTTGTTTGAAGGTTCACTTTTTGAATAATCGGTGTTTTTACTCACTTTAGTTTCTAAAATTACTGGTCTTATTGCATCTTTCTGTATCAAAACGTTTGACTCAGACATCTGACATTTTCAGACATTTTATTTTATAATGTGTGAAGGTAGTCAAAAATAACCTGACTGTGTTTGTTTTAATGAAACATATTCATATTGTACGATAATATTTTCATTATAGGCTCCTGTCCTATAATATTTCACTACATTTCAGTGACCTGAAATTGGTCACTTTGCGGCATAAATCCGATGCCCAAAAAGTGAACTTTTAAACAACGGGTCGCAGAAAATGAGTTTTTGCTGATGTCTGTACGACAAAGAAAACCAGAGATATTAAAGTTTAAAGGAGAGCGCAATTGCAATTTTGGTGGTTTTTTCGAAAATTCAATCCCTTGTAGCTTCTAAGACCTTCAAGTTAAAAAAAAAAATGTTTTATGCATTCATTTTATCCAGAGAATATGTAAAAAAAATTACAGAAGAATCAGAAACATCAAGGTAAATTTTTGGCCAAATCCGTCCCGCTTGACGTGGACCATAGATATAAGGTTAGTAGATTGGTCTAGTTCGCCAGTAGAAACAGTGTCGCGTAACGAATGTAGGCAGAGCGGCAGTCGAAAATATCTTTTTCGTGTATTTCACTTCAGCACGATATTTTATCAACAGAATTGCGTTCTGGTAAACGATCTGCTCACATTGATCGATAATATAGATTTTAATTTTAGCCACAGATTTTTAATATCTGCGCATTATTCAGTGCTACCTGACAACGTAAAATGTTATGATTTGTAACGTAGTATATGAGCAAACAATAGCTAACAGTTGAGCTGCGGCATATGCGGTCACCCTCAAGATAATTCATATGGGGCATTCCATGCCAAATCAACCGGGTCCTGACCCTCGACTACTCAGATGTGGTCCGCGATTTTTTATTTCATTCTTCGGATTTTTCAAAATAAATTCGAGTGCGTACTGAATTTTCAAAGTTTTTTTTTTCAACACCTCGATGGCTGTGAACAAAAAATCTGAAAAAAATTATCAAAAATTCTGTATCAGAAATGAAAATTTTTCAACCAAAATTCATCGTGTCTGGACTTTCGCTTCAATCTGTTATTTTTGGTTAAAAAATCTTCATTTCTGACACAGAATTCTTGAGAATTTTTTCAGATTTTTCGATCACGGCCATCGAGGTGTTGAAATGAAGAAAAAACTTTGAAAATTCATAACGCGCTCAAATTTATTTTGAAAAATCCGAAAAAATTGTGATCGCTAATTAGAGTCAGCGGAATGATTTAAAAAATCGCAGACCAGATCTGAAAAAAAGAGGGTTAGGACCAGGTCGATTTGGCATGGAATGCCCCATATATATGAGTCCACCAATTACCTATGAACGATTTGTGGCGAAAATCTCGATTTGTCTGCCATTTTGATATTTTATATAATATTATATAATAGTATACAGGGTGATTCAGTTTGACCGGACCATATTGAATGGGCATATTCCTTGTCGAATTCTAAGACTAAAATTCCTTAGCGAAAAATTCCGGAGATCAACGGTGCGCGAGTTATTAAATATCTTAATCCGGCTATAAAGTATCTTTTTCATCAATAAAAACGGATATCGGGTGTTAATTTTCACTTCAACAATTCCGTTTTCAATCTTTGGCAGTCAGGTCGTCCGCTCCTTAGTTTTCAGTTGCCTAGGTCCACCGTTTCATAGTTTTTTTTTTCTCAATTTTTCAATTTTTCAATTTTTCACTAAGAAACTTTAGTCTTAGAATTCGACAAGGAATATGCCCATTTAATATGGTCCAGTCAAACTGAATCACCCTGTATACTTTGATGTATAAAAATCCCCCAAGTTTCAGACCCCAAAGCCGTTCACCATGGATTCTTATCGTGCCCGTATCATGGGAAAAAAAATCATCCAACATGTTTTTGAGTGAAAACAAAAAATTAATTTTTCGAAAAACACATGATAATCACCCTGTTAGCATGAAAAACATGATATAAGTCGCTAGCCTAACGGAGCGCATTGCATTTGTAAGGTACTTATACATTGTATATAGCTGTAGTATGATGTCAGCGCGTCGTAAGTCTGAAAATCGGAATTCAGAATTAGGCCACGTGGTGTCTTTTGTTGGTAAGAAATTTAGCATTTTACCAACAGAATATTTAGATGATTCGAGTACACGGGTATATTTTTTGATTATATCGATAGATGTTCTATCTTACCACCAAATATAGAGGGCAGCATTCGTTGTCACTATTATTTTGTGACATACTGCTATATGACTCCGAATTTTCTCAAATTGTCCAATCTACTAACCTTATATCTATGCGTGGACTGACTCACATAGCGAATACAGAGTGTTTGAAAATTTGCGCACCATCTGCATACCAGCGGATTCCTTGCAAAAAAATTGAGACGAAAGTTTCCGATGCAAGAAAACACCGTAAGTGTTTGGTTTTCTTGTAAAAGCACTTAATAACGAACCAATCAGCGTTGGACTTTAGGAATGACTGTTCTGTTTTCGATGGTGGGGCGCACGGCAATGCAGAGTTTAAGCCCGTCTTTCCTAAAGCCCAACGCTGATTGGTTAGTTACCCAGCAAACACAGAACTGCCGAAATTATAATGGCCCAGCACTGGCAGTGCTGTCAATGTGCTGGTGTAGGCTAGCCTTTGCTGCGCCACTACATGTAAAATAACGGTATTTCGGTGAAGTTTTACCAGTATCCAATCATTGATGGAACGGTGTTGGTAACCAACTACTGATTTCCTGCAGGGCATTTTGTACCTTGCCACAACCGACTTGCCATCACTTGGCCGTTTTCAAACACACTTGCATCTGTATCTTGATGGCCCGGCATTGGAAACTCCGGCACTTTTCTACCGGCATCCGGTCGTTGATTCGCCGGTGTACATAGTATAAGCTTTTCTGCTGACTGCCGCTGACTGCAGTATTTCTAACACTTTCACCGAATTTACCGGAAAAAGAATGTTTCTATGCAATCGAACAAAATTTAACTATTTAATCATCAGAAATCTTCGAAGTCACCGTGAAATTTTGTGAAAAAAATATTTTTTTGTCCGGATAATATCGAAAATAAAAAAAAATCGAATGATCGGGTCATCGGCTGATCAATATTGGGCTCTTGTTGGGCCATAGACGACTGCCCGACAACCAATTTGGGCCATTGCTGGCCCTGCCCTGGCCAACCGTTGGGCCGGTATAACACTGCCGGCACTAGCCCAGCTGTCGGCCACTGTGACACCAGGGTACAGGGCCATCACAATTCTTCCGGCAGCGGTTCGCCAACTCAAGTATCGGCATTCCTCCACCTAACTAGCAATGGCCCTGCACTCTGTGTTTGCTGGGTATCAACTGCTTTAATTTTTAAACTAAGCCCTCGAAGACTTTTTTGCATGGGTAACCTTCCTCTCAATTTTTTGCAAGGAATGCGCTGGTATCCAGACGGTGCACGAATTTTCAGACACCCTGTATATCCACATTAGGTTGACCCTTATTTAGTGGTCAGAAAAAAATTAAGTGTGTTGGCCCCTCAATCAGTTCCAAATTTACCAAAACAAATTTTTTTTTTCAACTCTCGGTTTGGTATTTGGTGTTAATTGATTTTTGTGAACGGAATTTCAAAATTTTACTTTTCTTACCAAACCGAAAGTTGAAAGAAAAATTTGTTACTAACTTTTCTCTTCCTTTGCCGTCATACTATGTCCTGTGAAGAAAGATAAAAGAGAAAAAAAAAGAAACCTTGTAGGGGCATGTGTTTCCATTAGCCGAATCACCTAAAACTTGGCTTGAATTTTTTTTGGGTAATTTGGAACTGATCGAGGGGGCGGTAAACCTAATATTTTTTCGACCTCCGAATAAGGGCCACCCTAATCTACATACATAGGAAGTTCAAATTTTTTTCTAGATGCTCGCGAAGTCTCAGCGCTCTAGATTTTTTAACGAATTCTTTTTCCTGTAGTCCCATACCTGAAAATAATTGGTGATACATATTAGATTTTTCCAAACTAATGTGGATGGAAGATTCGGATTTTTTGAAAATCATCAGGCATAAAGGTAACTCTTTTTCACAAAATTTCGATTCGGCGCCGAAAACATCAATGGAAAAATTCGTAGCATAGAATCTGTCAGTATCCGAGTGCTTTGAGACGAAAATATTTTCTTATTTTTTTTTTTTTTTTTTACCGCGCAAATTATGAAATGTTTACTTGATGTAGTCGAAATCTTGATTTGCAAACGAACACAGGTCTCGACTTTTTCCGATTTTTCATCAAAAGCGGCTAGTCTCGACATTGTGCAGAATACGAAGAGAAAAAAAATTTGAAACCAACATTCATTCTATATGACAAAATTTTGTAAAAGAATTGACTTGTTCGTGCAGTAGACGACCTGATAAGTTGAAGGTCCCCTATAGCATACCCCGGCCTCGCCGGGCTCCGGCGGAGCCAGTGGCTCTAAGTGACAATTAGTGCGACCCGAAATCCCCTCGGTCTACCTGAAAACGGTCACTCGTCCTTACCTGGAAGTGCGATGGTAGGGGCAGCGTTCAGGAGAAATGAAAGGAACTAAGGGGTGTGCGGTCTATTTCGGACGGCAACAACTGCAAACCTGCATATTCCCACTCATACGTACCAAAATCCAAGAAATGGCTTTGAAAGGATTAGTGCCGGTGAACGGGTTAAGTGGATTTACAGCTTAGGCTCTTTCGACTAATTAGTGTACCGGGGTATGCCCTATAGTAGCCTAACTTGTTTCAAAGTTTTCGACCGCGTGTATACGTCAACCATCTGTAAGTCACGCGTCAACAACTCGAACCTGACTCAATCATTTTCTGTTGAACCGATATTTGTGTGCGGGCGTCGATCGTTAACTGGATGATGATTCAGGAAAAATGTGCAATTTGATGTTCATTTCATTTTTAAAACGAGAATGGGAAAATGAGAATGGGCTGTTTTTGAATGACTGAAGTGTCCCAGCAAATATTTTGAATCAGCCGTTTTCATCACAGAAGTTTAGGACGTCTTTTGAAGCATGATCAGGCGAAATTTTGGACTTGTGAGCCGTCGCTCCTCTGATATGAGACGCTGTCAAGAGATAAGCACTGGCCGGAAAGATTCAGGTTGACCATTACCTAGATTTTGGATTTTATGGTCTATACTGGTCCAGAATACAATCCGATATCGGATGGACGTAAAACTGTTCAATCATGACCGGCAAGTATAGTGTCGTGAGGAAGAGATGACTATACTCGAAATTTCACGCGTGTGGTAAAACCACACGCGAAATTCGATCGTTATCAAACTAAATTTATTGATTCATACTACAAATTTGAGTAAAAGTTGAAAAGAAACAAAAGTTTCATTTTCAGTCGTGAGACTTGAGATCAACTATAATGACTCGGAAAAGGTTGAATATCATTGCTATTCTGCTGGTTAATGATTTCAGAAGTAGAAATGCTGTGAGGAGGATGACTTTTGCGAAAACCCATTTAAAGTCTGAGAAGAATAAAATTTTGTCAACTTCCGTCCCCCCCTCCCCACGATTGCGAACTGTTCCACACACGGGTAATTGATAACTTTCCGGCGCTGTATTCAATGGTGCCAAAATAACGACTAATTCCACCTTTTTAAAGTAAATATTTTTAAATTTACCGGGACACAAAATAATACATCAAAAAGCGCTACGCTTGTGTGGTTAAGGTCTGTTCTCTGGACAGTTATACAGAGAAAAAGTCCGCTCATATCCTTACGATAAGTCTATGGCTCTCAAATTTGATAGTATATCTGATTTCTCAGTGTGTGATAAGATTGGGTAACTAGAAATTTTTTTTACACACATTTCATTGGGACTTTAGATTTCCCCAATTGTCTTTTAGGTCGAGCTTCGGTTTCATGGTCTGACCAACACTGATATACGCGTGTGCGAATAGGTCAGGCACAGGTAGTCACGAGGCGAAACCTTTGGCTTACACGTTTATCGTATTATGCTAACAGAATAGTGTCGCATACTATTTTACTTCACTCCGTGTGATTTTGGATGTTTTACCCACGCTTTGCGTGGCTAAAACCCCCCACTGTCACACTTCCTGAAGTAAAATTTTGTACAATACTCGACGGAAAAACTTCTTCTGATCTCGTGTGATTGCAAAACTCGTCTTCGGCTCGTTTTGCAGCCTCACACTCGTCAGAAAAAGTTTTACCGGATTCGTATTGTAATGTAGGGGAGACCGGTGTCGGTTGTAACAATTTTTACAAACTAATTTTTTTTTCGCTTAATATCGATATTTTGTGATTGATTTTTTTAACCTAAGTTCACTCACATCTAACTCGTACTAGTTCGATTTTTTTAGTTCGAAATTTTCGTTAGTATAGTCAAGAAAAATCCATAACGGATGTTGCTACACGTGTTACAATTGACACCAGTGAGGTGTCAATTGTAACGCAGGTCATTGCGATATAACCGCAGGAAAAATATTTATCTAATTTGGTATAAACTATTTTATATTGTTGATAAAATAGGAAAATTTATAAAAAATTAACATTAACGTAAAGGGGGTACACTTTTTTCGTATGATTTAATAAAACACGAAAATTCAATAAGAAATTAAACAAATAATCTTCTGAACATTCAGCGCATATATGAATAATGCACTACGGTCAGTACAACCAATATGTGCCCATTTCTTGCACTTAGTGCATTGACGCTATTTGTCGTTGCTTCTTTAATTGACGTGTTACAATTGACACCAGCGACGATTTTATGTAGAAAAATGGAAATTCTACACTAAAACTCGTGACTTCCAAATCCTAATACACAACAATTGAAGTCGAAGCATCGTAGTTTAATATACACTAAGTCAATTATAAAAACCATCCATGGTTTACTACATTAAGCGAAAGCATAGTGAAACGAAAAGATTTACTTACGGCTGCAAAAAACCGATAAATGGACACAAATGGACACAGCACATACATACATACATCTAAAAAGATTAGAGATTATCCGCAAGATGGCGGCGTAATGTCCACTGTTACAATTGACACCCTGTTACAACCGACACCGGTCTCCCCTACTATTACTTCACGCAGTGTGATGATGGACATTTTACCCACGCTTCACGTTTCACGTGGGTAAAACGTCCCCATTTTCACATCTTGTGAAGTAAAATTTTGTAGCATACTCGACGGAAAAACTTCTTCTGATCTCGTGTTATTGCAACACTCGCCGTCGGCTCGTGCTGCAACCTCACACTAATCAGACAAAGATTTACCGCACTCATATCGTAATGTACTATCGTATCTCTAGGGTTAAAATTCGCCCGCCACGCGGCTACGCCTAGCTGCATTTCTCTCACTAGTATCAGAAACGCATTAATGGGAAGATTCGACTCCTTTGCAACTTACGAGTTCCCCACGTATTAGAAGGTTCGATCCTTCCAACAAACACGGAGTAACATTCACACTCGCTAACGCGGGGGTTTGATTCCTCCATATGTGTATTAAATATGTGAAATAATCAACGGATAATTTACCAGCGAAAGCAGCCGTTTTTACATGGAATGACCTCTGGGCAAATAAATTGCTATAAATATGCAAAAGTAAAAAAAAAAAGGTGAGTCAGTCCAGTTCTTGAAAACCGTCATAATTTTTTTCCTTCTTCTCTGGGTAAAATAAATGGATAAAACTTTTTTTTCTTTCTTTTAACTCGAAGGGCTTAGAAGCTACAAAGGGTTGAATTTTCGAAAAAAACATCATAAATCGGAATCACGCTCTTCTTTAAACGTTAGTATCTCCGGTTCCCTTTGTCGTACAGACATCGTCAAAAACTCCGTTTGAAGCTCTTGAATTGCACTTTCACGCTGTTGATTTTAAATTTATTGAATAAATAATTT
Organism: Tenthredo mesomela; assembly: GCA_943736025.1. NCBI lineage: Eukaryota > Metazoa > Arthropoda > Insecta > Hymenoptera > Tenthredinidae > Tenthredo > Tenthredo mesomela. The sequence goes on from OX031022.1 coordinate 13,812,500, forward strand.
TCTATTTGTTATGAACAATTATATTCTTCAAACGTGATTTTCAAAATGATTACCCCCTTCGAAAATTCTAAAAAAAATACGAGCGTCTTCCTTAATTCATTCTCTACGAAATATGTAAGTTTTAGAATGGAACTCCGGTGGAAACTATATTTAAAAAGCGATTGATCCGTGCGGGACGTCGCGCGCGGCTGTCTACTCGGGCGCGCCGAGACCGAGGCTTGTTGGCTTCACATGCAAAGAATGGGGGGGGGGGGGGGGGGGGGGGGGGGGCAAATTATACATTCAAATTGATCAAATGCATCAATTTACGGAATTATTTATTCCATTTCGTGTTAAATATTTGACCTAGAACTCCAAAAATATCAATATAGAGCAGCGCCGACGGAACACAATTTTCCGAGGTATGGAATCAGGATTGAAGGCAAATGAAATTTTTGGGTATTTTCAAAGTGCGAAGGTAGATTTTTGTCCCATTCTCAGCAGCATTTCAAACATTTCACAGAAAAACTGAAAAAAGTGGATACAGACAAAAAATTTGAGATATGGAATTCCATACCCGCTAAAGTCCGAGGTCTGGAACGACCGGACCTACCACACACGTTATAGAGCCTAAGGGGGGATAGCCATTTCTACCTCGGGTGAGACGTTTTTAGCACTCGTCGTCTCGGGCACCTTCTAGTTGCACATTGTATTTTTCACAAGAAGGGCACGAAATAGGCCTTCTTTGATGCGCGTCGATCGGATTGACAATGGCGCTGAGCCGGGAGAAAAAGTACATTCCCTCCCACTCCGGCGAGAGACAACGAACAGCGGGAGGAAAAGTACAGGGTGAAAAGAAATGATTGGACGCCACTTGGACAGATGAGAGAATATACTTTTCCTCCCACAGCAGCGGGAGGAAAGTACTTTTATACAATGCAAGCATGTTTTACTCGGTTTTTGATGCCTTTGTATAGGACCTAAAGTAGTACTTTTAAGTCTTAGGAGTCCTACAAAGGCATCAAACAGCGAGGAAAACATGCTTGCGTTATATAAAGTATCGTGTGGACCATGGAGGTGGGCCTTTTAAGGGGACCAGTACAGCGAATTTTCGAGAAATTATCATAGCCCGAAATAAATTTATTTCATAACCAAAGTTCATTTCACATCAAAATATTTTTCTTTTTCAAAATCATGTGTCGTAAGAATTTCAGAGCACCGATGGACCGATTCAGGTCATCTTGGATTCATTTTCTTCAGAAAACAAATCCTCATCATGTGAATGTAGGAATTTTGAAAATTTTTCGTTTTGGCCAAGTTATTTAAGAAATGAGTGATAATAATTTTTGCAAATTTGGTAAATTGATCATAACTTATGACATAATTTTTTATTTTCAAATTCCTACACTCACATGATGAGGATTTGTTTTCTGAAGAAAATGAATCCAAGATGACCTGAATCGGTCCAACGGTGCTCTAAAATCTTTACGACACATGATTTTGAAAAAGAAAAATATTTTGATGCGAAATGAACTTTGGTTATGAAATAAATTGAATTCGGACTATGATAATTTCTCGAAAAGTCGCTGTACTGGTCCCCTTAAGGTGAAGTGAAACGTTTATCAGAACCTCGAAAATGGGAATCGTGAATTCTCCGGAACTACTGAATCAATCGCGATGAAACTTTGAGGGATTACACATCATTGTGGCAGAAAGTGGCTGATTATTTCACTTTTTCAAAATTTGACAAAAATTTTCACAGATTGACGTACCGACCACATAAATCGTGAGATTATTCACTGTTGACGTAGATAATCGCATTTTCCCGATAATTAGCCACTCCGCAATGAAGAACCACACACTTTGAGCCTAATCCCATGTCATTTGATGGAGAAATGGGTGAGAATTGACGATTCTCCGTTACTCATAACTAAAAAACCAACATTCAGTTGAGATCACAACCCGTATCGACATTTAATCGAGATCACAGCCTGTATCGAAATTGCAGCCAGTATACTTGCAAATAATCTAGCGGTGAACAGAGGTACCAAACGTTCGGTAGTTCTGTTTTACCGCGGTGCAAGGCACTCGGCCGTGGCCTTGAAACGTTTCGCTTCACCTTAACGCTTCGCACGATGTTTTCAGTACTCGTCTTCGCCTCGCACGCTTCGCGCGCTCGTCTACGACTCGTACTTAAAACATCGCCTTCGGCCTGAAAAGTGCCACTTTACCTCCTTGGTGCACAATGTACTATTTTCAACATGTGCATGTAATAGGTCCTTTTTCTTGCATGTAAAACGAATAGAAAATCGGCTATTTCTAGCATGGACTTCATTACCTCCCTAGGGAGGTAATATCCATTATTTCCCTTGGGTGGTAATTCATTACCTGCCTAGGGAGGTGATAAATCTATTGCTACCTTCCAAGAGACGGTTTCGAAGGTTTTCAAATATTTCGACATTTTGAAAATTTCCAAAAATGTCCATAAATTCCCATAAATTTCCAAAAATTTCCACAAATTTCTAAAAATTTCTGAATTTTTTCGTAAATTTCCAAAGTTTACAAAATTGTTGGGAATTGCTAAAATTTCCGTCGTACATGCGCGAAAAAGGGCCTATACATGCACTCGTTAAAAAAATTACGGTGTGCAACAAGGCCGGGGGGGGGGGGGGGGGGGGAGGCCTTCGGTGCCCTCGACTCCAACTCGTGCAACATCATCTGACCCTCGCTAGAAATTACCCATTTCCCCCCCTTTTTGTACAATGTACTATTCCCTCCCGCTCTGGCGAGAGACAACGAACAGCGGGAGGAAAAGTACTTTCCCTCCCGCTGAGTAGATATTCTGGACTCACGTTCGAACCACATGATTTCCCCCACGCCCGACAAGCATGAAAGAAGGCTCATTTTATGCATGTATTATGAAATAGTACATTTCAGTACGAGTAAGAAAAGGCTTCTTTGACGAAACGAGAGGTTTACGGCACGAGCCGAAAGCGAGTGCTGTAACGAGGTTTGTCAAAAAGCCTTTACGTACAAGTAACGATTATTATTTTTCATAATACGTGCATGAAATGGGCCTTCTTTCATGCTTGTCGGGCGTGGGGAAAATCACTTGTGTCGAACGTGAATCCGGAATATCCACTGAGCGGGAAGGAATGTACTTGCCCTCCCGCTGCAGCGGGAAAAGTACTTTTCCTCCCGCCCATAAATATATACAGGGTGGCCCATTTTAATTGACGCAGGCGAATATATCGAAAACTAACCGTTTTGAAAGAAAAAGTTTTATACAAAACTTGAAGGGTTTCGAGGGGGAAAGATAATGCTGATATGTGTTGACTTGTGGACTTCGCCAATTCCGAGATTTCGCAAGCAACTTCGGATTTTAGATAGGGAACACATGTTTTGGTTGAGGGCATCTGATAGCGCGATCAAAGACTCATTCAACCACGCAAGCAAAAAAAATTGGAAAAAAAAATATTTTGCAAAAAAAATATTGCAAAAAAAAATTTCGCGAATTTTTTTGTTCTCTTTTGCAAAAGATTGCTTTTTTGTCCCTAGCTTTCGAACACATTCATTGTTCATCACTCTAGCTCAAAATTTTTCTCGCCAATTTTGAAATTGGAAAGATTAAATGTACCAGATTAGTGAAAAAAAAATCGTAGATCAATAACGCAGAGTGATGAACAATGAATGTGTTCGAAAGCTAGGGACAAAAAAGCAATCTTTTGCAAAAGAAAAAAAAAAAATTCGCGAAATTTTTTTTTGCAATATTTTTTTTTCAAATTTTTTTTTGCAAAATTTTTTTTTTTTTCAATTCTTTTTGCTTGCGTGGTTGAATGAGTCTTTGATCGCGTTATCCGATGCCCTCAACCAAAACATGTGTTCCCTATCTAAAATCCGAAGTTGCTTGCGAAATCTCGGAATTGGCGAAGTCTACAAGTCAACACATATCAGCATTATCTTTCCCCCTCGAAACCCTTCAAGTTTTGTATAAAACTTTTTCTTTTAAAACGGTTAGTTTTCGAGATATTTGCCTGCGTCAATTAAAATGGGCCACCCTGTATATATATATATATATTAGAGGTATTCAAAAATTTTCGATGTTCAAATTTTTCACTTCTCAGGATCTAAAAAGTTGGTTTATAATTTGAGAATGACTGTCTCCAAATGTGCCTGACGACGGACAATTCACCACGCGGCTCATCACTTATTTGTATTTTCCATTTAAATGGCACATGAAATTTTTTTCATGTCTAATTGCACGATTTCAGGACATGTATAAGACCTAACAGCTGACGGAAGAGCGAGATTAAAGATGAAAACTGTAAGCGAGGGCGATGAAGGCGAAAACTGTCTTTTCCAATTAACTCATTTCTATAAGCAGATTTTTTTTTTCTTTTTCTGCTCATGTCTTAGGTTTTATACATGTCCTAAAATCGTGCAACATTCATCTAGAGTGAGACATTTCTTATGATTGAATTTTCGATGCGATTAGACATGAAAAAATTTAATTTGCTATTTAAATGGAAAATACAAATAAGTGATGAGCTCACGCAAGGGAGCGAAAGTCGTACTTTCCGTGCAGGTGTGGTGAAAAACATCACTATCATCATTAGAACCGGAGATACACTTTTTTTTTACTTATTTGCAATCTATTAACAATGTAAATAAATAAATAATATTAATACTTGACAAAAAAACCGTACCTCGTCCATACCACAAAGATTAACCATGAATTTTTCCATTCAGATTTCAGGGTGGCCACAAATTTGGAGCAAAAAAATTCCATGACATTTCCGGGTTTTCCAGGACCAAATACACAGTTTTTCCTTGACGGTTTACTCGTCCTGTTTGGCTATTAAATACTTAATCGTAGAGTTTATTACCATTTTGTTTAACAATTTTTTTTTCTACGGCAAGAAGTAAATTTGGCACCTTAGAGCATACCCCGGCCTTACTGTGCTCTTCGGAGCAGGCCCAGCTCTAAGTGACAATTAGTGCGACCCGAAATCCCCTCGGTCTACCTGAAAACGGTCACCCGTCCTTACCTGGAAGTGCGATGGTAGGGGCAGCGTTCAGGAGAAATAAAAGGAACTAAGGGGTGTGCGGTCTGTTTGGGACGGCAACAACTGCGTAAGACCGTCCAGGTCTTTTCATACTTGCATATCCCCACTCATACCTACCAAAATCCAAGAAATGGCGTTAAAAGGATTACTGCCGGTGAACGGGTTAAGTGGATTTACAGCTTAGACTCTTTCGACTAATGAGTGTGCCGGGGTATGCCTTAGAGAATGATTAATTTATTTTGAATTCAAGAAAATTGATATTTTCAGTTTTTTCCATGACCAAAATAAAAATTCCCCGACGTCTCAAGGTTTTCCAGATTTTCCAGGTGTGTGGCCACCCTGGATTTGAGCTTCAGTTTCGTCAAAATTAATTATTGAATCAATGCAAATTCGAAGCGTCGCGTTCCGACGGCTCCGTGGCGGCATACTTGTGCGAGGGGGCGGTCAAACGTCATTTGTTCAATCAATATCTCCAGTAAAAAGTATCGTCGAAGAATAATTTTGACCGGAAATATTCATTTAACAAATGACGTTTGACCGCCCGCTCGCACGTATGCTGCCACGGAGCCGCTGGAACGCGACGCTTCGAATGTGCATCGATTCAATGATTAACTTTGACGAAACTGAAGCTCAAATCTGAATGGAAAAATTCATGGTTGACCCTTGTGGTATGGAAGAGGTACGGTTTTTTTTTCAAGTATTAATATTATTTACATTGATAGTCAATTGCAAATAAGTAAAAAAAAAGTGTATCTCCGGTTCTAATGATGATAATGATGGTTTTTTTTTTTTTTTTAATTCCCGCCTCGAAAACAGAAATAACAATATCAAAAAGTGATTTTCGCAAGTCAATCATTTCAGTCTCAATACTATTTGTCAATTAGGAAAATTGTTATTTCATTTTTTTCGACCTTTTTTAATGGAAAAAATAATAATTTTGCATCACATTATGAATCTCCATAGTTTAAGCTACCACCAGAATTTTTGTCAGACGCTGTAATCCCATCGGCTCAAATATTATTGGTATTTAAATATTTTTCGAAAATCGCTATTTGTTGCTATAATAATATATGAGATAATCGAATGATTTTGGACGGACTCTTGGAGCACAGATATTATACGTGTCATGTGAGTTTCAAAGGTATACATTGATAATTAAGGGAATACTGGATCGAAATAAAAAAATATGTAAAAAATTTGGTTCTTTGCATTTTACGACGAGACTAACAAAATTTTTTGAGATCTTCGAAATTTTTGATCATATACACGAGGATGAGACGTACAACTTTTATGTTAAACATTTTTGCCTCACACGCATATGAGTCAGTCCACGTCAAGTGGGACACCTTTTTGACTGCATGTTCTTGAAAATCGTCGTAATTTTTTTTACATATATATTCTCTGGGTAAAATGAATGGACGGAACATTTTTTTTTTTTTTTAACTCGAAGGGCTCAGAAGCTACAAGTTGAATTTTCGGAAAAACCACCAAAAATCGCAATCGCGCTCTCCTTTAAACGTTAATATCTCCGGTTCCCTTTGTCATACAAACATCAGCAAAAACTCATTTTGAAGCTCTTGAATCGCACTTTTATGGCATGAATTTTAAATTCATGTAATAAACAATTTTCCATTTGTTATTAACAATTATACTCTTTAAACGTGACTTTCGAGATGATTACACCCTTCGAAAATTCTGAAAAAAAATACCAGCGTGTTCCTTGATTCATCCTCTACGAAATCTGTAAGTTTCAGGGTGAAACTCCGATGGAAACTATATTTAAAAAGCGATTGATCCGTACGGGACGTCGCGCGCGGCTGTCTACACGGGCGCGCCGGGACCGAGGCTTGTTCGCTTTACATGCAAAGAATATAGGGGGGCATATCATACGTTTAAAGTCATTAAATCCATTAATTCACGTAATTATTTATTCCATTTCATGCTGAATACTTGACCTAAAACTACAAAAATATCAATATAGAGGTACACACTTGACTAAAATCTTGAAGATAACTGGTGAATATAACATGGAATCAAAAAGTACGTTATATTTAGTTATTTTCAAGATTTGAGTCAAGTGTGTACCTCTATATTGATATTTTTGTAGGTTTAGGTCAAGTATTCGGCATAAGATGGAATAAGTAATGCCGTGAATTAATGGATTTGATGACTTTGATCGTATGATAATACGCCCCCCTATATTTTTTGCATGTGAAGCGAACAAGCCTCGGTCCCGGCGCGCCCGCGTAGACAGCCGCGCGCGACGCCCGCACGGATCAATCGCTTTTTAAATATAGTTTCCATCAAAGTTCCATCCTGAAACTCACAGATATCGTAGAGAATGAATCAAGGAACACGCTGGTATTTTTTTCAGAATTTTCGAAGGGTGTAATCATCTTGAAAATCACGTTTAAAGAATATAATTGTTAATAAAAAATGAAAAATTGTTTATTACATGAATCTTAAATTCATAACATGAAAGTGCGATTCAAGAGCTTCAAAATGAGTTTTTGCTGATGTCTGTATGACAAAGGGAGCCGGAGATATTAACGTAAGGAGAGCGCGATTGCGATTCTTGGTGGTTTTTTCGAAAATTCAACCCCTTGTAGCTACTAAGCCCTTCGTCGAGTTAAAAAAAAATAATTTATATCCATTCATTTTACACAAAGAATAATGTAAAAAAAATTACAAACGAATCAGAAAGATCGAGGAATATTTTTGGTCAAATCCGTCCCGCTTGACGTGGACTGACTGACTCATAGAATATGAAGAAAATTAAAAATGAAAATTGCGAATTTTTTTTTTTTTACATTTTTTTAAACAATGTTCCACCGATTTAATCAACACGCAAAATCAGGAGCTTATTTGAATTCGACTGGACTAGAAGGTGTGGTAGGAAAATCTCTGATTCAATTCCGAGTTTATGTCGATTTTCGTCATCTTTTAATGCGCATGCGCTGAAATCGAGCAGCGAAAATACGCTCCGGCCTTAACTTTTTGATTTCGGAACCCTCATCTGTGTATATTTGAGCTTCTTGATCGCCACCCTAATTCCGCAGGTGATTAAATTTGTTTTTAAAAGCTCGTCAGTCAACGTATGACTATAGCTGCAGGGATTGAAATTTTATTCTCTTCATCCGCCACGAAGTCGGCTAACCAACAGAAAAATTGTCGTCGGAAAAAGTATCAAGCGCCTGATCCCAGCCCTCACTCCTTCATTTTCTCCTCTAACGTTTCATTGTCTTCTTGAATAATGTGCGGACCACTTTTTACGGTTGCTTTCTACCCTGGCGCGAGGGGTGCTGACAAATTTTACCCTCTCATAAATGATCTGATATCCATATGCCTAGCCTATCCTGGTGCCTCCTCGGTTTCTCACTTCCAAACGCCTCTTCTTGTTCTTGTTCATCCTACTCTCTCGCACACATACGCACGAAGAACAGCCACCTTTGACCATAAAGGATGAGCTAATGCCAACCGCTGTGGACCGGCACAGCATCTGCCCACGAAAACAGATAAATCCTCCCGACTAGACGCTTACGAGAGAATATACGAGGCACGCGGCAGAGCCCCAAGGTTTCTACGTGTATCGCTCGCCCACCACTCTAGGTACCCGGAGGGTGTTGTCCCTGGGGTAGGTGCTTGGCTACTCCAGCGGTCTTCTAGGTTCTGTGCACGTGGCTATTACGCGCTATTCGAGTCCGTGCCTTGTACTTTATGCCTTGTGGTACGACTACGACTCTATGCAAAATTACCTAACACTTGTGTTGAACCACACGTGCGTAATGTGATGTGAAAGTCAAGATACACACGTGGCTGGGTAACATCAATTCACTTAACGCGCCTATGAGTCACCGGGGTGAATTAGGCACAGAGAAAACGGACTCGTTCATTAATAATCGTCATCCGATCTCCACTTTGGCCGAGAGAATTACGCGAGGGTTTTGGTCATCCTTTGATATGGCCCTAGCGTTAATAATTTAATCTTCTTTGAATCTAACGAGCCCCCTTCTACTACAGACCGCCAAGCAAAGTTCGTTGATTTTCAAACCAGCCAGGTTACAACCGGAGTGACGTTTTTGAGGCAACAGTTGTGCCAAATGGATTGTTGAGTATTTGCTGTTTGAAATCCTGGAGTGGAAAAAAGCACAGGATCTGGATCTCTTTTCATTGCCTTTTTTCCGCCAGCTAAGAGTCTGCCGTCCCACGCAAAGGCATTCCTTGCACATGTTCATAGCTGCCAAGGATCGCTGCTAGGATTCACAAACGCTCACAGATGGTCAAAGCTGGGGCATTCATAATGTTGCCAACTTTGCCAGGAAGCGCCTGGATTTATTTTTCACTCCCGATTTCCTTCATCCATTGGTACAAGATTTATAGCTGATTTGCTAAAGCTGATTTATAGCATGTTTTGTGACTCTAATTGTAAAGTAGGACACCTCGGGTCACGCAACTCTGTATTAATTTTCTTTTCGAAAGTCAATTTCAACATTACCGAATTTTATCCATATAACAAATGACCGATAGGGTAAGTGTGGGTATTACTGCGGTTTTTAATACTGGGTCAACGTTTATTGAGTTTTTTTTATAAATGAATTAAAAGCTGTTCATCCAATTTTTTTTATCAATGATGTTTAACTTATTTTGAGCTTGTGAAAAAATTGACAGTGTGATAATAGTACATTTCATGACGAGTAAGGAAAGGATTTTTTGACGAAACGAGAGGTTTACGGTACGAGCCGAAGGCGAGTGCTGTAACGAGGTTCGTCAAAAAGCCTTTACGTACAAGTAACGATCATTATTTTTCATCAGGATTACCGAGAAATCGCGATGAAGTTGCGATTTTGAGGTTAGAATCATGAAAAATAACATTATCATTCATTTAAAAGCATTTTAAAAAATTATGCAGATGCATGTATTACTGCGGACATGAAAGTGGCTTGCTCCTATTACTGCGGGCCAATTACTGCGGATGATCCAATTACTGCGTGCCTATTACTGCGGATAAAAAAAATTGAATAAGACTAATTAAAACGATAATAATTGATTTATTGATTTTGTAAAATACCTTTAATTTAACTTTCTCTTTATGTTTGTTTTACCCATTATTCATTTTAGACTTGAAGCCAGCTTGACATGAATTATTTTTATAGGTTAGAATGTAAGTATTTTACATCCGCAGTATTAGGTACATACGCATGAAACTAGGGGCGCTCTAATTGCTGCGGTTTATTGAGTAAAAAAAAACAATTTTCAATAATCAATAACAGATCAGATAGTTATTCTAAATGGATTATTATAGCGCTATTTCTCTAAAATTTTAAAATACCAGTCATATTTTTCTCAAATCACGAAAACTTATACAAAGTTGATTTATAACATTATTCAAAAAATCCGCAGTAATACCCTCACCTACCTTACTACTATCTATATTTCGAGAATAACTCTGTGAATTGCTGCTTTGCGTTGTCTTCGTTGATTCAAAGTGGGTAACAACACGGAAGGTCTTTGGCTTCTTGCATTATGTTGTTATGCTTCAAACAGGCGTCCCGCAACTTTTGGTATAATGAATATTTCCGTTTGATTATTTTTCAGTTTGCTCTTGAGTTTGAAGGCACTGTAACCACTCCTTTAAGGTAGTTCTGGAGGCCTGATTAAAAAAGATTACATATAATTATATATAGATTATATGTCGATTATATATGAAAAATGGCCCCTATATAAATACAGTCCGACCTCCAAATAAGAAACCAAAAGCCCCCAAGGGGAAGAGTTTTTCTTATACCGCGAGGTTCTCTGTATGCGGAACGCTAGGGGTACCAACCCGAAATTTTTGCTATTTCCATAGGCGTAGGTCATACAGTAAACTGCAGCAGCAGTTTGGTAACTTACTAGATGTTTCCAGTAAGATCACTAGTTACGCTGGCTAGTGGAATTGCGCTCAACCATACCCTGTTCAAGCTATGTTTATTCTGTTTGAACCCGAGAACAGCGCGCGTAAAATTTGAAGGTTAGGCGTTCAATTTAAAATGAATAAATAAATCGTGCGAATAGGTGAAGTTGCGGGAAAACTGGACCAGGTGAGGAAGATGATTCAAATCAATCGATCAACAAAATAATTATTAATCAATAGCAGGTTTGACTTGCAATCAATTTATTATGAATCAAGCAGTTTTTAAGATGTTTTTGTTGAATCGTTGGAACAATAAAATGGTTACTCATTATCTTATAACGAAATAATTATTAATTAATGTAAAGTATTACTTGCAAGCAATTTATTATTAATCAAGCAATTTTTGAATAGCTTGAACAGCAATTTTTAAAAGGTTTTTGTTGAATCTTTGGAACAATAAAATGGTTACTCATTATCTTATAACAGAATAATTATTAATTAATGTAAAGTATTACTTGCAATCAATTTATTATTAATCAAGCAATTTTTAAGAGGTTTTTGTTGAATCGTTGGAACAATAAAATGGTTACTCATTATCTTATAAAAAAATTATGATACGTTAGCAATTCGTGTTACTCGCAGCTGCGATCGAGCAACGAATAGTAAATAATGACTGAACAAACTCTTCGGATTAGAATGATGGATTAATAACAAATTGTTTATTTCAAAATTATAGTAAGAAATCGAAGAGGACCGATTCCTGGACAACTGTGTTAGCCATTTTCAAACATCAGGGCTGCATCTGGAACAAAACAGTGAGAATCAATTAGCACTACGTCACTAAACGTTGTAATCAACTTTGAATTGAGGCGTTTACAACAAACCTCAGTGTCACATGCTCTTCAGGAGAATTTAATTAGCGTTGTCGTGCCAAGTAACGTACAACAGTTTTCATTCCAAAGCTTATCATTGCTTCTTTGGATAATTCTCTGCACCTGGAGACACCTTCGATAAGCCTGAGTCAAGATATTATGCAGCCACAAAGCAGATGACGAAGCAAGGATCGCTCTTCGCTGAGACTCATTGTGGCTTATCGAAGGTGTCCTCAGGTGCAGAGAATTATCCAAAGAAGCAATGATAAGCTTTGGAGTGAAAACTGTTGTACGTTACTTGGCACGACAACGCTAATTAAATTCTCCTGAAGAGCATGTGACACTGAGGTTTGTTGTAAACGCCTCAATTCAAAGTTGATTACAACGTTTAGTGACGTAGTGCTAATTGATTCTCACTGTTTTGTTCCAGATGCAGCCCTGATGTTTGAAAATGGCTAACACAGTTGTCCAGGAATCGGTCCTCTTCGATTTCTTACTATAATTTTGAAATAAACAATTTGTTATTAATCCATCATTCCAATCCGAAGAGTTTGTTCAGTCATTATTTACTATTCGTTGCTCGATCGCAGCTGCGAGTAACACGAATTGCTAACGTATCATAATTTTGTTATAAGATAATGAGTAACCATTTTATTGTTCCAACGATTCAACAAAACCTCTTAAAAATTGCTTGATTAATAATAAATTGATTGCAAGTAATACTTTACATTAATTAATAATTATTCTGTTATAAGATAATGAGTAACCATTTTATTGTTCCAACGATTCAACAAAAACCTTTTAAAAATTGCTGTTCATGCTATTCAAAAATTGCTTGATTAATAATAAATTGATTGCAAGTAATACTTTACATTAATTAATAATTATTTCGTTATAAGATAATGAGTAACCATTTTATTGTTCCAACGATTCAACAAAAACATCTTAAAAACTGCTTGATTCATAATAAATTGATTGCAAGTCAAACCTGCTATTGATTAATAATTATTTTGTTGATCGGTTGATTTGAATCATCTTCCTCACCTGGTCCAGTTTTCCCGCAACTTCACCTATTCGCACGATTTATTTATTCATTTTAAATTGAACGCCTAACCTTCAAATTTTACGCGCGCTGTTCTCGGGTTCAAACAGAATAAACATAGCTTGAACAGGGTATGGTTGAGCGCAATTCCACTAGCCAGCGTAACTAGTGATCTTACTGGAAACATCTAGTAAGTTACCAAACTGCTGCTGCAGTTTACTGTATGACCTACGCCTATGGAAATAGCAAAAATTTCGGGTTAGTACCCCTAGCGTTCCGCATACAGAGAAACTCGCGGTATATCGCATACCCCACCAGGCGCGCGCTCCGCGCTCACTACCTCTGTCTGTCTCTCTCACTCTTTTCCTTGGAATGGAGTAGTGGGGGAAGCGCCCGTGTGAGAAACTGGGGAAAGTTTCTTATTGCCGGGTTTCTTATTTGGAGGTCGGACTGTATATATAAGTTATATATAATTTATATATATTCATAATTATATAATATATAATATATAATTATATAATATATATAATTATATATACAGTCGGGACTCCCAATAAGAGCGCTTACCCTAATCCATGGCCGAGCAGTACCCCCACTACCGTGCTTATATATTGAGAGACCGGTTTACGTTCCGTGCGAGCGAGCTTTTCAATAGAGAGTGGGGGTACACGTATCAGCTAAAAGTTTCGAGCGCACCGTACAGTAAAACCAAATACTTATACGACGCGGTCGGTTAGAAACTTTTGACGGAGCTTGTAGACTCTGTCCGTCCTACACAAACACACTTCATGCATTGATAGGTCCCCTACACGCATAGAGCGTGGCAGTCTAATCGTGGCAACAGCGGATCTCCTGTATTGGCTGGGTGAACGAAAATACTAATACTATTTAGTTATCAGTGTGTAACATATTCATGCATACTGTCAGCGCCATCTAAAATCATACTCAGCATTTTTCCATGCTTAACGTATGCACAATACACACTTATTTTTAAAGTAGTATATGTGCGTGCACCCAGCCAATTAGCAGCTTCGAGCATAACTTAATCAATGTCTTGCGAAACAATGTCAATTCGAGTAAGATTTGAGGGTCGGTTTACGAAAAAAAAAACCCGTAATAAAGAACTAGAAGCTGTGGCAGCTATGTGTCGAGCTAATGCGGCTAAATGTGAAAAAGACGTTCCTAACTCCAACGATCAGAAACAAAAAGAACCCCGCACAAACCTTATGGAAACTGGCTTTCGGCGAAAAATTCAAAAAAAAATCAGGATGGTAGTTCTTGAGGTCCTGATTAATAGTTACCATTGGCACAATGTGCGGAAATCAATTTTACAGAAGTTAGGAGGGTTTAAAGGTCACGATTTTTAGCCATATTGTATACATATGGGCAAATCTCTGAAACCTCGAATTTTTTTAAGGAATTTTTTTTCATTTTCAATTCTTGAGCACATGCCTGAAATTTTGAGTATACGTCCCGTCAGCTGTTAGAATACAGAATCTAACGTGGTGCAACGTTTTGAAGCAACGCACCAATCATTATCAACGTTTTTTCATATTTTTGTGATTTTCGAATCATTTTTAGAAAATAAGGTGATAAAAAATACAAATAAGGTGATAATTAAGTTTTTTGTATGAAAGCGCATACTTTTGCGAACAAAATGATTCCAGGATCAGTCTGCTCCGATTGATACTTTCGGAGATATGAATTTTCAAACATAGCGGTGCAACAGCGGTTTATGAAAATTAACATAGCTCCAAATCCGCCATTTTAAATTTTTTTTCGAAATCCTTGAAGTTGTATTTTTTTTTCTATAGTACTACAGATATTTTGAATGGCGCAAAGTTCTGTGATTTGACGGTTTTTTTTTTTGAGTGAGGTGACGTGGATCCGCTCACCTAACGCGTGTAATTGTATGATCTTGGATTTTTCGCATTTACTTTTCACTCCGTAACTTCTTGAATAATTGTTAAGGAGATGGTGCGGGTGAATTTTGATTCAATAGTGTACTAAACAGCAGTGCACAAATTTATTCAGCTAGATTTTTCATCAGCAGACGATGTGCCAATAAGAAGTATTCGTTTTTACTTCGGTGCACGTATTGTCTACTTTTCAATAAGATGTATTTTAACTACCCCCTCATGCGAGCACATAATCCTGTCACGTCTAGATTTACTTCTTTTGTGCCCTAGAACACGATCGATGTTGTCTGATAACGATTTCAGGTATGCACCAACCACGGTGCGCTATAAAAGTCATAAATATTACAAGTTTAAAAAAGTAGTCACACCACTTTGACTCTTCATAACTTTTCTCCTATTGTGAGCACATACTTCTAACATGTTGCATTCTATTCTGCTCTCTTAATGCTTTCAATTCATCACCAATTCAAACATTACCAACTAATGCACCAAATTTTACAGCATAAAAATAAAATAAAAATGAGGGAGTGACATCTTCGAATGTGCCAATTTCGCTATTTTATATGTGTATCATATGCATTTTTGACTTGAAAATTTGTGCGCTAGTATTTTTTTTTTCTATTCACATGATCTACACAACATATACAACCTTATGTTTCACTGATAAATGGGTAAAAATGATGTATTAGTATAAAGAATGTAGAGTGACACAAAAATTCGAGGTTTCAGAGATTTGCCCATATACACGCTTGATGATCACTCGTCGATCGACTGTACGCCTGACGTTATGCATGAAGGATCGCAGAGACTTCTGAACTAATACAATATGGCTGAAAATCGTGACCTTTAAACCCTCCTAACTTCTGTAAAATTGATTTCCGCATTGTGCTAATGGTAACTATTAATCAGGACCTCAAGAACTACCATCCTGAATTTTTTTGGAATTTTTCGCCGAAAGCCAGTTTCCATAAGGTTTGTGCGGGGTTCTTTGCTGTAGAAGGACGACGGGTCGTTGATTTGTAATATCTTTCAGAGAATTTGGCGAAATCAAAATAAAAACATTATCTCATTGTGTAGTGACTCTATCGTTCGAAACCTATTAATTCATACCATATGTGAATTACTTGACTACTAGACTTACTAGACTTAAAAATTTGGTTCGACTGGTCCGAAAAATTCACATATGGTATGAATTAATAGGTTTCGAACGATAGAGTCACTACACAATGAAATTAACACAGACCTGTGGACTAAGAGGTCAATGACAATAACATGAAATTCAAGTAAAGATTCCTTCAGTCCTTCAGTGGTCTAATTGGACAAGGCGTCGCAGTACAAATGCGGAGGTCCCGGTTCAAACCCGGGCTGAAGGAATTTTTACTTGAAAA
Organism: Tenthredo mesomela; assembly: GCA_943736025.1. Lineage (NCBI taxonomy): Eukaryota > Metazoa > Arthropoda > Insecta > Hymenoptera > Tenthredinidae > Tenthredo > Tenthredo mesomela. The sequence continues at coordinate 13,828,659 of OX031022.1, forward strand.
AATAATTATGATGCACTTCCGTTTTTTTCGGTCTATCTGGAGATTGCACGCTCTATATAGAGGTGAGCTTCAGTTAGAAGACTTAAAAATTTGGTTCGACTGGTCCGAAAAATTCACATATGGTATAAAAACATTATCATCCGCAAAAACGATCTCAAAGAAACCAAGGGTTGCACGAGCCAAAAAATTATCGATAAAGTAGTTGAACACCTGAGAAACAAGCTTTAATTTTATCAAAACAAATTCATAACTTCTTCATTCGTTTTAAAGAAATCTATTGCAAACCTATTAATTCATACCATATGTGAATTACTTGACTACTAGACTTACTAGACTTAAAAATTTGGTTCGACTGGTCCGAAAAATTCACATATGGTATGAATTAATAGGTTTCGAACGATAGAGTCACTACACAATGAAATTAACACAGACCTGTGGACTAAGAGGTCAATGACAATAACATGAAATTCAAGTAAAGATTCCTTCAGTCCTTCAGTGGTCTAATTGGACAAGGCGTCGCAGTACAAATGCGGAGGTCCCGGTTCAAACCCGGGCTGAAGGAATTTTTACTTGAAAAAATAATTATGATGCACTTCCGTTTTTTTCGGTCTATCTGGAGATTGCACGCTCTATATAGAGGTGAGCTTCAGTTAGAAGACTTAAAAATTTGGTTCGACTGGTCCGAAAAATTCACATATGGTATAAAAACATTATCATCCGCAAAAACGATCTCAAAGAAACCAAGGGTTGCACGAGCCAAAAAATTATCGATAAAGTAGTTGAACACCTGAGAAACAAGCTTTAATTTTATCAAAACAAATTCATAACTTCTTCATTCGTTTTAAAGAAATCTATTGCTGTTGGTTAAAATATTTTTCATAAGTTGTTTATGCATTCAATATTTATTTGATTTATTGGTGATTTTAATTTTATAGGTATGAGAGACACGAATATTATCCACCATAATATCCATAATATATTATTATATATGGGTCAAAATCATGGAGGTGGAAGATTCTGGTATTCAAACTCCGAAAAATTCAACTTGGTTTTAGAGTCAATATTACTTGCTGAAATCATAGCTCTATTCTTCATCAATCAGTACGTAAGCGGGCAGCGCACAAAATTATCTTTTAAATAATTTATTGACAATATTAAGAGCAATGGCGTAAGAAAGAATCATTTCGGGAATGTCATTTAAAATACAAAATGAAATGTTCGATTTCGTTGGGATGGACCCATTTCACGTTATTTCAGTTTCAATTGGTAAGAATAATAGTACATTGGTCAACAAGGGGGGGAAATGGGTAGTTTTTAGCAAGGGTCAGATCATGTTGCACAAGTCGGAGTCGAGAGCGCCGAAAACGCTCAAGATAAAGACGAATGCAACGTCATCACCCGAGCTTGAAATTAACCCCCCCCCTTGCTGCAAACCGTATTTTTTTTCGAAGAGTGCATGTATAGGCCTTTTTTCGTGCATGTACGATAGAAATTTTTTAAATTTTAAAAATTTCGAAAAATTTGAAAACTTTTGAAACGCTCCCTTCCTTCAAAAAGTTCCCTCCCTTTGGAAGTAAATGTACTCAATTACCTCTCTAGGGAGATAATATCCAATATTCCCTTTGGAAGGTAATGGATATTACCTCCCTTTACAAGAAAAGGACTTATCATCTCCCTAGGGCGGTAATATTCATTATTTCCCTTGGGAGATGACAGTACTTTTTGATACTAGTGCGAAAGTGTTGATTCTCGGACGGGTGTGAAGTTCTTCGCCCTAGCGAAGCAAGGGTGACAATCACACGAGTCGAGAATCATCTTCCGCACGTATATCGAACTTTATTTCTTAACACAATGCGCATTAAGTTGAATTTCATGTACTTATATTATATTATATTAAATCGAACTTTGCGCACGCAGTGTGGAAATGAATATCAACTCCCTAGGGAGGTCATGAAGTCCACGCTGGAAATTAGTAATTTTCTATCCGCTTTACATGCAAGAAAAAGGGCCTATTACATGCACGTGTTGAATAAATATTATACCATGAAAAGTTCAACTAACATTTTGGAGTTTCAGATTTTTTAACAGATTTTCACTCAATAGCGCCTTCATGGCAAAATGTCCTAGTCTAATCTTCAATTTATTTTATATTTGTGAGTTTTGATTATCTCATTAGTGATTGAATTTTATCAGTTTCTTGCAGCACACTAAATTCGTGTGAATTGAGTGCGGGAAATCAAACATTTTTCTCATTAATTTAGATTTTGCATCGTTTTCGGAAGTGATGGTAGCGTCCCCTAAGTGATGGTAGTGCATACCATGTAACTTGATATGTATGAGTGAAGTATTATTATTTTTGAGAAATTTTGATTGCACAAGAAATATTCATTCCTAATACAATTTTTTGTCAGAAAATGATTTTTTCTGAAAAATCATATAATTGAACAAGAATTTGCCTCACAGAGTCGTTTCGGGAACGCAGGCGTCATTTCGGTAACGCTCGTCATAGTCCGGAAACGTTCCCGAAATGACCGTTCCCGAAATGACCGTTCCCGAAATGACGTTTTTACCTTTCTACACACAAAATTTCTACACACATCGTCGTATGTCGTATTTCTGAGGTTATATTGCGAGGGATTTTCATTATTCATCATAATTACTATAAAAAGTCTCATCATTCGCATAAACAAAATGTTTGACAGCGTTCCCGTGATGATGCTGTATTGATGTACGGTATTCAAATATCGAATTGAAATGTACTTATCAATTAAATAATTAATTCAATCCGGAAGAACGATAACACGCCGGCAACCTGTTCACTGTCACTTTACATGACTTCTAGTAAGCATCATCCACTACGTTACACGCGCAATATTTTCACAGATTATGAATGCGTTCCCGGGATGACGAATTTTTCGTCGGACAACATTTGGTAAAACACAAGAATATGTTTTTTTTTTTTTATTTATTCCGAAAATTTCCCATTATCCTAAACATTATATTTAGTATATTGTTTTCACTAGAATAGTTATCTCTGCAGAGTTGATTTCATTACATTTTTTGCCATGTGAATAGAAGAATAGTATATTGTGATACAAGTGCGGAAAGTAGGCAATATCCGACGAGTGTCGTTTGAAGCACGAGCCGAAGGCGAGTGCTGTAATGACACGAGACAGATATTGCCTATCCGCACTTGTATCACACGATATTTTTTGTAACTCCCTGCGAAGAAAGTTTGATTTGAGAGACAGATTGATTAATCAATATAACCTCACATCGCGACTGTCCACCGCCATGAAACAGTGCACGAAAAAAGCACTAGTGTGCAAAGTAGAGTATTCGCGATGTGCGCATGCGCGACAAAAGCACTAGTGCGCAAAGTAGAGTATTTGCGGTGTGCGCATGCGCCAACTCTTCTTTTCATCACCCCTCGGAAATAAGGTATTTTGCGCTCGCCACACAGGCCTCGAAAATCAAACTTTCGTAGCAGGTGTTGCAAAAAATGTAATATGGACGCGTTCCCGAAATGATATTACGACCATGTTAGACTGAATAAAAATGAAAGTGGAGAAATGTTATGCGGAATTACTTGATGTAGCATCAACTACCATCAATATTGATCGATCAAAGTAAAAAAGTCCATGATATTATGTAATTTCAATAATAAAAGTCCTTTCCAACCCAAATTTTCCACCTCCATGATTTTGACCCATATATTATAAATATAAGTCGAATCTTCTCGTCATACATTTGACGAGAAGAAGAAGTGGTTCTCCGGTATTATTTAAGAGGCATTTTAATATCAATTAAATTGTAAATTAATAACGTCACAGTTCCGCGGGCTTCCGATCAATTCCATCAATAATCATCGAATCTCAGATCTTCTAATGGCCATTCCACAATCAGCCCTTCCGTACTGTACCGTGCCGTACCGTAGAACGGGCGCATGCGCAATAGCCAAACATCAATGATACTGTTGGTGTGCGCCTGCGCCCGTTCTACGGTACGGTACGGTACGGAAAGGCTGATTGTGGAATGGCCATAAAGCCGGGATTACGATCAACTTAACGTAACGTAACGTAACACAACGGAACGAACCTATAGTTTTGAAACATCCATCACGACCACCGTTTTTTCAAAACGCCCGCGCGCTCGCTAATGCCGGCGACACAGACTTTTCGTGTCCCGTGTTCGCCTCACCTACAGGCGCTACGATCGCTCACACATAGCTGTGATTGGTCGGCGCTGCGTGTGGGTGACTGTACACTGGTCACGATCCCCGTAGGTGTGCCGACAAGAAAAGTCTGTGTCGCCGGCATAACTTTCAAAACTATAGGTTCGTTCCGTTGTGTTACGTTACGTTACGTCAAGTTGATCGTAATTAAGCCCAGCAACCGATAGTCCTTTTGATAACGAAGCGGCAATCAATGCTTTGACGGCTCTGTGCGAGCAGATCTCATAACGTCGGAGATCGTGCTCTGTCTTTCTCATTGAGTCTCCAAATAATACGCGCTGACATATATATAAATGAATCAAATGGATTTAATTTGTTGAGAGAATAAATTCATTCCAACACCTTTCCGCAATTATTAGAACTCATAAAAATAAAGTTCCTAATTCCCGGAATTTACCGCGCGCCCATCAGTTCGCCGCAGCGTACACTGTTGCAAGTTTGTCACAGCTGATTGTGTCTCCGTTCCGTGTCGAATAAAATTGATATTTTTCGTGAGTCAATATCTCCGAAACTAAGTAGTAGAAATTGATCATTTTTTTTTTTTTTTTTAAATTAGTCCCACAATAGTACTGCATACAGAAGTAGTTTCTTTTTTTAAAACCTATATCCGTTTGGCGTCTAAAATGAAAAATGTGAGCAAAGTCTTATCCTTTCACGTGTTGGGTATGGGCATCGCGTAGGAAAAGTCCGATTTTTGATTGCAATTATCTCACAAACTGAGTAGTGGAACGAATTAAAATTTCAGATATGGGTTCATGAAGGTTGTGTCTACACCATACTAAAATTTCAGGCGATTCCTAAGATTTGACCAAAACTCCAGAACTACCTTAAACATTTCGAGCCCATAATTTACAAGCTTTTACAAAAGTGTTGTCTTCACGGAACTACATTTTTACTCACTTTTTGTCAAGTTTTTTACGTTACACTGCAATTGTTTCGACGGACTTGAAATCCATATCGCACATGCACAGATACTTTGCTTGGAAATTCACCCAACATTATTATTCTGACATCGCAGAAATGTGAGTTTTGGTTGACTGATTGAAAGAAAAAAAAAAATCAATAAAAGAAATTTCATTGAGTAGTGACTCTATCGTTCGAAGCCTATTAATTCATACCATATGTGAATTTATCGGACCAGTCGAACCAAAATTTTTTTTTTTTTTTTTTTTTAAGTCTTCTAACTGAAGCTCACCTCTATATAGAGCGTGCAATCTTCAGATAGACCGAAAAAAACGGAAATGCATCATAATTATTTTTTTCCAAGTAAAAATTCCTTCAGCCCGGGTTTGAACCGGGACCTCCGCATTTGTACTGCGACGCCTTGTCCAATTAGACCACTGAAGGACTGGAGGAATCTTTACTTGAATTTCATGTTATTGTCATTGACCTTCTTAGTCCCAGGTCTGTGTTTATTTCATTGAGTAGTGACTCTATCACTACTCAATGAAATAAACACAGTGACTCTATCACTACTCAATGAAATAAACACAGACCTGGGACTAAGAAGGTCAATGACAATAACATGAAATTCAAGTAAAGATTCCTCCAGTCCTTCAGTGGTCTAATTGGACAAGGCGTCGCAGTACAAATGCGGAGGTCCCGGTTCAAACCCGGGCTGAAGGAATTTTTACTTGGAAAAAAATAATTATGATGCATTTCCGTTTTTTTCGGTCTATCTGAAGATTGCACGCTCTATATAGAGGTGAGCTTCAGTTAGAAGACTTAAAAAAAAAAAAAAAAAAAAATTTGGTTCGACTGGTCCGATAAATTCACATATGGTATGAATAAAAGAAATTGCCTAAGCCCTGGAATAGAAATTATAAGAAAGAAGATACTCTTGCACCCTGCGAAAATCAATAAAATTAAGTTGTAACTGTAGACTTCGAGAATTGATCGATTACTCTTTTTGCTTTTTTGGCGAAGGAGGTTCAGCTTGTTATTATTTTTTATTCTTCATTTTTGTAGGAAGCTACAATTTCATTCTTTAGCAATAGAACAATCGATCCTGCTCCCTTTTATTTCTTGGGTAGCATACTTTTTAGGTATATCTATAGATAAGTACTGGTGTGAAAAGATATAGAGGCTCTCAGTGACAATGTGTGGCCTTTTCTCGCCTTATGGCAAATGTCCTGAGCGCGAGCATTTGCAAAACTCGGAATACGGGCCAATCTCTCTGATGATTTGAGTGCAGCTACGTTGATTCCTTAGGGACGGTGACTGGAATGAGTAGTTGGGACAGTGTTCTGAAGAATCGAACTTGGCATATCATGGTGCTCCATGGTGCTCCATGGTGCTCCATGATCACTGAACAAATAAGTGGATAAAAAGTACGAGGGCAATTGCACAAGATATAAAGACTATGGAAAGTAAACGAATTGGGGCGAATGAAAAAAGAGAATATTCGGATGAACGAAACGTTGTAGCGACGTAGTGAGAAGGAACAACGACGTTGGTGGTAATTTTTCACTAGAAGAGTTGTAAAGAAACATTCTCCGGCACGTATAGCGAGGGCATTTACCACGCTCGACACCAGCACCCGGGTCACGCAAAAGAAAAATGACAGAAAATGCGTGAGAAATTAAACTTTTAAAGCCTTATCCATTCTTCTCCCCGCTCGGGAGACTTTCACATGTACGTGAGAGGCCAAGATGGATCTAAACTTGCTTCTTGTTTGACGCAGAAAAAAAAAACAACAAAAAACAAGCTCTCTCGACAAAAAGCGTCACTTGCTTTCACATAGGGCTGACCGCACGCTATAACGAACCGAAATTGACCGTAGTTTGGTAAACTTATTACATTGGAAATTGGAAGATCGTCCACGAGTAAACGTCTTCTGTGGAAATGCCATGTGATTCGGTTGACCGATTCTACTGAATTTTTATACAGAAAATTCACAGATATACTTACATACAGAGCGATTCTGTGGAAAATCACGCGCCTAAAAGGTAGGCAAACGGAAAACGCCTGACCTGGGAAATTTTTTTTTTTTATATAATTATGTAAAATTATATATGAATGGCTATATAAAATTAGATACGAGTTTTGGCGGTATATAGTTTCATATAATTGTATACAGTTTTATATGATTCTATATAGTTTTATATACTTGTATCGGCCCGGGTTAAAAAAAAAAAAAAAAACCTGGACCCGACCAGGGATCGATTCGTGAACCATGCGCTCGCCAACTCTGCCCGCTACCGACTTACCTAAAATCTGTTATTGAAATTGCAAGCTTAAATGAATATCAAATATACAAATTTCATACATTTAAATTCTTATTAGACAAAATTTTACATCTGACGTATTAATTATCAATCATGTTAATAAAAATGAAAAAAAAAAAACATCATAAAAAACATGCACCAATGATTTTTTTAATTTCCTAGAAATACATTTTTTCAAAGAAGAATTTTCTGTAACAATTATTAATTAAAACAATGTTAAAAATTATTTAATATTTGGTAACTTCGATTTCCTTCATAAGAACCTAAAAATTAATTAAGTAATAAAAACAATCATGGAGAAACGTTCTTCTTTGATTTAATTTTCAAATTATATGCACTTTTTCTATACCGGGATGATTTCTTGATAGTATACAGGTGACAGCGCATGCGCCAAATAATTCATTTTCATTGGTCGGTAAAGTCGTCACGCAGTGGTATTTGAGGCCAGCCTGCCTCAGCATACGACGAAACTCGCGCATGCGCAGTCACCTGTATTAGAGTGGGCCGAAAATCCGCTTTTTTCGAATTTCTATTATTAATACCGAAAATATTGTTCATTATGCATAAAAAAAAATCTATGCAAAAGGAGAAAATTTTAGGTCGATATCTTACGCTCGCCCTTTTTGGTCAAAGTTCAAAGTCTCAGAAGATTTTTTTCATAAACTCATTTTTATTGGAAATTTAATTATCTACAAAAAAGGTCCTTAGAAGTAATCATGTCAAATCAATAGTTTCTGAGATAATGGCAATTTTATTTAAAAAATTGACATTTTTTGCTATATCTATTTTTTTTTTATTTTACATAAATGGTAATTGTTAAACTATTTATTCCTGGAAAATTTTATTCTCTACAAAAAAGATCCTTTGAAGAAATTATGTCAAATCGATAGTTTATGAGATAATATATGGCAATTTTATTTAAAAAATTGACATTTTTCACTATATCTATTTTTTTTTACATAAATTACATAATAGTGATTGTTTAAATATTTATTTTATAGAAAGATTTATTCTCTACAAAAAAAAGTCCGAAAATAATGACAATAATGGTCACTTAACAATGGTTACTTAAAAATTGTTATTTTATTTTCGACATATGTTTTTATAATAATAATAATAATAATTATTATCATTATTATGATTTATTATTAATTATTATTATTATTATTATTATTATTATTATTATTATTATTATTATTATAATTATTATAATAAAAACATATGTCGAAAATAAAATAACCATTTTTAAGTAACCATTGTTAAGTGACCATTATTGTCACTATTTTCGGACTTTTTTTTTGTAGAGAATAAATCTTTCTATAAAATAAATATTTAAACAATCACTTTTATGTAATTTATGTAAAAAAAAAAAAATAGATATAGTGAAAAATGTCAATTTTTTAAATAAAATTGCCATTATCTCATAAACTATCGATTTGACATGATTTCTTTGAAGGATCTTTTTTGTAGAGAATAAAATTTTCCAGCAATAAATAGCTAAACAATTACCATTTATGTAAAAAAAAAAAATAGATATGGGGCCATTCAACAAATACGTTCGCTTTTAGGGGGGGGAGGGGGTCGAGGTTGATGTGACGTTACAAGTCACAGGGGGGGGGGGGGGGGGGCAAAATGTGACGTTCGGTTTTTATGTATAGAATTCGTGTTTTGGCACGAGAATTTTGTTAAAGTGAAGTGAGAAATAAAGGACTGCTTTTAAATATCTCTTTTATCTCTATTTAATGCCAAGTGACATCGAAAGGCAAATCTTAGAAATAGATCGAATTATGGATCGATAGACCAAAAAAGGCAATAAAGGCCGGGGGGGGGGGGGGGGGGGGGTCGAGATTTGTGACGTATTATTTTAGGGGGGTCTAGTCAAACGAACCATTGTTACATAGGGGAGGGGGGGGGTCTCAAATCGTCCAAAAAAGCGAACGTATTTGTTGAATGGCCCCTATAGCGAGAAATGTCAATTTTTTAAATAAAATTGCCATTATCTCAGAAACTATTGATTTGACGTGATTACTTCTAAGGACTTTTTTTGTAGATAATTAAATTTCCAATAAAAATGAGTTTATGAAAAAAATCTTCTGAGACTTTGAACTTTGACCAAAAAGGGCGAGCGTAAGATATCGACCTAAAATTTTCCCCTTTTGCACAGATTTTTTTTTTATGCATAAGGAACAATATTTTCGGTATTAATGATAGAAATTCAAAAAAAGCGGATTTTCGGCCCACCCTAACCTGTATACTATCAAGAAATCATCCCGGTATAATAATAAATATAAAGTATACCTTTAATGATCAACGCGTGACATTTTATTTTTTTTTTTTTACAAATTTTATATAAATATTAAAGTTGAGCTTTAAAATCGCTGAAGTTCACGGTTAATATTTCCGAATTGTAATATCCCAGATAATATGCGTGCAATATGCGAGGCATGTAGCACGCCGCGTGCCGATTAATCGGCACGACGTGCCTGCACTTCAATGGAATGTTGCGCGTGCCTTTGCTGGACATATCGCTGGCACGTCGTGCTAGTCGCTCGCGGGCGGGCCAAATGTGACCTTTTTGTGCGAGTTTTGCAAGTAAGAACAATCAAGAACAATATGATTTTATTTAAATATATATCAAATATTTATTTATATTCATAGATAAAAGATGGGCCGATATAAATTTTTATATAATCAGATATATTTGTATACATTTGTATACATTCATATATAATTATATCCAAGTGCCTTTTTCTCAACAAACCAACCGTACCCAGCAAACACAGAGTGCAGGGCCATTGCTAGTTAGGTGGAGGAATGCCGATACTTGAGTTGCCGAACCGCTGCCGGAAGACTTGTGATGGCCCTGTACCCTGGTGTCACAGTGGCCGACAGCTGGGCCAGTGCCGGCAGTGTTATACCGGCCTAACGGTTGGCCAGCGCAGGGCCAGCAATGGCCCAAATCGGTTGTCGGGCAGTCGTCAATGGCCCAACAAGAGCCCAATATTGATCAGCCGATGACCCGATCATTCGATTTTTTTTATTTTCGATATTATCCAGACAAAAAAATATTTTTTTCACTAATAGTTGATTCTTTTTCGAGCGGTAGAGCAAAGTTCATATTCCCAGGATGTTAGAAATTAGCTATTCGAAGACTAATTAGATGTATTCATGTGGGTCACCCATCCGAATTCTGGCTGCAGTTGAAATTGCTTAACTTCGTTGATCGTCTGATGTCCAGTGTTCATCTACACCCAAACGTCGCCTGTTGCAATACTCAACACTTTTCGACTCGATAGGTAAACTTTGATTTGTGAGGATTTACATCAATATGTACTTAAAAAAAAAAAATGACTTCGAAGATTTCTGATGATTAAATAGTATATACTTTTGTTCGATTGCATAGAAACATTCTTTTTCTGGTAAATTCGGTGGAAGTGTTAGAAATACTGCAGTCAGCAGCAGTCAGCAGAAAATCTTATACTATGTACACCGGCGAATCAACGACCGGATGCCGGTAGAAAAGTGCCGGAGTTGCCAATGCCGGGCCATCAAAATACAGATGCAAGTGTGTTTGAAAACGGCCAAGTGATGGCAAGTCGGTTGTGGCAAGATGCAAAATGCCCTGCAGGAAATCAGTAGTTGGTAACCAACACCGTTCCATCAATGGTTGGATACTGGTAAAACTTCACCGAAATACCGTTATTTTACATTTAGTGGCGCAGCAAAGGCTAGCCTACACCAGCACATTGCCAGCACTGCCAGTGCTGGCCCATTATAATTTCGGCAGTTCTATGTTTGCTGGGTAGAAAAAAAATTAAAAAAAACCAAAAACTCACGCAAGTGTGAATATTGAAATCTACATTGTATTACTTAATCCGCATAATGTAGATCAACAAGCAATACCAATTGGCTCAGAAAAACGTCATCCGATTTTGATTTTGGATTCGAACCCAAGTCCGCTCGCATTCACTATATTACTAGTCGCACGCTCTACCTACTACGCCAAATTACCTTATTTGCACTGGCCTCATATTTTCCTATTTGTCGAAACCTATGATCAAGCTGTCGAGTTAAGAGCTAATGAACAATTCAATCTCACCGTTCGGTCTCATGATTTGCAAGGTGAGAATTACGCCCAGAGAATTTTGTGGAAAAATAAAACCTGATGACATAAATTTCCTGGTCCTTTCGCATGTTTTTCAATATAGGGGAGAGAGGGGTAAAATGGCCACCGCCAAAATTTCTTCGTACCTTCTCAAAATTAAAAAAATGTTTTTTTTTTTTCATTATTTACATTGTTTTAACAAACCTTAAACCTTGATAACTTAGGGGAAGACGAGCAAAATGAGCGGAAAGAAAAATTAAAAAAAAAGTAAAAAGTATTATAAAGTAAATACGAGAGTAAATTTAGAACATTTTTCAATTTTGACAAATTAAGCAAAATTTTTAGGGTGCCTTGAAGGGCATTCAAACCTCGACATCGGTTGGGCTATCATTTTTCGGTGAAAATTCTGGGATCCATCGATTCAAACCTCGATTTGAAGCGTTAGTTTCTTGGGGTGGCCATTTTGCCCCCCTCTTCCCTATGTATCATTTTGATTGGTCAAATTTTAGATTAAATATATTGATACTATTTTATACATAATATGTATATAAATACGAAACTCTATTTTTGATGTGATTTTCATATTTTTTTAATTGTATTATACATATTATACCGTTTTAATTTCAAACAGTGGAATGGCTATATTGTTTCGTTGTTTTTAATGAAAATCGCAAACGCTGATGACGATTGTGAAAAATATCATTATGACGGCACTCTAAAAGGTCACATTTAGCCCGCCCGCGAGCGACTAGCACGTCGTGCCAGCGATATGTCCGGCAAAGGTACGCGCAATCGTGCTTCACGTGTGCGTGCTTCATGCGTCGCATCTGGGGTACCCTGCTAAAAATTCCCAGGTAGGACCTTAAAGGTCTTGCATGGAATATGTAGGTCCTGTGTGGGTACCTGTAGTAACCTATGATGGTATCATAGGGCGTTCGAAGGACCTGCAAGGTATGGTATAGGTCCTACAAATGTACCACAAAAATCCGCGTAGGTGCTTTACCGGACCTGACAGGACCTATATAGGCATCCTACGTCGGTATACAGGACCCGTAAGGTCCGATATGTGTTCGCAATAACCTATGTAGGTGTTTTGTAGGCCCCATTAGGACTCATATGGGTATTCTACGCTGACATACAGGACCCATGAGGTTCGATATGCTTCCGCAATAACCTATGTAGGTGTTTTTCAGGACCCAATAGGACCCACATAGGTGTTTGTAGTTGGCATACAGGACTCATGAAATCCGATCTGTATTCGCAATAACCTTGGTAGGTGCTTTGCAGGCCCCTATAAAACCCACATAGATATCCTACGTCGGTATGCAGGACCCCTCAGGTCCGATATATGGTTGCAATAACCCATTTAGGTGCCTTGTAGGTCTCAATAAGGCCCGTAAATTTGCCGTACATACCCTGGTAAAAATGTCGGATAGGGTATTATATACATATTGTGTAACTTAATCGTGGATACGGCATTTTTCCTTGCATACTTTAATACATATACCCAGGTATCTGTACCCACATAGGTCATAATAGCGATATAGCTATCGTAATTTGGTACAGATCCGTATGGGAATATACCGTACAGGTGAAGGACCTATGTAGGACCCATACCCGTATAGGTATGGAACCCATATCAATATAGGCGTACCTACATTACATGTCCTATATAGGTTTTCCTCCTATACATACACACCCATATAGGTCTCAATCCTATATACATATATGTATATAGGATTGAGACCTATATGGGTGTGTATGTATGTATGTGTATGTATATCCCGGTATATGTATATATATATACATATACCGGGATGGGTCCTAGCGCGCTATACCGACGTAGGTCCCCTGGTAGAAAATTGACCAGACGATATCTACATATATATATATATATCTACCCTGGTAGAAAATTGACCAGACGATCTGGCCTTTTAACAGATTCTGCGCAGATCATCTGGGCAGAATCTGCCCAGATATTCATGGTGTATTTGGCCAGTATCTGACCAAAATCTGGTGAATGATTCCTAGCTCCTATGTTTGAGGTTATGTAAACCCAATGTTACAAGCTGGAAAAATGAATGAAAATGATCGTGCTCAACACCTCTAAACTTAAAATTTATAAATATATATTTCAAACATAGTATGCCGATGACACGTGTACACTAAACGTAATGGATTCTGATCCGGACGAGTTGGACAATTCTAGAAACAGCCAATCGGCGCTCTGGATTTTTTTAATCCAGAGCGCCGATTGGCTGTTTCTAGAATTGTCCAACTCGTCCGGATCAGAATCCATGACGTTTAGTGTACCAAAAATCAGAAGCCACGGTTAATTTACCCTTATACATAGCTATAGGTGGATGCGCACGCAGGTATCTCTATCTCTTTCTCTCCCACTGTCTCTGGAAGTTTGCCGTGTGTCACACGTACACGCATACATACAAAGTTCAGGACTGTAGGTTATGTATGTGTATGAACAGCTGATGACTTGACCAGATCCTTCACCAGAATCCGTCGTCAGACCGCGGGGTTTCTGGCCATATTTTCTGCCCAGAATCTGCCCACCGAGCAGAAAATTCAACGGATTCTGGCCATATTCCGTTCAATTTTCTACCAGGGTCCTATGTACTCCTATAAGTTGTTCTCCTATAGGAACCTGTCCCAAATTACGATACGTATGGTACCTATGTAGGTCCTGTGTAGGTTCCTATGTGGGAATTTTTACCACTGCGCTATACCGACGTAGGTCCTATGTACTCCTATGAGTTGTACTCCTATAGGAACCTGTCCCAAATTACGATACGTATGGTACCTATGTAGGTCCTGTATAGGTTCCTATGTGGGAATTTTTACCAGGGTACTCGTAGTGCGACACATTGCGCACGCACCAAGTGCCGATCACATTGTGCTGGCCAAAAAGATGCATTCTCGCATGCATGACGTGCCTCGCACGCCGTGCGTCTGACGTGCGTGGCACGATTGTTATCTGGGATGTATTGAATGCATTTATTTACAAAGAGCACATTTTTGCATATGAAAAAAAAAGTTACATTTTCCGATTCCGGGAATTTTTTTTTAATATGATCATATATAATCATATATAATTATGTATAAGTTTATATCATTATATATATTTTATAGAGTTATATATAATTTTTTATATAAAACTATGTACAGTTATATACAAATATATATAGGGTAGAGTGGTCCCGAACCGACCGGTGGTCCCACGGTGGTCCCATCTCGACCTCTCCATGTTTCTCAGCACTTGTGCTGCCACGGAAAATATCGGGGAAAATATCGGTGGTGGCTTTTGAAAGTTCTCACAACACCGACAATTTGGAGGTAGTGAGCCATCTTATTATCACATTTTATTTTATGGTTTCGCGAGCGTGTTTTATGGAGAGGTCGGAATGGGACCACCGGTCGGTTTGGGACCACTCTACCCTAAATATATACACGTTTATATAATTATATAAAACTGGATAAAATTTTATATAATAGCGGATCGCATGGCTTTATATTACTATATGTATAAAACTATATAGGGTAATTCCGGGTGAGATGGCCATCGGGGAGAGATGGCCTTCGATGATATTTCTCATGCTATTCGATATATGACACTTCCTATTTAGAGTAGATCGCTTCGTACAAAGTACAACTACCGATCTACCCCAAATAGAAAGTGTAATATATCAAGTAGGCTGAGAAATATCATCGAAGGCCATCTCTCCCCTATGGCCATCTCACCCGGAATTACCCTATAGTTGTATATAAAAATATATAATTATCTAAAAAAATATATGGTTATATATAAGTTAGGGTGGTCCACTTTTGAACTATTTTTTTTGATTCTGCGGGGCACCCCTGAACATTGTTCTAAATCACGTAGAAAAAATCTGCGTAAATCATGAATCCAATCGGAAAATACTCAGAAGTCGCTACCGAATATTATAGTATTTTCTCGATTTAATAAAGCATTTCATGTATAGCCTCACTTCTGATGCGTCCGGAGCTTCTAAATCTTAGTGATACGACTCAGTCTTACCGCACGAGGTATTTCTTCAATTGATATTGTAGTATGTTATACAGGGTGATTCAGAATTCATAACGAATCTCTTGAAGGGTTATTACTTGTCAAAATTGGGATTGAAAGTTCCTCAGCCATTTTTCCGAAAAATTGATTTTTTTCCTTGGAACAAAAATTTTTCCGACAAACGATTTTTTCCAATTTTTTTTTTTTTTTCCATCATTTGTCAATTTTTAAAAATCCCAAATGATGCCAATGATTTTTTTTTTTTTCACGATATTAGAGAGATTTCTCGCTGACAGTTTCTTAATTGGTGGAAGATGCCAAACAAAAAAAATGTGTCATAGTTCCAACGAAAAAAAAATGATTTTTCGGAAATTAATTTTTGAGAAAATAATTGTCTTGACTAAATACTTATATTGCCTATATAGTTGCAAATAAATGTTCAATTGATTCATCTCAGTATCATTTGCGGAACAAATGAATGTCACCTAAAATCAACCAACTTTTAGTTGTACCGCCAACCATATTGAGATGAATCAATTAAATATTTATTTGCGACTATATGTAGACAAAAATATTTAATCGAGTCAATTATAGTTTTTTCTTAGTGTGGTACTCATACAACATACTACATTACTACAATCTTAATATAGAAGAAATACCTCGTGCAATAAAATTAAGTCATCCAACTAATAAGGTTTAGAAGCTCCCGACGCATCGGGAGTAAAGCTTTACATGAAAATGTTTCAAAAATCGATAAAAAATACTAAAATATTCGGTAGCGACCTCTAAATATTTTTCGATTGGATTCATGTTTTACACAGATTAATGTGCGTGATTTGGAACAATATTCAGGGGTGCCCCGCAAAATCCAAAATAAAAGTTCAAAAGTGGACCACCCTAATATAAGTATATATGCGATTATATATATTTTTACAAAATTATATATAACTATATATAATTTTATATAACAATATAAAATATGCAATCACTATTGAATAAAATTATACATAGTTATATATAAATTTATATACTTATTTATGAATTTATATAATTATAAAACATTACATATTTTTATATACAACTATATATAGTTTTGTATAGTAATATAAAGCCATGCGATACGCTATTATATAAAATTTTATCTAGTTTTATATAATTATATAAACTTGTATATATTTATATATATTTATATATAACTATATATAGTTTTATATAAAAAATTATACATATCTATATAAAACTATATTTAATGATATAAACTTATACATAATTATATATGATTGAATATGATTATATATGATCATATAGAAAAAAAAATTTCCCGGAGAATTGAGCAGATCAAACATCGACGATTGGGTTTTATTTCCGACGTAGGGGAGAGTGTGGTTGTACCGCTCAGCAGGTAATACCGCTCACCCCTTTTTCTTTATAATTAGGAATTTTTTCACTCGTTTTTTTTTCCCAATCTTCAAGATCCAATGTCAATATCTAATTTCTGTGGAAATTTCATTCCTCTAATCACTTTTAATAGAAAAAATAACATCTCTCTGTTTTGAGGTCCTTACAGCGTAAAATTGCTGGACAAGTAAATAAGGTTTTTTGTCATTTCAAAATTATTATTTTCACGTCAAACTATGGTCATTCGATTCGTGGTACTTTTCCGCGTAATTTGATCACAAGATGAACTCCTATCTCTCTTTATATTAATAATTATTAATGATTTTGTTAACTCCGCGCGATACCGGTAATACCGCTCGGCCGGTGAGGGTAATATCGCTCGGCTGTATGCCAATATACCGCTCAGCATCTGACAGCGCATATTTACCGGCGGATTATCAAAATCACCTAAGTAAAACAAAATTATCATTTTTTTTTGTTGGAAATGTGTGTGACGACAAATGTTGAGACAATCAGAAACCAACTTTTGCGATGACAATGGTTGTGACATAGTATTAAATCCGTGAAATTAGTAAAAAAAATCGTAGTGAGGTTATGTGAATAATAATGACAATGATATCAATAATAATAATATTAATTTACTCTATTATTGTGTTATAATAACGTCTTCAGTGAAATTTAACATTGTGATGACAAATTTCATCCTTCATACCCGAGTTTACTATTTGACTACATATAGGTTAGGTCGGAACCCGAGTATTAGAGAGTGAGCGGTATTAAAATTGGGCCGAGCGGTATTACCCGCTGGAGGGTAAGACCGCTCACTTGCGTCTCGCGTTTCTTTTTTCGTAATTTTGTCAATTCTAAAGGAAATTACGGCTCTGAATTTTCAAAACGAAGAGTTAAATAGTTGCAGAAGCCATTACAATAGTCTTTTGCACTTCAAGTTGACGTTCAACACATAAAAATTAGCATTTTTTCTTAGGTGAGCGGTACTCCCATCCTCTCCCCTAATAAATAAAACCCAATCGTCGATGTTTGATCTGCTCAATGCAGGGGTTTCCCGTTTGCCTACCTTTTACGCGCGTTACTTACCACAGAATCGCTCTGTATATGAGGCATTCCACCCCAAACCGACCTACGTCTGACCCTCACCCCTTTCGATTAGAGTCATGATTTTTTGTGTTATTCCACCTTTTCGAAACAACACTCTGCATTTTCTCAGATTTGTTGAAAATCATCGGATTTACTTATGATTTTTGAAAATTAACACATCGATAGTCCTAATTGAAAAATTTGAAAAAATTCTGAAAAATCCTGCTCCATTTATCAAAATTTTTAAGCCTCTAGCCCAAGTGGGCAGACGCGCTTGCTTCTCATATCATTCAACGTTGTTCTCGAAAAATAGTATATTGTGTAACAAGGGATGAAACAGGGTGAATGCAGGCCAGGGTGAAGTTGACAGCCCGAAGCCGAAGGCGAGGGCTGACATCAGCCGTGCCTGCATTCGTGTTTCATCCCGTGTCACACACTATGTTTTTCATAACATCTGCTCTGAAACTTCAACTGTCGATTTCAATAGTTTGAAATTTGCAACAGGGCAGTTATTTCTCATTGCGATCCCAAGGGATGTAATAGACAACTCATTACATGCCAAGGGATTGCAAAACATCATCGCATCCCGCTGATTCATCAGCCTGACATCAGCCTCTTTCATATGATAAAACAGGCAACGAAAATTGCAGTTTCAGAGCAGATGCTATGCAAAACTCGAAACATCATAGAAGCGAACGTCTGCTCGCTCTAGATCAAGGCTTGAAAATTTTGATAAATAAAGCAGGATTTATCTGAATTTTTCCAGATTTTTCGATTGAGGTCAAAATTTTGAATTTCGAAAAATTCAGGAAAATTTAAAATCTTTACCCCAATTGAAAAATCTGAAAAAATTCCGAAAAATCCTGCTTTGTTTATCAAAATTTTTAAGCCTTGACCCAGAGTGAGCAGACGTTCGCTTTTATGATGTTCAGAGCTTTTTCCGAGAATAACGTTGGATATTAATATGAGGAGCAAAATGTCTGCCCACTTTGGCTAAATGCTTGAAAATTTGGATGAATGGAGCAAGATTTTTCAGAATTTTTTCAGATTTTGTAATGGGGGGTATCAATGTGTTCATTTTCAAAAATCATCAGTAAATCAGACGATTTTCCAAAAATCTGAAAAAAATGCAGAGTGTTGTTTCGAAAAGGTGGAACAACATAAAAAATCATGACTCTAATCGGAAGGGGTGAGGGTCAGACGTAGGTCGATTTGGGGTGGAATGCCTCATATATACTTTTTAAATATCCTTGAAAACTTTTTTACGGGTGACGGAATCATAATCTAAAATTGACTTGAGAATTTTATCGACGATTACAAATAACGCGATGAGCTGAAAAAGACTGTTGGGTTTTTAGGGAATTTCGAAAAATAAACTTCGTAAATACTTGGAAATTCCAAAAGAAGTTAAACAAATTTTAGCATATTACGGACTCGTGATTTGGAAATTTTCAATTCTCGAACATTTTAAAAATCTTTGAAATTCCTTTGATATCCTCACGTTGGTGTTTCTAGAGAAAGCTTAATTCCTGAATTCTACAGCCCAGAATACATCCCAATATGATTTAAAGATGACAGACGATGTACGTAAACCGTTCCTTGACTTTTTTTGAGCTTTCGTCATCAGGCAGACGATTATCGTTGCGAGAATCACCCGTGGACAGCCCAATAGGTAATCGACGTGTTTTGACGTAGGATATACAAGTTTCGATCAAGACTCAAACAAAACCAGACATTCACCGACCACCCGTCAACACGGGGTACTATTAAATTAGGACGAAGCTATCCTCTGGCCGACCTGCGGCTCAGTGCTGTCCGCGGTGACGAGGGGAATCCCTAAGGCATCCTGGCAAAAGACATCTAAGGGATCGGAAAACTCGTTGAAGCAGTTGACAGTCGAGAGTCGAACCACTGTTTACTGGATGCAGTAACACACTATGAGTTGAGTGGCCCTGAGAGACGGGTAGTCTTTCATAAGTGAGAAGACAAATCGTTCAGGGTAACAAAGTCTCTGTATCAATCGAGGCAAGACTCGATCCCCTTCATCTTTCAATATACTGAAGGCTGAAGAAGTATGTACACATTTTCAAGTAAATTATATTCTTTGAAGAGTGATGTGTTCCAAACCGTTTCACTGATTGCAGATTAATTTAAGAAATCTAGCATGATCATGTGAAAGTTAGAATTCTTTCGCCAGGTTCTCCCAATGCAAACCACAGTCGTAGGATTAGCACTCGTCATCAGAATGCGCATAGATCCAGAACTTATTGATTTCCAATGGTCCGGAAATCAAACCTTCGTCAGATAAACATAGGACTTTTCGATACTGCCAGAATAACTTGATGGCAATCACCTTTTGTGTATCGATGTTATGAAATTTACCAACTTTCATTGACCATTCTTCGATTCAATGTATCAAAAAGTTCTATGTTTGTTTGATAAAGGTCTGCTTTCTAGACCCTTCGAAGCCAAAAAGCCTCCATTTCATATTGGGATCCTTAGAATGGACGTGGCTTGAGAAATTTATCCTACACGCAGCAGTAATATTTTTCGCCACTAGTTGGCCTATCGAGATTCTAAGGAACCCATTCGTTGTTTATCCTACAATCGCTAGTTCCAATTTAGACCACCAGACTGCGTATCGAAATCCCCAGTTTCCCAATAGCAATCCATCTGAATCCTTACGACAAGTGCTTTTGCTGTTTTTGTCATGGTGGTATCTATACTTGAAAGGACTAATGCACTCCTTATCAAAAAAATCCACATGGGAAACCATGTGGATCTCCCAGGTTCCCAGTTTCCAGGAGAATTTTGGCGGGGAACCTATCTGGGATGTGGGTCTCCCAATAAGACCCATGTGGGATGTGGGTATCCTGATAGGACCCATGTGGGATTTGGGTATCCCCATGAACCCATGTGGGATGTGGGTATCCCCATAGAACTCATATGGGATGTGGGGTATCCCCATAGGAATATACCTCATACATAGAAAATCAGTCAAATAATTGAAAAATTAAGTCTTATTTCGTGGCAACTAAAACCCAATCGTCGATGTTTGATCTGCTCAATCAAACGATCGACTTTTGTTGCTAGTTATATACCCATTACCCACATGGGTGTTCAATCAAACCTTGTGAATTCATACGTATCTAGGTTTCTCACCAGAGCAACATGGCCTACCAGCAACCTATGTAGCTCCCTAACAGCCCCATCTAGGTTCCTATAACAGACCCATGCGCTTTCCCAATACCCCATGTGGGTATATAAAAAACTCATAC
This sequence comes from Tenthredo mesomela, assembly GCA_943736025.1. Taxonomy (NCBI): domain Eukaryota; kingdom Metazoa; phylum Arthropoda; class Insecta; order Hymenoptera; family Tenthredinidae; genus Tenthredo; species Tenthredo mesomela. The sequence goes on from OX031022.1 coordinate 13,850,035, forward strand.
GGGTTCCTAGGAGTCCTACATGGGTTCCCAACACTTTTATGTGGGGCCGCTGATGCCCTATGTGGGTGCCCAACTAACCCATGTAGAGGGTCCTCAATACCCCATATGGGTTCCTAGAAGTCCCACATGATTCACCAAAACTTCCATGTGGGTGCCTAACAAACACGTGTTGAATCTCAGACGTCCTATGTGGGCGACCAACAAACCCATGTAGGCTCCTGCGACTCCCACATCGATTTCCAAGACTCCCATATGGGTTCGCAGCCAAACCATGTGGGTGACCAACAAACCCATGTGGGTTCCTGCAAATCCCACATAGATTTTCAAGACTCCCATGTGGGTTCCCAGCAGAACCATGAGAGTTACCAACAAACCCATGTGGGTTCCCAGCCAAACCATGCGGTTTCCCAGAAAAACCATATGGGTTCCCATGTGTCCCACCTGGATTTTTTCAATAGCTCACGTATTTAGACTTGGTAAGTATAATTCAACTTGGGGCACGTCAGTGTTTCATAAATAGCCTATCAAAACGCGAATACACCCCCTCAACCGAACTTCAGATTAACTGCTAATTAGGGAATTTCTTTTCGGTACTTTTCGCAATTCTTTGATCTGGTACATTTTTCTCGCTCTTGATATTGCTGGAAAAACGTCTGTAGATCAAGCATTTGTAAAGCTAAAACTCGGGGGTGTGGGAATCAGTATGTTTTTGAATTGTTTTTAACAATGCAGTAAAGCATCAGGCGAGAGAAGTTCGAGTCGAATAAGAATTTCTAAGAGATACTGAAATATTTCGTCTTTCCTTTATTCTTCTTCCGAAGATATTCCCTCGGGTTGAAGAAGTCTCATCCTTTTGCCTTACCGTTGTATACCTTCAAGTATTAATTCATATGAAAGGGTCAGGATAAGTTTATTCGAAACGTGGCCCTTGTCCCCAGAGAGTGCGTTTCATCTATTCTAAATAGTGGAACCGTAACTGGCTCGTTTCCTCAGTATTGGCTTGAAGCTACTTGTCAACATATAATTTTCATCACATCCATCAAATTTATGAAAATAAAAGTTCCAACATTTTAAACGTAAGTTATAACTTCAAATTGTTATCCGTGATATGCTCTAGCTAAGATTAATACTCAGATTAACCCAAACATGTGCTGTTTCCACTATTGATTTTCCATTAAAATTTGCCGATCAGAAAAGTCATATTGTGCAACGAACTCTAATCGTAATTTCATATAAACCTCCTGAGGTTGAATGTGTCGTGTGAAAGACCTTCGGCTGGGAGTCTAGAGTCTAGATAATTCCCTTTAATCACCCGTCATATATCTTTTGGGGTCGGCCACGTTCCCGGACTTCTTGGTGCTATCAAAGCCAAGTTCTAATTTAATCGCGCCCAGAGGCTTTCGCTGGTAGCCGTTGAGGCCACGCTTCTGTAAAGTGAAGTACTTACCGATGACCGTGAAGTTGACCTTCAAGTTCCGGGTTGGCGAGTTTCTAAAGTCCACTCTGCACCTGTAGACACCTTCGTCGCTCTCTCGCAGATCCTGGACGAATAATTGAGCCGGTGGGGTGGCCCGGAAAACCGCTCTATTGCCCCAAAAGTGTGGGGCGCTCCAAAGTTTCGCCTTTCCAAACCGATTTCTTGCGTCATAACTGCAACACAGATATCAGAAAGTAATTATAAGTAATTTTGGATCCATTTTCGGTACACTATAACAGACTTTCTTATCATTTTCAATCAGGAAGCCGTGATTCGTATAGAAATTAGTGAGCATAACACTGAGAATATTTTGTTAAGTTTGGAACGCTCAATTTGTGGCATTTCTCTTTAGTGACCAATTTTTGACGTTCGATTTTCCGAAAGCCGGACTTAGGATGAACTCTTTGAGGAAGAGCGCGTTATGGGGTCACCGCGGAGTCAATAGCTCGTGAAATGAGGATCCCGAAGCCTATCCAGGGTTCACTATAGAAACGCGTGTCATAGTTGAGTCAAGGGTCAGAGTGACCTGCCTTTGCGTATAGAGATTTTATCGATTCATCGAAAGACTTCTACCATATTCTCACAGCCTACTGCTTGAATTGGAACAAACGGTATCACTCTCACACCACCTATCAATCTGGGGGAATGGAATCCACACAATCACGAGGTTAAAAATTATGGGGGATGTGACCATGTAGCAACGTATCGTACAAAAAAAGAAATCAAGGTGAGTGTCTTTGATATTACTCGAAAAACCTTATCAATCAAATTTCCCACGTTCATTTCTTCTAACTAATCATCTTAAAAAGTTGATTTCTTCCATGGGATTTTTCTTCAAGTCATTTGAAATTGCATCATACATCGATGTCTGTTGAGAGCCGAGTGAACGCCTAATATTCGAATCGTCAGAATCAGATTTGATCTTCCAGATGACTCATTTTACACAAAGCATTTCCGTTTACAAATACAAATACAAATACAATATCAAGAAGTGTAGCTTCGCTAAAGCTCCCATCCCCGCTTCTATGCTCACGGAAAAAAGGGTAGAACTACAGCCGAGTAGAGTAAAGATACGTGTAGTAGTTCTTGAAATGACTTCTTGATGTTACTTCACAATTCAAGGTGATTTTTCTTCTTTTTTTTTCCACATTTGCAATATTTTTACCACGATGAGACACACGAATGATTGCATCTCTGAAGCCAAACCTCTTCGAAGCTAGTATGTCGACATGGAAATTGGCGAGAAATGATGCTAGTATGGTATAAAAAGATACAACGTCATATTGTATCTGAACGTAAAGTGGTCTGTTCAGAAATATTGCAGTATATGCTGTCTCTCTCGGCTTCCTCTATCTGGTGTAACCAATTTTTCACTAAACTTCGGCAGTTTATCATACTTGGTTTGAACTTCTGCCGAGGAACTCGGAGCACTGTTGCGCGGATGGAAGACAAGGGGATATCTGGGAGCACTCGTCCGAGTGGGAGATAAACTCCATATACTATCCAGTTGGGAGTTTTGAACGGAGGTAAAATTATCAAGCTTACAGTGGCTACATTGTGCTGCAGACGGAATATGCGCTGTTTTAGCTCATCTCTCTTCATTTATATAATTAATCCACATCCGTGAGGACAGCTGTATAATATTTACGAATCCATGAAACAATATGAAAACATATTTGATCGAAATTTTGATTGGAATGAAAGTTATATTTCGTCATGGACATTGTTCAGTGCCGGTCCAACCGTCGTATTATATTTGAAATCAACTGTATTAATTGTGAAATGATTATTACGGTCTTTAAAAAGGCTCGTAAAATCTCCCTCTGACTTGTAAAATCTGCTCACCCGTTTTGAAATATTTTAGCTGCACGTATACTCTCTAAATCTGAATCAGCGGAAATTTCGCTATTCTAATCAGTGAACGATATTTTCACTGGGAATCAGCGAACTCCGCTGCCCGAATCAGCGAGTCTCGCAGATTTGAATCTGTTTCAATTTCGAGACAGTGACATTTGTCCGTTTCTTGTCCTTCGGTCTTCTTCCGTCGGGTCAGTGAGGACTTTCTGCTACAACATTGGAACAGCACAAGCTAGGTAACGAAATTCCTTATACAGATTCCAGTACGATTTACTTGATATACGATTTATACACACACCAGCGTTTGAAATCTTTGACGCAAACATAACCTCCATCAATTAAGGGAGCCGAGTTTTCCGTATGACCTCGAGTCTTATGGCATCATTACTTGAATAATCGTATCTTTTTTCAAGATACAATTACAACAATCTGCCCCGAAGACGTCATGAACGAGCCTTACGAAGACGACGCTCGTGAAAATCATTCCATACAAGACCTGGAATATTGTTTCACTGATTCGAATATTGAAACATTTACTGGTTGAATCAGTGGAATGATTTTTCACTGATTCAAACAGCGAATAGTCGCTGATTCTCAGTGGTATACTTATAGCTATTTCAATCAGCGACTATTCGCTGACAATCAGCGAAATTTCGCTGATTCAGATTTAGAGAGTAAGTTTAATAACTCTCGGCTGCAAATGATTGCATACATCGTTTCGCCGCTCTTGCGATATAGCTGGGAAAGATCTATTTATTTTTTCCAACGAGAATGACGCTCAAAATCCCCGCTCACTTCGTCACCGGGATCCTTTATACAGACACCAACTCTGAACGGAGTTGATGTTCCTATAAAAAAAATTCCCGCCTCAATCTAACACGTCTGCTGCCTGACTCAGGCTGAATATTGTTATCATATTTCTACTTTCAAACATTCAAAGGCTTAGTGCTTCTGGCAAGTGTGCGGCAAATTTTATCGAACGGATATGTACGAGTCTGTCTCTGAGAGACATTGAATCCTTGTAAGAGGGTTTTCGGTGGTCTTTCTCTCATTCAACTAACTGTATTTTCGGCATATGTATTTGAGAGCCGAATAAACAAAAATGAAATTTCAAAAATCCTTAAAGTCAAATTTTGTCAACAACGAGGCCTGCACGGCTGCACAGAACCTTTACTCGATCACCCCATGCTACCCCATTGGCTGTATGGTCTACTATGGGCCATACAAGTCACAATTTTGCTGATGAGCGATGTAAATTTATTAGATTAATGTAGTAATATAAAACAGAATCTATGTTTCTATGATTTGATGATGTTTGTGTTCCGATTCCCATTTTCTTTTTCATTCCAGTTACTTATGTATCCCCCACATAAAACCTACTTTAACGAGTGTTTCACCATGGAAAAAAACTAATGGATCTATCAGAATTCATACCATTAGTGCACTATACTTTAGCACTGGTGAGCAATCGGAAGTAGTGTATACTGGATCCATTAGTACACACTGCATAATGGTCCGCCGATCTGTTGTTCCAGGAGAATACAGGGCACATGATTTTGATTCCTGACGAATAGTTGCAACGCAATATCCCGTTGATAAGTCAATTGGTGCAATTTTATATAATAATAGTATTCAGTGTTTTACCGATGAACTTCCCGCATGCACTCTTTATCAATCGGGACCTCTGTTAGTTTTTCACTGGACATACTCTTCGAAATGTTAATATTTCCAAATTTTTCAGGGCATACCTGTGCAAATGAAAAATTCACAAAACTTACTGAAAAATGGAATATCTCTGAACAATTTGAGGACACACGAAAATAACTTGGGAAATTTTCAGCTGTTATTCCGGTACCTTCTCTGCTACATTCCCAAGAAATTCATCCGAATTCTTTTGTTGCATTTCAATCTACAAAAGTGCAATGCGAAGCTTCAAAGGTGGCGAAATACGGAAAGATTTATGGAGCAAAACGGTTCTGAGCCAGGTGACGTCAAGTTAACGTTCAATAAACTATTTTCTTAATTTGTACTTCATGTGACTGCGAATCTGGAAGTGTGGGGTCTAGATCTGCGATTCGACATGCTGAAGCAAAGGTAATAGAAGATCTGAGGAAGCTTTACGACATCACTTTTTCAATCATTTTGAGCCATACATTCTAAAGAATTTATTTAATTTGTACCAGTCTCCATGACGATGCGATTGAGTCAAAACTATATCTCCAGCCACGCTAAATGCTTCTTGCGTCTGAGTTTCGCTCTGATAAACTTTTACTTCGTATTTTTATAGTTTCTGAGTACACTTTAACATAATCTGTAGAAAATTTCAATTCTGAAAAAATGTCAAGGCTCGTATTTTCTGTGGGGTCTTAGCTTGATTCCATGCACACACCTCAAATAGGAGTATTTCCGAATGAGTAGCATGTGTGAAAATTTCATTTCCGACAGCGAGTTTTATCACGGAAGATTTTCAATCTTTTGAAATATGATCAAAGGAAAGTGAGTCGTAGTAAAACCACTTAATACAAAGACCTTTGCTTCGATTCCAGATATTTGGGTATCTGATTGTTCAGGCGACAAACCTCCATCGATGAACATCCATTTTATTTGTTGATTTTCGTTGTAGAAAACTGGAAAACAGTCAAGAAACTAGTTTGTGAAATTAAAGATTTGCCGGTAACGAAACTAATTACTCGAGTCACGTTTGCAGAACGAAAAATCTATTCCGGTCATCAGACAGAGCGTTTGGCTTTCTGAACAATTGGAAACCCGAAGTCGAAGCAACGTTTGATCAAGATCCTTGCATTAGGTGCTTCTTCTTCGACTGCATTCAACTCTAAGACCCAATGACTCACAACTCGTAACTTTCACTTGATTCTGCTTCGAAGGATCAACGAACAATTGAAATGAAAATGTTTGATCAAAAAACGATTCAGACACATCCCAGTCCCTCGAGAATACCCTCTCCACGGAGTAGGTACCCTCCTAACGCGATAACTGATGCTGTTTCAGTGAAATATAAAACTTTTTTTTGTTTCGATGTTGATCAATGCGGGGAATCGACGCCTCGAGTATCTCGGAAATACTTTAGAACGGTTGAATAAATCTTTGGACGTTTTACTTATCAGCAGTTGCCTTTGATTTATATCCGAAGTATAAAAAGTTTTGAGCGTTGCTCGCCCGCGTTATCTTCGCTCGTCCGTGAATCTCGGTGGAAGGGTTGAATCTGTTTTTTTAAGTTTCCCCGGTACGTGACCGGTTATTGGAAGGATTACGAATCGTAATCTCGCGTCTTGTCCCGATAAATAAAAAAATTAAATTTTCACAGGGGGTTTCGAAGCGCGGATTGAATTTGAGAAAAATCCCACCCCGTCATCATATTACATCAGAGTCTTCAGACCTCGAGATCCCGGATGATTTTCACAAGATTTCTTTTTATTCCAAAAGAAAAGTATACCACGAATCAAACTGGACCAGGGAGAAAATATCTGCTACGTTCAACGTCTGTTTTATTACATCGATATACAATTTTATCACATGAATATACTCTGCAAAATCGAACCGATCTTACTTGCAATGTGAAGAAAGATATTATCAGCTACTAGAATTAAGTTACAATCAGCACGAAGTTTCCGATGAAAGTATTACACTTACACAATGAGTATATGAGTATAAAACTAAATTGGTACAAGTTTGCTTTAACGTAACTTGTTATTGCTAATTATCATTATACCAAGAAAGAATCTAGTCGAGTGGAAGCTTCTCTTCTCTGGATATCTGCAGCAAGAATCGTGGAGAAACTGTACCGTCTTATAGTTGCTACGTATTCTGTATGAAAATTAAATAGCGAAATAAGTTGAGTCAGGCTATACTCTTGGCTATAATTAATTATTGCATAACGTATAAAAGAAAACTGTTAATTTGTAATTGAATTAGGCCTGTTCAGACCAGCCGGAATCTTCCGGAACAGAAGGAAACGGAAGAGTATGAAACCGAAGTGATGGAAGCGTGCGGAAGTCCGTGGAAGCAATCAGATGAATTAATCAATTGATTAAAAAATAAAAATACTAATATTAATATGAATATTTTTATTTATCTATTTTTAATCAATCAATCAATCAATCAATCAATCTGATTGCTTCCACGGACTTCCACACGCTTCCATCACGTCAGTTCCGTATTCTTCCGTTTCTTTCTGTTCCGGAATATTCCGGCTGGTCTGAACAGGCCTTTACACTACCGACTAGTTGATTGTTATGGCAGTCTGTATACCGTGAAATAATAAAGATTACGTCGAGTGATCTCTAGCGCAGCTAGAAAATCACAATAAAACGTGTTGTGTAGCCGAGCAGCGTAACGTCAAAGAAAAATGAAAAATAAGAACTATCAGAAAATGTAGACAACGAATAGGTAGGAAAAGATGAAGAATAAATAAGCGAGTTGGCAGTAAGATTTTCTAGAAATACATTCTTCATTCTAGGTACGAGATAAAATCTGAATAATTTTATTCAACGACGACTTGAATAAAGATGACAAATATCTGTACAGTTTCGTCGTTCACCTTATGATATTGGTGAGATTTTCAAACGTTGAATAAAAATAATTTCAGATATACTGAAAATATTAGTCTATTTATTTCATTTTTCTTGAGCAAGAGAGGACAAAAAAGGTTCGAAAAAAAAGTAAAAGATGTAAGAAACAAGTTTCCATGAATACAGAATCAGCGAGTGTGGGTAAAGCATCTGCAGGAAGAACGTTTTAGAAAAGATGTCGGTGGTTGATGGTAGTTAAAGGAAAACTGGTAGTTGAGTAAAAGGAGGAAAGTCGCTGGCCGCAGAATCTTGGCAGGAGTTTAACTTCCAGCATAAAATTAAAGTATTGTAATTGTGGATGCCATCACTATGCGGTTGGCAGGTATACCCGTGCGCCTTTGGAAAATATAATTTCCAACAGCTAACTTTCGTCTTTAAACTAGTACACCGCGAGTTTGCGAACGGATTTTAATTACGGGATCGAATTATGAAAGATGATTTTTTTTTTTTTTTTTCAAATAAATAAGTATGTATAAAATATAGAAATGCTCATCTCACTGGCGTATCTAGCTCGAGAAAATAATCATCGGATCCTCTTCCATCTCTGATCGCATCTCCGACGAAAAAATGAATCATTCGTTCTCTAATTTTTCCTCGCTCTGCAGCATCCTTATCGAAAGGTGGGTCCATCAAGAATGATCAGTGCCTCTTTATACAAAATTACGACAGTAATAATAATAATAATAATAAATAATAATGAACACATTCATGTCATTATTTCAAACAAACAACCAAATTTTACTGGAACTTCATTCGGTTTTTACTTTGCTCTCGAATATTGCCAGTAGGAAATCATACCTTTCAATTATCGCATCAGGATTTCGAATACAGAAGCAATAATCTTTAATCAAACTCTTGGACTAAAAATGTAATACTTTAATAATTGACAGACGTTGTTTCACGCTGAATGGTCGTAAATTAATTGGAAGTACTGAAGTTCGGTTTCAACATTTGTTATTGTTTTCGTGTCAAGCAGCAATCAATAATTACGTATTTCATCATTTCCCAATTCACATTTCAGTTCGATATCCAGGGCTAAAATTACCAGCAATTGTGGCGTGGCACAAGCACTTCGTTTTGCTATAAGCTCATCAAATAATAGTATATTGTGCAACTAGGGGGGGAAAGGTGGCCATTTCGAGCGAGGGTGAGATGTTTAGCACGAGTCGTAGTAGAGAGCGCCGAAGGCGCTTGAGATGAAGACGAGTACTAAAAACTCACCCGAGGTAGAAATGGCCATCCCCCCTAACTGCACACTGTATTTTTTATAATAAGGGCATGAAATGGGCCTTCTTTGATGCGCATAGATGGGATTGAGGATGGCACTGGGGCGGGATGGAATGTACATTCCCTCCCGCTGTTGGATATTCGGTACTCACAGTCGAAACACGTGATTTCCCCCCCTCCCGACAAGCATGAAAGAAGGCTTATTTCATGCCCGTGTTATGAAAAGACCTTTTGCATAATTCTAACCTCAAAATCGCAACTTCGTCGCGAGTTCTCGGCATTCCTAATGGAAAATAATAATCGTTACTTGTACGTAAAGGCTTTTTGACGAACCTTGTTAGAGCACTCGCCTTCGGCTCGTGCCGTAAACCTCTCGTTTCGTCAAAAAAGCCTTTCCTTACTCGTACTAAGATGTACTATTGTATGCGAAAATTTGTACACCAAACACTATAGCGGGATAAGCACGTTGAATCCACTTCAGATTTCTATCCATGTCTCCCCTGAAGAATTCATCTGATGAATTTTCGGTCATTATTTTATTCATTCGGTATTTCTATCGGAATCGGAATATAATAGTTACTTTGTATGAATCAAATAGCTTTCGATACATTCCAACAAATATAGGACTAATTTTTCTCCCAAATTAATAAAACTTCAATCAATTCTTTATACACTGTAAAAAATGATTGTGAATTTACAATACATTTACTGTACAAAAATCTTGCAAAATCACTAATTTCACGTGGGAAAGTCAATTACTATGCATATTTATTACATTCACAACAAAAAAATTAATTTTACTATACTCAGTACGAGAAATACGTAACATCATCCTAAATACACTAAACGTGTATAGTAATCTCATTTGTTTTGTAAATTCACTACACATTACTAGAATTTACTGAGCAGTTTGCTGAATTCACTACAGACACGTTAAAGAAAATTGAGCTCAAGTATATTGAAATTACAAATGTGGCTAGTAAAGTAAATTCGGTAAGCATTTATTTCAATTTCAAAACCAAGTTTTCGATTTTACAAAACTGGACAGCAGAATCACCAAAACGTTTATGAATCTTACGTCAGTGCCACAGTGATTAGTACTGCCTTATACCGATAGATGCTTCAAAGCCTGCCTATCTCTCGCAAGTAAATCTATGCCCCGTTGACTAGAAGTATGCATCGCCAATTCACCCTGACACTCTCAGCTCCCGAGTCAGACCACATTTTTTACCGAATGTGTTTCTTTTGACCGACTTGATGACTGCAGCACATAATATCTTCAACCAGAATTGGAGATATCATGTTTTCAGCCAGAATTTGAGACATCATGATTTTTTACCACAATTTGAGATATCATAATTCTACGTTGAGGCGTCGCAATGTTCAGTAACTTGACTATGAGAGTACATTAAATTTAATGCATACATGCCTCGTACAATTGCGTGATCACTGTGACATATTCAAAATACATGCACATCAAAATTGATAGACAGATACATTTTAAATTTGCAAATCATGAGTTGATTTATAATACTCAGGTTTGCTAAAATTACTACACTATTGCTCAGTAACTTCGCTGTAAAAGTACAGTAAATTTAAGATGCAAGTATTTAAAATACCTTCACAAATATGTAGTAAATTTACAATACCGTATATGCATAAAACTTCCAATACAATATTAGTAAATTTACAACAAACATTTTTTAAAGTGTATTTTTTACCTCGAACATACAGTTGTTATTTTTTCTTGGTCATTCGCGTTTTAGATATCCGCAATTTTGCGATTTGCATCTGGTCATATAATACGATTGGAAAACTTTTCGAGCGGGGGGGTGTTCACTGCAGGAGATTTTCATGCGATGAGCCAAAATCGGACAAAACGAAACTTCATTTGGAACGAGTGTTCAAAGATTTGGAAAGTTCAATCTATATGTGTAATTCTGATCCTGAAATTGTTCATAAAATAATAACGATTTTGATTAATCCTCGCTGCTGAGCACCATTCTTTTGAAGCATCCTCTACACTTTGTCAAATTCGCATTCTGAGTGAGTTTTCTTTATAAGGTTCCATAATGGAAAACGAGAGTGTAATTATGAGAACGTACACATTACTCGGGATACCTAATCCTCCACATTTCCCCGCCTCGATCCTAATTGCGGCTGACGACTGTTTGTTAACAAGACCAAGCCCGGAGGGTTAATTAATCGTGAAAATTCAAAAGCACGTCGAAGCGGTGAACAGTATATGTATTAGGGTTGTCCTTAATTTGATCATTTTCGAATTCCAGTACTCCCATGTGCTAGAACGTCTCCAAACATACCAAAAATGTAGCCGAAACCCGAGGTTCCTATCGCAATTCTCGATTGAAATTCGAATATGACCGAATTAGAGACCACCCTTATATTTGTATGTATACGTATGTTTCTCATCAGACGGTGCTATGCGTAGTGGAGAAATACGTTATACCCAAAATAGGAAAAATAAACTGATCTGAATTTAGGCCGAAAATCTCACGACATCCAAGCCACCGTCAGCCGCTTCACTACAAAAGAGATTCAATCACTCGACAACGTCGCCTGTGGTCCGTGAGAAAAATTCAGCTCGGGTTGAATCAAATTCCTGACAAGATTGCGTCAAGTGGAGTTTGCGACGGAGAAAAAAGACGGAGAGAAAAAAGCGCGAAACTTTTCAGCTGCGACAACGATCATCCGGCTCTCGAGTCTCACGTCTAGTGGCTTATCCTAGCTACGAGGAAATGGAGGCATCGAATACCCTGGGCAAATCTGCGGCTCCTGGCGATCATGGTACTTGCGACAATTTCGGTGCCCACAAAACGCTTCGACCTCCTCGTGTGGGATCGTTGCCCCTAGGTACCTAGGTGCTTCTGTGGTAATTATTTCACTGGGGTACGACGTAATGTGCAATACTTTGCGGGCTGTGGCCTGCAGGCTCGAGTTCACTGTCTTTCGTAATAAAACCAGGTTTGTTATAGGAGGGAATGTCTTCTTACAGTAGATACTTGTACCTGTGTTGCACACAGTTGCAACATGTTGGAATTTACGTAGAGGATTTTCTGCACTGACTCTTATGGAATTCCAGCAGAGATCCCTGCAGATTTGTCGCCCTGGAGAGTGCGGATCAGACGGTAGAAGGACTTTGGCAAGTTTACACCTACACTCCACAAAACTGGAGACCAAAGTCTGTCCAGTGCATTTCTATGTTTGACGTAAACTTTGTCACTCTCTATTGGAATACACTGCACTTCGCCGTGTCTTGCGTAACGCGAATTCCATACAAAAATGTGGTTCAATCGAAGCTAAGAGAACTCAGTACATGAGTTGATCAATTGACAGCAAAATTACATGGAAATAAAGAATTAGACAGAGGCACTGTACTTTTCAACGAACATATTTTTGAGATGATGCTGATACCTTCGGGACGACTGCTTCCACTGAAGTGGGAATTTCAATATGAACGCTTAAAGATCCGCATCAAAATTTGATGAATACCCTCTTCTACCACCACTTTGGAGTAAACATTGTACCGTCAATTCGAGAAGTCTCTCGGATGAAAACAACCAAAGATATGACCGTGAACATGCCCACCGATGCTTTCTCATGCTAGCCACACGTACCTGAGCCGGGTTTTTGGGTGGCAGCGCGCGCCGTCGCTTATAAATAAATCGCTTTCATATAGTTTCCATCGTTTCTCCATGAAATTGACTTAACGATTTCGTAGAGAATTGATCAAGGAATATGCTCATATTTTTTTGATAATTTTATCGCGTGATATTTGCGTTGAAAATCACGTTTGAATAATATATTTGTTTATAACAAATAGAATTGTTTGTTACCGCGAAATTAAATAAATATATTATAATAGTGTCATTCAATTGCTTTGAAATGGTTCTTGGATGAAGTCTCTAGGAGGAATACAATCAAAGATATGACCGTTTGAAGAGGAGTATGTTTTCGATTGTTGGCTCTTTTTCCTGAATTTCACCCCCGTGTAACTTGAAAAATAGGGTCGAAAAAGAAAAAAAAAAAATTGTTTGATGAATTTATTTGTTCCATTGGAACCCGTAAAAAAAATGATAGCGAAATCGGTAACATCGAGGTCATTTTTTGATTTATTTTGTCCGGTCTGACGTGGAATGGCTCGTATGGGGTATGGGGTATTCCACGCCGACTCGACCTGAGTCTGACCTTCGACTCGTTGGATTTGGTCCGTAATTTTTCATATGGCTGTTCTATCTTTCGGAAGCATGCCAAATTTTTTTTCAGATTTTCAGCATCAAATTTGTCCGAATCGAAAAATAAAATCACTTGAAAAAAAAAAAAAAATCACAGCGAAGAACACTTTTTAAAAAAATTTTAAATTTTCAAAAATCCTGCATTCGATACAAAGAATGTTGGCATGCGAACCAGAGTGAGCTGGCGTTCACTTCTATCTGTAATTTGCGATTTCCTAAAAAACAAAAATTCTTTGTATCTAATGCAGGATTTTTTAGAATTTTTTCAGATTTTTAAATAGTGTCCCTCGATTTGATTTTTTTCTTAGGTGATTTTATTTTTCTATTTGAGCAAATTTGATAAAATACAGTCCGATCCCTCAATAAGCCCGCTTCCCCAGTTTCTCGCTGGCAGCGTTCCCCCACTCCGCCTATTAAGACATAGCGTAGCGAGGAAAGAGAGAGACGGAAAACAATTGGTGCGACTAGCGAAGAAGGCAAAGTGGGGGTACCTCATTTCGTGGAAAAACTCTTCCCCTTGGGGGCTTGGGAGGGCTTATTGAGGGATCGGATTGTAAATCTGAAAAAAATTCAGCGTGCTTTCGAAAGATAGAACATCCATACGAAAAATTACGGATCAAATCCAAGGGATTTGCGGGTCAGCCTCAGGTCGAGTTGGCGTGGAATGCCTCATATATAGTATGTATAATTTAATTATCAGAAAATCTGAAGAATGGCAGTCTTTCTCCACATTAAGCCATGAACGACATTGAGCAACTATGAATTACTTCTTTGTGAAATATCTTCCAATCGCCATGACTTCAATCTTCAATTTTCTGACGGAAAAATTGATGATCAATTTGAAAGAAAGATGATGATTAATCGAATGAAATGTTTCACCAAGAAAGGATCTATGGACCTGGTGTGCTTGTTTGCATCAAATTGCGTAATTTCTCTGTATAATATCATGGCTCTTCAAGTGACAAATGACTTCAGTGAGCTTATACATAATTGCACACAATGCAAATCGGTAGAATATTTCACGTATTGAATGTCACGTGAGATTCGATAAAATTTTGTACTCTACGAATTCGTATGTAATTTGAAAAAAGAAAAGTACACTTTGTAATGAGATGAAGTGATGCTTCTAATCAATCGATGACCACACACACACAGGCACGGAAATTTCTTGATTCGAAGACTTCACCGGTATTTTTATACTCATAGGGTCTCTGTGCTGACAGCAATGAGTTCCACTACCTCCTTCCATCAGGGTAAGCCATGTTCGACACCTGTCAGCGCAACGAAGATACAACACCGTCCGACATGTACTTGATACGCTTTATTCCATGGATACGTCACTATTTGAAGCAAAAACATTGTTCGAAATTTTTGCAAAATTCCCTCACACAGTTTGTCTTCGTTTCAATCGTATCGCATAGACAAATAAACGAGAATGTAGAAAAAAACTTGAGCGACGTATATTTTTTGAAGGAAAGTTTTTAATGAATGAATGAATGAATATCCGAGTTATAATATCCTGTGAATTTGCGTTCCGGCCATATATATTCTGTTTGGGTATGGCTAGGGCGCGAAGAAAACGGCTTTTTATCTGCTAGGATTTTCCCACATTTATACAGCTGACGAATATCAAAATATTCCAGCCCGATAAAACCCACCTCCTTTGTTTTTGTCATACATTTATGTATGACTGATGCTTCGCCGCTACCCGCTGACAGATCCCCACTGAATACTACCCGCTTGGTGATAAAGTGCGGTGAAGGGATTCCCCACAAACTTATGCTACACCCCTTCGATCTCGAAACTCCCTATTAAAGTCTTGCCCATAGACCGCAACAGTGCGTAAATTATTATCAACAAGATTAAATTGACCGTTGTTAGTGAACCCCGATTATCGGTCAATTACCGATTAAAATCGACTAAAAAAAAATACTTGCCTGTTTTGCTTGGGGCAGGATATTTCGGGTGATGATGAAAGAAATCATACACCCTTTCAAGACCGGATGTGAGAATGGATTGAAAAGCTTAGAGAGACGTTGCCCGTTAGAAACAGTGTTCGGTTCCAATTTAGTTCGTCTGTAATCCTGCAGCTGACAAGAAACTTCTGCATGGAGCCATACGATTGAAAGTGACGATAAAATTCGTGAAAATATATAGTATAAATAGTAGCAGCTTGTATTGCAAAGTTCGACAAATCATATCTTTGAAGAGATCGGTTGAGTGATTCGTCTGACAGCATGGTAATAAAAAAATTTAAACACACACACACAGATACAAAGGGATATGCGTTTTTGAAAATATTATATAGTCGCGTTTGAAAATGAATAATTATTCACAACGAAATTGTATGTATTGCACAAGTGAATGTGAACCAAATTTGATGAGTATACAACGCGCAGGATTGTGAAAATTGTAATTAAGCTGATTTTAATTATACGTTATATTTGCAGTGTGTAATTACTTGACTAATTAATTGACAAAATTAATTGATGCCCTCCCCAAACCCTGGAGGTACCATGATTGCTGCATAGAATATTGTTCTGTACAATGTTGATTCTGTACGTTGAATGTTTATGTGAATTATCATTGCAATGTGTGGAATTAATTTCTTTATGGAAAATAACGCTACAGTATACTAATGGACCGCACACAGGCACGTATATAACTTGAATACCTTTTTTTCCCCCTTTTGTGGGCGATTCAATCTCTCATTCCGAATAACTCTTTGACGGGCATTAATTCCTCGTACATCTCGGTTCCTGAGTCAAAGAATAAGCGGGTGGGCATTTCGTCCTGACGATAAGAGTATAACGAATGAGAATCCTGGAGCTTTTTGGACGAGCGAAGGAGTGAAGGCAGGGGTAAGGCTTGTGATAATTTCACGCGTTCGCGCCTCCCGCGGGATCCAATCACTCAAACGCTCGCCCGCGGGACCCGCAGGATTAATATGAGACATGGTAGACACGAAGAGCCTTCGGAGCGAGATAAAGTAAAAATGGAAACAAAATAGAAAAAAAAAAAAAAAAAAAAAAGAAAAATGAAAAAAAAAAGAGAAATAAATAGAAAATAAACAAAATATGTGTTACAAAAACGGACAACAGATCATTTCCGTTGGCTGTGGACAACACCTACGCAATAAGGAACCAGGGGGTTGATTCTGTAACTTCATAACTGCAAAATAGCTCCAGAAAACAATGTCAATCCATGAGATAGAAGCAGCTCATTGGCAGCCGCCTATTGTTTTTCATGATTTCAATACTATTTTGCCGTTATTTCCGATACAGAATCAATCCCCAGGTACAGGGGCTCGATTCTTGAGATCATGCGATAAATTTTCGTATGCGAAATTCGCCTTCCGACCAATCATATGATAGTTCCAGAGAAAGCCACCCGTATGGAAAAAAACTATTGAAGCTCTCAGTACTAGCTGACAAAACTATTGAAGCACTCAGTAGTTCTTCGAAAATTCCAATAGTTCGAGTGGATATTCAATAGTCCAGTCAGCAGTAACTATGGAGTAACTATTAGACCTGTGCAGTCACAGGGAACTACTGAAGACGTTTACTATTAGTTCCAGTAATCCTTTCAGTAGTGAAGGATCGAACTATTGACTAAATTTGAACTACTGAAGATGCTCACTATTGGTTTCAGTGATCCTTCCAGTAGTGAAGGATGAAACTATTGGATCCATCGTTTCAGTAGTGAACGGGTATCATTAAATCACGGTGGTAGAAACTTTTGATTTGTTTTCAACTACAGTAGACTCTAGATAAGTGGCCATCTGACGGGGCTATAGGAAAGGAAAATGCCTACTTACGAAACGCTTCTACCACGGCTGAAGAAGAGGCGCATGACGCGTGGTGGGAGAAGCTGTTGGTGCGCATACTGCTGTGGTGGGGGGCATAGTGTTTGTGTGAGTGACCGTCCGTGTGAAGGGGAAGTCGTTTGCAGGGCCACTTAGCGGATGGCCACTTATCTAGAGTCTACTGTATTGAAGATGTTCACGCTTTGGTGACCTTAGAAGCTTAGACCTTAGAAGTTTTCAATAATATTATGATCATTGCAATTGGTTTCAATCAAGCGAATAACTCATTATAATGAATTATATGGGGTATGTTTGTAATAAATGAACAAGTTCCTGTATATAATTACGGTATTGTTTAATAGTTTTCACGACAGAACTATTGAACGATACCACTTGTGGAAACTATTGAGCAGTACTACTGGTGGGAACTATTGAGCAGTACTAGTGGGAGAAACTATTGAGCAGCACTACTAGTGGAACTATTGGCAGCACTACTGGTGGAAACTATTAGGCAAGTCACGGTGCTACCCAATAGTTTCACCAACAGTGAGGTCCAATTTACTACTGAGGAAGTCCTATGCTAATGGTCAATAGTTCTTTCAATAGTTCTCAATAGTTTTTCCACTAATTTTTCAATAGTTTCTCTGTAGTTTCTCAATAGTCTCTCAATAGTTTTCCGACACTTCTGTCAGTAGTTTTGTGAGTAGTTCTCAATAGTTTTTTTCCATACGGGCAACGTCGCAATTGGTCGAAAAACGAATTTCGCATACGAGAATTTATCGCATGATCTCAAGAATCGAGCCCCAGTAGGCATAAAACAATACTTTTAGCGTTTTTGTTTAGATTTTTGAATCGATTGCAAATTCAATTTGGGAAGTTGAAGAAGCTTGTAGCGTGTAACAATTAGAGGGGAAAAACGTAGAGAAAATATATCCGAGTATTGAATCAGCCAATCTGTACGCGATTGTATAGCCATGTCGTTGAGTATATCGATGGAGGTATAAACAAGGTGGTAAACGAATGAACAAATAAAGGTATACCTAATGGTGCTGAGGGTAGCGGTGGTACTACTGCGAGATTTTTTCATCCCTATTTTTGGCAAAGCAAATTCAATTTGTATGTAGGTGTAACTTTTGGTCCAGCCATTGATGTCTTCTGCGTTATATACAATATCACCTTCTTATTGAAAGGACGTGCCTTGGCGCGTGCGAGACTCTCCTTCTTTCATCTGAAATTATCTTATACTCCAGCCTACATTGACACCACGTGCCAGTGCGTATCTTTAAGTATATCCGTGTGTTTCTAAAAAAAAAAGAGATTTTTTCCCGCATGTCGAGGAGAGTGTATGTGTATTATGTACATGATAAAATACAACGTTATAATCTTTGCTTTATTTCCTGAAGATTAGGAGATAAATTTAAGCTTATTACAGGCCCCATATAGCACAAGTATACCTTTATGTCTCACAAAACCCTAACAGTCACGTTACTTGTGTATACGACATTGTCACTTCATAAATGTCGCAGTGATGTCTTTTGGCAGGGAAGAAATTTTGCAAAACCTACGTACTGTCGGCGCAAAAAGGTTTGGCCCCTCTGTTTGAGTGATCATAACTTCTACAAGAAAATTGGTAGAGCATCGAGTCTAGAAAGATCGGAAAGCGCCAAGTTTTCTGCGTCTAATGGTTAGTCGCAAATTTCCGTGTAAAAATCGTGAAAGCCGTGATGATCTCCGAAAAGTTAAAAAACGTAGTTTTTCGGAGTCCATCGCCGTACGTCAACTTCAACTCGTCACCGTTTATCTGAAATGAGTTTAAAAAATCTGGAAAAATTTAGAAATATTCCCTGAACATTGACGAACATGATAGAGTTTAGTAAATCCAAAAATATTCACAAACCTGGGCGCCAGGTGCAAAAAGGTCCAATGGTGCGATTTGGGGAACGGATCGGTACAGACGAACCTGAGCCGGCTCAAAATTATCGTCAGGATATACACTTTTTGATTCCGTAATCAGTTTTTGGTTCGCAATAGCGGACTTCCAGTAATCGACGTCAACAATTTTTCAAATTTGCGCGGGGCCGCCTGTGTCCTAGCTGCGATATTCGTCGCTGCATTTCCCTCCCTCCGCGCCCGTCGCAGACTCAATTGTTACTCGGGGCCACTGATATAACAATGTGAATGCAGCGAAGAATATCGCGGCTGGGACACACGCGGCCCCGCGCAAATTTGAAAAATTGTTGACGTCGATTACTGGAAGTCCGCTATTGCGAACCAAAAACTGATTACGGAATCAAAAAGTGTATATCCTGACGATAATTTTGAGCCGGCTCAGGTTCGTCTGTACCGATCCGTTCCCCAAATCGCACCATTGGACCTTTTTGCACCTGGCGCCCAGGTTTGTGAATATTTTTGGATTTACCAAACTCTATCATGTTCGTCAATGTTCAGGGAATATTTCTAAATTTTTCCAGATTTTTTACACTCATTTCAGATAAAGGGTGACGAGTTGAAGTTGACGTACGGCGATGGACTCCGAAAAACTACGTTTTTTAACTTTTCGGAGATCATCACGGCTTTCACGATTTTTACACGGAAATTTGCGACTAACCATTAGACGCAGAAAACTTGGCGCTTTCCGATCTTTCTAGACTCGATGCTCTACCAATTTTCCTGTAGAAGTTATGATCACTCAAACGGAGGGGCCAAACCTTTTTGCGCCGACAGTAGGGGAAGATGGCCCAAAGTGGATACCCCGGGCAAAGCGAATTGGGTGAATATCTCGGTGTCTGAAGTCGCCTGCTTATTGTCATATATATTGCATCATCTTACGTCAGAATATCAGTCAAAAACAGTGGCAAATGAGCTCAGACGCGTTGGTGCGAAAGCTACGCAAAAGATTAACCAAAACACTTTGAATTGTTAAAATTTTCCGAAGGTATGTATCGCGATGTATTTCACTTAATTATTGCTCTGGTCTAATTGTCGTATTTTTTATGTTAAACGGCGTCGTTTTCTCGAGAAAAACACCATATGCCGATTTGTTTTTAATCAAATATATTGAAAGAGATTAATCATATTTGTTCTCAATGTGCTGCCGGGCAAAGTGAACCGGGCAAAGTGGATAGATATCCACTCAATGAGAAGAACAAAGATAGTAGAGGCTCAGCAGGAAAATACGAAGACTACGTGGCCATTGTGTGTAACGAAACCTACTCTGGTATAGGCGGCAAGCCTATTGAAAATTGGATCCAGTGCAACATGTGTAAGCATTAGGGACATCAGGAATGCACCATGTATGGCGAAAAAGGTGCATTCGTTAAAAAAAAACACTGGTATTCACTTTGCCCGGGCTCACGGGCAAAGTGAATAATTTTCCATTTTTTACTTTATGTTATTGTTTCGCTATAGCATTGATAATTTCACAACTTCTATTGATGTTTTGCATAGTTCATTGAACAACTTGAGAAAATCAGTTGTTGTTCACTTAATTTTTTGCTTTTTTCTCAAAAATATCCGCCGCTGAACATTAACCTATCCACTTCGGGCCATCTTCCCCTAATCTTATGGCCGATAAGCTGTATAGTGTGAACGTGTGACGAAATGCAATTCCAGGTATACATGCTTCGATAACATATCAGTAAGAATTTCAATGACCGTCCGATGTTAAGAATTTTACAATAGAATATTACATTTCAACTGGACATAAAACACTATTGGATAGCTCAAGTACTACCAGTACTAGTAGGTTTGTTTTCATGTTGTCTAATATGCTTTTTCATTATTCTAAAATAAAATCCTGATGAAAAATAATGATCGTTACTTGTACGTAAAGGCTTTTTGACGAACCTCGTTACAGCACTTGCCTTCGGCTCGTGTCGTAAACCTCTCGTTTCGTCAAAAAAGCCTTTCCTTACTCGTAATGAAATGTACTATTGTGTAACTGCATACGAGTAGGGTAATGTTCATTAATGGGTTCGCAGTGGCTAACTGTTTTTTTCTGACTTTTTCGGATATAATACACAGTAAAAAATTTTGCGTAATTTTTAATGTGTATTATAAAATAATATTATATTATTTTTATAAGGGGTTATAATTATTATTATTATAATTTCAGCCATAGGCACATGAAATACGAGTTACGACTAGAATGGAGTCTCGTTTCCGAAAAAGTCAGAAAAAGAAGTTAGCCACCGCGAACCCATTAATGAACATTACTGTGCCAATAAAGCAGCGTAATACCAGCCAGTCGATTATTCGGTAAACGAAAGAAGGTATTCGAATTATCTATTGGGTCTCGAAGATGAAACTTGATTTCTTACATAAAAGTCATAACATATTACTTGCAATTGTGATTTTCATTGATTTTCTTTAAATCTGTGCTAAATTAACAATAAGAAATCGTTTTGCGGGATAATTCAGCATCGAGAAAGTCCCTCCTAAGATTGCAAGAACCAAAATGATGGACAATCGAAGTAAGCCGGAATCAATTTGGAAGCGAAAAGAAAATCACAAGAAAATGAATTTCAAATTGAAGAGATATTGCAGAGACGCGAACTGCCCGTTCATATAAATATACAATACTGCATTTCGTGAAGTGGAGGATTGATTTCCTACTTTTTCAATTCAACCAATTTTCATATATGCCCACTCTTCCTTGAGTACCTCCTATCCATCTTTCGTTTCGGCTATGAAGGCTTTTCACCGGGCGATAAAATTCTTCACGCCAGCCTGTCTCCGTCGGGGTAGGTAATGGTATGGCAAATTTCAAACTGATCGTAAAAAATGTTTTAAGGATTTATTTACAAGTGTAATAAAATACCGTCGTCGTTCCCGCATGCTTGTAAATAATAGATAACCCAACAAGCATGATACTCAGATAGATTTTATTCACTCTAGATCACACTACGACACAATTGGAACTGACGTAACATTTTTATTAGTATTCCATTCAATGAACATAAAATATTTTCAGCTTTTTATCGCAGCATCGGCTCACTCGTTGTAGATATTCGGATTGTATGGATCGATTGCCGATCAGCTTGATATTAGTTATGTATTAATTCAATGTGTGGGCTGCCACACGTCTTGCGTCTGATATATATATATATATATATATATTAGACCGGTTCAAAAAAATCGACTATTCTTTTTTTTTCAATTTTCGCATTGAAATACTTTCGGGGGGGTGAAAAAAGATGCCTGTTAAAAGCGGAGCTCTTAATATTAAGATTTAGAGGTCGCTCATCGCGGATTTCTATTTTCCATTTAAATAGCATAGGAATTTTATTTTTTTTTCTTCAGAATTTCGTAGCTCACAAACCAATGAACGAATCCAAATGACTCTTACATATTTTGATAGGGGATTGAACACTCTAAAAAATGTATCTATCATTGTCGAAAAAAAATCACAAAAAAAAATAATTATCTCAACTATAAATCGAAATTTGACCTTGAATAACTTTGGAAGGAGTCAATTTATCAAAAAATGATAAGAGAAGCTTTTTGTAGAGTGTTCAATTTCCTATGAAAATATGTCTGAGTCATTTGGATTTGTTCATTGGTTTGTGAGCTACAAAATTATTAAAAAAAAAAAAAAAATTTCCTATGCTATTCAAATGGAAAATAGAAATCCGCGATGAGCGACCTCTAAATCTTAATATTAAGAGCTCCGCTTTCAACAGGCATCTTTTCTCAGCCCCCCGAAAGTATTTCAATGCGAAAATTGAAAGAAAAAGAATAGTCGATTTTTTTGAACCGGTCTAATATATATATATATATTATATATATATATATATATATTATATATATATATATATATATATATTAGGGTGTGTCAGATTGACTTTTTTTTTTTAATTTTCATGGTGCTACCTTTTAAGTCACTAGGTCTTATCAAGAAGAAGACATCCCGCATAGTAAAACTTTTTTCCGTCAAGTCTAAGCCCGAGCAGAAATTTGAGAACGGTGCTGCGTTGGGCCAATATTGTCTGACACACAACAAGATTGGCCCATACATTGGCATTGGTATCGGGCCAGTCTTGGCATGTAACAGGGTAAGATATTGGTCTCCGCGCGGCATGCTGTATCGGGCCAGCACCTGATACAAGATAGACCCATCGTTGGGCAACGAACTTGGGCCAAGCTTGAACTAATATGTCGGGCCAAATTTGTAATCGGATGTTGGGCCAGTCTTGGCATGTAACAGGGTAAGATATTGGTCTCCGTGCGGCAAGCTGTATCGGGCCAGCGCCTGGTAATAAAATACATCGGGGCTTGGTATTAGTTATGTGGACCGTCGTTGGCATGTAACGCGGTTTAGCTCCCGGGCCGAGCTTGGCTACCGGCGTTGGGCCAATGTTTTACACATGCATGGCCCATTTTCGGCCATCAGTTGAAGCCAATCTCGAATGAAAACATTGTGCCAGCATACCACGCCGCGATTGCCCAGTATTATATGTACCCCTAGCTGATAGTCAACTAACCGTATACATTTTTTTTTTCTAACTACGAGGGGATTTGAACCCGGAACGCTCGGTCTCCCATATTACGAATCGCTCGCTTTAGCCACCACGCCAATCCGCTACATGACTATCGATACTACTTTTTGTTACTTGTACGTAGCGCGCGCATACATTGGGTGTTTTGGGCCCGATCTTGGGCCGGGATACTGAGCTCCGGTTTGATCGATGCATCGGCTGCTCGCTCAAGTTCGATCTTGAGCCGGGATTATGGACCATAGTATGACCGTCGCATCGGTAGTCGTTCTGGAGCCGATATTAGAAAGATATCGGCCGCCGATATTCAACCGCTGTTCCGGAGGCTTATCCGGAACCAATGTCTGGTAGATGTTTTATGCTGAGGTACAGTCACTGTATCAGGTACCGATCTGAAACCTATATTGGATGGATATTACGCACCGAGGTTCGACCGTTCCATCGGTCGCCGATCTGACACAGATATTGAACAGGTAACGCGCGGTGAGGATCGACCGGTATATCGGTGGCCAATCTGAAAACGGTTGTGGATGGATATCGCGCACCGTTGTTCGACTGTGCCATCGGTCGCCGATCTGAAACCTATATAATGGATCGATATCGCGCACCGAGGTTCGACTGTTCCATCGGTCGCCGATCTGAAACCTATATTGGATGGATATTGCGTACCGAGGTTCGACCGTTCCATCGGTCGCCAATCTGAAACCTATATTGGATGGATATTGCACACCGAGGTTCGACCGTTGCATCGGTCGCCGATCTGAAACCTATATTGGATGGATATTGCGTACCGAGGTTCCACCGTTCCATCGGTCGCCGATCTGAAACCTATATTGGATGGATATTGCACACCGAGGTTCGACCGTTGCATCGGTCGCCGATCTGACGCCAATATTGGATGGATAGCGCGCACCGAGGTCGACCGTTCTATCGATTGCCAATGTCGTACCAGGACCAGTCCGACATAAGCCCCCGATTCAAAGCCGTTGTATCGGTCTGCCATTATCGTATCGATGCTGGCCCGTTTAGTAAGACCGACTGCCAGTCTGCCATTTCTGCTCGGGAGTGGTTCCGAAACTTTTTTTTTGTTTTCCATTCATTTAACACACAAAAAAATCTATTTTTGGGGCAATCCACATAGTTTCGTAGTTATTCAATATTTTTCAAGTCTACAGAAAGATTCTGAAAGCTGAAATTTTTATCTTCGAAATGGTTAGAATTAAACTTTATTCAAAAAATAATTTTCTATAGGTTTTCTATAGGTTTCAACTTAAATGGAAAACTAAAAAAAAGTTTCGGAACCACTTAGCCTTGACATATGACATTTTCCAGGGGGGGAATCTTTTTGTCTCGACGAGAACTATCCGTTCAGAAGGCAGCAAAAAAAATTTTTTTTCGGTGACCCACCCTAATATATATATGTATGTACTGCAATCGCGCATTGAGAGAAATCCGATATCATGCAACAAGAGAACCTGGAAATTAAATCTAGAAGTATGAATTGCTTCGCGATGAACGTTCGAGCATTTACACTGAATAGAATAAACCATTTTTATTTCACAACGACAGTGAGTAAATTTTTTTGTCAATCACTGATCTCATCTGAGATGTCGAATACCGCATTTTTTTTTCTATAGCAATACAATTATGCTTGATTTTTTAATTTTTTTCTCTTCTTTTTGTTGCTTCAAAATCATAGCGGAAACACGAAATGGCAAGATGACATCGAGATCGGATGCCCAATGCACTAATCGGCATCGTCTTTTGGCACTGACAGCTGGAAGCCGTTTCATGCCCGTATTCCGTGCGAGAAGTTTAAAATATTCATGAATCGGGTTGCTGCTACGACGAGGCAAAACGAAGGTGAAAGCGAACGAAGGAGGAAAGGTATAAGTAAAGACGGAAAGTGGAGGTATCGGCGGAATAAATGTTCTGCGTAAAAAGAAATGGTTAAAGTGTTCGAGCGTGGAGCTGAGGATAGGTATCGTTAAACTACAGGGCAGACTTGAAAATACTTAAAAAAAAAAAAAAAAAAGAATATATTGCATAAATAGAACACAAAAATAAACGATGATAATCTAGAGAAGTAAGAATATACAAAGAATACGAATACGTTGGACGTATTCTGGAAAAGAAGAATAAACGACCAGCGTTGTACTAAATGAAAAAATTGACCGGTAGGGAGAAGGGAGAAAAAAAAACATAACAAAGCGAAGAACGAAAAGAGTTTTTCGATCGAGTATCCGTAAAGTACGCCTTTTCGGTCGTGTTTCGCGGCCGTAAAGTACGACTTTACGGACGTTGTCGACCGAAAAGGGGTACTTTACGGAGACTCGATCAAAAAATGTTGTTCGCACCTCGGCCGTAAGATTTCACAGCCTCGTGAGGATTGCGCGTTCCTCGGACGGCTCGCCTCGGCCTCGCCGGTCCTCGGACGCACCATCCTCACTCAGCCGTAAAATCCTACTTTACGGCCTAGGTACGAAAAATACTAATTCACTCTATTCTCATTGAGTCTTGTACAAAAGTAGGGATGAAAGAAGAGAAAAAAATGAATGGGACCAAGATTGCTGTTTCGTATTTATCGCATTGAAAATAAACGCAAACATGAGGGGTTGGCATTCACAAGGTCCGAAATGCTGAGTCGGAAGGTAACAAAAGTTAAATTTGCATCGCTCCGAAGTCGCGAGTCAAAAACGGGTTGCGTACGCGGAGTCAGTTGTAAGGAGGATCAGTAATTTCTGCCTCTGTTTATCGTCGGGTTTTCAATTTATACTGGTATTTCAGCCGTGTTAATATGAGCCGAAATCTGTAAGCTGTAATCTGCTGAGGGGAACAAAAATATGGTTCAAACTTTCGAGCAGCACGTATAGTATACGTATTGTCTTGTATACGAGGAGAAAGCTCGATATCGAAAGAGCTGAGAACTCGTTGGGTGTTTGGGCGTGCCTAGAGGTTCGTCTGGAGTTTCGACTCGGGGCGTGATGCACTCACTTTTCACAAACGAGAAATTCTCGTAAAACACTGCAACGTTGCAAGAAATATATGAAACTGCACGGATACCAGCTAGGTATAAGGCACGTATGTACATATATATGTACTACGCTACCATCTCCTTGGTATTCGCCGTTGATTCGTTGTCGCTTTTCTTCCGCAGCGCACCACCTTTGTCGTCAAAAACTTATCCTGGTGTTTTTTTTTTTTTGTTCTATCTCTTTCAGTCTTGAATCAGACCGAGAGAGATAGAGGGAGCAATTTTCTTCGATACGCTTTAATCTGTGCCAAAACGTGACTTTCCTGTTCCAATATAGCTCCAGCCAAAGTGCATTTCACAGTTTCATCCATTGAAGTGGTAATTTGAAAGGATCGCTGCGGCCTAAGAAAATTTTCTAACATCACAATCTGATCACAGCAAAAGTGCAGTTCACTAGTCATCCCAATATTATGAATGAGAAAAATTCAGCTTTTTTAAGCGACCGCCGCTCATAGTTCAATGGAATTGTTGGCTTCCTTTTTACTTTTCATAACATCTGCTCTGAAACTTCAACTTTCGTTGCTTGTTCGACCAGTCGAAAAAGGCTGATTTCAGGCTAATGCCGTGAAATGCTGTTGCGCATGCACAAATCCCGAATTTAATGAATCAGCGTTTTGCAATCCCTTGTGATGTAATGAGTAGTCTATTACATCCCTTGGGATGGTCATGAGAAATTACTGACCTGTTCAAAATTTCAGACTGTTCAATTATTATTAAAATTGATAGTTTAAGTTTCGATCCGATGTTATGAAAAACATAATGTGTGACATGGGATAAAAGAAATACACTATTTCATCGCTTAGGGTGGATTCGTTTTGTTCGAAGAACTCTTATTTGAAGTGGTGAGAGTTGAAGAAATGAGATGACAATGTTTCTCGATAAATCTGAATTGATGTGTGTAGAAAATTAAATTTCACGGAAAACTAGGAATTTCTAGAACTTCGTAGCAACCCCAGTGGTCGTTGGCTGGTAACGTTCTTGTCGTTAGCTTCTGTCGACCAATCCATGGTGACGGAGCGTTGGAACGAACGCAAAAAGGAAAAAGTTTGATAATTGGATCACGCGTAAGTGAGCGCAAACCCATTTGTTCGCGTTATGCAAAGCGAGATTCTGACGCGCTCAGAGGCAGATACATATGTAAATTGGTCAAGCCCGAGGACGATATTTCCTCGCTCGGCTTGCAATTGGTAGCGGAAATCGCGAGAGAGACAGACGAAGTTTTTGATCATTCTGAACAATCACAGGCTGCAGAATTGTGGAAGGAAGAAATTATTTCTATCGCGTTGATCGTTGGACTGACAGAATACACCTAATAACAAGTTCAGGACTTTCAACACTCGTTCTTCCATCAGGTTCAACAGCTTTGATTTAACGGGGTTAAATAGCGTTCGTGGCACCCTCTGATGAATATTTTCTTGCGCGGTCTTCTGTTAGCTTGGAAGACACAAGTAAACGATAACAATACGTCCACTGGGTCTGAGCCGTGGTGTAATGGATCATTTTAAATGACAGGATTGAATTCGGTACGTACATAGTAGGGTGTACCTTGAAAGGGGCGTTTTCGAATTGCATTCCTCCGTTTTTATTCCAAGTGGTGCCGATAAGCTCATTTTTTCCCATTTGAATAACAATGGGTTCTTAGTGTAATTTTTTTTTTTTTTGAGCCCGCTGAATGTTTGAAAAATCTGACGAGCACAGTAAGAAGGCTTGTGGGGTCGCTAAATCCAAATTTGATAAGAGAATTTCAAAATTCCCAATCGCAGATCCAATGTGGCGGATGAAACTTGAAATTGGGTACCCTTGAGTTTTGAGAGTCGCTTAATGCAATTTCAACTACGGAATTTCAAACTTCAAAATGACGGACTCTGAAACCCTAGAACACCCAATCTGAATATTTCCAAATTTCTATCGGTTTTATTGGGTCCGCCATTTTGAATTTTGAAATTCTGTTGTTGAATTTGGATTGAGTGACCCTGAAAACTCAAGATAACCTATTTTCAAGTTGTTATCCGGCATACTCGATCTGCTATTGGGAATTTTGAAATTCTGTTATCAAATTCAGATTCAGCGACCCTTTAAGCCTTCTCACCGTGCTCCACAGACTTCTCAAACACTCAGCTGCCTCAGAAAAAAATAATAACTGTACCCACACTAAAAACCCATGTTATTCGAATGGGAAAAAGAATGAGCCTACTGGCACCACTTGGAGTCACAATCAAAAAAAAAATCTTTTGGTAGAACTTTTTTTTAAATTTATTTCGAATCAAGTGATTCACACGTAGGGATGAAATTCGAAAACATCCCTTCCAAGGAACACCCCAATACATAGGTATATCAGCACACGCACATGGCCCAAAATCGTGGAATATTGGAGGACTCAAATTGCTATTTCATAGATAATACATGTATCCAAAAATGCCATGTACCTACTCCACAATGTGTACAATCCCGTTCAGAGGAAGAAAAAGCTGCCACATGATTTCCCAGAAATTTTTTTCTTAGTGCTAAAATTAAATATCAAGTATTGGTCATTTCAAAACTTTTTTTCGTTCGTCTTCTTTTCGGTTTTTTCTTTTTTTTTTAGGACTATGTTTATGCGAATTTGATAATTCTCTATGAACAATCTGAGATCAATTTCATATTTTCAATACCTTGAGGAAGTAGTTGTTTTTGTAAACGACAAAAGCACTTTTGGGGTGATTCCTTGCAATCTGTGCAATATAATTCGTAGAATAATTGTGTATATCATTATTAAGTATCACTCTTTTGCACTTCGTAACACATGTCATTATATTTTGATCAACAGGCAAAGATTACGCAAAAATGTATCGTAACGTGGAAATAACTCCGCTTGAAATTTAAATATATGTAATTGAAGTGCTTTCGAAAACTTCATCAGGCTCAAAGCTCGAAAATTGAGGTGAAAAATAGAATGGTTTATTTGCCTGTATGTATTACATGGAAAATGTTACGTCAAAGACCATATTAAGGCAGGTTTAGCCATGATTGGTAAACTTGACTGTGAGTTAGGTCAGATCACGTTGCGATGGTTGTTGGTGGGTTTACGTCAGGCCCAGTTGCTGTTTCAGTTTTCGGCTGGGCTTTTGGCTTTGAATTTTCATGGCAATGCGTACATAAGGGAACCTACTTCTGCCTCTGCCTCCCCACCTTTACGGGTAGGGATACGGTGAATGGAGAGAAGTCATTTCCAGACCCATCCGTCCGTCCCTCGGCCCGTCTGCCGATGTCTGTCTTCCTTGAAATTCTAAAACCCACGACCCTTATTAACTTCACAAACATGCTTCGTCCCCGCACGCCTTTTCAACGTCCTTTTCTCGAAGGGTGCGCGGATATTTACCGTGCGAAAAATATGGTGCTTCTGCTTTCCTTAAAATTGATATTGTCTTGCGTGGGGAACGAGCCTTGTAAGCCCTCGTCGTAAAAGGCAAGCTTTAAACGAACCCGCGCAACTTTTTACCGCGGCACTTGCCACCTCATTTTTCACTCTCACTTTTCCTTATTATTCAATGGTTATAACCATGATAACCCTTTCTGGATTATCCCTAAATTTGACATCCGCAAATGTATGTAAAAAAGTTTTTCAAACTGTGGCCCTCTGTTAATGTTTCAATCGAAACAGTAGTAAACTGAGGAATCGTAGGTAGGTATTTGCTTCTCGGTAAAAATAAATTTTGTTCAAATTATCCTGATGGATGAACAAAAGTAATGACTATAATTTCCGCAACTTCGTATAGAATAAACTTTTTTATCGCATAGGATTTAGGACAAAGGAGGGCGGACGTTGAATTGTAAAACGTCTCGTGAAGAGTACACCGAAACCTTTAGGTCATTCTTTGTCATTTCAACAAATTGGAACGCGACATTTTCCCTTGATCTCTCCGATCTATAGCTCCAACTCATTGTGTGGATAGTAGATTTTGTCAAAACAAATCAAGCCAGACCGCCTTGCAAAGTAATTATTTTTATACGAGTTTAAATTTCTCCGAAGTTGTCATCATTTCAGATCAAAACTGTCTCAAATATCATTCGAAAAATCTCAAGTCATTGTAGTCCTTGGGAATACCAAAAATTATCTCGATCAGTAGCCGAACACTCATGAAGGAAAGCTGCACTATTCAATGTACAGTTTTCAACCCAATCATTGACGGGGATTTGTGAGAAAACTTCCTCATTTCAACTTTTTTTTTTCTTTTATTTGTGAACTTTAAAAAAACGAGTGTGCAACGTGCTCGCAACAATGACATAATTTCAAGTTTCGATGAATGATGCAATCTGTACTCTCCAACAACCACTTTTCTTTGGCATGCTAAGTCTGCGTAAGGCCATAAAATGAGTCCATCAAATTTCTAATAATTTCAAGTAATTCATACCATATGTGAATTTATCGGACCAGTCGAACCAATAGTCGATAGAGGTGACCTCTATATAGAGGTGAGCTGCAGTTAGAAGACTTAAAAATTTGGTTCGACTGGTCCGATAAATTTTTACTTGAAAAAACAATTATGATGCACTTCCGTTTTTTTTTTTTCGGTCTTTCTGAAGATCGCACGCTCTATATAGAGGTGCGCTTCAGTTAGAAGACTTAAAAATTTGGTTCGACTGGTCCGATAAATTCACATATGGTATGAATTAATAGGCTTCGAACGATAGAGTCACTACTCAATGAAATTTCAAGTAATGTTTAAAAATGCAAATAATCAGCTGTAAAAAAAGCTGAATAAATATAGTATTTTTTTAAGGCTCAGCAGCGGCGATTCGAAAAAAAAATAATTTCCAACTAGTTTTTCGTCTTAAATAAATCGAATATTTCTTTTGCTTTTATAATATCTCAAGGGATGATTTTATACCGCGATATTTCTTCCTCGTTATCTCATATTCATACGACAAGGCAAGGTAGAGGTATACACATATATATATACATATATGTCTGTATGTACATATGGGGCGGCCGATTTTCGTATGATACGCACGTGAACCATACTTTGCGACCGGCCAATATTTCACTTTCAACCGTAGCGGTGCGCTCGAAATTTCAATATGATTTACCATCCGGAATCCGCCGCCTTGGGATTCCCAGCTACAACAATATCTAGTAGCCAGAATTCGGACTTCCTCCGTTCACCGAACGATCAATATAACCACGAGTCGCCTTAGTGCTCGATTTTTACACTGATTCTAGACGATTTATGGCCCACGATCGGCCTAATTCTATTTACGGGAAAGGCAGGGGCATCCTGAATTGGATTGGATCCGCGAATACACCGTCGCGTCGCGCAGCATTGAGGAAAAGAGCGCCCTCTTTCAAACGACTTACATCACCCGCTTTTTACCTTCGCAGAGGCTATTGCTACATTAAAGAGCCCATATTTCAACCACTATTAGTTTCGACGTTGTACTAGGAATTTAATCGGACGACCACCTACTAGTGATAAAAAAATACCAAGTTTTTCCCTAGGGGGAATCGGACCGTTTATAACTTTTTTCTCTTTTTCATGTTCTATTTGACACAGTTTCGAATTGGTTTTCAAAAAATTTCTCCTCGGCTAAATCGCGAGACTGCTTCATACCCAAATTCGACCACTTTACAAACCCAAAAATGATCATTAGAATCGCAATTTTTGAATTGCTGTCTTGCCGTCACGAACAATGTACCATTTCGAATAACACGGGTGAGTATCGCATCGACCACTCCAGATACGGGAAAACTCGTGAATATGAATACCAAAGTTTTATGCTTTCAAGAGGGGGGGGGGGGGGGGGGGGGGGGGGGGGAGATGATGACGCTATCAGTTTTATCGTAAATGGTGCTACTTGTGAAAATGTCAACTAACTACCCTTACCCTGAACGGAAATCGATTTTTCGCCTCGAAATACGAGGTATAACGGACATCGAGATATTCCGATTAATTTTGACGACGATTCTTTAAGCTCTTCCTCTCAGAGATATCTTCATAGAATGTACATGATCATGATTTGTTATATTTATCGATAATTTATTAAATAAAGTCTTTTTAGGTGTCGTTGAATTACACATTTTTCGCAAAACCCCAGATTCACAAATTCACAAAACGTACCGTACTTTATTTGAAATTTGTAGAAGAAATAAATATTTTTCACCACGCCTGCACGGAAAGTACGACTTTCAGCCCCTTGCGTGAGCGGAGAGTCGTACTTTCCGATGCCAGGGGGTTCTGAAAAATAGTATACGTCACACGGGAGTGGACAAGGCCATCCCAAACTGCGTGTGAGATTGACATCCGAGCCGAAGGCCTACTTTCCCTCCCCAGATGCGTAATATACTATTTATGCGAAGAACAACATTTCTTCACTACTGGAAAGAAAGCGGATCGAACCATATATTACCTTTTCGGGTGAACTTATCTGATTAAAAATAAAACAACCAATAATTGATTCGAAAGTTCAATCTCAATATAAAGGAAAAAGGATTGCATAGTTACAAAAAGTATTTATTTACAGTACGTCCATAAGTTCGGGATCACCCTTCGAATTTTCGATTGAGACAGAAGGTTGAATATCTCGTTCAAAAAAAAAAAAAAAAAAAAAATCGTAGCTGAATGATCATAAGGTAGAATTTGAAAGTGGAGAGAAGCAGCTTCGTTGTGCTTCTTTTTTCAATTTTCCACGATTTTTTCCGCACTCGTTAGATAATGTTAAACATGACCGTTTTTTTTTTTGCGATTTTCATACTCTCCAAAATTCGCGTGTAATTTTGTGGGAGATAGATGTATAGAGACTTTTTTTCCAATAGGACTTCGAAAGAGGCAAGCTTAAAAAGTAGGTAATTTTTCATTTTCCATTTAATTAAGATGGAAATTTGTTATCAAGTATTCCTGAATTGTGTATCTCAGTAACAAGGCAATGTACATAAAGGTCCGATAAATATTCTTATAGGAAATTGAACAGTCTACAAAAAGCTTCTCTTATCATTTTTTGATAAATTTACTCCTTCCAAAGTTATTTAAGCTCAAAGTTCAATTCATAGTTAGTTGAGTCAACTATTTTTTTTTAGTAATTTTTTTTTCAAAATATTAAACACATTCTTTATAGTGTTCAATTTTCTATCAAAATATGCACAAGTCATTTGGATTTATTTATTGGTTTTCTGTGAGCTACAAAATTCTGAAAAAAAACAAAAATTCCAATGCTATTTAAATGGAAAATAGAAATCCACGATGAGCGATCTCTAAATATTAATATTAAGAGCTCCGCTTTCAACAGGCATTCCCCCCCCCCCCCCCCCCCCCCCCCTAAAGTATTTCAATGCAAATTTTGAAGAAAAAAAAATAGTCGATTTTTTGAACCGGTGTAATAGTTATATATATATAGGGTAAGGTTGCTATCGATGGACCCCCTAAGCAAAATTGGTCATAAAAAGTACATTTTCATGTCAAACATGAAAAATCAATGGTGGATCTTTTCATTGAAACCTTTCCTACAAAACGTTCACATGTAGAAAAATTTATCATTAATTGTCGACTCAGCAAAACCGATTTTGTATTTTTTGCATTTAGTCCATCCATGGCAACCCCTCTCCATGAATGGACCATTCGGTTTCCTTCGTTGGACCACCTAAATAATGAACTTAAAACAGTTCAATGACTTGATATTATTGGTGTTAATAATGAATGGATGAACTGTGGGTAGATCTTTATGTAAACAGCAGTCTTAAAAGTTATATCATACAAAATCGCATTTATATTAGTACGTTATCTAATCTTGGATATCAATTTGAAAGTATAAAATGAAATTCTTTGATTTTACACGTCTCTGCATAACAAAACAATATCTTATACCTAGATTCATTGAAAACTAGGTAAAAATCTTTCTGTATATACCTATTCTTTTTTTTCAATTATTATAGACTATCTGCCATTATAGATTACTGGTCCATTCATGGCACTGTATCATGGTCCATCCATGGAAATTTGCAAAGCAACACATAACCTGATCTACTACCCCCCAGTTGGGACATATAAATAAATGTCTAGTATCGTTTCGAATCTTGAAACCTTCAGCTATCGAAGCATGCAAGGCGAAATTACCCCAATAAATGGATAAGGGTTTGAACACATTTTCAAAATCATGAAAAATTAGATCAGAGAAGGCAAATTCTTATTTTACTAGATTTCAGCACGCTTATTGTAACCGAGTGACTCTTTTCACCATTTTTTCACCTCTTCCCGACTAGTACACCAAGTTTCAACTGAAAAGAGCTCTTCCTACCAACGCGTTTTTGAAATATTCAACTGGTCCATCGGTTGCACCGGTCCATCGATAGCAACCTTACCCTATATATATTTTGTATTCTATAGTCAAACTATTTAGTCGCATTATAAACAAAAAAAAAATAATCAATTTTTCATCCATGTGTGATCGAACTATTTAGTTGCTTAACCTTTTGATAAAACAGGTCCACTTTACTCAAATACATGATTCTCTCATTTGATTATCAAAAAACAAGGCGAAGTTGAAAAATTGCAACAACAGTTTTTAATTTTCAAACGCAACTCGGCAAGTTTTGCAATTGAGCTACAGATTTGGGGTTCCGCAAACACTCTTTTTTGAATATTGTTGTCTAACGATTCAAAGACTCACAACTATAAGTTGTGATTTAACAACCACCGAAATGTGCCTAATACATCATTTCAGGTGAAGTCTCTCATGCCTCGTCAGTTATGGCAGAAACAATAATTCCGTACATACCATATGCATATGTATAGCAAATATATGATGACACGAGATTTGAGCACTCTCCAAACTCTGTTTATTTTTTATTGTTCTTTTCCCAAAAAGTTTGCAGCAGTAGTTAATTCGCCGAGACAGTTGTTTTGGAACGGGTTGTTTGGTCAATTTATCTACCGTGAAAAAAACGGAAACAAAGTTAAAATATCTGAACAAATGGTAGAGTTATACCACTCGCCTAACAAACCTCCACATTCTCAGCGCGTGTGAACGGTACCACCTGGTCCCAGCTGGCAGAATGATGATGTAAAACAAACATAAAGGCGGATAGGTATTTAATATCAGTATCTTTCCTTGGTGTTCCAGGCTCCAGCAGAGCTTTCTCAAAAGAGGAAAAGAAATTCATAAATAAAGAACGTGAGCATTTCAAGCAGACTGGCAGCTTCGATTTTCCATCAAAAACTCGGTTCTCATTACTTGAGTGAGAAGCAGCGTGACATTTGTTCCTCAAGCTCGTGAACATCACATTCGAAGTTTGAAATAGGATTTCTCGTATGATGTAATGAAGCAATATGGCCATGTCCAATTTAATCAGTATTCTTGTGGCACATTGATGTGAATCAATTATGAATGCGAATCGTCCAGAGGTATCTCATGTCAGTATAACGCTAGCGGAAGCTTTGAGGGCGTTGTGCCCCTTAAATTACGACGAGTCTTTCCGTCGGAAGATTTTAACTCCTCCAATTTAATTTCCGATATTTCGAGCACAAGGTATGGAATATTTGTTCAGTGGGTTTCCATTCAATTCAGCAATAAGTATGTCAAATAAAACATAAATTTGTAAATTTCATAACTGGAGATCAGAAGGAGGAGAAGAATTCATCGAATAATCGAAACTTTGATGTGAATTCAACCAGCGATAAGCCATATATCCTCAAAGATTTCCTAACATGTTTTCCCGATATCCAATCCCGACAAAGCATAAAAAAATGTCAAAAAAATTGATTTCGATTCCTACTGACCCTTGTGACCACACGACCCAACGTTATCTGCTTGATATTTTTCTTATTTTATTTTTTTCAACTCACCTGTAAAGTGGTTCCCCGTCTGCTTCTTTAAACCAGAGTACCATCGACACAGCGTCATTAGCATCTCGTGGTTGAATGTCACAGGGAAATGTTCCTTTCTGTCCAGCGACGCCTTGCTGGGATATGACGGGAACTGTAACGTAAAAAATTCAGATATTGGAATAGGTTTGATTCGAACCATAACCCGTGCTCATGAGAAATGAAGGCTAACGACACTAGCGGCCTCGTTTTCCGCGTAACTTATATACATAATAGCGATGTGCAGGGCTTCGGCCAAACGACACAGCGAATATTGCGATGTGGGGGTTCAAGCCGTATATGCAACGACAGGCGCGTAACATTTACGAGAAATAGCCTTTGAAGCTATATAACAAAACTGGCATTTTTCCTATAAAACTGAACACGCCGTCAATGTCTACAAGCCATGTTATACGTAGCACATATAGTATACCCAGCTGATACACACTACGGGAACGCCAGGGATTCTGATCCTGTCGCTATGTATAGCTGGTGCGTCGGCCGAGTATGGGGAGTAGCCAATCTTTATTGTCGTCCTGGTCTCAAGGATCGTAAATAACACGGCAATATTCTAAGGGAAGAAATAAGCCGTTGTAGGCCCGAATTTTTGCCGCATAAATCTCTTTCCGTGGGATAAGAAGAGAACAAAATAAAAAAAAAATGAAAAAAATCTTTCGAACAGATTTGCCATATCCAAGCACTGCGTTGAGTTATTCGTTGCCCCTTTTTTTCCGCCTTTGAACGGTTTTAAAGAAAAACTTAACACGTGTGAAAAAATAAGAACAACTTTTCACTTTGGCTCAAACGCTTCTATTATTCTTCACTATTTTTCGGTTTCAGTATGGAGTATCTCTCCATTAAATGACAAGAAGCGGAAATCCTAGGCAATCCCTGTGCTTGATTGCGGACCGGAGTATATTCGTTTTAGCGAAGTTTTGATCAGTCCATAGCAATACGGGGGCGCTACGTTTAATTGAGAAACATTTTTAGTTGCC
The DNA here is from genome assembly GCA_943736025.1 of Tenthredo mesomela. Taxonomy (NCBI): domain Eukaryota; kingdom Metazoa; phylum Arthropoda; class Insecta; order Hymenoptera; family Tenthredinidae; genus Tenthredo; species Tenthredo mesomela. The sequence goes on from OX031022.1 coordinate 13,887,596, forward strand.
CTTTTAAACACCTGCAGGGATTTTCATTGTTCGAATCTAACGCCATCCCACGCCCATACTGCTCATACTCTTTCCAATCAAATTAGTCTTTGTCTGCTGAAAGTGTCCGACGCGCCTCCATGTTCGTTAATCGCGTTTCCGGGGGGTGCACTTCCTTTACCTCGAGGCATACCTGGAAGGGTAGGTAGGTATGGGTAGAATTGCAGAGCTTGTTCAGAAATTGTTTCGAAAATTTCCAACTGAATTTCCCCACATAAAGTAGCCTCGAACTGGGCTTAATCTAATTCGAACAAATTTACTCTATATTTTGGAAGACATTCAAACTCGTCAATTACATAACGCGTGGCTTGGACGTCGTCCAATACTGTGGTAACCCCGAAAGAATTACGTTGAAATGAATTTTCAAATGTTTTTCCTAGTTGACAGCTAAAATGGGCATTCATGTAGGTATATTATTTTATGACTGCTTAATGGTGCGCAGAATGTTTCAGAGTTAAGAAGCTGATTATAAAAGGTAAACAGAGTAAGAAACCAATTGATGTAATTGGAAAGCAGGCTGGAGATAAGGGTACACCAAGTCACCTCCGTCTAACGTCGAAAAAGACCGATCAGTAGTCCAACAATAGGTTCAACAAGGACGATCACGGAAAGGACTGCGGAACGAAGCGAAGGGTACAGAGTAATTGGCTGGGGTCTAGGGATAATTCAGAGGAAGAGAAAGAAGACGGGGAGAGAGAAAAAGAGAGATAGAGAAAAAAGGAAATTTCAAAATTCTATTACACTACCCAGTGGCTATAGAAAGGAATCTGCGGGAAAACGGGTTTTGCGCTTTGAATCAGTGGTTGAAAAGGCTGAAAACGAGTTTAACGGGTGCATCAACTTCTTGCCGGTATTACAATGTTTGATTGGTATAGGAACTGCTGAAGATAACTTACCGTGCTAGTCAGTTCTATGTGCCTGTATATAACTCGTCGAAGTAGTTGCGACGAATGAAAGTTCGAGGCCGATGCACACAAGACTCTAGGAGCCATAGCGCATACGCTATGATAGCACAATCTAGTAAACAAAAGTTCGCAGACAGAAAAGTGAACTCTCCCGGAAGAACAAGAAAGATATCGAAATAATGTAGAAGACAAATTTACTTTCAAACATACATAATAGTATAAATATAACCTATCAGAGCTTTTCTTGAATGGTTCACATTTCTGTTCACAATAGCTGTCATACGCTAAATCGTGCTGGAATGCATATGGATTTCTATGTCGATTGAAATCGCAGAAAACATCAACAGAATCATAGAGTCTACTTGTTATTCATCAAGGAAGCGGTTCAAATTCTGTCGCTTTATGCAATAGCCTTTCATACGACGCGCCGCTACCGGCAACCAGAAGCAATAGGCTAATGAAGATGGCGATCAAACATGAGGCCCATGCTTCGATGTGCATTGTATATATATATATTAGAGTGCTTTTTTTGAAACAACTATTTTTTTTTTCCAACCCCCACTCGAAAACCTTGTTGTGGACGTCAAAAGATGAATTGTGTCCAATTTTGAGCTCTTAATTCCAATTCTAAGGACTCGCGCTACTCCTTTTAAATTTTCCCATGCCAAAAGCACGTAAACTTTATGATTTTTTCTTTCGCCGCGCACAACTCAGCCACATTTCGATGGACTGCTATCATCCAAGACCCATTTTACAGAGAATTTAGCGCTCTTCAAAATAGTCTTGGGTAGTTTGGCTGTGGTTTCAACCGCTGAACCTGTGTGAGCTTTCAAAGTCGATTTTATGCATAATTTTTTTCTCCTCACTGTGAGCGAATAAACGGTTGGACTTGGAGAAAAGAACTTGTCGACAATTTTGTAGGAAATTCAATTCTCTACGAAAAAGTCCAATGGATGAAGTGTCTCAACCTAGTATTTAAAAAGATATCAGGACTTTGATTTTCTTAAATATAAAATCTAATAAAATGTCAGGTTCCATACTTTCAAGCTTTGATATTATGCATATCATTTTTTTTTTGTTTCACTCATACTTTTTGACGTGTCTAAAAATATTAGTTAAAATTGTCATGCTGAAAAATTACCACAGGATAAAACGAGCGGTCAAAAATAAATAATTCAATTAATTTTTTGTTTATTCTTTTTCTTATACGCTTTGGTTGGTATTTCAAAGACATTACTACTCAATTATCATTACTACTCATTACTACATAATTATGCATAATTGAGTAGTAATGTCTTTGAAATACCAACCAAAGCGTATAAGAAAAAGAATAAACAAAAAATTAATTGAATTATTTATTTTTGACCGCTCGTTTTGTCCTGTGGTAATTTTTCAGCATGATAATTTTAACTAATATTTTTAGACACGTCAAAAAGTATGAGTGAAACAAAAAAAAATGATATGCATAATATCAAATCTTGAAAGTATGGAACCTGACATTTTATTAGATTTTATATTTAAGAAAATCAAAGTCCTGATATCTTTTTAAATACTAGGTTGAGACACTTCATCCATTGGACTTTTTCATAGAGAATTGAATTTCCTACAAAATTGTCGACAAGTTCTTTTCTCCAAGTCCAACCGTTTATTCGCTCACAGTGAGGAGAAAAAAATTATGCATAAAATCGACTTTGAAGGCTCACACAGGTTCAGCGGTTGAAACCACAGCCAAACTACCCAAGACTATTTTGAAGAGCGCTAAATTCTCTGTAAAATGGGTCTTGGATGATAGCAGTCCATCGAAATGTGGCTGAGTTGTGCGCGGCGAAAGAAAAAATCGTAAAGTTTACGTGCTTTTGGCATGGGAAAATTTAAAAGGAGTAGCGCGAGTCCTTAGAATTGGAATTAAGAGCTCAAAATTGGACACAATTCATCTTTTGACGTCCACAACAAGGTTTTCGAGTGGGGGTTGGAAAAAAAAAATAGTCGTTTCAAAAAAAGCACCCTAATATATATATATATATAGGGTAGTCGTTAAAAATTAAATTCTTTCCGACGCCCAAAAAAATCCTTCCTTTCGACGAACAACTAAGAGGAGAAAACTTTTTTTTTGTTTTAAACAATAAGAACACGTGCCGGAAGCCGATCTAAGTTCATTTTTTGATAAAATTGTAGTTTTAGGACATTTTTGTAGGAAATTAAATTCTCCACAAAAAAAGGTCTCGAAACTCAACGTATCGCTTATAGTTGCCATTGGGAAACTACAGTATTTTTTTCAGATTTTCAAATCGTGTCACTCATTGTAAAAATGACTCTCGAATACTACAGCTACGCGTCCGTCGAGTAGCGGCGAACAGCAGTCTAAAGGCCAATTCACACTATGCGGAACCGCGCCGAACCGCACGGCACCGAAACTTTTATATTACACGTTGTCTTATGCGAGTGTTCACACTGTTCGGCAGCGCACGGCAGCGAACGGCAGCGAAGCGCGCGGAAATATTTTGACTGTATGCACACTAGGGTGGCCCTTAACATGGTCCAAATCGGGCCGCCCCCCAGATGGGCCCCAAAAAATAGAAAAAAAAGATGGTGCCTTTTTTTTTTAGCGCAACTATAAATGGTGCCGGTGAAGCTGAACTTTTTTACGAGTATCTCAATGTTGAATCTACAATGTTTTTTAAATTTCGCATTTCAACGATAAAAATTCAAACTCAGCGGGAAATTCATGGTCAATAGCTGTGTTCGTCTTAGCTACAATCTTTACACTTTTCTTACACTTTTTACGCTCGCCCAATAGGAGGTGTGGATTTCTAGTAAAAAGTGTAAAATCTAGAAAAAGTGTAGAAAGTGTAGCTAAGACGAACAAAGCTAATAGTACCACTACTCATACAAATTTTCTGTACAGAGCTCAAAACTTATCCTACAACGTGAAAACTCTATGAGCTTGAACCAGAAAATTGAAAAACTGGAAATAATCCACCACAGGAATCCAATGGAACGCTCACATACTACTATGCATTTACTTTCAAAAATCTCCTATTGGGCGAGCGTTAAAAGCGTAAGAAAAGTGTAGAAAGTGTAGCTAAGACGAACACAGCTATTGACCATGAATTCCCCGCTGAGTGTGAATTTTTATCGTTGAAATGCGAAATTTAAAAAAATCAACATTATGAGATACTCGTAAAAATCCATTTTATTTAAACGTAAAAAAGTTCAGCTTCACCGGCACTATTTATAGTTGCACTAAAAAAAGAAAAAAGGCACCATTTTTTTTTCTATTTTTTTGGGGCCCATCTGGGGGGGCGTGCCCGATTTGGACCATGTTAAGGGCCACCCTAATGCACACTACGGCGAACGATGCCGAAGTTCGACGATATGCGGCGAAATTTTCGAGTGAAGTGGATACTTTCACGTAAAATTTGGAAAAAAATCTTTCAGAATAGTGTTAAATAATTCAATTACTGGCGACAGAATTATTCAAAAACACAAATTGGTTAAAATCAATAATTTCAAAAATAAAGCGTAGCTTTATGTGATGCATATTTCACATCCAGTTCCAATCACTCAAAGGTTGCATTGAAATGCAAACTTCGCCGGCCTTCTGCGGACTCATGTGTTCACACTATTCGGTAGCGTGTATTCGGTGCCGTAGAGTTCAGCGGGGTTCCGCATAGTGTGAATTGGCCTTAACGCAGGCCATTACGTTCCGCGCGGCGTCGACTCGGAATTGGCGCGCGCCGCCAACTTTAGTGATTTTTTACTCAAAAACCAAAAAATAACACGTCCTTAAATTTAATTCACAGGCTGTAGTATAGTACAAAGTATATGTCAGTATTATTAAAAAAAATTTCGATTGTGTCACAGTGTGTTTTAAAAATATTTGAAAACTTAATTGTTAAATAAACAATGGATGAACAAACTTTTTTCAAAGTACACATTTTTGTATACATTCTATGACACTTTCCGCGTAAACGAAAAAAAAAATTGAGTCCAGTGTCATTTTTGGCGGAGTTATGAATTTTTGAAAAAAAAAACCTTGCTCGAATTTGTTTATGCAAATAACTCAACGAATTTTGCACTAATTGAAAAATCTTTTGTCACAAAAATCTAACTCCCCGAGGACAATCGCCTTGCAAAATTAAAAAAATATCTGAGAGGTGACTGATCCGGTTCACGTGGAATGGCCCATATACGATCTACAATTGGTTAACTAAGATCTTCAGTAGCTCGTGAACTATCGTTCCCTGGAATTTTTGGTAGAGGACATTAATTTAGTCTCAGATTTTCATAAGGATTGCACTCATTACCTGTGGTGCGGTGATTCCGAATCATCCTGTATACATACATGGTGAATTCCTAACGTCTACCTACTTGGAGTAGAATTGAACTGGCCAAGAGGCTGAATTGCAATTGTTTGCTTCGAGACAGTCAATCACGGAATCGCTAGCTAATGAAACAATGGCTGATTCGGCACTCTTGGCTATCTCAACTCCACTCTGAGATAGGCAGACGTAAAAATTTACTCTGTGCATGGGGTATTCCATACCAACTCAACGAGCCTTTCGACCGGATTATTTTTAATTTGCAGTTTTTTTCTTCGCATGTTGTAGTACCTATTCAAAAGAGTATTCCTGAATTTATTCAGATTTTTGTTATGACCAGTGAATTTTTGAAAAATTTATTTCGGATTGCCCATAACTTGAATGTTAAAAGAATGAATGGAAAAATGTTAGAAAACTATTTCGATGTTTCGATGTTTTTTTTTTAATTTGGATAAAATACTGTTTTTTGTTCTTTCTAGTTTCGCACGTTCAATTCGGTACGTGAGTCGAAGAGTATGCCACCTCAGATTAACGCCCAAAACTGTGCCACCTCAAGTTAATGCCTGAAACTATGCCACCTCCATCTAATTTAACATGGAGGTGGCATAGTTTCGGGCGTTAACTTGAGGTGGCATAGTTTTGGGCGTTAATCTGAGGTGGCATACTCTCCGACTCACGTACCGAATTTATGTTGTTTTTTTTCAATTGATCAAAATTCTAAACCATATTACAAATTTTTTCAGCCGTGACAGCCATGTTCAATCAAGTTATTTTAATTTCTTCTATTTTTCAAGTATAATCGAAATTTATTCAATACAAAAATTTGTTGTTTTCGGGTTGAACACGTTTGTCTGAAAGTAAAAAAAATCTTGAAATTTTATAGACTAGAAACGAAAAATCAAACGTGTTCAACCCGAAAACAAAAAAATTTGGCAGAAAATTAATTTCGATTATACTCGCGAAAAATGGAAGAAGTTAGGATAACTCGATGGAACATGGCTTAAATTTTTTTTAAGGTAGTATCTCCACGACAGTCTGATACAAAAATAAATTCTAGTGTGAACGTATAATAATATGAGAATCAGCAGTCCGATGTCTATTATTTTTGTCTGAGAGTGTCCTCTATAGAGTCTATACTCAGGCACTGCATGTATACGGATACACACAACTACATATTCATTACTTAAAAAAAAAGGCATGGCAACCTTGTATTCTGTCACCTGTCAATCTGCGGTCATATATATGTTGTATGTGTCCTTTATACTAACCTAAAGGCGAAAACTCCAGAAACGTGAATGAAGATTTATATAAAAATTAAAAATGCCTAATTTTCACGATCAGTTGCGGGACAAGAAAGGAAAATTTTTAAAGCAGAAAAAATTAATAAAAGTTTAATCACTTGCACAGTGTTGCCAGACGCTCATTGACATTCGCCGCCACACAGAAAAAAGAAAAATGGAAAAAGTACAGTTCACATAGTAATAAGAGGCTTCAAACCCAAAACTGAAAAAATTACAGTTTCAAATAACATTTTTATAAAATACAATTTTAATACTAATTTGTACAGTTTACAATGTAATTTTACACTTTTAAAATGTAATTCTTACAGAGTCTGTAAAAATTGTTATTTAAACTGTAATTTTTCCAGTTTTATTTGCGTAGCGCTGCGTTACTGTACATACAGGGCGACCCAGGTTGGACGCACCAAATTAGGTGAGTGTATTCCTCCCGAAAATCTAAGACTAAAGTTCCTTTACCAAAACTTCCAGGTATCAATAGTTTAGGAGCTACAGAAGATCTTAGTCTACCAATCAGAGGGCTTGTAAGTGACTAAGACAGGGCTGGTTCAAGAGTGAAAGTCGAGCAGTGCCCGCGTCAGATAAATTTTTATCGTCCGACGTTTCAGTCGTCCAGGTCGTCCAGGTCGTTGTCCAGGTCGTTCGCTAAGTATTTCTCGCAGTCCAGGTCCCCGGCTTCGTAGTTCTCGTTGTCCAGGTCCTCGGCTTCGTAGTTCTGGCTGTCCAGGTCCTCGGCTTCGTAGTTCTCGTTGTCCAGGTCGTTCGCTAAGTATTTCTCGTAGTCCAGGTCCTCGGCTTCGTAGTTCTCGTTGTCCAGGTCGTTCGCTAAGTGTTTCTCGCAGTCCAGTCCGTTCGCTAAGTATTCCTCGTCATCCAGGTCCTCGGCTTCGTAGTCCAGGTCCGTTACTTCGTATTTCTCGTTGTCCAAGTGCTCGGATTCGTAGTTCTTGTTGTCCAGGTCGTTCGCTAAGTATTTCTCGCAGTCCAGGTCGTTCGCTAAGTATTCCTCGTCATCCAGGTCCTCGGCTTCGTAGTCCAGGTCCTTTACTTCGTAATTCTCGTTGTCCAAGTGCTCGGCTTCGTAGTTCTCGTTGTCCAGGTCGTTCGCTAAGTATTTCTCGTCATCCAGGTCCTCGGCTTCGTAGTCCAGGTCCTTTACTTCGTATTTCTCGTTGTCCAAGTGCTCGGCTTCGTAGTTCTCGGTGTCCAGGTCGTTCGCTAAGTATTTCTCGCAGTCCAGGTCGTTCGCTAAGTATTCCTCGTCATCCAGGTCCTCGGCTTCGTAGTCCAGGTCCTTTACTTCGTAATTCTCGTTGTTTGACTTGGACAGCGAGAAATACGAAGTAAAGGACCTGGACAACGAGAACTACGAAGCCGAGCACTTGGACAACGAGAATTACGAATTAAAGGACCTGGACTACGAAGCCGAGGACCTGGATGACGAGAAATACTTAGCGAACGACCTGGACAAAGAGAACTACGAAGCCGAGCACTTGGACAACGAGAATTACGAAGTAAAGGACCTGGACTACGAAGCCGAGGACCTGGATGACGAGGAATACTTAGCGAACGACCTGAACTGCGAGAAACACTTAGCAAACGACCTGGACAACGAAAACTACGAAGCCGAGCACTTGGACAACGAGAAATACGAATTAAAGGACCTGGACTACGAAGCCGAGGACCTGGATGACGAGAAATACTTAGCGAACGACCTGGACAAAGAGAACTACGAAGCCGAGCACTTGGACAACGAGAATTACGAAGTAAAGGACCTGGACTACGAAGCCGAGGACCTGGATGACGAGGAATACTTAGCGAACGACCTGGACTGCGAGAAACACTTAGCGAACGACCTGGACAACGAGAACTACGAAGCCGAGCACTTGGACAGCGAGAAATACGAAGTAAAGGACCTGGACTACGAAGCAGAGGACCTGGATGACGAGAAATACTTAGCGAACGACCTGGACAACGAGAACTACGGAGCCGAGGACCTGGACAGCGAGAACTACGAAGCCGAGGACCTGGACAACGAGAACTACGAAGCCGGGGACCTGGACTGCGAGAAATACTTAGCGAACGACCTGGACAACGACCTGGACGACCTGGACGACTGAAACGTCGGACGATAAAAATTGATCTGACGCGGGCACTGCTCGACTTTCACTCTTGAACCGGCCCTGTCTTAGTCACTTACAAGCCCTCTGATTGGTAGACTAAGATCTTCTGTAGCTCCTAAACTATTGATACCTGAAAGTTTTGGTAAAGGAACTTTAGTCTTAGATTTTCGGGAGGAATACACTCACCTTATTCGGTGCGTCCAACCTGGGTCGCCCTGTATAAGCTGTAATTTTTCAATTTTTCTTTTTTCCGTGCACTAACCGAGCAAAGCTTATAAACTTGCAAACTTTATGAATTTTTATCTTTGCAACTAATTGGGCAATAACAGTGTTTCTTTTGATTTTTTTTTTCAAAATATTCGTAATAAACTGATGTTCAAATAAGTGGTTTTTGGAAAAAAATATATAGAAAACTCTTAAAGTTATTATGTGATACTACCTTAATATATAATGTCAAATTTTGCTGTATTGAACGAAAAAAAAAAAAAATTGAAGTTGTGGAATTTGAAAGAACAAGTAAATTTTTGCTCCAGAATTAAAAAAAAAAAAAAAAAAAATCAATAGAAATGATTTTCCAACATTTTTTGAATAATTATTTTTATGCGACCCGTTGTTTGAAAGTTCACTTTTTGAGCATCGGATTTAGGCCGCAAAGTGACCAATTTCAGGTCACTGAAATATAGTGAAATATTATAGGACAGGAGCCTATAATGAAAATATTATCGTACAATATGAATATGTTTCATTAAAATAAACATAGTCAGGTTATTTTTTACTACGTTCACACATTATAAACCAAAATGTCTGAAAATGTCAAATGTCTGAGTCCAAACGTTTTGATACAGAAAGATGCAATAACACCAGTAATTTTAGAAACTAAAGTAAGTATAACACTGATTTTCCAAAAAGTGAACTTTAAAACAACGGATCGCATAAAATATTGTATGTGCCAAGTCCGAGAAGTGTCAAATCCGGTATGGGTAATTTCCGAAATTCGCCTCTGAGTCTGCTGTGACACAGCACACTCGATCGGCTCATATTAGAAATTACCAATACCGGATTGTGACACTTTTCGGACTTGATACATAAATAGCTATTCCGAAAGAACGTTCTAAGACCAACAAGTGCCTATTTTGTTTTTGTCGAAACCTTTTCTTTTTCAAGTTATGAGCGATCCAAAATAAATTTTTCAAAAGTTCACGGGTAGAATAGTGTTTTTCGAAATGCGGTGTGAGAAGTTCGACCTCTCATGCATAGAGAGCGTTTGAGAAACACCCGATTCGCGCACTCTTACTGAGTGTGCGTAAAGCAATTTGCTTCTCGCACGCCGTGCGTAAAGCATTTTGCTTCTCGCACGCTGTGCGTAAAGCACTTGGCTTTACGCACAGCGATTGGAAGAAAATCTTCGCTATTCGCACAGAATTACAGATTCACGACTTATAGACTCAAAGTGGTGAGATGGTTATGGTTTCGAATATCGACACAAAAACACTATCTTCCAGTCGAACTTCTCACGACTCGTTTCAAAAAATAGTATACGACACAAGTGCGCGTACCTGATCCTCGCACTCGTCTTTTTGTCACCCTCGCTTCGCTCGGGCGACAAGCTAGACTCGTGCGAGAATCACGTATTTCGCGCACTTGTATCGTAATCTACTATTTCGATACAAGAGCGTGAAGCAGCAATTCGCGCACAAGTGTGAAGGTCCTAACGAGCCCGAAGGCGAATTAGTATATTATATGTGGCATGCCCGTAAACCAAGTATTTGATTTCAGGACGAGCTAAAGGCGAGCCGGAAGCGAGTTCTGAAATCATTAATCGAGTCAAAAACGGTTTACGGGTGCACCCCATACTTTATTTTTTTCGAAATAGGCATGAAAAGTCACTTTGACACCAGTTAAGATTCACTAGACGAAGAGTGAGGTTATGGTGCGATCTGTCGCGCACTTCGAACGGCGCATCCAGACTGCCGTATAAAGACTTTATAGGGCAGTTCTGAAATCAACCGTATGAAGTGCCACTTTGTGGATCGAAAACAGGCGTCAAAAAGTGACTTTTCAATGCCTATGCCGAAAAAAAACATTTAGACTCTACTACGAGTATTCGTGGATGCGCAACATAAGCAAGTGGAAACGCTTGCGTGCAGGCAACTCGAATATCAAACGATTTTAGGTTTTTTTTTCTATGTAGCCAATGGGCACCCGATATGCGAGAGAAAAGTGAATCTTTCGATTGTATTACCAGTTTCTAACGCCACAAAAGTATGCCTAGTAATACAGAAGCTATAGCGCATACGTGCTGTTCAGTGGATTTTCGCAGCAGCGCATGCGCTATGGCTCCCGGAATCGTATGTGCATCGACCTTTAGGCTTTTACCACCAAGCAGTTTTTTTTTTTTTAGAGCTTATCCACCATCTGGCAGTGTACATCAGTATTCAGATCTTCTGTTCTTAGTAGATTTTATGCCTTGGTTTTTTCAATGTCACAATATTCTTCAAACTTCCATTCTTTCGATGAAATTCGAATACGATTTAAAATGAGAAAAATTCTTTCATCTGTTTTTCCTACCTAGGTGCAGGAGGCTTACAATTATTTCTGATGGGGGATTGGATTCTCCATGTCTGATCATTATTACAAACATTGACATTTTTATGTCAAACGTACGTCGTATGGATTACCTATTTAAACTTCGATGAACGATCTCCGGAATCTCAACCACAAGTGGGTTGGATGATGTGAACCAGTACTTCCGGAGGTTATGAACACACTGTGAAACGGAGAATCAATCTGTTTCGAAGGAACAATTTATGAATTTACTAGAGTATTAACCCTAGGAGTGAGTATAATAGTTTTAATGTATTGATAAAACTTCAACTAAAATGTCTTCATTTTTCATTCGTTACTCATGTACAGTTCTTCTCGAATTTTATATTGTGTATTCGAGATTTTCAACGATGAAACAATATTTGTTTTCAAGATATTTTAATTTGAGAAAAAATAAACGAAAAAAAAATCTTTGAGTACCTTAGGGACTATTTTCCAGGCAAACAATAAAAGTAACACCAGGGTTGGAATGTATCTGAAATTTTCACGTACGGTACAGACTTTTTGTAAGATTATGTCGAGTTTGGAAGGAATCATAAATAAAATAATCAAATTCAAGAAGTGGAATTTGATTATTTAAATTGAATATTTGAAAAATTTCCCACGGGCAGAAGAAAAATCCTAAAGCAAAATTAGTTGAGACCTTTTCATATTTCAGATGATGGAACACCATAAAAATTTGTCAAGGGGATCGATGAAATGATGGAGTCACCATTGGCAATTCAAAAAATAATCATATGAATTGTAACGAGCAATTTTCCTATCCGGAGGAAATTAGATAGAAAAATAAATCCCGCTCAAAGAAGTCCCAACGTATTCTCACTCAAAACACGGTACGATACAGAAACGAAACGAAAGCTAAAAGATAGTGTTGGGCGCCAGGCACACGAAGGTGTCAGATAGAGTTAGCAAAACAAAACGCAGTAAGCAACAACTAAATTCAGAAACGAAACGGTAACCGACTAGATAGAAGGAGAGGGGAACGTGGGGGCGTAGAAATAACACACTTTACGCAGATATAGGTAGCAGATACGGTAACTATAATTTCGAATCAAAAGCAGCACAAAATAAATAGGAAATAAATAATCAAAGATAATACAGGACGGCAGAATAATACAAAAGTGAACTTAAAAATAAGCAAAAGAACAAAAGAAAAGTTAGAGCGCAAAAGAAAAAGAAAATAACACAATATGTTTGAAGATACGCAGTGCAAATTAATTCACAAAAAAAAGGTAGCGGCGGAATTCAATTTCATTCCGGCGTCGCACACAATATGGCGGTTAGGCCGCAAAAGATAACTAAATAATACAAAACAAAGAGAAAAGATATTGAAGCTAACGCAAGAGGATAGAGATAGGAAGCTAAATAATATTCAAAGTTAAATTAACGCACGCAATATTAGAGAAATAAATTTATAGATAACGTAGGCGAGACGGCAAGGGATTCTTCCCGAGCAGCGCAAGTCCAGAAAAGATAATAGTCGCAATTATGCTAGTTAGCCTAAAGACAATAGCCGACCACGACTACCCGTCTTTTGCGGAATTCGAAAATCAAACCGTTAATCGGTACGGATTATAATCGCTAGACGGATGGTCGAGGTCGTGAACAGAAAGCCTACCTTGAATCAGGGTCGCAGCCCAGGTGGTTCACACAGAAAAGCACACACGCAAAAGATAAAAATGCAGAAGGCAAAGAAAACTCAGAAAAACCCCAAAAAGAAAAGCTAAAGAAAAACCCCAAAGAGAATAAGAAAAGATAAAGAAAAGAAACCCCCAAAAACAGAAAAGATGAAGATAAGCTAAGGTACGATAAAGGTAAGCACTCGACGCAGACGGTTTGCTGGTCAGCCACGGAGTGTTCGTCGATCGGCGATCCAAAATGTGGTGGGGGAAGCCTTTCCACACCCGACATGTTCTCCGCACCCATAGCGCTGAACATTTCCAAAATCAGGCCGGGAGGTAACGGCTGGCGGCGATAGCAGGCTGGGAGGTGCAGCCCTCTCCCGGCCGGCAGGTGACGAGGCTGCAGAGACGAAGGCTGATGACTTAGGTGCGGTTACTAGTGCCGAGGCTTCCAGGACATCCCCCAGATGATTCTGCGACGATCGACGACTCCCACGATGTCCTGGCGGTGATGTACCTGTGGTTCACAATAAAAAAAAACTTACGGCAGACACACTATTCACAAAAACTAAGGTTGGACTCGCGCTTCGGTGAAGAATTTCGGTACGGCAGCGGCATGGTCGCTCACGTTTGCGAGTGGAGGCGCGGTCCAGTGGCAGATAATAAATAAAATATTAAATATCAAATCTGCCACGTTACAGAATTTATAGTACCTGCGGAAGCAAGACTAACCACAGTCAAATTGAGTGATGTTTTGTTACCTTTATAATATTCGAACTGTACAACATATCAACTTTCTATCCTGTGAGCTTCAGCTTTGTATAGGATGTCTTATTTCTCCGAAAAGTACTTTGAAATATCAGTTTTTTTTTTTTGTTTTTTTTTTGTATAGCAAGTGCAGCAAGCAATTGTATTTTTAATAACTTCTTGCCTCATTTGTAATGCCAATGATCGATTTAAATAAGTATTGACTGCATGAAAAATGCATATCGTGATCGAAAGGGAAAGTGTTGCGGTCGCGAATGCCAAGGCAGATCGAATAATCGAGAAAAAATGCCGTTTTCTGCAAGAATGATCCACGCCATCTGCACCTGTATTTTACAATTAATCAATATCAATTGATAAACAATCGAGTAGTATACAATAGTACTTGTCATTACTAGTGTGAAACTGTTGATTCTCGGACGAGTGTGAAGTTTTTCGCCCGAGCGAAGCGAGGGGGAAAATTAAGAGTCGAGAATCATCTTTCGCACGAGCATCGGACTTTGTTTTTCAATACAACGCGCGTCAAGTTGAATTTTATGCACAGTGTGTTGAAAAAGTTATTGTGATCTTATTTTGGTGCCTTTATTTAAGTCGGCTTAGGTTAATTTGGTAGCCAACTGCCAAGTAAATTTTCAATTATATCTGCGATCGGGGTTCAGCCGTGAATAGTACTTTTGGCTTCGCGCAACTGTTTACGCCCTGCCATATACCACGCGTGCAACAGCCAATGAGCATTGCGGAAAAGCGTTGACAGAGGTAGCGTCACGTTCGGTACAATCTCTTTTTTACCAAAGCGGCGAATGATCGATGGAAAAACAATGTCGGATTGAAGCTGACTGGAATGGATGGAGCAACGGAGGTTTTTTGCTGGAAATTTCGTACATTCCCTGGCGTAGATTAAATAAAATTTCGCAAAACCGATCGCGATTCTCTCATTTACATAGGTGATATACAGTATACGTATCATCCTACCGGAGGTACACACGCGCTACCCTTTCACTTGGTCAAATCGTACCGATTGTAGAGTTTCGAAAAACATGATTTTTATTTCATTTTTACACTATTAATACACACTGGAATCTGCGGTGTTATGTAGGGGTTATAACGCTACTTAGGGAAGGTGAGGAGGTAGACGTGAACGAATGACAGATATATCTTGATACATATTGCATATCAACTCAATAGTTTATTTGTAGTTTTGAGTGAAAATGAGACTTGGTGAGATGTGGATGGGTTGGAAGGAAGAGCGTGATATAGATGACAAAGTAGTGAGAGTGAAGCAAGGAGTTAGGAGAGAAGTAGATGGTTAGAGAGTTGACTTGGAAGTGAAGTATGGACGTATGGTAATTGTGATTCGTTAGTTGTGAGGGCTTGAGGACAAGGTGAGAATTCGAGGATTGTTGACCAATGCACCTGTGAGTGCCGTGTGCAGCAGGTTAACGTGAGAAATATCGTAAGGTAGAAATACAGGATGTAAGGCATCATCTAAGGAGATATGACAGCAGGTTGGCGAGAGGAACGTCGAGTAGGACGTAACACTGGGAACCGTTTTTTTTTTTTTTTTTTCGGCATAGGCATTGAAAACTCACTTTTTGCCGCCTGTTTTCGATCCACAAAGTGTCACTTTATACGGTTGGTTTCCGAACTGCCCTATAAAGTCTTTATACGGCAGTCTGGGTGCGCAGTTCGAAGTGCGCATTCCAAAGCTGCCGTATAAAGTCTTTATACGGCAGTTTCGATGCGCGGTTCGAAGTGCGCGACAGATCGCACCATAACCCCACTCTTCGTCTAGTGAATCTCAACAGGCGTCAAAGTGACTTTTCATGCCTATTTCGAAAAAAATACAGTATGGGGCGCACCCGTAAACCGTTTTTGACTCGAATAATGATTTCAGAACTCGCTTCCGGCTCGCCTTCGGCTCGCCTTTAGCTCGTCCTGAAATCATTATTCTCGCCGAAAAACACTTGGTTTACGGGCATGCCACATGATATACTATTTTTTTATGTGAGTGTAGAAATTTGAAAATTGGCGAGTGGCGGAAAAAATAAAGAAAAAATGAAAAAAAAGAAACAATTGAGTGAAAAATTATAGATGCAAAGCGTTTTTGCACACAAAGTGATTTTCCTTGGAAATAAAACGTAACGTGTTGTTGACTTAGATGACGTTGGCATTTTTTTTTTATTTTATTTTTTTTATTTAATGAAGCGGCATCAGTAACAAGCCTCAGGAGAAATTCGACCGCACGTATTCTGTGAGTGAAGTTTCATGCCACACGCGGTAAAAAAAAATGGAGCGTTACCTATTCACATTTACCGAGGTTGCTGTACAGAAAAGCTCGTCGAGCCTTTCTTCAGAAATCAGACTTTGAGTTGGGGCCGGTCATGCCTGAGTAATAACTATTCTTGATCTTTTATTATTCTCTGAAAATCATACCAATAGTATGTACAAACCGTGGACTCTAAGTTTGAAGCTGATTTCATAAGATGCAGGAATTTCAACAAAGGAGTTGAAACACATCTATCGAAATTTCGCAATCATCTATCATTGCTGCTAGACTAACATTCTCACTTTACTGCACGTGGAATCAACAAGAACGGCCGAATAACGAGCTAACTTAAATTTTATTGTTAACAAAACGACGTCATTCCGGACCAAAAATCGTTTTTGCATTTTTACCTTGCCGTTTTAAGAACAGCGAAGTTATTATCATCACCCCGAAAATGAGAAGTTGAGTTGTCACGCGATCACCACGTCTTGATGCGCAGAGAAATGCCTCCGATCATTTTCAGATGGACAGCTGGGTGTAGATGTGTGTGATCAATTTTTTGTCCGACGATACCCCAAGAACGAATAAACGGATTTAATCATTTCTTGTATGAATCTATGCGGTACTTCTCACCTCAGAACTGACTATATTTTGGACTTGATCGGTTCAGTAGTGTTCGAGTCATCCGAAGAACAAAATTGAAGGTAAATAGTATATTATGCAACTAGTGCGTAAAGTGAGTTTTTCTTCACGAGTTTTGCAAGATCGCACGAGTGAAAAGTACTATTTCGTTCATGATATCTCGAGAAATGATGAACGACTATTGATAATAATTGTAGTCAGAATCGATAGGACTTGCTCCAACCAAAATCTAGTTCAATTTCGAAGTTGATTGATTTAGTAGTTTTTGTGCTGAAATATAGAAATCCACTTTCTGCTCGAAATACGCGAGTCGTTCTTCGAATTAAGGGAGACCACTAGTGTGACCACCTGAAAAAAAGGTGATTTTTGGGAATTTTTTTAAAGAAAACTACTGCATGGAATGTTTTAATGTTTTGAGTATATATTTGGAGATACATACTGAATCTCTCATAAAATTTTTAGATTAAAAAATTAAAAATTCAGGGAGTTATCCGCAATCTCCCAAGGCTCAAAAAAAAAAAAGTACCCCTACTGCTGCAGTGATGCAGACCTTCACAGTGCCTGAAATCTAAAAAACCAAAAAGTTTATGAAACTAGAAGGTATTTCCCGTACCATCAACCTCGGGTTTTGAAAAAAATTGAAATTCAACAAAATGGCAGAGTTTTAAAAAAAAAGTTCAAATTTCGCGCGAAAATTTGATGATTTTTGGCCTGCCAAAATTACATTTTTCATTCGATCGGAAAACTGGAGGCTCATGGTACGGAGAAACATCTATAATAGAAGCTGCAATAAGAATCAATCGGTCGGATGATTTGTCTTCGAGTTACAACTGCAGCAAATTTGAAAAATGTAGTTTCGGGAAAAACGCGTTTAAAGTTTAAGTTACTGATTTCATGGTTATAAAAGATGGCTGTAGCTCAAAAACTCTTTGAGATGTATACTTGAAATTTCAGAATGTCATTTTGAAAGGTATAGACTAACGAAACATCAAATAAATGAAAAATCGATTTTTGAAAAATTTCACACTAGTGGTCCCCCTTAAACTTCTTACCCATATAATACGCACCTAATTATAATAATGCGAAGAAGAGAACCTGCTGCAGGTCATAGTTATGCACGAGATTATAGTATAGAACGATAGGCAAAATTAACCCTAGAACGGTAACCTGGGGTCTTTAAACACCCCAACGACTCGATGAAAACAAGCATTTTTACGATTTTCTCACGTTTCCTACCTCCTTACCCAATTTTCGACCAACTTTTCAGATTTCGGGCAAAATTTCCGTAGACTCACGTGATTCTGCATTGAAAGACGAAGAGAAAGAGCCCCCGTAGGACCTTCTACGTGAAATTATACCCGAGATATCAATTTTCAAAATTGGGGTATTTTATCACCCCAGGTTACCGGAATAGGTAAAAAGAAATAAGGTTACCATTCTAGGGTTAAAGGTGAACGTACGCGTTGATTGAGAGCTATGCGACTGCAATTGCAGTGCGCGCGGAGTAATGATTTCATCCCGTACGTTGACGTTAAAGATACAAAAAATATAGTCACTCGATGTGGTGATATCAGGAAATGATACTCAACGGTACAGACCCCTCGCTGTCTTGCGTAATTATTATTATTGGAAAATCATGCCAAATGCAGCTACAGATTTAGTGAATACATTCCTTTTCCCCACCTAAATATTCTGTGATTTTTCGATTCTTCTTGAAAATCGATACGAACGATTGATGCAAGATCACTTTTTTTTTTAAAGAAACTTTTCGTTTCAAATACCACTTTACGGATATGGCTGCTTCTTCTATCGGTAAAAGTACTAATCACTACGGGACTACGAGTACGGCTCTAGCTGTTACCTGTCCCTGTATAATATTATAATTATAACGGTGAGGAACTGGAAATTAAGTAAAAATACGTGCTAGCATAGATATAAGGTAGTAGATTAGACAAGTTGAAAAAATTCGGAGTCATATAGCAGTATGTCACAAAATAATAGTGACAACGGATGCGGCCATCTATATTTGGTGGTAAGATAGAACATCTATCGATATAGTCAAAAATTTTACCCGTGTGCTTGAATCATCTAAATATTCTGTTGGTAAAATGATAAATCTCTTACCAACAAAGAAACACCACGTGGCCTAATTCTGAATTCCGATTTTCAGACTTAGGACGCGCTGACATTATACTACAGCTATATAGGGGAGAGTGGGGCAAGACTGGCAGTGGGGGGCAAAACCGGCACCAAAAAAAAAAATGACCTAATGGTATTTTCGAATTAAGGCGAGTCATACGAAACGCCATACCGAGTGGTTTCGTTGAAACCGATAAAAATTTTGGAGGGTGGGGCAAAACCGGCACCAAAAAAAAAAAAGCGGCTAAATCGTATTTTCGCGACGAGGCGAGTGAAAAAAAGCTGTATCTAACGTATCTCTGCTGAAAATGATGAAATACCGGGAAATGGGGGAAAACCGGCCACTAAACAAGAAAATTATACGAATATTACAAATTCAATGTAACAAAGAATAGAAAAATCAATTTAATGAAAGAAAAAATAGAAAAGTTTTAGAGACTAGATGTGTTTAACAATAGAGCTATTACTATACCATTTGAAATGAACCAAAAAATATTAATCGAAAGAACAATTATTTATACAGTTTTCTAGAAATTAGAAGATTCGACGAAATTAGAGAGAGCGTCTGGCCGGTTTATCTCCCATTTCCCGGTATTTTATCGTTTTCAGCAGAGATACGTTAAATACAGATTTTTCTTACTCGCCTCATCGCGAAAATACGATTTAGCCGCTTTTTTTTTTTTGGTGCCGGTTTTGCCCCACCCTCCAAAATTTTTATCGCTTTCAGCGGAACCACTCGGTATGGCGTTTCGTATGACTCGCCTGAATTCGAAAATACCATTAGGTCATTTTTTTTTTTGGTGCCGGTTTTGCCCCCACTGCCGGTCTTGCCCCACTCTCCCCTACAATGTATATCCTACAAATGCAATGCGCTCCGTTAGGCTAGCGGCTTATATTATTTTTTTTTTTTGTGTTAAGGCGGGGGTTTACCCAATTGGTTACCGACTTGTCTATTTTCTCCGACACGGGGTAATCAATCGACTTGTTCTTTCGGCAGCCGATGTTTGACGAGTAATAATTTTTTTTTTTTTTCGATCGAAAAGTGTTGGAGTGCCATTTATTTGTTGTAATCGGGATCCTGAGATCCTTTATACAACTACAATTTGTTTAGGGATCCGTTGTCGAATTAGGAGTTGGAACTCGGTCGTACAAAATGATTCAAGTTTATTAATGTAAAAAGAGTTTACAAAAGGTTTGACTAATATTGGACTAATTTCTTATGTAATGTGTCGTACTTCTGGTCGCGATGTTCTGACCCTGATCATTGTAGGGATCGCTTATTTATTACGTTTAAGGAGGTCGCCTTGTTTCTGCAATTGTTGCTAGTTGCGTCAAGCCTCGCACTTGCACATTCCAGAGTATTGCCAAAGTGTGTCTCAAAACATCTGGATTGCAACACCTTGATACTCTGGTTGCAACATCTTGCTACTTATATCAAATCACACCCGTCAAAAATGCAAAATCGAGCTCTGTCGCCCGATTCTGTGAGGGATTCGGAACACAACCATCCCAAAACATCTTTGTTTTCGACAACGATGAAGGGGCCGCTGGTATTATACGTTTTTGTGGTAATTTTCGCGATTGTCAGAGGCTGGGGGCGGCTATTGCCGCTACAGCTGCTACAGCTGCTGATATAATGCGGTGGTTTCCAGAACACCCATGAGATGTCGCCGCGCACCCATCTGAGCTACATCCTTTTACTATAGTATAGCATACTTTTACTATATTGAAAGATGAAGTTCAGATGAGCGCGCGGTGACATCTCACGGGCGTTTTAGGAACCACCGCGTTATATCAGCAGTTGTAGCAGCTGTAGCGGCAATGGCTGCCCCCAGCCTCTGACAATCGCGAAAATTACCACAAAAATGTGGAATACAAGCGGCCCCTTCATCGTTGTCGAAAACACAGATGTTTTGGGATGGTTGTGTTCCGAATTCCTCACAGAATCGGGCGACAGAGCTCGATTTTGCATTTTTAATGCGTGGGCTTTAATATAAGTCGTAATAAATGGCACGCAAACACTTTTCGATCGAAAAAAAAAAAAAAAAAAAAATCCCGACTTCATCCGATCAAACGTACCAGTTCGAACTCATTACTCGTCAAACATCGGCTGCCGAAAGGACAAGTCGATTGATTACCCCGTTTCGGAGAAAATAGACAAGTCGGTAAGCGATTGGGTAAACTCCGCCCCCCCTTAAGGTGCTTTCCTAGGCAATTCCACCAGTCCTGAAAACATCGTGAAAAAATGTGATATTAAACGGAATATCTCTGCCTGGGCACCGAAATCAATGAAACAAAATACGTCGCGCAATTCTATGTGCGACTCCGAACATGTACAGCCCAAAAAATGTTCGTTTTGCGCGAAAATAGAGAAGATATCCATGAAAAACGTTTCTAAAACCGTTTTTCATGGATATCTTCTCTATTTTCGCGCAAAACGAACATTTTTTGGGCTGTACATGTTCGGAGTCGCACATAGAATTGGGCGACGTATTTTGTTTCATTGATTTCGGTGCCCAGGCAGAGATATTCCGTTTAATATCACATTTTTTCACGATGTTTTCAGGACTGGTGGAATTGCCTAGGAAAGCACCTTAACGGGTATCGTTATTTTTCGAAAAACTAATTTTTTTTTCACTCAAAAAATATGTTGGATAATCTTTTTCCATGATACGGGAACGATAAGAATTCGAATGTAAAAGTGAACGATATCTATACCGGGATGATTTCTTGATAGTATACAGGTGACTGCGCATGCGCGAGTTTCGTCGTATGCTGAGGCAGGCTGGCCTCAAATACCACTGCGTGACGACTTTACCGACCAATGAAAATGAATTATTTGGCGCATGCGCTGTCACCTGTATACTATCAAGAAATCATCCCAGTATATATGGTGAACGGCTTTGGGGTCTGAAACTTAAGGGATTTTCACATCACAGTATATACCGTTTATATAGAATATCAAAATTGCAGACAAATCGAAATTTTCGTCAAGAATCGTTCACAGGTAATTGGTAGACTCATATATTATATGGGGCATTCCATGCCAAATCGACCTGTCCTTAACCCTCGGCCTGCCAGATCTAATTAGCGATTTTTTATTTCATTCTTCTTACTCTAAATAGCAATTACGATTTTTTCAGATTTTTTCAAAATAAATTTGAATTTTCGTAGTTTTTTTTTTTCAACACCTCGATGGCCGTGATCGAAGAATTTACAAAAATTTTCAAAAATTCTGTGTCGGAAATGAAAATTTTTGAACCAAAATTCATAATGTCCGGACTTTCGCTTCAATCTTTTTTCTTTTTAGCTTTCTTCGAAGAAAAAAAATGAACTCATATAAGTGGAGATCAATACACCGTGGACTGCTGCTTGAATATTTCTAACGATAGCCAAAGATTCCGGGAAATTTTTCAGATTTTTTCAAACGTTTCATGTTTTTCGAGAAATGCAACGTAAAATTATGATTAAAAAGCTAAAAAAACAGGTGGAAGCAAAAGCCCAGACATTATGAATAATGGTTATAAAAATTTCATTTCTGATACAGAATTTCTGATCATTTTTTGAAATTGTTCGATCAGGGCCATCGAGGTGTTGAAAAAAAAAAAAAATTGAAAATTCATGACGCGCTTGAATTTATTTTGGAAAATCTGGAAAAAAATTTCTGATTGCTATTTAGAGTCAGAAGAATCATACGAACCATCGCGGACCAGATCTGAGGGGTCGAGGATCAGGACCAGGTCGATTTGGCATGGAATATGTATTATTTCGAGGGTTATCACGTATATCACAACTTAACCTTGAGCTATTTATCTCATACCGCGCTACAAATCATAACATTATACGTTGATGAAGTAGCCCTGGATCCCAGCAAACACATAACCAGCTAGTTATGTAACATGAGTCCCACAAAGCAACCTAACGTCGGTAACGTTGCTGCAATATTATTGTAACGTAACATTTGTTAGTTACTCGAAACTAACGAATGCAATGTAACTGTAATGTACCCAAAGCCCCACTAAATAACATAACATCGGTTACGTTGCATCAACAATAATAAAAAATAACATTTGCTGCTAATGTAATTCTAAGTTTATATGAGCGCGGCAGTTCGTAGCAGTTGCTATTGTTACTGCGTCCCGGCGTGGTAGAGAGAGTTTTCGTAGTGAAGAGAGTGAAATTTATGCCGTCATGGTCAGTCTGAAAAACAATACTCAAAAATTGTAGGTTATCTATCTACTACATATATAAAAGGCTTTGTATGTTTGTATGTTTGTTACCGCTAAACTCGAGAACCAGTGGACCGATTTGGATGAACCTTACACCAAATTGTTCTTTAGGTTTTCCCGGGTAACATAGGCTATATAAGTTATGCAAAATGAATTCAATCAGTTGAAAAAATAATAAAAATATGATAAATACGTTGTGTTAAATGTTGCTTTTCCGTGTAGCCAGCGCCGTATTTAGGCACAGGCTAACTAGGCTATAGCCTGGGGCGGCAATATTTCAGAGGCAGCAGAATCGCGGGCGGCAACCGCATGGAAAGATATAAACCCGACTGGTTACGGTTCTGCACACGACTCAGTCAGGTGCTAGCGAAAAATAGCGCATACTGGTGCAGCACCACACTGAGCACTGTTTAGAATTCAAACCATTCGTGTGCGTACATGAATGAGTCGTGTGGGCACAGTAATAAGTCGTGTTCTAAACAGTACTCAGTGTGGTGCTGCACCAGGATTCGCTATTTTTCGATAGCACCTGACTGAGTCGTGTGCAGAACCGTAACCAGTCGGGTTTAAATCTTTGCGTGCGGGTCCAAAATTATATTTGCGTTTTTTTTTTCTTGCACCACTTGCACCATGTTAAAATTGTATTTCATCTGTTGGAAAATTTCACGTCTCAAAAAACTTCCACCGATGGGCGGAGGAGGAGAAGGGGCGGAGGGGGGGGGGGGGGGGGGTGCTACCTAGCCTACACGGAAAAGGTTTCGGGAATGCCTCAGCGCCAAGCGGCAGAACGGTGAGTACCCGTATCCAAAGACAGGCGCCGTCTCTGCGACGGAACGCTGCGTTCCCTCGCGAGAACGCTGCAGTCTGCGAGACGTTGGACTCCCGTATTATTACGTCCAACGTATCGCAGCCCAATGTCTCAAAGACTGCAGAGTTCTCGCGAGAGAACGTGGCGTTCCGTCGCAGAGACGGCGCCTTTACTCAGATACGGGAAGCCCACCGTCTGCCGTTTGGCGCTGCAGCAGTCCCAAAACCTTTTCCGTGTAGGGTGATAAGTCATGTTCACACGGCACTGACTGTTCCTCGCAATTAAGTGAGGCGCGAAGCGCCGAACAGACGAGGCGCGGAGCGCCGAGTGCCCTCGGAGCGAGCGAAGCGAGCGACGAGCGGGGTTGGCGCGCGAAGCGCGCAGGGGCAGCGCCCCTAGTATATTATAAAACTCATGAATAAAAGCGTCCGGACTAGTAGTATACAAAGTATTAGTTAATGGACGAATAATAAAATTCTAACCTCACTTTTGCTTTCGCTTATACACGTGTGCCTCACAATACAAATTATTTTCAGACATCTTCACGCCCTTGTTGTAATCTTGCTCAGAAGTGATTAAAATGGCTAAAGATATTCGGTATTATGCATCGTGAAGTTAATTATTTATTCATTGTCGAATAGATATAGTGGTATAATAAACATATAGAATACCTAAATGGCCAAATAAAGTCGTCAGCTTCTGATAAACATGTGGAAATATATTATGACTATTCAATGAAATCTCAACTTGAATCTATTGGGTAGTATCCGTGTACAAAAGTTGAGTGAATATATCGAATCTTTTGGCATATTCACTGTTCTTTTGTGCGTGGATTCTTCGAAATGGATTCGAGTTCAGATTTGAAGCCTATATAGGCCCGTACTAACATATTCATCACAACGCTAGATAGCGTGTTACCATCTGTTACCTAACTATAATGCTACTGTCAGGTATTGAAAATATCACACGGTTACATGTATGTTATGTACCTGCCACCTTGAACTGAGTGGGAAATTACCACTAACCCAGCGGTAGCAGGAAACTAACCAGCTATGTAACGTGTTATATTGAGTTAGATGTAAGTTACCTTACGTTTACATAACTGTGTTCGCTGGGATGATGCATAAATATTAAAAATCTGATGGTAACATTAAATATCTAGATTTTCGATCAGTGTGTGCAGATCGTTTACCAGAACGCAATTCCGTTGATAAAATAGCGTGCTGAAGCGAAATACACGAAAAAGATCTTTTCGACTGCCACTCCGCCTACATTCGTATCGCGACACTGTTTCTAACAGCGATATTGTCCAATCTACTAACTTTATATCTATGGTGTTAGTTGGAAGTTGCATAAAATCCAATTATTCAAATGGTCATTACATCAAATTTTGTACATGAATTATTCATCCCAAATTATTTTGATTCAAGCATCGAAATGCAACATCAATTATTTCAGCCCAATGAAGGCTGGTCATGCCATGTCACCTCATGTATGTACCCACTTGTAGAGGACATCGACGTCTGCACAGGATGTACGAGTGAAAAATTACACGATGATAATGAGCATGGTTGAAAAATTACTCAATCGATTGATTCTAAAATCTAGTCAGTTCTGAATTAAGAATATATGGGTGTTTCTCCACTAACTGGAAATTCCGTGTCCCACGAAGATTTCACCCATAAAATGACTCGAATTGGATATTATTTCTTACTGATAGTAATGTTAAGAAGTTGTTTGATAGAGGCAATAGTCTAAAAATATTAGAATAAATCCATAAAAAGGAAAATTTTCACATCAACACCCCTAAAAAACAGTCCCCTGGGATGTCCCAGATGCAAAATCGAAATTATTTTGTGACGTGTAGTGAACAAGTAATAATATTTTTCAATACTACTCTAACAAAGTTGTCTACAATAAAGGCATTTCACAATTTGCATGGTTATAATTTTTTAATCTACTTTTTTTACGCCGAAATTGTGAGCTAAAGTTTGTCCTTGATTTTTGCTAACAGTCCCCTGTCGCACAGAAAAAAAATTCTTTTAAATGGTGTGTGGCGTCCTCGTCATGATTTCTGCGTTAAATCGAATGTAACCGATGTAAAGTTCATAGCAAATGATGGATAGCGATTTAGCGCCATTTTATTCAGCCGTTTTTTCACGTTCAGTGCGATGTTTACGCGTCTGGACCCCTAAGAAGAACAGTCCCCTGGCGAGGTTTTTTCTTTTAATAAATTATTTTATTCACCCTATCCAGCAAGATAATATCTAACGGCAGAAGTCATAAACTATTACTGCAAGTTGATTTGATGGAATATTGTTCATTTCGGCATAATTATGTGTTTTTGCCATATTTGTCAGTCCCCTGTCGCACAGTCCCCTGCCTGAAATATGCCAGTTTTTCCGGATTTTATTGTTAATAAGTTAATTTTATGAGATGTTGATGTCAGAATTTGGTTTTGTGACATGTTGATTTGATATAAAAAGAAATATTGTTTTTATTTGATTTCAATTTGATTATTTTTTCCAAACATGCGAAAAAAGTGGCGGGGACAATTTTGTGCAGTTTTTTTTCCAATTAGTGGAGAAACACCCATATACGTTAGAGTGGTCCTTATTTTGGTCATTTTCGAATTCAGATTTCTTCGCCCCCTAGAAGGGTTCCAAATAATTAAAAAAAAAACATCCTCCAAATTTGAGCTTTTTATCTCAATTTTAACACGTGCCGCAAAGCCTCTGAAGCTTTGCATTTGATAAACATGGCGTTTTCACTGACCTTTATTCAGAATTTTGGCGCACCGTCAATAAATACAAAAAAAATCTAATTCCTATAGGAATCTTATCAGAAAACGCGATATTATTTAATCAGATTTGGAGAAATTCAAAATTCAAAATGGCGGATCCAAAATAGCGGTTGTAAAACATAAAAAAAGTTTAAATCCAGTCATGGGTCAGCTTGAATAGGTTTTTATTTATTCATTTTTGGTTATTTATTTATTCAGCTCATTTTTTTTGATCGATTCATTTTTTTTATTCATCGGCGGCAAATGAAGCTATCATTTTGCTGAAAATCGATCTACTCTACCGACAATGGTTTTGTTTCTCTGTGTTATATTTAGTTTTTTTTCTGCGTATTTATTGGCGGATCAGTACTACAGTAGATAGATTTTCAGCAAAATGGTAGCTTCATTTACCGGCGATGAATAAGAAAATGAATCAATCAAAAAAAATTTACTGAATAAATAAATAAATAAAAATAAATAAATAAAAACCTATAAAAGCTGACCCATGACTGGATTTAAACTTTTTTTATGTTTACAGCCGCTATTTTGGATCCGCCATTTTGGATTTTGAATTTCTTCAAATCTGATTAAATAATATCGGGTTTTCTGATAAGATTCCTATGGGAATTAGATTTTTTCGTATTTATCGACGGTGCGCCAAAATTCTGAATAAAGGTCAGTGAAAACGCCATGTTCATCAGATGCAAAACTTCAGAGGCTTTGCGGCACGTGTTAAAATTGAGATAAAAAGCTCAAATTTGGAGAATGTTTTTTTTTAATTATTTGGAACCCTTCTAGGGGGCGAAGAAATCTGAATTCGAAAATGACCAAAATAAGGACCACTCTAATATACGTATCGATTGACGATTGATACGGAGAATAACAAAATCCGTTTGTTTGTCTTCGAGATATCGTCGCACATGAAATTAATCTGAGATATCAACTTTTCAATTTTGGAGTGATTATGATAACTTTCTTTTCTTTGATGCTAATTTAATTTTCATTGTCATAGCTTAGAATGATATTTAATATACCACGTAGATACTAAAAATGTGAGCAACGGTCTCGGTTTTGGATTCTGTTTTAGGCTCCGTTCCGTGTAAATTTTTAATTGACTCGTTGGCTTTGGTTCGATCGAAATCTTGAATAACTGTGCTATATATTGTTATTGATGTCAGTTAAATCGTGATCAAAATTTAGAATAAAGACTTCGGCTTCTGTTTTTATTCCATTATCAAACCTCAAGCGAGATTCACGTTTCGATTATACTTTTGATTAGATCGCTGTTTGAACTTGCTTCCGGCGGCGGGAAATACTCTCCGCTGTTTGAACTCCTGGTAGGTATAGGTAGATACCTGAAGGTACTTCACTGAAATATTTTTATAGAATAAAAATAAAGTACGTACCAATCATTCTTAAATTCGTCTACAGGGTGGCCCAGAACTGAGTGCAATAAATTATAGGGGTAATAGAGTAAGTCGAGCTGAGTAAATTGACCTAAAGAACATGTGGTCTCCGAATCCGCGTTCGCGAGATACGACCGGTTAAAAAATCGCGTTCGGCGCTGACATGTAGGCAACCGCGGACACAGCAGGCAGTTAGCAGCTTTTTTGATAAGCGCGCTCGACTTCTGATGCTAGTTATAACACTTTTGAATCCGGAAATTTTAAACAAAAACACTTTCGACATTGAGTTTTCGCAAAAAAATAATTTTGATTTCAAAAGTATTTTTGTTGGAATTTTCTAATTCAAAAGTGTTCCGACTCGCATCAGAAGTCGAGCGCCCTTATCAAAAAGACTGCTCACTGCTTGCTGTGTCCGCGGTTGCTTTCATGCCGTCGCCAAATGCGATTTTTTAACCGATTGTATCTCGCGAACGCGGATTCGGACACCAGATGTTCTTCAGGTCAATTTACTCAGCTCGATCCCCTCTATTACCCCTATCATTCATTGCGCTTAGTTCTGGGCCACCCTGTATAGCAACAATTTCAACCATTCATCAGGTAAACGCCGCTTATTCCTGGTCATAGCTACGAACCCGGCATGTATACCGGAAGGCACCGCTTCACTTCCGGTTATGGTGTGGCGCTCGGCGAGAGATAATCGACGTTGGTAGGACCTACTGCGCCGAAAGTGGTATCCTCGCCAATTGGTTATCACACTAATTGAGCCCGACTATCCGCCGGCATTGCGGGCTAATGAGAATTACATACACACCGATCCATGCCAGTCCCAGTAATTGTTGGTCCGCTAGTCCATAAACCACGACGCGCATCGACGCGCCTCGACTCACCGTGACGCGTCACGTCAATTTGTCACCCTGCCGCCATTTTGCATAGCTGGATGCTGAATTATTAATTTCAAGTGACTGTGGTTCAAATCAGCATACAGCTATGTAGTATGTACATTGTACGGTCAAGGAAATGGAATCTGAATCGAATCTGAATCTGTTTTTGTTTTTGTTTGATTTTTTGAATATTTTTCACGCAACAAGATTTGGATTTTTCGCGTTGCTGCATTTCATTTATGGAGACAATTTTTTGAAATTATCTGCTATGTGAAGTAAAACAAGTTTACTGGGAGGAAGAAGGTTCGCGGCCACGTTAGCAGTCGAGCTTAATTATGTACTTATAACAATGTTTCTTCCTTATACCGAGTGTTTTTGTCCAAACAGAACGACCCTCTCCCTGTGGCAACACCAACACAGGCGCGTACAGCGTACGTGAGGCTCGGTTGAGTGTTATCCCCCTCCCGGCCGAGCCTCACGTACGCGGTATGCGCGTGTGTTAGTGTTACCACAGGGAGGGATCTGTTCTCTTTGGACAAAAACACTCGGTATATGCCTATATCCATCCTTCATATTTTTAACCGGCTAAGTGCGCGATCTGACAAGTTGAGGGAGCGTTTTAAAATATCTGTTGCAGAGCGCCGAACACTTAGCTGTGCCACTGGCCCCTCGAATTTGCAATCAAACGTACATCTTGTTTCAAGTTGGCGATACTGCAGGCAATACCTGACTTCAGAGCCCTTATGATTGGAAGTGGTGATACGAGCGAAACTCGTATCGCTACATTCGTCAAACGGTCAAATCATGTA